>JARGYO010005626.1:192827368-193441535 GCA_029206835.1 Rana muscosa | reverse complement strand
TATAGCATTAATGCATTTATTAAAAATGGCTTTCTATTTATTCTACACATGCTTACCTCACCGTCTTCATAGCCATTTAAAAACACTGCTCAATTACTTCTGCCATAGTTCCTGGACAGACTTTAGGTCATGACACAGGAAGGAGCTGAACAGGTGATATCATTAACAAACTACCTGCATCATCTACCCTCAGCTGGTCAACACCTTCCTGTGTCATGACCTAAAGTCTGTCCAGGAAGTAAGGCAGAAGTAATGGAGCAGTGTTTTTAAACATCCATGAAGAGTGAGGTAAGCGTGTGTAGAATAAAAGGAAAGCCATTTTTGCAAACGAAGTACATTAATGCTATATTGGTAAATAGGGTAGCTGGAATTTAGAAGGGGGAAAAAAAAAAAAAAAACCCGGGCAATTTAGCCTTTAGACATAAGATGCACCCACACAATTTTTTTTAACTGGTTTTGGAGAGGGAGAGAGCTATTCGTGAACAGGCAAAAAATACATGAAAGAATTTAGCAGAAATAAAGACCTGTGTAGAGTTGTTTGAGGAGAGGACAATCTTAGCACCCATGCTCATGTCCATTCTGTGGTAGTGTGGAGGTCAGCAGGAGGAACCAGCATGGTATGGGGACAGTGTGCACCAGTTTCAGTAAATTTCCCCCCACTTTCAGCTACAGAGACGATGGTCCCTCAGGACAGAAGTAGGGATGAGCTTCGAGTTTTGATAGATGGATTATTGACCACACCCCCGCTTAGTCGGGACCTTGGTTTCTGACATTGTGAGCCGCCGACCTCCCGGTTCAGACACCATCGCTGTAGACGCTGTAAGCCCGCTACCCCTGGCTGGGGGAATAGCCACAGGTGTTCTCTGATCCCCTGTGATAAGGGATCCATCTCTTTCGGTAAGAGGCAGTAATTTTATTGGTGGAGGCTGTTCTACACAAACACTCGCTCTTGGTGTTTATTTTGGTCTGGAATTCAGCTGCACGGTGGAGGATTATCCATTACTTAATACACCTATTTGCATGAACTTTGTTCCTTAAATCATATTTTTTGCCTATGGACAATTTTGTATATGGACTTAAATTTATCATCAGCGATTTTTTATCACAGTTTTTTTTAGATTTATATCACTGTTTTATAGGTCACTTTTTTTGGTGTTTATTCACTGTGTGAGCTGTTGTACTCATTGATTGTATGTACCGGTACTTTCAATTTAATATCTCATCTCATTTGTTCTTTATAATCATTTGTCACTTTAGGTGACACGTTCACTTTAGCGCAACTTTTTTTTTCTTTATTACATGGTATGGGGACAACAGAGGCATTGGGTAGGAGAGAGATATGAATTTAATTTGTGTACACACACACACAAACTAGAGCTGCACGATTAATCGTTTGAGGATCGCGATCTCGATTCACCCCCCCCCCCCCCACGATCTCCAGGCTGGATGACCGCGATTTTCTTAAATCCCCGCCGGTTCCACGTAACCAGCGTGGAACGCAAATTGATCATAGAGCGTGATGCATTGAAACTGTCTCTCCTCTGCTCGCACACAGCCCCCGCCTCCTCCTAACCCCGGGCTGTGAAAGACAGAATGCGGGTCCAATGCTGGGATGTGTTCTGTCTATCACAGCTCGGGGTTAGGAGGAGGCGGGGCTGTGTGCGAGCAGAGGAGAGACAATTTCAACATACGGGCGGTGAGTTTCTATAAGAAAATGTGTGCTGCTGTCCGTCCTCCCTTCTCCCCCCTCTCCCCCACATACCACACTTGGCTGGCTGTCTTCGGGACTCCGTCCGTCCCCCCCCCCCCGGCCGCCGAGTCTGTCTCCCGTCCCTGCCGCCTATGTTCACAGTGAGAGGGGAGACCTGTGCTCTTCCCATCTCAGCTGTGACAGGAGTTCTAGCACAGTGCTAGGACTCCTGTTTTTGGAAGTGAGAGGGTCAATAAAGAGAACCTGTCTCCTCCAATTGGTATCACACAGTGAATTGTTTTCTCCTGTGTGATAGCAATAAAGTGAAAAAAGGAAAAAAAAAGGAAAAAAAAAAAAAAAAAAAAGATACAAAAAATATTAAATAAATAAAATAAAGCAATAAAAAAGTAAAGAATAAGGCCCCATGCACACGAGACGCTGTTATTTGCTGTTAAACGCGCGTTCAGAGGCAGTTGGACACTTTTTTCAACTGCTCCTGAACCCATTCAATGTTATCCTATGTGTCCATGCACACACTCTCGTTTTTTGGCGTTTACAAGCAGTTGCGTTTAACCTCGTTTTTCCAGAAGCAAAAAAATGGGTTCAGACGCAAAAGTTTTCCACGTTTCAGACGCTAAACGCTGCTAAACGCGGCTAAACGCGGTACCGGCGTTTTGCCGCGTTTGCGTTTATAAGCGTTTTTAAAGGTGACCTATTTTTTAACATTAGAAATCTCAAAAATGATGGCAAATGATGAAAAACTATTAAAAAATATAAAAGAAAACTGTAATTGCTTGCATTGCGGACAATCCACAACTTGTGGCAGGTAACGTGGCAAGTGGACAATCAACAACTTGTGGCCAGGTGACGTGGCAAGTGGACAATCCACAGCTTGTGGCCAGGTGACGTGGCCAGGTGACGTGGCAAGTGGACAATCCACAACTTGTGGCAGGTGACGTGGCAGGTGATGTGGCAAGTGGACAATTCACAACTTGTGGCAGGTGACGTGGCACGTGATGTGGCCAGGTGACGTGGAAAGTGGACAATCCACAACTTGTGGCAGGTGACGTGGCAGGTAACATGGCTAGGTGACGTGGCAGGTGATGTGGCAAGTGGACAATCCACAACTTGTGGCAGGTGACGTGGCCAGGTGACGTGGCAGGTGACGTGGCAGGTGGACAATCCACAACTTGTGGCAGGTGACGTGGCCAGCTGACGTGGCAGGTAACATGGCCAGGTGACTTGGCAGGTAACATGGCCAGGTAACGTGGCAAGTGGACAATCCACAACTTGTGGCAGGTGACGTGGCACGTGATGTGGCCAGGTGACGTGGCAAGTGGACAATCCACAACTTGTGGCAGGTGACGTGGCCAGGTGATGTGGCCAGGTGACGTGGCAGGTGACGTGGCAAGTGGACAATCCACAACTTGTGGCAGATGATGTGGCAAGTGATACGCTAAATACAAGTACACTGCTGCTCTCTCAGCTGCTGCTACTCACTCTGGTCTCACAAACTGGCTGAAATGGTTAAAATTTACAGTTTTTTGAGCTTAGGGAGGGTCTATGATGAAACGCTTATAAACGCAAACGCTTATAAACGCCGCTAAACGCGGCCGCAAACGCGGCAAAACGCGCGTTTATAAATGCCGGTTTCAGCGTTTAAAAACGTGTGTTCAGCAGAGTTTGCACCTGCGTCTCGTGTGCATGGGGCCTAATAAAAATATTAAAAGAAAATTTTGCAAAAAATAAAATAGCGGATTTTTTTTTTTTAATTTACCATTTTAAAGAATCGTGAGAGAATCGTGATTTGTTCTAATCAAAAGAATTGCGATTCTCATTTTTCCCAGAATCGTGCAACTCTAACACACACACACACACACACACACCTTTCCTGGGAAGCTTTAGTACAGTAACAGGGTTGCTTTAAAGCAGAGCTCCGCCCCAAAAAATTATTTAAAGTCAGCAGCTACAAATACTGCAGCTGCCGACTTATTAGAACACTTTCAGGGTGCCCGCGATGTCCTCACCCAAACTGACCTTCAGCTCCCAGATTCAGGCGCTGGCATCTCACAAGGGAAAGAGCCTGGTTCCCTACTGCGCATGTCACGCTGCGCGTCCTCACTGGTCCCTGCTGTCTTCTGGGACCTGTGTGTCTCCCAGAAGACAGTTGGGGCAGACATGGCGTAGATCACCGCAGAATCTGCGACAATCGCCGGAAGTGGGAGAAAATACCTGTATTAGACCGTTATTTACTCCCCCCTATAAAAGTGCCAAATGTGACACAGGAGAGGGGCGGAGTAACCAGAAAAATCGAGTTCCATTTTTGGGTGGAAGTCCACTAAGCCATGTTGGAATTATAATAAAAAAAGTTATTTCTGCATAACTGTGTAAATTTAGGTTTTAGTATTGCAACACAAAAAGCAAACTTAAAACGCAGTAAGAAAAAATAAAACCCACACCTTTAAACTCCACAACCATTGTGGACAATACCCGACACTGAAGCTGAAGTGCGGGGGGGGGGAAGGGGGTTTAGAGGTTAACTTAAGCCTGACAGTTTGCTGCCCATCAACTGCCTGGCTTCACATCCTCGAAAAAGACAGGAGACTGCAAGCAAGGTCAGGCAGCGTAAGCAAAAATTATGGACTTCATGTGATCTCCGATTGTCTCAGCACCAGCTCCCCTCATTCTTATTCCAACAAAATCCTCTGAAGGTTCAAGATTAGGAGACCGTTAAGGGGCCCCTGAAACCCTCATGTCACAGATAAATCTGACTGTTCTGGTAGGCAAAGTTCTAATATTTGCAGTTGGTAAGCTCCACCCTCACACAATGCAATTGGCCACACACTATGATGGACAGCCTTCTTTACGAAAGGTCGCTCTTGCCAAACCAACGTAACAACATTCTATGAGGAAGTGAGCTGCCAACTAGATAAAGGAAGGCCGGTGGATGTGGTGTATCTGGATTTTGCAAAAGCATACGATAAAGTCCCCCAAACACGCTTAATCTACAAGCTGAGGTAGGGCTGGGAAAAAAATCGATTTTAATCTTGAATCGAGTTTTGAGCTCAAATCGATTCAGTTTTGAAGAAAATCGATTTTTTTTAGATTTTTTTTTTTTCCCCTTCAAAGTTTCCGTAGCAGGACTGCAGGGGGGCGTATCCGGAATGGCACTGGGCAGCATTACCCCAATTACATCTACTCGCTGCAGCCGCCCTCTGCCTACCTGATCAGCGTGTCATGCAGACAGACGGCGGCCATTGCAGTGTTCAAAAGCCGCGCCTCCCGAGTCCTCGTCGTCTGTGATAGGCGGAACACTCAATTTCACAGCAGGCAGTATTTAGCCTATCACGGACATCCTCTCATCCTCGTCTGTGTTATGAGGATGACCATGATAGGTGGAACACTCAATTTCCCAGCATTCAGTGTTCCGCCTATCACAGACGAGAAGGAGGCACGGCTTTTGAATACTGGAATGGCCACCGGTGTAGCAGTAAAATCCGTATACCATGAAAATCTGCATCAGGTACGGGCACAGTGAGGCACGGACACAGTGAGGCACGGACACAGTGAGGCACGGACACAGTGAGGCACGGACACAGTGAGGCACGGACACAGTGAGGCACGGACACAGTGAGGCACGGACACAGTGAGGCACGGACACAGTGAGGCACGGACACAGTGAGGCACGGACACAGTGAGGCACGGACACAGTGAGGCACGGACACAGTTCAATTCAACTAAGAGTAACCTCATGATTTTTTTGTTGATTTATTAGCTAAATCCAAATACAGTATTAATAATTTGGATGTTTAACAATCTTTGTTGCACACTGCAAAAAACAACAAAAAGGTCACAAGCGCTAAATTGGTGGATAAAGAAAAAAATATAATGGATGATAATAATAATAATAATAATAATAATAATAATAATAATAAGAAGAAAAAAATCCCAAATATTTTGGGAAGTACAAAGTATCCAAAAGGGGGAAAAAACAGGATCCAGCGCAGCAAGAAAAAATCCGTACCCAGAAGTACAAAATACACAACATGCACACAATATAATCCAGCGCTCATGGAACATACATTATTAACTATTGAAAACTCTTGAAGAATTGATAAAAAAGCTTAGTCCATTTATCACAATAAAGAGAGGGATCCAATCCCAAATGTGCAGAGGGCAAATGAATCTTAACTCTCCAGTTGCCAGTGGTGACAAACTTGTTAAACTTGCAGTGACATCCGTGGAGCAAGGAGGGGTTAAAAAAGTCAAAACAAAGCCTGTGGCATGATCTCCGTGTGAGCACAGTACCTTGAATGATGGACAACAGGCAGACCAGCGTGTGGAGGGCCCTCCAACCCAAAAGGATGCAGAGCCAGGATCGCAGAAAGGCTGGGACAGAAGGAATCGCACACAGAGTTTCAAGAGTTTAATAGTTAATAATGTATGTTCCATGAGTGCTGGAATATATTGTGTGTTTGTTGCACGCTGACTTTGCAGTTAGAGAAAGGGTTTGCCTTTGCAATTTTGTTTGTTGATGCACTTTAATATAATAAAAAAAAATCGAATATCGAGTTTTTTTATAAAAAAAAAAAAAAACACGCAGATTTTTTGGGGGGGGAAAATCGCCCAGCCCTAAGCTGAGGTCTGTAGGCATGGACCACAAAGTATGTACCTGGATAGAAAACTGGCTACGGTGGTGATAAATAACATACTCAGAATGGTCTAGAGTAGTTAGTGGGGTACCCCAAGGCTCTGTCCTGGCACCAATCATGTTTAAGTCATTTATAAAATGATATAGAGTAGAAGGTGGGATAACTAGCTCAATCGGTTTGTTGAAAACACAAAAATATGGAGAGCAATAACACAGCAGGCTATAGAAACTTAACAAGAGGACCTGAATAAATTAATAGAATGGGATACTACATAGCAAATGATATTGAACATTGAAAAATGTAAGGTATTGCACTTGGGGGGGGGGGGGTAAAAATATAAATGCAAATGACTCATTAGGGGCTTCCAGGATGGTGAAGGAACTAGGGGTCCTAGAAGACATACTGAGTAATAGCATACAGTACCAAGCCGCGGCTAGCAATACTCCAGAGATAAAACTATTATACTGCCACTTTATAAAAAACTCTGGTTCGGCCGCATCTGGAATATTCTGTCCAGTTCTGGTCACCAATCCTCAGAAGGGTTGCGCTGGAGAGTGTCCAGGAGGAGGGTAACTAAATTAAAGTGGTACTACCACTTTTACCTACCTGTACGGTTTAGGAGATATTCCCCTCGCAATGAGCCGCTGACTGCAGCAGCGGGGATTCTCGGCTAAAGGCCCAGCAGCCGCCGGACCTTGCCGGAAAGAAGTCTCCCGCGCGCATGCGAGGGAGTGACGACATCGCCGCTCCAGCGGCAATACCCGGAAGACACGCCGAGGCAAGATGACATCTCCCTCGGCGTGGACCAGGTAAGTACTAGCTCATTATGCCCTTCAGGTATGATGGAAAAAAAATAATTTACTAGAATTACTGTCCATGATCGGAACTAAAGCGTCCGTTTGCCTTTACATGTGAGGCTCTGGTGTCAGAAGAAGAAAGAAGAAAGAAGAAAGAAGAAAGAAGAAAGAAGAAAGAAGAAAGAAGAAAGAAGAAAGAAGAAAGAAGAAAGAAGAAAGAAGAGAAAGAAGAAAGAAGAAAGAAGAAAGAAGAAAGAAGAAAGAAGAAAGAAGAAAGAAGAAAGAAGAAAGAAGAAAGAAGAAGAAAGAAGAAAGAAGAAAGAAGAAGAAGAAGAAAGAAGAAAGAAGAAGAAAGAAGAAGAAAGAAGAAGAAAGAAGAAGAAAGAAGAAGAAAGAAGAAGAAGAGAAGAAGAAAGAAGAAGAAAGAAGAAGAAAGAAGAAGAAGAAGAAGAAGAAGAAGAAGAAGAAGAAGAAGAAGAAGAAGAAGAAGAAGAAGAAGAAGAAGAAGAAGAAGAAGAAGAAAGAAGAAGAAGAAGAAAGAAGAAGAAAGAAGGAGAAGAAGGAGAAGAAGAAGAAGAAGAAGAAGAAGAAGAAGAAGAAGAAGAAGAAGAAGAAGAAGAAGAAGAAGAAGAAGAAGAAGAAGAAGAAGAAGAAGAAGAAGAAGAAGAAGAAGAAGAAAGAAGAAGAAAGAAGAAGAAAGAAGAAAGAAGAAGAAAGAAGAAAGAAAGAAGAAGAAAGAAGAAGAAAGAAGAAGAAAGAAAGAAGTATGATATCAGATTATTCTAATTTCTGTGCACTGAGTGAGGACAAGCGAGTCCTAGGTAATAAACTGAACCCTCCAATGCAAGAACAGTATGCATTTCTTCCTTTAGGAAGTGCTGTGCCGCTATTGTAACAAGAAAAAAGGTTTCAGTTTTGCTTTTGCATGTTAGTGGGTGTGTTTGGTTTGTTCTGTCCTCTTCACTAGGCCTCAAAAGCATTGGCAGAAAATACAGAGCAACAAAAAGGAACTAAAAGTATATACTGTATTTATTGGCTAATAACACTCACTTTTTTTACCCTGAAAATAGAGAGTAAAACTGCCTGCGTGTTATACGCAGGGGGCTGTGGAAATTTTTTTTTCCTGAAACTTCACTCTTAAAGTTAGGGTGCGCGTTCTACGCTGATAAATACAGTACCTAAAAAAGGTAAGAGTTAACATTTATCTGATTCTGAATCCAGAAAACGGAATCATTTAGCTACATTAGTTTATCTTTATAAAAACTTTATGTAAATAATAATTTAATTACCAGTAATCTGGACACACACACACACACACACACACCTTCTTGCAAAGCAGTTATTTTTTTTCTTGTTTTTATTTCCTACTCCCCTCAGAAAAATGGTGAGACCAACATCTAGCATATGGGAGACATTTTCACATTACAAGTTCTTCTGAAAAGAAAAATGTGATTTGCAAAATATTGTCAGATGCTTCCAGGATGACAAAACACATTCTTGTATGTAACAAGTGTCCTGTTGATATTAAAAAAATCCTTCATGGATCGAAGTGAAGAGGACAACAATGCACAGTTTCTCAACGTTCTCGTAACAGAACGACTTTCAATCTTAAAAAAGAAGGGGGGCTTCCACCCGCAATTTTTTTTTTTTTAAAGTCAGCAGCTACAAACACTGTAGCTGCTGACTTTTAATAAGGACACTTACCTGTCCTACTCGCCCGTGATGTCAGCTCCCTCTGGGCTGGCAGCTCCCAGTGCCGCCATCCTCAGTAAGGGAAACAGGCAGTGAAGCCGTGAGGCTTCACTGCCCATTTCCATCCGCGCAGCGCTTTATGAATTTGCGGCTGCTCTCTGGGATACACACAGTTCACAGAAGGCAGCGCGCCCCATTCACAGGAAGACACCGCAGGTTTAGGTCAGGCGAGTTTGCTGGCAGTGTGGGCAGGTGCCAAGTCCTGCTGGAAAATGAAATCAGCATCTCCATAAAGCTGGTCAGCAGAGGGAAGCATGAAGTGCTCTAGAATTTCCTGCTAGGGCTGCGCTGACTTTAGACTTGATAAAGTACAGGGGATCAACTCCAGCAGATGACACGACTCCCCAAATCATCACTGACTGTGGAAACGTCACACTGGACTTCATGGAACCAATCAATGTATGCAAAAAACATTGGACTAAAAAATTTATAAAGAAAAAAAAAAAAAAATTATATGTATGTATGTATGTATGTATGTATGTATGTATGTATGTATGTATGTATGTTACACATACATGCACTGTATAACACGCACCCTAACTTTAAGAGGAAAGTTTCAGGAAAAAAATAAACTTTCCAGAGCCCCCTGCGTATAACACGCAGGCAGTTTACTCTCTATTTTCAGGGTAAAAAAGTGAGAGTTATACGCCAATAAATACAGTATATAAAATTAGTTTTTTTTTGGGATGTTTTATAGCAGAAATTTAAAAATTGTCAGTCTTTTTTGTGTGCAAAAAAACCCCCACGCAGTGGTGATCAAACATCACCAAAAGAAAGCTCAAGAATTGTTTGTAAAAAAAAAAAAAAAAAAAAAAAAAAAAAAAAAAAATAAGAAATTTTATTTGGGTACAGTGTTGTATGACCACGCAATTGTCAGTTATAGTAACAGTGCTGTATCAAAAAATAAAAAAAAATATGTCCTGGTCATAAAGTGGGTAAATCTTCGAGGTCAAGTAGTTTTAAAAGTTACACACATCTCAGCTCTGCACTGACTAAACACATTTTTAATTCATGGCCCATACACACGATCAGAAAAAAAAACAAAAGCTTTCGTATCGATCGATCATCTAATTGTTAGTACACAACTTTGGAATCCAACAGCTTATCTGCTGGGACAAGCATGTAAATTTCTCGTACGATAACAGATCGTAAAATTTTCCTTTAGGCCCAGTTCACACCATAGAAAAAAAACGCAATCCGGATGCGTTCCAGGTGCTTTTTTGCATGCGCGTTTTATGCAGTCCGGTGCTTTTTTTCACCCCACTTTTTTCTTAAAGTGGAGTTTCCACCAAAAATACAAAATGGAATTATTGTGCATATAATAGCCTAAAAGAAAAAAAAACACAACATTTTTTTTTTACTCACCTGGAAGTACCTGTTGCTATGCGGTCCCACGAAATCTGCCTTCTGAATCACCTCGGATTCTGACATTATCTCCCTACTGCTCCTGGGAAATGTGTGTCGTCATTTCCCAGGATGCAGTGTGCTTCCCCCATGACTAGAATCACTCGTCAACACAATCCAGGAAGTAAATGCTTGTGAGCTTCACATGCCCAAAAGCAAAATGAAAAAAAAAAAAAAAAAAAAAAAATTCAAAAGATTTTTTTAAAGTCTCTTCATGCAGTAACTCGGCAAAGGTTTTTAAAAAATATTAAGTCATCTTATATGTACCACTGTATTGAATGCTGAAATAAAAAAAAAAAATTGATTGGAACCCCACTTTAACCTTAAATAATGACAATTGTGTTCCAGTGCGTTTTTGATGCGTTTTACAGCATTCCAGTACATGTAAAATGCAGCATGTTCTACTTTTTTCTAAAACTGGAACTGAAAATCACTGGTGTGAACTATGCTATTGAAAACCATACACCCTACTTTCCATGCGTTTTTGATGCAGAAATAAAAAAAAAAAAAAAAAAAAAAGCACTGGACTGCATGTGGTTTGAACTGGCCCTTAGTACAGTTTTCATTTGAAAAATTCAAAAACACAATTACACAACTTGCATCACTTCTGAATTTTTATTCTGTTGTACAAGAATTTACCACTTTAGCAAACTTTTATTTTGATGTGAGACTATTATGCATGATCGTCTGATAATCTCATTGGTACCAAGCTTTAGAAATGAGAACACAGGGACATTTCCATACGATGACTAAGGGCTCTTTCACACGGGGCGGATCCGTGCAGATCCGCCCCGTGAAGCTCCGCTTACTCAGCGGGGATCGCTCCGTTGATCCCCGCTGAGCCGACGGATGACTGGGCGGTCCCCGCACACTGTGCAGGGACCGCCCTGTCAGAGCGCCGCTCTCCCCTATGGGGAATCGGATGACGACGGACCGTAGAGTCCGTTGTCATCCGATCCGCTCCGCCGACGGAAGGAAAAATAGGGTTTTCCTCCGTCACACTTTGGCGGAGCGGATGTCAGCGGACATGTCTCCGCTGACATCCGTGCCTCCATAGGGGTACATGGAGGATCCGTTTCAGGTCCGCCTAAAAAAAAACTGACAGGCGGACCTGAACGGACCTCCGTGTGAAAGGGGCCTAATAAAGACCTTCCTACAGGACCACAAGACAAGCCACACACACCCAACACCTCTGCAGACTTCCCAGACTGTAAACACAGGCTCACCAAAATAAGGCATGTTGAAACAATGAAGAAGTCTGATCTGTTGAATCATTCACACACACACAAATGGTCAGACACTTTCAAGGTCAAATTATCTAAGGACACCAGTCTAATAAGAAGCACATCCCAATCCCGTAGACTGCATTCACACCTGAGCGTAGCGATTCGAGCGTTTTTACCATCGTTTTGTCGCGCGAATTTGCTCCCGTAGAAACGCTTGAATCGAGCGTCTCCATTACATTCTTTGACTCCTAAAACGCCCAAATCTGCCCGATTCACGCGACAAAAAAGGGTCCGGAACTTGTTTGAGCTTCAGGCGTTTGAGTGGAGATGTGAACCATCTCCATAGAAAATAATGGATTTTTTTCCCCTCTAGCGTTTTGTAGCTTCAGGCTTAGGGCTACAAAACGCTCAGGTGTGAATGCAGCCTTAGACTTGCCAATTTAAAAAAAACATAAATCAAATAAACGTTTCACCAATGATTATTAATGTTACCAGAACCAGATGCTAGGCCATGTTTTTGAAAACCGAGAGAAGCTGGAACGACAGGATTATTTCTGCCACACTGGACCACTCCTGAGATCAATGACCTGAGATAACATTCTCACGGATCATCAATGCCTAGAACCGGCTTTGGTCATTTTTTTTTACTTTTGTTCAGGATTGCCAAATTTCCCTTGGATTACCAAAGCAAAATTTACCATACTTGAAGAAAAGTCAAGCTCCAGCAAGCGAATGATGATCTGGACATCTTCCATTTTGGCAATGTACAGGAATGGAAGCTGTTCCCACACCTGCAACCAAATCACGCAGCTCTGTAAATATGCGCTGAACTGCCATTTATTTCTAAGGCTACTTTCACACTGAAGCGCTGGCGGTATAGCAGTGCTATTTTTAGCGCCGCTATACCGTTGTTTTTGCCGCGATTTGCGGGGTGATTTTAACACCCGCTAGCGGCCGAAAAAGGGTTAAAAACGCCAGCTAAAAACGCCTCTTTGCAGCATTTTGGAGGCGCTACCCTATTGATTTCAATGGGCAGGTGCGCTATAGGAGCAGTATTTTTACCGCTCCTACCGTGCCTCAAAGATGCGGCTTGCAGGAGTTTTTTGACCCTCCTGCAAGCGCAACGCTCCAGCCTCGGGGCTTTCACACTGGATACAATGGAGCGGCTTTTTCGGGGCGCATTGCAGGCGCTATTTTTTGCGCAATAGCGCCTACAAAGCGCCTCAGTGTGAAAGGGGCCCAATGGTACTGCCACGTATCTTGACCAGCAGGGCATTTGTGGGTGTGGAAACTGCAGGGTGCAAAAGGTTATTTTTTTGTGGACAACGCAGGCAGCGAACCCACACAGGTGCAAAACTGGGGATATACATATAAGGGGGATTGTGTGAAAGGGAGAGTAAAGCCTGGTACACACAAGCTAAAAAATGTCAGAAGTCATTGGCTGGTTCAAAAAAAATAAAAAAAATAAACGGCTGACATTCGGCCCGTGTGTCTGTCAGTCATTTGGACGAGCATGCTGGAAAACCAATGGCGGAAAGCGCTGATCACAGTGTTCTGGTGGTGGGGTGAGGGCATCCCTCTGTCAGAACACAACAGCTCAGGGGGGGAGATCACTGCACTAACTTCGTATAGTTAGTACAGCAGTTCCGATTGGAGCTGACCGTTTCCCCCCCCCCCCCTAGTCAACCCAGTGGGTATAGTGTGTACCAGACATAAAAAGGTGTAATATGGAAAGTGGGCGAGGAGGGTGAAAGTCTGTTTTAAAGCTCACTGAAAAGCAATGAAGAAAACTTGAACACTAGTGTGCAAGGTGCATTTGCAAGCAAAGTGAATACAGACAGGTAATGAAGACTACTAGAAACAGTTGGCCATTTTTGCTCATGTAAAACGGGTGTTGAAGAACACGGCCTTTACTTTGCACTACAAAAGCAAATATATTTCAAAACAAGACTGCGATGGCTGCATTTGATCTGCTTAACTTGTAACGTGAACGGATCTCTATAGGACCAGCTGTGCCCAAACAAAGCAGGTCAATCACAGCCTCAACAGTGAGCCGCACTACACCACAATCCAGCATGCTGCAACAAATTTATGTTCCTACACCGAGAAGAAATGGCCTCTCAAAGCACACAAAAAAAAAAAAAAAAAAAAAAAGGAGAACCCACACTAGGTCCTACACAACTATTTTTCAGCCCAGGTTCACACTGGGCTGCGGGAATGAAGCCGTGCGAGTTCAGCTGATTTCACCCGCGATTTTTCTTTTTCACATTGACATCACAGATGTCAATGAAAAAAAAAAAAAAAAAAAAAAACGCAGCCCGAGAAAGCAAAAAGTAGGAGAGAAACTACTTTTTTAAATCAATGGAGTGCCGCAGATGCAGCGTCGCACCGATGTGGACGGTGCCATTGCCGGCAAATGCCGCAGATTTGAGATGTCAAATCGTACCAATGTGAACCAGGACTCAGTGTGGGACAACACAGAGGGTATGCATCTATGTGCAGCACAGTGCTATAACAGGTGTGCTCTAGATATGCAATTAATCCCAGTGCACATCTACAGCTTAATATGGTGTGAATAGTGATTATGGGGGTTGATTTAAGCCCCGTACACACGATCCGAATATCGTACGAAAAATGTCGTCCGAGGAAGAATCGTACGATAATCGGATCGTTAGTACAAAGCTTCAAGAGCCGATCATGACAGTTCATCCGATATTATTTAATCGGAAGTGTACGAAAATTTTCCTCGTACGATAATAAATAGCACGATTTTCGTTTAGTCAGTACAGTTGTCGTCCGAAAATACAACAGAAATGCATAACACATGACATCACTTCCGATTTTTTTTTCAGTCGTACGAGAATTTGTGACTTTAAATAACCTATTTAAATTTTTTCGCTTAATAGTCGCAAGTAAAAGTTGTACGATCCGTCGTACGATATTCGGATTGTGTGTACGGGGCATTACTAAAGGCAAATCCATTCTGCACGTGCACTTGGAAGTGCAGTCGCTGTAGATCCAGGGTTCATACACATTTTTACCAATCAAATTCCATGACTTTTCCATGACTTCACGTAAATATTCATGCCCTTATGTTTCATGAAATGTCTATGTATACATGTTAAAGAAGAAAATCCATGTCACACCCAGCATATTTTTAAAAATATAAATTAGGGCTGTTACTGATTAAAATTTTTGTGTTCCATTAATCTTTTTTTTTAAATCGATTAAATGACTAATTTTGATTAATTATAAACGCACATACAGATCCAACTACTTTAAGCTGATTTCATTGCATTGCAACTCTGCATTAGTGGTAAATGTGGTATAAAAACACTATATACAATCACCCGACACTAGTTAGTTTCCACAATCCATGACTTAACTTCACAGTTCACACAAATTCAAACTGTAGCACTGACGTAAGTACAGTACAGACACCCCCAGTAGTACAGACACCCCCAGTGCAGACACCCCCCCTACAGACCTCAGAACAGCAATACACGGCACGGTGTGTGTCCCTCGAGTTCCTGCTGACGTCAGCGTGCCGCTAAGCCGCCAACAGGCTGCCGCCGGGTGTACCAAGATGGCTGCGGCTCCGGAGCTAGGCCGATTCCGCGGCCTTTCCTAATGGCCGAGGCTCCGGAGCGCTCGGCGGATCGCGCCGTGTGCCGATCCGAACAGGATGACCTGTTCGGATCACGGATCGCTTACGATCCGTTGCACGACGACTAGTAGTGACTAAAATATTCCATGACTTTTCCAAAACTTAGTGGGGTTCAGTCATTTTCCAAAACTTTTCCAGGCCTGGAAAGTGCCATGTCAAAATCCCATGACTTTTCCAGGAATTTAATGACTGTACGAACCCTGTAGATCTGAAATGAGGGGAATCTCTAGTAATTTTATCATCCAATAATGTGCAAGCAAAAACTTTTTTTTCCTTGCATGTCCCACTCAGATGTATAGCAACTGCACTTGCCTTTCGTAAATAAACCCCCATGGTGTGAACAGCTCTAAATGGAAACCTGCAGATTTGCGTTTAAAGTGGAACTTTTACATTTCAGGTTTAAAGAGGTTGTAAAGCTTTGCGTTTTTTTCATACCATAATCCATCCTATGCATTAAGGTGAAAAGACCCTCAACCCCCTCAAGACCCTCAACCCCCTCAACCCCCTCAAGACCCTCAAGACCCTCCTTTACTTACCTGAGGCACGAAACTCCGTGGGCGCGATCCCGCGATGGTTTACCCCAGCTTGAGGCGGCTCTTCATTGGAGATTGATAGTAGGGCAGCCATTGGCTCCCGCTGATGGCAAACCAATGACGCGGCACGACGGGGCCGAGTGATACACTTGGCGGCTATAGCCGCCACTGTATCACACAGGAGCGCGCCCGCAAGCTAACCCCCTTGGGAGAGAGCTTCCCAGAACAGGGATTAGCACTTGTGGGGAGGAGCAGAGACAGCCGCCGAGGGACCCCAGAAGACGAGGATCAGGGCCACTGTGCAAAACTAACTGCACGATTCTGGGAAAAATGAGAATCACGATTCTTTTACATAGAATGAAGATCACGATTCTCAAAAAAAAAAAATATATATATATATATATATATATATATATTTTACAGATTTACAACCTCTGAACATGGAGAGATATAAAATATCTGTGCGCAGTCTCGTAAGGGACAGTGGTTGGTATTTTAAGTCCTCCTTTAATAGCCTGTCTGCAAGGTCTGGGTAGCTAACTCAGACTGTGCTGTGGTAATATTCATAATATTTTATAAAGGGACAGTGGTTTCTGGTATTTTAAGTCCACTTCTCACATGCCCCCCTTGAATAGCCTGTCTGACTGTCACCTGCAAGGTCTGGGGCCCAGACCTTGCAGGTGACAGTCAGACAGGCTATTAAAGGGGGGCATGTGAGGAGTGGACTTAAAATACCAGAAACCACTGTCCCTTTATAAAATATTATGAATATTACCACAGCACAGTCTGAGTTAGCTACCCATATTATGAATATTTCCACAGTCAGCTACCCCAGAGTTTGGGGTAGCTGACTGTGGTAATATTCATAATATTTTATAAGGGACAGTGCCAGTGGTTGCCGGTACTCACGTGTGTGTTGGAATCATCGGATCAATACTGGTGCACACACAGACTCACAGTGTGCAATGCGCACTCACTGTGGTGTTTCATTAACAGGTGTTGTGCCAAGAATGGTTCCCCGCCGGATTCTGTTCCCCGTAGCTCTCGGCTCTTATCGGAACTCCGCCCCCAAGCCCTGTACATTGCAGCTCCCTCCTACTGTTCCTCACGAATGCAAAATTCTCCTAATACCGCCCGCCTCTCCAGCCCTCTGCTTTGCCGCTCACGCCTACTGTTTTTTCAGGAATGCTAATGAGCAGAGGGCTGGAGCGGCCCAAAAAAACGTGGTGGTACCGCCCACGATGATGCGGCGCATCACGCTCTGCTGACTGACGTCAGTTCCTATTGCTGACGTCAGTTCCGATCAGCGCCATTAGCGTTCCATGCTGGTTCCGGCGCGGAAATACAAAAATCGAGCTAATCCAGACTGGAGATCGCTGGGAGGGGGGGGCGGGGGGTGAATCGAAATCGCGATCTTATAACGATTAATCATGCAGCTCTACTGCACAGTGGAGGTAAGTATGGTAGGTTTTTTTTTTTCCTTTTTTAAACAAAAACAACCTTTACAACCCCTTTAAAGGCTCAGTTGACGTTAGTGTGACTCTAAAGTTGTGCGATTTCCAGTGTAACTTATATTGCACTATAGCATTCAATTTAGAAGAAAGTTACATAAAAAAAAAAAGTGAAGGAACCTTTAACACCTTCCCACCTGGCCTATAGCAGAATGACAGCCAGGTGGTGGCTTCACCGGTCCGAGTAGACGTCACGTGGCATACTCATAAAAAAAAAAAAAAAAAAAAAACGCTGTTCGCGGGATCAGGCATCGGCGCAATCCCCAGCTGTGTCCACGGGAGGCAGCTGATGATTGATCAGTGTACCGGCTTGCTGCCTGTACCATATGACCAATCACAGCAATTACACCCCCTGTCATTTTAAGAGGATGTAGAGCCAGCCGAGTAATTATTCATGTAAATGAGGCCACTATGCAAGCACTCAAAAAGCGTGTACATTGCATGCAGCTGCACCGATCATGGGGTTAAAGCAGGTGGTGAGGAGACAATACAACACCTCTTAAATGCCTGCCAAATGCTCTACTAACATGGAATCACTTCTGCCCTGATTCACACTGAATGCGACTTTAAAATAGTGCCCTTTCACTTGAAGTAGCGCGATTTCAAAGCCGCAGGTCAGTGTGATTTCAGGTGAGACTTGACTGGCAGTCTGTGAGACTTCATGCACAGATGTCTATGCAAGTCACACCTGAAATCGGAATTGTGCAGGAATTATTTTTAATCGGTGCGGCACCGCAGTTTGAGTTGCACCAATTTAAAACGGCTCCATTGCCGACAATAGTGTGCAACTTGTCATGCGATTTGGACCTATCAAATAGGTCACAAGGTGTGCACAGGGGCTCAGAGACCAAAGCATGTGTGATCGAGTCCTTACAGACAGACTGTACAATCTCCTAAAAACTGGCCATACTGATTGAAAAATCAAAATGACACAATCTACTTTAAGCCGACCTCAGTGCAAAAGCGAGTTTTCATCTCTGCAACTACCCTCTCATATAGCATTTTTTTTGCATCCCCCACCTTGCCAATTTTGCCTCTGCGAGAACAAAGTATCCCCTGTTCTGGTGGCTACCTGTGATGTGCGCTGCATATTCCAGGAGGCTGCATGAGCAGGGACTCACAGTGGCCATGGCATCCATCATTGGGGCCCTGGCTACCTGAACCCAAAAATGGGCAGCAGGCTTCCGGTGACCATCAGGGGAGGGAACGAAGTTCCTCTTTAAATATTTACCCCAATGTTTTAGTAGAACGTGAAAGATGTTACAGAGTAAATACCGAACATGTCAAGCTTAAATATTGTGCACGCTCGTGGAATGGCGACAATCTACGGCAGTGTTTCTCAACTCCAGTCCTCAAGGCGCCCCAACAGTTCACGTTTTCAGGCTTCCCATTATTTTGCACAGGTGATTTGATCAGTTTCACTGACTCGGTAATTACCACAGCCATTTCATCTGGGGGAAATCCTGAAAACATGAGCTGTTGGGGCGCCTTGAGAAACACTGATCTACGGTACTTAAAAAATGTCCATAAGGGACAAGCTAACAAAAAGTTTTACAGGTTACCCGTTTAGACCCCTTTTCACACTGAAGGCGTTTTTCAGGCGCTAAAGGCTAAAAATAGCACCTGAAAAATGCCTCCCCTGCAGCGCCAGTGTGAAAGCTTGAGTGCCTTCACACTGAGGCGGTGCGCTTGCAGGACGTTAGAAAAAGTCCTGCAAGCAGCATCTTTGGAGCAGTGTATAGACCGCTCCTCCACCGCCCCTGCCTATTGAAATGAATGGGCACAGCTGCCACAGCACCTGCAAAGGGCAGCGCCGCTTTTCGGGTGCATTTAACCCCCTTTTTTCAGCCGCTAGCAGGGGTTAAAAAGAGCCCCGCTAGTGGCCAAAAAGCACCAATAAAACAACGGTAAAGTGCCACTAAAACTAGCGGTGCTTGACCGTGTGAAAGGGCTCAGAGTTACGGGGGAGGTCTAGCGCTAGAATTATGGCTCTTGCTATAACGTTCACGGCGAGACCTCACATGAGTTGTTTGAACACTGTTTTACATATGCGTGCACAACTTGCCTATACGTTAGCTTCTGCACGCCAGAAATTCACTTTATTTTTGCACCGTTACCCCCTTTTTTTCCCCAAATCACTTTTATTCCTATTACAAGCAACGTAAACATCCCTTGCAATAGAAGGGATGAGAGGTTCTCTATAGAGAGATTTGGGGTCAGAAAAACAAATCTCTTACCTTTAAAAAGCAAAAAAGATAAAAAAAAAAAAAAAAAAAAAAAAAAAATGATGAATTGCCAAGAACTAGAAGGGACGTCACACGTCGCTCCAGTCCTCCAAGGGCATAGAGACGAGCGGCGGTCATCTTGGATGATAATATTATTATTAATAATTATTAAATTTGTTATTGGCCTACCTGCACACAACCTCCCTTAGCTTTCCCAAAACTTTATAATAAGAAGATCTACTAAAACAATGTATTCAATTTGTATCATCAGAATGCCCCTTGTACTACACAGATCATGGTAGATATAAAAGTAGATTGCACAACTACAATGTAACATCTTCGGTTAGCAAATTAACATGCAACGCCGTACTTACATACTATACAACCAACTGAAACTAACTGAAAGCGCAACCCCAAAAATATAATACATTACAGCCACCACATCTAATGACTGGCAAGCTGCATTCTTTTTCCTTCTCTTTTTTTATGGCTCGTTCACACCAGAACGTGGTACGGGAAACTCGCATCTGTTCACCTCTCTCATAACATACATTCAAAAACGCACTGGGTGCCAATATAATCCCAACAACCCAAACAGTGCGTTTGCCTGCACTGGATTGCCGGCAGTGTGTTTTTGTTTTTTTTAAATGTAGCTACTTTTGGTGCGATTTCAGCCCATTCACAAAAAAAGCTTAGAAAAAAAAAAACAGAGTCGCAGAGGAAACACATGAATGCACAGCGCATTCCATGTGCGATTCAGCGCTAAACCACCCGCCACGCAAAAAAATAAACCCACTGACACTGCAGCAGCTGTCGCTGCGCTACACTCAGGTGTGAATGGAGCCTATAGCTGGGATCACACTTATGCAAATATAATGCAGAGGTTTCCCTGCATCCAATTCGCATGACAGGCTCTCAATGGAGCCAGTTCACACATCTCCAGGGAAGCTGCAAAACGCACTGCACTGCAGAAGGGTCCTGTGCGTATTTGGCTCCAATTCAGGGCCAATTAGTCCCTGAAGACAGAACAGGGACGCACCTGACCCCAGCTGTCAGACGCATCCGAAATTAAGCGTGAACCCACCCTAAATGATTTGTCTCATCCATCCAATTCCGCGGTGGCCAATCTTCATCCCTTTGGCACTATCTGTGCAGCCCCCAGGGCCCCTACAAACACTAATCTAGGTGTCTATTGACCCGTTTTTGTAGCGATTGCTAGCAGACACCCCTGCCCTATCCGCAGGGCCCCGCGGCTGGCCCACTAGCCGCAGCCTCCAGCGCCCCACGGCTGGCCCGCTAGGCACCTGACTCCGCCCAGTCTAAAGGGCCAGCCTCGCACCCCCCCCGACCGCAGGGCCCCAGGGCTGGCCTACAGCGCCCCGACCGCAGGGCCCCAGGGCTGGCCTGCTAGGCACCCCCCCACCCAGTGTGAAGGGCCAGCCTCCAGAACCTCATCCACAGGGCCCCACGACTGCCCCCCACGCCCCGTTGCCTTTTACAGTCTCTTACCCTCTCCTGTGATAGGGTCGCATTCTCTGGCCGTCTCTTGCATCATTTTCGGTGATGGTTTTTACTATATCCTGGTTTCTGGGTCTGACAGTAAATATTTCACTGACTGTTCTGTGCCGCCCTCTGGTGACGTCGATAAATCGCACTCGAGGCCCCAAGTTCAAGAAAGCCGACCGCCGCTGTTCTAACTGCTACATCTGCAGGACAGCACGTTCTGTTAAAAATGGGGGAAACAAAATAAATAACAGACTTACTAGCAGGAAAAAGACAAACAAACAAGTAAAAAGTAACACAGCCATCACATCTAAAAAAGGACTGGTAAGCTGTTATATAAAAAACACAATACATGTTGGCTTTTTGGGGTGTGAACATTAGTCACACAATGACATTAGAACAAGTATGATGAACAGAACCCTCTCTCTATAGGAACAAGACATCTGTGACCTTCTCTGCAGGTACAATGGAGCCTGAGCTCCGCTTACAAGGACATTAACATACAATAACAACACAACAGGTCATAGAGAGATCAATGGCATGCTGGGATATGTAGTCCAAGAACAACACCACCACCACCAGCATAACTCCTCCCCCCTCCAGTTGGATTATAGGGGGGTGCCTGGCCCTTTAAGAAGCGGGGGTCTCCCGGCATGCCCCGCGCTGCTACCCCCCCTTTCAGCCCAGGCTGGCACGTGACCAGGCTTGCTGGCGCGGGATGTGGCGCGCGGCGGCCTGAAGAGGGGGGGGTGGGAGAGAGAAGAGCCGGCGGGAAGATGATGTCCTCCCCAGCCAGGCCTCGGACACACACACTGAGGGGGAGGGAGAAGACACTCACCCGGGCTGGCTGCGGCGTACATGATGATGGTTTCGGGCTGAGCCGAAAGACGCCCGCACAGGCGACGTTATATCCCGCGAGAGAGGGGGGCGACAATGGCGGCCGGAGGTCTCAGGCTCGTTCAAGTCTCCATAGAACTCTCCACAGCCGCCGCCGTTCCCTCTGCACTGTGCGCGACATGAACTGAGGGGAGGAGCGGGTGACGTCAGGGGGGGGTGCGTCTTTTTTTCCCATTCGTCGCGTCCTTTGCCGGGTGGGTGGGGCGTAGGCGCGGGGCCCCACTGATGTCACCTGAGGTGAAAAGGGCGGGTAAATAGAAGGGGGCGGGGCCAGCGCGGCGGTTATGGTTACTGGGTCAACAACGGCAACAAACAACCCTGCTGGTTCCGCCATGTTGGATGAGGGCAAAATGTGTTTTGTGTGGAAACTAAGGGCAGGGTTGCCTACGCTAGCGATCTTCTTTACGGTGACTGCTTCAAAGTGATGAAAATGTAATGGAAACAGCATGCAGTCAGCTTTTACTGTTTAAAGTTTTAGAGGGCCTGTCATGAATGGATGGGCAATAGTAGTGTACCACAGAGAAATGTTCTCTAAATAAAGAATATACCAAAAAACAATACGTTATGTGTGTGTCATGATTCAAAAACCCCAAATTTTGGGTTTTCCCCAGAAAAGTAATAGACGGGAAATCTTCCAATGGGGACACTATTTCTGGTGACCTGGCGGGCCCAATAAATTTCCCGTAATTTGTAGGGATTTCCTCTCATTTCCTGTTTTGGCTATGGGACAGGAAGTGATGGGAAATCTCGGGATTATGGGGCACAGATGGCGAAAACAAAATCTGACAGGGGTTATAACCCTCCCTTTAGGAGGAAGTAAACCCGGATGGGTTTTACTTCCTCTTTATTTCCCTGCAAAGGTCGTGTGACGTCATGCGCGGGAGCCGCCAGTCACTGCATGAATTTCCTTTACAAACGGCACGATCGTCATTTCAAAAGTGTGCCTGCGCTGTTGTCTCTTTTGTAAATATCTCCTAAACCGTGAAAGTTAACCACTTCCCTACCCAGCCATAGTCAAATGACGTCCACAGATGGGATCTCCCATCCTGGGTGGACGTCATATGACGTCCTCGGCTTTGTAGGGGGATATCTGAGTGATGCCTGCAGCTAGAGGCATCATTCAGATATCCTTTTAAAGTGCCGGTGATTCTGTGCACCATAAGAACAATCATAGCGACGGTTCCGCCACTTGATCGTTCTTATAGGTGGCGGGAGGGGACATCCCCCCCCTCCCGCCGCCATCCGGTGCTTCTCCGGGCTCTCCCGTGCGATCGGGGACCCGGAGAGAATCTTCCGGCGCCGTTGGTGGGTTACGTGACGAGCATAGAGATGACGGGTGACCAGATGGTCACCCGTCATCTCTATGATCGTCGGAGGCCCGGGCGCGATGTGATGACGTCACGCCCGGGTCCTCAAATGTAAACAAAGCCGCCATTGGGGCTAGTAAGTATGAGATCGGTGAAAAATGTTTCACTGTTCTCATGCTTTCCAGCCTGGAGGAGAGATGTGGGGTCTTATTGACCCCGCATCTCTCCATAAAGAGGACCTGTCACACACATTCCTATTACAAGGGATGTTTACATTCCTTGTGATAGGAATAAAAGTGATAAAAACAAAAAAAAGTAAAATAATTGTAAAAAAATAAATAAATAAGTAAAAAAAAAAAAAATAATAATAAAAAAAAAAAATTAAAACGCCCCTGTCCCCGGGAGATCGCGATCAGAAGCGAATGCACACGTAAGTCGCCCACATATGTAAACACCGTTCAAACCACATATGTGAGGTATCGCCGCGTGCGTTAGAGCGCATGCAACAATTCTAGCACTAGACCTCCTCTGTAATTCTAACCTGGTAACCTGTAAAAAAAATTAAAGCGTCGCCTATAGAGATTTTTTAGTACAGGCATACCCCACTTTTAAGTACACAATGGGGTTTATTTACTATCACTAGAGAGTGCAAAATCAGGCTCACTTTTGCATAGAAACCAATGAGCTTCTAACCCCAACTTGTTCAATTAAGCCTGGTAATGAAACCTGGAAGCTCATTGGTTTCTATGCAGAAGTGAGCCTGATTTTGCACTCTCTAGTGATAGTAAATAAACTCCATTGTGTACTTAAAAGTAGGGTATGCCTGTACCGAAGTTTGGCGCCATTCCATGAGTGTGCGCAATTTTAAAGCGTGACATGTTAGGTATATATTTACTCGGCGTAACATCATCTTTCATATTTTCCCCAAAAATTGGGCTAACTTTACTGTTTTGTTATTTTTTAATTCATGAAACCATTTAAAAAAAAAAAAAGGCGTTTGAAAAATAATTGCGCAAATATCGTGCAAGATAAAAAGTTGCAATGACCGTCATTTTATTCCCTAGGGTGTCTGCTAAAAAAACGTATATAATGTTTGGGGGTTCTGAGTAATTTTCTAGCAAAAGAATGATGATTTGTACATGTAGGAGAGAAGTGCCAGAATAGGCCCGGTATTGAAGTGGTACAAAAAGCCCTGTATGGAAGTGGTTAAGGAGATATTTCCTGCACCTACAGGTAAGCCTTGATGTAGGCTTACCTGTAGGTAAAAGGGGTTGTACAACCACTTTAAACCTTGTATACACAATCCAATTGTTGGCAGAGCTGGGATCTTAAAAGGGACGTACCTGTTCGCCCTTGTGCCCAGCCGTGCCATTCTGCCAACGTACATCGACGTGCTGCGGTCCTTAAGTGGTTAAATAACATTTCTAATCATATGAAGTTAATAACAAGAGTCCCCCTTTACATCAGAGTCCCCAGAGTTCCCCTTTTACATCTGAACTTGCAGAGTTCTCTTACAATGTAAGGGGGGTACTCTTCAGACTCTGATGTAAGGGAGAACTCTGGGGACGCTAACATAAGGGATGCTCTGGGAACTCTGATTTAAGGAGGAACACTGAGAACTCTGATGTACGGAGAGGACTCTGATGTAAGGGAGAACACTGTGGGCTCTGATGTAAAGGGAAACTCTGATATAAGGGGTGCTCTGAGAACCCTGATTTAACTTTGTGTACTCTCTCAGAGGCAGGGGGAGACTTCAATCGCAATCAGCACCTCTCATCCAGGTGTATCTGAGGCTGCTCAGAGGCTGCTGGGAAGTCATAGTCCGGTCTAAATAATGTGTCTGGGTTTCAGGCAGTCTGAAACCCCGGACGCATGATTCCAAACCCGAACTGTCCGGGTGAATCCCGGACAGGTGGCAACCCTATTGACAGATCCCCCTTCTGGCTCTCTGTGGAGGGATCGTGGGTGGCCGGCGGACATCGTGGCCGGTGGCGACGCGCTGCCTTTCTCGCAGCCGACTCAACCTGCCACAGTATAACTGCGGCGGCTGGTCGGCAAGCGGTTAAAGTAGAACTATAGGCGTTTTTTTTTTCATTTCGGATAGAGTAATGGAGGGTTATAACCCCTGTCAGATTTATTTTTACCATCTGTGTCCCATTGGGGAGATTTCCCTTCACTTCCTGTCCCATAGCCAAAACAGGAAGTGAGAAGAAATCCCTACAAATTAAGGAAATTCCTCTGGGACCCCCAGGTCATCAAAACTAGTGTCCCATTGGAAGATTTTCCCGTCTATTACTTTTCCGGGGACAAACCAATTTTTTTTTTTCTTTTAATATTACTTTCAATAATAATAGTAAACAGGACGAATAGAGAGGGGGAATCTCCTTAATGGGGGCACAGACAGCAATACCTGACAAGGGTTCTAATTTATCTCTACTCTGTTCAAAACAAAAAAAAAAAGTTTTGCCTTTAGTTATACCTTAACCACTTCCCGCCCGGTCTATAGCAAAATGACGGCCGGGAAATGGTTCAGTTATCCTGACTGGGGGTCATATGACATCCAGCAGGATAAGCCACGATAACGCGCCTGCGGGGGGGGGGCGATCGGTGGTGTGGTGTGTCACTCTGACACACCGCATCTCCGATCGTGGAAAAAGAGCTACTGACAGAGGCTCTTTACCGCGTGATCAGCTGTGACCACAACATTTACTGGGTGAAGACTGCATCCATAGTGCTAGAAGCTGATGCAAACATCGGACTAGGTCGTGAAATATCAAAGTATTATGTAGGAACTATACAAAGCTGATCACAACGTGTAACCAGGAAGTGCCGGTAATCGGCTTTTCTTGGTTCGCGCTGACAGGGAGAGCCGATCAGCGGCTCTCCTGTCAGAGGGGGGGGTGCACTGATTATCGGCACATTGATTATCAGCGCAGCCCGCATCAGAGGTGCCCACCACAATGCCAATCAGTGTCCATCAGCTACTAGTCATTGCCCATCCAAATCGCCAATCAGTGCCCATCAAAGTGCCAATCAGTGCCCATCAGTAATGTCTGTCAGTGCCCTTAACAGATGCCCATCAGTAATGCCCATCAGTACCTCCTCATCAGTGCTGCCTATAAGTGCCATCTATTAGAGCCTATCAGTCCCACTTATCAGTGCCCATCAGTGTCGCCTATCAGTGCCGCCTATTAGTGCCCAGCAGTGCTGCATATCAGTGTAGCCTATCGGTGCCCATCAGTGCTGCATATCAGTGAAGCCTATCGGTGCCCATCTGTGCTGCATATCAGTGTAGCCTATCGGTGCCCATCAGTGCTGCATATCAGTGAAGCCTATCGGTGCCCATCAGTGCTGCATATCAGTGTAGCATATCGGTGCCCATCAGTGCTGCATATCAGTGAAGCCTGTCGGTGCCCATCAGTGCTGCATATCAGTAAAGCCTATCGGTGCCCATCTGTGCTGTATATCAGTGTATCCTATCGGTGCCCATTAGTGTTGCATATCAGTGAAGCCTATCGGTGCCCATCTGCGCTGCATATCAGTGTAGCCTATCGGTGCCCATCAGTGCCGCCTATCAGTGCCCATCTGTGCTGCATATCAGGGTAGCCTATTGGTGCCCATTAGTGCTGCATATCAGTGACGCCGTGCCCAGACCACAGCCTTCTCTGCTCACTGCAACCATCCTACCCGTCCAGGAAAGGCCTGCACCTTGAGATCCTGTAGGGGACAGACCTTAGGTGGTGTTGTTACGTCCTATAGGATAAACCTTTAGTTTTGGTTATTCTTTCTTGGTCTGAGTAGTCCATCGAGACTGGGTTTGCCAACTTTTCTTTAAGTCAAACCTGAACACTTTAGCGGCACACTGCAATTTTTTTATAGTATAAACTATACATATATTTTGCAATAAAATAAAATTTTTAATCATATAAAGTTAATAATAAGAGTCCCCCATTACATCAGAGTCCACAAAGGTCCCCTTTTACATCTGAACTCGCAAAGTTCCCTTTTACTGTAAGGGGGGACTCTGATGTAAGGAAAACTCTGGGGACTCTAACATAAGGGATGCTCTGGGAACCCTGATTTAAGGGGGAACACTGAGAACTCTGATCTACGGAGAAAACTCTGATGTAAGGGGGGAACACTGTGGCCTCTGGTGTAAAGGGGAACTCTGATGTAAGGGGTGCTCTGAGAACCCTGATTTTCTTTAGTGTTCTTACTAAGAGGTAGGGATGAGCTTCGAGTTCGAGTCGAACTCATGTTCGCTTGTTCGCCGAACAGCCAACAATTTGGGGTGTTCGCGGCAAATTCGAAAAGCCGCGGAACACCCTGTAAAAGTCTATGGGAGAAATCTAAAGTGCTAATTTTAAAGGCTTATATGCAAGTTATTGTCATAAAAAATGTTTGAGGACCCGGGTCCTGCCCCAGGGGACATGTATCAATGCAAAAAAAAGTTTTAAAAACGGCCGTTTTTTTCGGGAGCAGTGATTTTAATAATGCTTAAAGTGAAACAATAAAAGTGAAATATTCCTTTACATTTCGTACCTGGGGGGGGGGGGGGGGGGGTGTATAGTATGCCTGTTAACTGTCCCTGCACAAAGTGTCATTTCTGAAGGAAAAAAAGTCATTTAAAACTCACTCGCGGCTATTAATGAATTGTCGGCTCCCGGCAATACAGAGAAAAGTCATTGATAAAAAAAAAAAAAATGCGTGGGGGTCCCCCCAAATTCAATTACCAGGCCCTTCAGGTCTGGTATGGATATTAAGGGGAACCCTGCCGCAAATTAAAAAAAAAAATGCATGGGGTTCCCCCCAAATATCCATACCAGGCCCTTCAGGTCTGGTATGGATTTTAAGGGGAACTCCACCCCCAATTAAAAGAAAAATGGCGTGGAGTTCCCCCAAAAATCCATACCAGACCCTTCATCTGAGCACGCAACCTGGCAGGCCGCAGGAAAAGAGGGGGGATGAGAGAGCGCCCCCCCTCCTGAACTGTACCAGGCCACATGCCCTCAACATGGGGAGGATGATCCCATGTTGATGGGGACAAGGGCCTCATCCCCACAACCCTTGCCCGGTGGTTGTGGGGGTCTGCGGGCAGGAGGCTTATCGGAATCTGGAAGACCCATTTTACAAAGGGGACCCCAGATCCCGGCCCCCCCCCCTATGTGAATTGGTAAGGGGTACATTGTACCCTACCATTTCACGAAGAAAGTGTAAAAAAAAATGTAAAAAAAACACACAGACACCTTGGAAAAGTCCTTTATTAAAAATAAAAAAATAAAAACACATTCCAGCGATGTAATCCAATGTCCCACGGCGATCCGATGTCCAGCGCTGCAGTCTCCACTCGAAACGTCATTGGCTGAGCGGACCTACACTGCGGAGGAAGTTCCCCATCAGGTCGGCTCAGCCAATGACGTAGGCGGGGTCTGAGGTACGAGGGGGCGGGGCGCCCTCATATCTCAGACCCCGCCTACGTCATTGGCTAAGCGGACCTGATGGGGAACTTCCTCTTCAGTGTAAAAAAATGAATAGACCCGCCCCTTCTCACGTTCCCCATCAGGTCCTCTCCGCCCCCCCTCCCCCTCATACCTCAGACCCCGCCTACGTCATTTAGGACAATAACTTGCATATTAGCCTTTATAATTAGCACTTTAGATTTCGAACGTTCGCGTCCATTGTATTTAATAGGGTTCTAAAGTTCAAGCAAACTTTAGGTCTGTTCGCAGGTTCTGGTGCGAACCGAACTGGGGGGTGTTCGGCTCATCCCTACTCAGAGGCAGGAGAGAGAAGGGGGAAACAAAAAGTGTAGCGCTAATCAAAAAAATGAACAAGAATGCATGACGCACTCAAATGAGTATATAAAAATGGTGCAATATAAAAAAAGACACTCAAATATTAAGTAAGAACAGTAAGAAGTCCTCATATATACATATATACAAAATGTCTATATGCGAAATACAAGTGAAAACTTGTGCAACTGAGTGTCCTAAAGTAATTCAAAACTGAAGGCAATGGTGAAATTCAAAAGTGGGTGAAGACTTTGAAGGAAAAGTGACGGTGAGAAGATGAAGAGAACCACCACCAATAGGTAAGGAGCTTACCAGATAGTTTGAACCCAGAGGAACATATGTTCAGTGGATCAAACGGGCTTGGTGTGGTGGAACCACAATGGAACCTGGACAATCTGTATGCTGCAACTTGCTGTGCTGGAAATGGCCAAACATAAACAGGGAGAGAGAAACCGCAGAAGAAAGATGACCTCTTAGCAGATAACCTCATATGCAGTAGTGGTCCGGGAATATCCCAATCAATATGAGCAGGTAAGTATCATGTAATAGAGAAAAGAAACAGCCACATAGCGTAACTCTGTATATAAATCAAAATTTAATGTAGTGGAAACACTTACATTTAAGTTGATATAAAAGCATTTTGCAAAGAATGTGGCAACAATGGAGTCCCCCCGACGCGTTTCGTCTCCTAGGACATCATCTGGGGTGTCCTAGGACACAGATGATGTCTTAGCTATGATTAAGCACTGAATCGCAGTGCGAAACGTCAGCTCATACTTGCTGTTTTTTTGCTGTGGCATGTCATTTGTGCTTTTGTTTTAAACAAAAGAACCTTTTTTGGAGTGCGGCTGTCCAAGCGTTTTCCTCAGATTTTTTGCATTGTCATATGCATTGCCTGCACCCGCCACGGCTCTGGATCTTGTGAATGAGTCACCAGTCACATCTGAGCGGTAACTCTCTCCTCAATGAGTCAGGTGGTGAGATGGGGGGGGGGGGTCAGAAAAAGTTTAATAACCTCTTCTGTAGTGACAGGGTCAAGAGTGTTGAATCTGATGGAAGAGATGGTATAATTATTGGGGGAGATAACTGGACAATCTCATCACAAATTGTGTGTATCTTGGAAAAGTTTTTTTCTTTTTCAATGATCTTTTGTACCCAGGTTTATGTGAGTCTGTGTGATTATTTAATCTTTTTTTTCTTTTCTCCTTTTTTTTTGTTGAAAAAAACAAACAGTGGTTATCAAAACTGCCAGAAGAAAACTCTCTCAAAATAAAAATGGATATAAAATTAATTTGGATACAATATTGCAAGACCAAGTAATTGTCAGTCAAGCAATCACAGCACTAAAAACAAAAAAAAAATGGCCTGGTAATAAAGGGACATTAAAGGGTGGTACTCACACTGCTGAGCCCAGGTATAGCTGTGCCATGCACATGCACACCCAGCACATCCTACGCGCATGCCTATGCCAAGGAGCTGAGGTTGTGGACATTCTGCCATTTTGAACAGTGCATTTTGACACATGTGTATATTAATAAAAAAAACACAGCATCACGTATACCAAACACATTGAAGCACAGCACAACTTAAAGGGACACTAAAGGTTCCCGTTTAAAAAATAAAATAAAAATAACAAACATGTTATACTTACCTCCACTGTGCAGCTCGTTTTGCACAGAGTGGCCCCGATCCTCGACTTCTGGGGTCACTCGGCGGCTGTCTCGGCTCCTCCCTGCATTAGCTAACCCCCTTCATGGGAAGCGCTCTCCCAAGGGGATTAAGGGTACCCCTTGCGGCTTCACGCCGGGAACCCTACTGCGCATGCGCAAGGCTCCGCTCCTCTCTCCTACTGGCCCGGCGGCCGGGGGAGATGGAGGAGGGAGCCCAGGTGGTGACGTCAATACCCGCGGCTGAGGCTCCCGGAAGTGGAACAGGATACCTGTGTAGCAATACCCCCTAGAGCTTATGCAGTAAACTTTGAGAAGTAGAAGGTATAGAAGAGTAGGGGAAGGTTCAGGCACTCGCCACAAGATATAACAGTCTCAGATCAAAGTCACTCACCACTCTCAATGTTAGAGTGGGTATTGGTCACCCGGATAGTCCCCTCTCACATGGCCCAGCAGCCGGGATGACACACGAACCAGGTGCAGGGCAGTCTCTGCCACAGAATACCCAAGATGAAGTAAGTCTCTGCCACAGACCTGTTTGAAGTTGAGCAATGGATAGTCCAGGAATCCTCTGCCACAGGATTTTAAAGTCCCAAACTTCCAGCCGTACAGTTAAAGAGCCTTTAAGCCAATCCGGCGAACTGCAGGGCTTGTAGTATAGTGGATCCCTCCTTGACAAAGTTTCCAGGCCTCGCCCGAGACAGCAACACTTTGCCGGTCTCCTCCAGGGCAGGTCCTCCCCTGGTCTCCTTCACCAAGATAACTTCCCTCCTGTTTGGACGGACAGCTTGGGATCCCTTCTCCGAATGTAGGCCCCAGCCAGACTAGTTGGGCCTACTAGATAGCGATGCAGCCTCGGGCCAACGTGGCCCCGAGACCAGGACCACACACACATACCTCGCGCCCGGAGGGCTGCGGGGCAAGAACGGACCCCAATCAATGGCGTCTGCCCCCTAAGTATCCCTTCCCAGCAGGTCGACCACTCCCACTATACTACTGCCGAGAAGGGCCACTCAATGCACCATGGTTTGCCCGTGTTCCAACAGGTGCCTGAGGTGGTAACGCCACCTACAGGCAATAAGGGAAAATGCTATCGGGCAAACCACAGCTAGAACAGAGATAAATTTAAATGTATGTAGCGGGTACTAGAATTTAGGGGGGAGCATCTGGGTGATAGTGTAACCCAGATGCACTGATTGTTAGGGAATTCAAGGCCCCCTTTATGGTTCTTGGAGGACTCTGGTGGTGTGAGCTTCCCTGTGGCCTACAGGTGGCATTGTCGCCCTGGGCCGGAGCTGAACCCACACCGCAAGACTGTGCCTTTTTGTCCTCCCCTGGCGCTGGTACAGCGGGGCGGGGAACCTGCTGTGACGCAAAAGGGAGAGGGGATAAAGGGGGCAGGCGCCAGAGTTCGGGGTTCGTTGTTGGTCGTGTGAGATGAGTCAGAGGACTCGGCCGCACCCAGACACCTTCAGCTTGGGTGCTGGCGTTCCGGTGTTTCAGGCCTAGGTGCCCTTGACCTGGCCGGAGCGGAGATGGAGTCCATCTCAGGCACCTTTAGCCTGGGGTGAGGTACTATGGCGGATGCCTGGGGCTCAGTACCTTCGACTGAGTTCCGCGAGGATGGAGGAATCCGAGGGGGCCCTAACTCCTTGGGTGCCCGTGTCTGAGTTTGTGAGGACTGGTGTGCGGAACTTCTCTGAAGAGTCCGGCACAGCATTGCTGGTGACAGAGAGGCCTCCAGTTTCTCCCTTGGATGGATTTCCTTCCCCTGACAGGGGCCGTGCTAGCGAAGGTAATTCACTTTCTACCTCACATAGTCAGTGGCAGTGACTACTTACCACTGGTGATACCACAGTGGTTAGCAACAGAAGGGAAAGGATTGTGCCTCAATCTACCCACATTACTACTAAGGAAAAGAAACTGTATGTTTGTACACCAAGAAGAATAAAACTGTGTTGGACCTATTCACTGTGTGGAACTCTGGTTACTCTGGGACGAAGTACAGGACTTGACTCTAGGACACCTACACAAGGCCCGATTGTTCTGGCCTTCACCTCTCAGCTATGGAGAACATGGGCCGTGGTGTATCTCATCCCTCTCCCCAGCACTAATACCCCTAGACGAAGAAAGACAAGCCGAGCATGAGAAGGGGAGAGAGGGGTGAGGCCTCTACATGTAATTCAACTGTCTGAGCCCAACTACTGGCTCAGACATCCCTCTATGTTTTAAATAGCGTCCCAACCTTTTGGGGAGGGCGCTACACCTGTGAAAGACAGGTATCCTGTCCCCCCTCCCCCCCCCCGAAAGGTGCCAAATGTGGCACCGGAGGGAGGAGGAGTACAACCAGGGCCATCGCAACAGGACAGGCAAAACAAGCAATTGCTTGGGGCCCCGAGCTGGCCTGGGGCCCCAGCCTAGGGTGCCTGCCTGCTGCCTGTCACTGTCCTGGATTTCCGCCCTGGGTCCAGAGCTCGAGTCCTGCGGGAACGCATGGGAACGGCGTCCCTGCACTTTTTTCACAGCAGGAACGCCGTTCCCTTTGCAGGACTCGAGCAGCCGAGCCGCCCAAGCCGATCCGCGGATTGTGGCCATAGGAAAGGCCACGGCTTCGGCCTAGCTTCGGAGCGGCGACCATCTTGGTACACCCGGCGGCAGCGGCCGAGGTGAGATGTGGGGAGATGTATACAGGGGGGAGATGTGGACATTACAGGGGGGAGATGTGGACATTACAGGGGGGAGATGTGGACAGTACAAGGGGGAGATGTGGACAGTACAGGGGGTAGATGTGGACATTACAGGGGGGAGATGTGGACAGTACAGGGGGGAGATGTGGACAGTACAGGGGGGAGATGTGGACAGTACAGGGGGGAGATGTGGACAGTACAGTGGGGAGATGTGGACAATACAGTGGGGGAGATGTGGACATTACAGTGGGGGAGATGATGTGGACATTACAGTGGGGGAGATGTGGACATTACAGTGGGGGAGATGATGTGGATATTACAGTGGGGGAGATGATGTGGATATTACAGTGGGGGAGATGATGTGGATATTACAGTGGGGGAGATGATGTGGATATCACACGGTCCCCCTGTCCATCCCACGGTCCCCCTGTTCCACCTCACGGTCCCCCTGTCCATCTCCCACGGTCCCCCTGTCCATCCTACTGTCCCCCTGTCCATCCCACGGTCCCCCTGTCCATCCTACTGTCCCCCTGTCCATCCCACGGTCCCCCTGTCCATCCCACTGTCCCTAAACAGTCCTAAACAGCATCTTAATGTTAATGTGTATCTGTATCGCTATGCTGTGGTTCCTGTAGGCTTTGCGTGAGTGTGGGGGGGGGGCTCCATGTCCATTTTGCTTGGGGCCCCCAAATTCATTCAAACGGCCCTGAGTACAACGAGCGGAAGTTCCACTCCGCTTTAAAAATATATACTGGCACATGCACTTTAAGTCTAGCATATGCTATAGTGTGAACCAGCCATCGGCTACCACTGAGATAAGTGTGTGGGGATGATCAAAAATCATCTTTCCCGACGGCTCCATCTCAGCACAGCTGGGTGAGGCCCCGCCCACCCCCTACGTAATCAGGACTTTAACTATAATTAGGCTCCATGTACACAGAAGCTCAAAAACGGCCGTTTTTAAAGCAGCAGAAAAAGCTAGCTTTTATCAGCGTTTTTTTTACTAGCTTTTATTAGCGTTTTTCAGTGTAGCTTTTTTTAGCTTTAAAAAAAAAAAAAAAATTTCAATGGACCAAAAAACGCTCGAGGCCAGCGTTTATGAGCGTTTATGAGCGTTTTTCGGCGTTTTGCGTTTTTTTGCGTTTTTTTCTGCCGAAAAACGGCACTTTGAACGCAAATTTCCTGCGTTCAGAAAAAAGCCCATTAACTCCACTGCTCATTAAAGCTAAAAAACGTTATGTGTACATGAACACATAGGCTAACATAGAGTGCAGTTAATGGGCTTTTAAAAAAAACGCCAAAACGCCCATTAACTGCAGTTTATCAGCTTCTGTGTACATGGAGCCTTAATGTTTTGCTCACCGCAGCCTCAGTGTTCCTTTTTATTCCTCCTAGGTCAGGACTAGCGGTGTCTCCCCTCCTAGCTGGTATAAATTACTGGCTGTCCGTCCGGATGTGTCTGCTGCCGGATGCAGTCCCTGCGGTATAAGGTACCAACGGTAGCTTGGTCAGGGAACCCCGCTTCTGATCCTCGGGGTGGCTTTATCCAGCCTTAAATAGGCGGCTTGGGGGAGCTGGTGGTGTGGCCTGTCTCTCATCTTGGATATTCTTATGGTGCCTGTTAAGGGCGGGCCGCGCTCTCTCTCTGCCTTTTATGTGGAAGCCGACTCTGAACATGTGCTCTTCAACTCAGCCAATCAGGAGTGGAGGGGGTGGAGTAAGGTCTTAAAGAGCCAAATTTTGAAAGTCTGCTGTTCAGTTTAAACCTGGCTCTTGCAGTGTGCAGCGCTTTGTGTGCCAAGCTGCCTGCGTTGTACACACCCTCTCCTCGGGTATTACTTGTAAAAGACAGGATTCACTTCTACACATCACCTGCTTGAATATGGATGCTGGACATAACATATGTTGTATTTTTTCTACAGAACCAAAATGCCTACCCCCTCTAAAGATCAGCGATCACAAAGAAGGTAGGGGAGACACAGATGTTTATATGCATCTTTATAATGTTGCATCTAGCAGACAAATTTTTGCCTCACGCCTGTCTGTGCTGCTCCAGCTTCTCAGGTCATGGTCATGGCTCTTCACGACGTTCAGAGGATGAAATCTCAGGGAAATATAGGAGACGTTCGTCCTCACGGGAAGATCGACGCTCTCGCTGTAGAAGAGAAGTGTCACGCTCTCACTCTCCTTCAAGACATCACCGATCTCCATCACGTCACCGCCAGGATTCACATCATGATCAACCCAGGCCAGGAGGCTGCTGGTCCTGCCCCAAAAAGGCATTGGCCGGGAAGACGGCTTGTGCGGACTGCTTCAAGGAAGCGACAAAGGGCCATGAATCGGATAAAGTGGAGCTAGTGTCATTAATAAAAAAAGGCGTTTGAGGATACATTGCAGACGTTTGCAACGCAGACGCAAGTGTCAACTGCCCCAGTTCCTTCCACCTCTCGTTCCCTGTCACCCCAAGAATGTCCAACGGTTCAGAATAATCCAATGACTGAAGCTCAAGCACGAGCACAAGATTCGGATGCATCCTCTGCAGAAGAAGAGGATGACCAGTATGATGGGTTTGATTTCACCTTAGTTCCATCCTTGGTGAAAGAAGTTAGACAGGCCTTGCGGTGGCAAGATGAGGCAGTAGAACCTCAACAGAAACAAAGGAAGTTATTCGCCAACATGAAACGGGAGACGGTAAATTTTCCCTTTGTTGAGGAAATCCAAGACATAATCACTGGCGAATGGGAAAACTCAGACAAGAAAGGCTTTTACAAAAATCGATTTGCAAAAATGTACCCATTTCAGACAGAAAAGGTGAAGGTTCTGGAAGAGCCCCCTGTAGTGGACGCGACGCTCATGCGCCTCGCTAGGCATGTGACCCTGCCAGTGACCTTCAAAGACATTTTTGACAGGAGGGTGGATATAGATCTTAAAAAGATCTACACTCTGGCCGGCGGAATATGTAAACCAACGATGGCTTTGGCCACCATCTCTAAGTCCATGGAGATCTGGGTGCAGAATGTCGAAGGGGCGGTGGAAGATGACCTATGCAAAGCTGAGGCCTCAGCCCCGTTAGCAAATTTGAAGCTAACAGCTGCATTTATGGCTGAAGCATCCATTGACATAATCAAGATTCTGGCCAGAGTCATGCTAAATGCGGTGACGGCCAGAAGAGCCCTATGGCTGAGGCCCTGGGTGGCGGATCCTGCGTCCAAACAAGGATGGTGCAGAATACCTTTCGAAGGTCACTCCCTGTTTGGGAATAAGCTTGATACAGCTATCTCCAAAGCGACAGGTGGAAGATCGGGTTTCATCCCACAGGATCAGATGCTGCTTAAGAATAAAACGACCTTCAGAGGCACAGCGAGACCCAGAGGCAGGGCCACCAGGTCCTACAAGCCAGGAAGGGAATTTCGCCAACGATGGCTGAACTCGGCGACAAGACGGAAATCTGGAAAACCAGCCTCTTCCGCGGGACAACAGGCCCGGAAGTCTTTTTGACTATACACCGACCCACACTTGCCGGGTAGGAGTCAGGCTGTTCAGGTTCCGTCAACTGTGGGCAGAAAAGATAAAGGAGCCATGGGTGGTGTCGACCATCAAGTATGGACACAGTCTCAACAAAAATGCCCCCAGAAAAAGAAAAACGGCAAGTCTTTTGGAATTACATCCAGACCCTCCTGGATCAGGAGGCAATAATTGCAGTTCCTCAGCGGGAGCGTTTTTCCGGAGTCTACTCGCCTCTATTCTTGGTTCAAAAAAAGTCGGGAACGTGGAGGCCAGTAATAGACCTCCGAGGTCTCAACAGATCCATCAAGAAGGAGCGGTTCAGGATGGAGTCGCTCCAGACAATTCTGAAAATTGTCCAACCAAGAGATTGGATGCTAGCAGTGGATCTCAAGGATGCGTACTTCCATGTGCCCGTAGCCCCGCAATTGGACAACTTCACTACCAATTTGTGTGCCTTCCCTTCGGGCTGACTACATCCCCCAGAGTATTCACAAAAATCCTGGTGGCACTGGTGGCACATCTTCGACTCCAAGGTATCCGCATACACCATTACTTGGACGATATCTTACTGCTGAGCCAAGACAGGAGCATGCTCCTAGTACACCGGAACACGACTTTGTTGACACTAGAAAACTTTGGATGGTTAATCAATCGAGAGAAGAATCACCTTGTGCCGACTCAATCCCTGGTGTATCTAGGTGCGAAGATAGATACCAAGATGGCATCGGTAGCATTACCCAGGGACAAGATGTCCAGCATACTGAAAGTAATGTCAGAAGCTCTGAAGCAGTCATACATGCCAACAGTAGAGTGCATGCGACTCCTAGGCATAATGATCTCAACCATTCCGATGGTCAAGTGGGCGCAATGGAATTCACGCCTCTTCCAAATGGGTCTCCTGAGTCAATGGAGATCGGGGGATCTTGGTCAAAAAATCTAGATCACAGCCCAGATGAACGTCTACTTAGACTGGTGGGCAAGTCAACAGAATCTTACACGGTGCCACTCCTCACTCTCAGAGAGATGGCAAATCATCCAATCAGATGCCAGCGGCACAGGCTGGGGAGCCCTATACAAAGACAAATGGGCCCAAGGTCGCTGGGCGTACCAAGCGACCGACGTAGGCTCCAACATCTTGGGGCTGAAGGCAGCCTTCCAGGCCCTCCTGGCCTTCAAGAATCAGATCCAGGGAGCGACTATCCTTCTGAAACTAGACAATGTGACGGCAGTGGCCTACATCCACAGGCAAGGGGGCACCTGCAGCAGTACTCTACTGAAGGAGGTAACCCCGATCATGAATTGGGCTCAGACCAATTTACATCTGCTAACGGCTGTGTATGTGCCTGGACGTCTGAACATGCAAGCAGACTACCTGTCCAGAGCGGATTTGAACAACAACGAATGGGCCCTGTCTCCGCCGGTCTTCCGGAGCTTGGTGGCGTGGGCCTTCCTCCCAGAAGTAGACCTATTTGCCTCTGCCATCAACACCAAACTACCACGGTTCTTCACTCAGTACAGTCACCCACAATCGGCAGGAGTGGATGCTCTGACAGCAAAATGGAACTTCAGAACAGCATATGCCTTCCCTCCGATTAAGGTGATCCTCCGCTTCCTGCGGAGACTGCAACAAGAGAAAGTATCTGTCCTAGCAGTAATTCCAGACTGGCCCAAGATACCTTGGTACCCTCTACTCCGCTCACTGAGCATCAGGAAGCCACGACCTCTACCAGTATCCTCAGACCTACTGAAACAGGGGCCAATCTGCCACCCGGCTCCGGAGAGCCTGAGATTGACGGCCTGGGTCTTGAGAGGCATAGGTTAACTGATCTGGGTTGTTCAACTAGAGTCACGGACACTCTTATGAAGGCGAGGAAAAGCAGCATCAACAGTGCCTACAGCAGGACCTGGAATAAGTTAGTGGAATTTGCTCATAGACATGATTTTCAGCCCGACTCGCCAAAAGTCTGCCACATCCTGGAGTTCCTCCAAGTGGGCTTGGAACTCGGTCTCTCCAAAAGCACGTTGAAGACTCACGTGTCTGCTATCTCTGCTTTTTCGGGTGTCCAATGGGCCACTGAAAAGTTGGTGATTCAATTCTTCAGAGCAACCATCCGCCTGAGACCGCCAAAGTTGCCAAGATTTCCGAAGTGGGACCTACCCTTAATCTTGGACTTCCTATCATCAAACACCTTTGCCTCTCCAGTCTCTCTGTGGCATCTCACATTGAAAACTGCCTTTCTTGTGGCAGTAACCTCAGCCAGTGTCAGGAAAGGCTTCACCCGCTGGTGGTGCTGTTGGTCCTTTGGACTGCAGTACTAGTGTCCGCCAGCAGGTGTCCTCTTGCAGCCAACCTCCTTGTTGGAGGATCTCACCCGCTGGTGGTAATGCATGATACATGGACTGCAGTACCGGCATCCATCAGCGGGTGTATTCTAGCATTATGGGACAGGCAGCACTTCCTGTGGTCAGCTGTGACCTGAAGCTTAATTAACTGGACTTCCTTAAATACCCGGCAAGTGCAAACACTCCTTGCCCTGGTATCGTCCTCGTGCCCTGACCTGCAGCCTGTCTTCTTGAACCTCGATTCCTGTAACCCTGATTCCTGTGACCTGAACCTGTTGTGTCTGTCCTAATCCCTGATCTGCAGCCTGGTTGCCCCCCTGCTTGATCCTGTCTCCCTGTCCTGATCCATCCATCCTCTCCCTGTCCTGTGTTCCTTACCGATCTGCTGGATCCCCTTGTGTATGACCTCGGCCTGGCTTTTACTACGATTCCGGTATTCCCCCTTTACTGTATATATCTCCTTTTGTCACTGTGATTCGGTTTGGTTATTTGCACTGTGTCTGTTTGAGGTGTTTATTTGTCTGTTACTTCACTTAATAAATGATTACACTTTTACCTACACCTGTTTGGTCTCCTCTGTGCTGTCACACAGTCTGGTTTGCTAACATTCTCTGACAGTATACCAGGGCCATTCCTAAACCAGACGTGACGGCATTGAGGGACCATCCTGGTTTGTAATACCCGGTCAAAATGGATAATAATGAGGCCATTTATTATTTTCTGCTGGCAGCAGAGGAGAATGAATATTGTCGTCTGATTCTAAAGGATTGGACCAGTGATCAGCTGATAGAAACCATCCGATCAGCTTATTCCCTAGTGGGGCAGGGTTATCTGTCTTTTGAGGACATCCAGCCATTAGTGCAGTTATGTGAAAAGTCAGCCCTGTCATCTATTCCCGTTGGGAAGGACGATTTTTCACCCCCTTTCAGCTTTGACCAGGTTGAATCCTTAGTGTGGTTGTTAGAGGATGATCCAGCCTATTTTTGGGAACATTATTCCTCTTGTTCCCAGCAGGTGTTGTCTGATTGCATCCATTCAGTGCAATCCCTGGTCAGACAGTCTGTGAGTGAGACAGATTTTGCTCAACCTGTGCTGCAGGCATGGTCAGATCTCCTGCACTTAGCCAAGCCACAACGTTCCAGCCCTGCCATTGATCACCTGCCTTCCCAGGAATGTATCCGCCCTTCGCCTATGGCAACCCCAGCTACCGCCCAGTGTGTTCAGCCCCCCAAATACTACTACCCCGTCTCTACCTGTTGCACCTACCCTGCCTTCAATCCACCTGCTTCTTCCCTCCTATCCGTAGCCAATCCACAAGAACCTCCTCCAGCCACTGTCCCTGCACCTCTGCCATTTTCTTCCATTTGCTCAATCCCAACCTTTTCATATATTCCCCCCGTTACTTGCAAACCTGCAGCGACTAAATCCAAGAAGAAGCGGAAGTACTTCCCAACCCACACAATCCAACCTATCTCCACACCCACCAACCTGCTCCAGCCTGCAGTTCCCAAGCCAGCCTCCCAGCCTGCGGTTCCCAAACCAGCCTTCCAGCCTGCGACTCCCGAGCCAGCCTTCCAGCCTGCGGTTCCCGAGCCAGCCTTCCAGCCTGCGGTTCCCGAGCCAGCCTTCCAGCCTGCGGTTCCCGAGCCAGCCTTCCAGCCTGCTGTTCCCGAGCCAGCCTTCCAGCCTGTGGTTCCCGAGCCAGCCTTCCAGCCTGCAGTTCCCAAGCCAGCCTTCCAGCCTGCGGTTCCCGAGCCAGCCTTCCAGCCTGCAGTCTTCCAGCCTGCGGTTCCCGAGCCAGTCTTCCAGCCCGAGGTTCCTGTGCCAGTCTTCCAGCCCGAGGTTCCTGTGCCAGTCTGCCAGCCCAAGGTCCCTGTGCCCGTCTGCCTGCCTGAGGTTCCTGTGCCTTTTGCCCAGCCTGAAGTTCCCGTGCCAGCCTGCCAGCCTGAAGTTCCCGTGCCAGCCTGCCAGCCTGAAGTTCCCGTGCCAGCCTGCCAGCCTGAAGTTCCCGTGCCAGCCTGAAGTTCCCGTGCCAGCCTGCCAGCCTGAAGTTCCCGTGCCAGCCTGCCAGCCTGAAGTTCCCGTGCCAGCCTGCCAGCCTGAAGACCCTGTACCAGTCTGCTAGCCTGAAGACCCTGTGCCAGCCTACCAACTTGAAGTTCATGTGCCTTCCAAACAGAAGTCCTGCTGACGGTGTCCCAGTCGGAAGATCCGGTGCCCGTTTCCCGGCCTGTGGTTGTGGTGCCCGTTTCCCGGCCTGAGATTGTGGTGCCCGTTTCCCGGCCTGAGATTGTGGTGCCCGCTGCGGTGCCCGTTTCCCAGGTTGAGGTTGTGGTGCCCGTTTCCCGGCTTGAGGTTGTGGTGCCCGTTTCCCGGCTTGAGGGTATGGTGCCCGTTTCTCAGTCTGTGGAGCCTACTACCCAGCCTGAGATGTTCCTGTCTGCCGCCCAGCCTGAGATGTTCCTGTCTGCCGCCCAGCCTGAGATGTTCCTGTCTGCCGCCCAGCCTGAGATGTTCCTGTCTGCCGCCCAACCTGAGATGTCCCTGTCTGCTGCCCAACCTGAGATGTTCCTGTCGGCTGCCCAGCCTAATGTACCACAGCCTGCTGCCCAGCTCGATGACCCGGAGCCTGCTGCCCAGCTCGATGACCCGGAGCCTGCTGCCCAGCTCGATGACCCGGAGCCTGCTGCCCAGCTCGATGACCCGGAGCCTGCTGCCCAGCCGGAGATGTTCCTGTCTGCTGCCCAGCTGGAGATGTTCCTGTCTGCTGCCCAGCCTGATGTGCCACTGTCAGCTGCCCTGCCTGGTGTGCCCCTGTCTGCTGCCCAGCTTGATGTGACTGTCTCCTGCCTGGATGTGCCCGTTGTCTACCCGGATGTGACCATGCTTGTTGCCATGAACTCCCCCCAGCAACAGTTCGTTGGAGCGTCCGGAGGCCGCTCCTTTGAGGGGGGGTACTGTCAGGAAAGGCTTCACCCGCTGGTGGTGCTGTTGGTCCTTTGGACTGCAGTACTAGTGTCCGCCAGCAGGTGTCCTCTTGCAGCCAACATCCTTGTTGGAGGATCTCACCTGCTGGTGGTAATGCATGATACATGGACTGCAGTACCAGCATCCATCAGCGGGTGTATTCTGGCAGTATGGGACAGGCAGCACTTCCTGTGGTCAGCTGTGACCTGAAGCTTAATTAACTGGACTTCCTTAAATACCCGGCGAGTGCAAACACTCCTTGCCCTGGTATCTGTCCTCGTGCCCTGACCTGCAGCCTGTCTTCTTGAAGCTCGATTCCTGTAACCCTGATTCCTGATTCCTGTAACCTGAACCTGTTGTGTCTGTCCTAATCCCTGATCCCTGCTCTGCAGCCTGGTTGCCCCCCTGCTTGATCCTGTCTCCCTGTCCTGATCCATCCATCCATCCTCTCCCTGTCCTGTGTTCCTTACCCATCTGCTGGATCCCCTTGTGTATGACCTCGGCCTGGCTTTTACTACGATTCCGGTATTCCCCCTTTACTGTATATATCTCCTTTTTGTCACTGTTATTTGGTTTGGTTACTGCACTGTGTCTGTTTGAGGTGTTTATTTGTCTGTTACTTCACTTAATAAATGATTACACTTTTACCTACACCTGTTTGGTCTCCTCTGTGCTGTCACACAGTCTGGTTTGCTAACATTCCCTGACAGCCAGAAGGGTGTCCGAGATGGCCACGCTGGGGTTTAAGGAGCCCTTCCTCTCCTTCTTCCCGGATAGAGCGGTGCTCAGGCCAATGCTGGGGTTTGTCCCTAAGGTAGCCTCTACCTTCCATATGACGCAGGAAATCACTCTCCCACTGTTGCTCGCAGAAGAGCCTATGTGGACGCGACAGCAGAACTCAGGAAGTCGGACAATCTCTTCATTATACCAAATGGTGCCTGTAAAGGCCTGAAAGCTTCTAGCAGAGTGATCGCCACGTGGCTGGTTAAATTGATATCTTTAGCCTACAGAGCCAAAGGTTTGCCGGTGCCTGAGGGGGGTCACAGCGCATTCCACGAGAGGAGTCTCTGCCTCCTGGGCTGCGGTCGGACAGGTGTCCTTGGAGACGATATGCAAGGCAGCTACATGGACATCTATACATGCCTTCATGACACACTACCGTGTGGAGCCAGCGGCTCTAACTACCATAGAGTTTGGCAGGAGGGTGCTAGCCTCCGCCTCCTATATGGATTAAAAATTTTTTTAAGCATAACCCTCCCGTGTGGCTAGTTAATTCCCAGCTGTGCTGACATGGAGCCATCAGGAAAACGGAAAATTGAATTCAAATACTTACCGTAATTTTCTTTCCTGACGAGCTCCATGTCAGCACAGAACCCGCCCAGTCAAGTAGTAATAGTTACGAAACACTGAGGCTGCGGTGAGCAAAAAATGTATAGTTAAAGTCCTGATTACGTAGGGGGTGGGTGGGGCCTCACCCAGCTGTGCTGACATGGAGCTCGTCAGGAAAGGAAAATTACGGTAAGTATTTGAATTCAATTTTCCGTTATAAACTGGGGTTGATTTACTAAAGGCAAATAGACTGTGCGCTTTGCAAGCACAGTTGCACCCGTTTTCCTTCATACTGTAAATGTAATGTGGTAAATGCTTCACTTTGTAAAAGAATCAGGCGCAAGGAAAAAAAAAAGCATTTTTGCATGTACATGATGGAAATCAGCAGAGATTCACCACATTTACTAAGCTCTGGGGAAATGAGTGCAACTGCATTTGCAAAGTGCACAGCCTATTTGCCTTTAGTAGATCCTCTCTAATCTCACGTCTATGGAGCGAGTGCCAACAATCTTGATCGGTATTGCCTCCCCACCCATTGAGTTTAATACAAACAAGCAGATCTTTTAGGAGAAAGATACCCAACTAACAATAGATGGCAGTTAGACCGAAAAGTCCAAAAATGTTTCTACATTCCTTGGGCAGACCTCTAAATATAATCCATTAATATTCGTGTCAGCTCCTTGTGCCAGGAACGGCTGCTGATATGCAAATAGCCCATCTGCTTAACCAGGAACCAAAAACAATTTGTCCTCCGTCCTTATCCTGACTTAACCACTTAAGGACCGGCCCATGTAGATGTACGTTGCCAGAACGGCACGGACAGGCATATTCACATACCTGTACGTCCCCTCGCGAACCCTGCCGCCTTCCCCGTGAGTCGGACCGCGGGTCCCACGTACTCGATCGCCGCGGGGATCCCCGCGATCGTCTCACGGAGGTATAGAGCGGGGAGATGCTTGTGTAAACGCTCTCCCCGCTCTGCCTAGTGACAATGACAGGGATCTCCGCTCCGCGGAGCGAAGATCAGTGTCATGTGACACACAGCCCATCCCCCCCCCCTATAGTAAGAAACACTCAATAGGGAACACTTAACCCCTACAGCGCCACCTACAGGTTAACCCCTTCACTGCCAGTGTCATTTTCACAGTAATCAGTGCATTTTTATAGCACTGATCGCTGTAAAAATGACAATGGTCCCAAAAATGTGGCAAAAGCGTCCGATGTGTCCGCCATAATGTCGCAGTCATAATAAAAATCGCTGATCGCCGCCATTACTAGTAAAATAAAAAAAATATTAATAAAAATGCCATAAAACTATCCCCTATTTTGTAGATGCTATAACTTTTGCGCAAACCAATCAAACGCTGATTGCGATTTACCTATTTACCAAAAATATGTAGAAGAATACGTATCGGCCTAAACTGAGGAAAAATAAAATTATTATATATTTTTTGGGGATATTTATTATAGCAAAAAGTAAAAAATATTGAATTTTTTTCAAAATTGTCGCTCTATTTTTGTTTATAGCGCAAAAATTAAAAACTGCAGAGGTGATCAAATACCACCAAAAGAACGCTCTATTTGTGTGAAAAAAAGGACGCCAATTTTGTTTGGGAGCCACGTCGCACGACCGCGCAATTGTCAGTTAAAGTGACACAGTGCCGAATCGCAAAAAGTGGCCCGGCCATTGACCAGCAAAATGGTCCGGGGCTGAAGTGGTTAAAGAGATATTAAGTTTTCAGTTTCGTCCGCAGCTGATTTAATCACTTGACGAGTATGCAGCGTCGTTATGAGGCCGGGTTCACCCCATTGCGAATTGGATGAGAGATCTCCGCATCCAATTCGCAATAGCAGGAGAATGTGAACGGCTCTCTATGGAGCCGGATCACATATCTCCGATGCGGCTCCGGGGGGAATTTGCACAGGAGCCCTGTGCGTCTTTTGGCCCGTTTCAGGTCCAGATTCAGCCCAAAATTCGGACTTGAAACGATGAACCAGGATGCAACCGGACCCCCTGCCGTCAGACGGTCCTGTCTCAAGCCTCGTACACACGATCGGATTTCCATCGGACAAACCCGTGGAATTTTGTCCGAAGGGGGTTAGCCGTGAACTTGTTATGCATGCAGACGGCAGAACTTTTTCAGCCAACATGCACAAAACAACGTGTTTTTTTTGCTCTTTAGCGCCACCCTTTGGGCAACTTCTGCTAATGTTGTCTTAAGGGCCGTACACACGATCGGATTTTCCCAGCAACCATTGTGTGATGGCAGGGTTTTTGTCGGATAATCCGACCGTTTGTACGCTCCATCGGACAATTGTTGTCGGAATTTCCGACAACAAATGTGAGATGGTCATGCTCTCAAATTTTCCAACAACAAATGTGTGCCGTCGGATTATCCGATCGTGTGTGCACAAGCTCGTCGGAATAAAATCCAAAGTACAAACACGCATGCTCAAAAGCAATGCTAACCATAGCACAACATTAGCAGAAGTTGCCCAAAGGGTGGCGGTCAAGAGCAGAAAAAACACGTAGTTTCGTGTATGTTGGTCGGAAAAAGTTCTGCCATCTGTGTGCAGAACAAGTTCACGGCCAACGCCCTTCGCACAAAATTCCATGGCCTTGTCCGATGGAAATCCGATCGTGTGTATGAGGCTTTATAGTTAGCATTGGTTCGGAGCATGCGTGTTTGTACTTTGGATTTTTTTTCCCGACGGGCTTGTGTACACAGGATCGGATAATCCGGATAATCCGACAAGACACATTTGTTGTCGGACAGTTTTAAAGCATGCTATCCCACATTTGTTGTCGGAAAATCCAACAATTGTCCGATGGAGCGTACAAACGGTTGGATTTTCTGACAAAACCCTGCCATCACACATTTGTTGTCGGAAAATCCGATCGTGTGTATGGGCCTTAAAGTGGATGTAAAGCCTCTCTCATCCTTTCTAAACTCCTGCCATAGTGCTGATCTATAAGGATATAGATGCCTCCTGCATGTATCCTCATCTGTCAAATGTCCTCCCTCTGTCTGTTATAAGAACTGAAAAACTGCAGATTCTGTGGGTGGATCTGTTGTCTGGAGCTCGGTGGGTGGAGTCGTGATGTCAGTAGACTCCCCGCCCACCTCTACACTCCCCTTGTCAACCTGCATTTTCTCCTGTGTATTCCTTCTGCTATGATCACTAACATCCAGTCAAAAACCAGAAAAGTAACCACATGACTTCAGAAAAGGAGTGGGGGTGGGAATTAAAAAATAATGCCTAAAGCTAGTGCACGAGATATGTAAATAACCTGTCACTCACAGCAAGGGGGCGGAACGGACAAAGGTTTTTCTCTGTTTGTCTGTTTAATCTCACTGAACAATAAAAGAGGATTGCTCAGAGCTGGATTAACTCTTTGTGGCAAGACTGGGCACAGATGATAGGAAATCTTATACTCTACATTGTGACAGCAAAAAAATAAAAAATTCGGGTTTACATCCACGTTAAAGCCTCGACGGGAATCGTGTGATGACAGGCCGTTTGTACGCTCCATCGGACAATTGTTGTCGGATTTTCCGTAGACAAATGTGGGATAGCATGCTTTAAAATTGTCCGCCAACAAATGTGTGTTGTTGGATTATCCGATCGTGTGTACACAAGTCAGTCGGACAATACTCCAAAGTACAAACACGCATGCTCGGAAGCAACGCCCACCATAACACAACATTAGAAGAAGTTGCACAAAGGGTGGCGCTAAAGAGCTGAAAAACCACGTAGTTTCGGGTTTGTTGGCCGGCAATTCTTTGCCGTATGTATGCAATACAAGTTCACGGCCAACGCCCTTCGGACAAAAGTCCTACGCTTTGTCCGCGGAAAATTTTGTAAATAAGTATGTTTTCTCCTTGAGTGATGAGGCAACACCAACAAGGTGGCACTGATAGGCTGCACTGATGGGTATTTATGAGTGGCTCTGATATGCGGCACCGATAGGCATCACGTATGGCACTGGCAGGCATTTTGGATGGGTACTGATTGGCAGCTGCCTGGGCACTGGCATTTCCCTGTGGTCTAGGGTGGCATACCTGGTGGTCCACTGTTGTGGCCTTCTCTGGTGGTCCTGGGCGGGCATCCGATAAACAATCAGCACAGACACCCCCCCCTGTCAGGAAAGCAGCCGATCGGCTCTCCTCTACTCTCGTCTGTCAGACGTGAGTGAGGAAAAGCCGATCAACAGCTCTTCCTGTTTACATCGTGATTGGATGTCCAGTCAGGATAACTGAACCACTGCCCGGTGGTTATTCTGCTATAGGCCGGGCGGGAAGTGGTTAAAGTGGAGCTAAACACCACCTCCAATGGTTCCCCCCCCACTTGCCTGTGTAGACAAGGTCCTTAAAGACATGGACGAGCGAGTTTGGGGTGGAGGAACTTGACTGGCCTGCACAGAGTCCTGATGGCAACCCGAAAGAATACCTTTGGGATGAATTAGAGCGGAGACTGCGAGCCAGGCCTTCTCGTCCAACATCAGTGCCTGACCTCACAAATGTGCTTCTGGAAGAATGATCAAACATTCCCATAGACACACTCCTAAACCTTGTGGACAGCCTTCCCAGAAGAGTTGAAGCTGTTATAACTGCAAAGGGTGGGCCAACTCAATATTGAACCCTACAGCCCCATACACACTATTAGATTTTCTGCAGATTTTTGTCTTCAGATTTACCAAAACCATGTAGTAGAAGGGTCTGCCTGATTGCATAAAAATTGAAACTCTTAAGGTTTGACTTCATATTATATGGTTTTGGTAAATCTGAAGACAAAAATCTGCAGAAAATCGAATAGTGTGTAAGAGGCATAAGACTGGGATACCATTAAAGTTCATGTGCGTGTAAAAGCAGGTGTCCCAATACTTTTGGTAATATAGTGTATAATGTATTTTTTAGGATTATCATCAGTGAAATTGTACTGGGCTTATGTCACATGCTCAGGTTGGCCGTCTTTAGAGTTCTTCTTTAATAAATGGCAAAAAATACATTTATGGATGTTTATTAAGAAACTTTATTATGCACAGGAACAGCAGTAATTCACCATTTTGTCCTAAAATAAAAAAAACTGTAGAAAAATAAATCTAGGATGAAGAATGTGTCCATAATAAAGAGAAGTGTCCCATTAATCTTCTTCATCCTCCTCCTCTTCCTCTTCCTCGTCGTCATTATCCTCCTCATAGTCTATATCCGCATCGTCATCAGAGTCAACACTATCTTCATCCTCACCCTCCTCCTCTTCCTCCTCCTTGTCTTCCTCTTCTTCATCTTCATCTTCTCCCTCCTCTGCTTCATCCAGGGTACCACCCTTGTCTTCTTTTGCCACCATTTTCAAATACTCACTGGCCAGGATTTTCTTCGGCAGAATGTCTGGAAATGAGGGAAAATACTTTACTGTACATGTGGGGGAGGTTGCTCAACAATCAAACTCTCTTATCTGCGCCCTGTTAGGCCTTGTACACAGGGGGTCCAGGGCAGAAATTTTGTGGCCCCTTATGGAGCTTTAGGCCTGGACCCGCCCCCCCACCAACATTCCCCAGGGCCTGCCCACTGACCGGCCATCCCACCAAACCCACCTACTGGCCAGGGGTGTACACAGGGGGTCCAGATCAGCCATCAAAAATTTTGGGGCCCTTACTGAGCTTTAGGCCTGGACCCCCCCCCCCAGTCTGACCACCAACATTCCCCAGGGCCCGGCCCACTGACTGACCACCCTACCAAATACACCCACTGGCCAGGGGTGTACACACGCTGCAGTAGGAATTATACACCCCGCCACACTTAAAGAGGTGTAGCGCCTGCCAAGCGTGACCCATTCAAGTGAATGGGGCCGATCTGCAACGGTGTGCAATGCATGCAGTCGCAGCGTGCTAGTGTGGGTGCCAAGGGGTTAAAGAAGGTGGCGAAGAGGTGATAAAATGCCTCCTCAACGCCTTCTTTAACCCCTTGGTCGCTGTGCTGCAAAAAGGTTGGAGGGCTCTTGCAGAGTGGCCCCATTTGCTTGAATGGGTCACGCTGGGCAGGCGCTACACCTGATCAGTGTGACAGGGTGTATAATTCCTGCTGTGGCTGCGACATGTGTACACCCCTGGCCACTGCATTTAAAGTGGGTGTGGTTGGGTGGTGGTAAAATCATGGCTCATCTATGGGGGTTTTACCAACCCAAAACTGCACATGTAAACTAGTCCTTACTGTCCTGAGCCCCTTATCATAGTTGCCTTTAGGGGGACCCCTGGGATGAGAACAGAGAGAAACCTGTGCGGGGTCCCTGGGGACAGAGGACAGAGAGGGGCCCCTGGGACCAGAGAGGGGCCCCTGGGACCAGAGGACAGAGAGGGGCCCCTGGGAGGACGACACATCCTCTTACCCCCTCCTCTCCCATCACTCCTCTACGTGTGCTGTCCTGTTACCCGCCCTTCCCCCTTCCAGGTTACTGGGTCCCCCTCCCCTGTATCCATCCATAAACAATGACAGACCTCAGATCACCAGAGCAGCTGTTGCAGTGCAATGTCCCTCCTCCTCCTCCTGTCTGTGTAGATGAGAACATCAGAGCCGAGGAGGGGGAAGATTCCTCAGTGAGCTTGGTGTGGTGTGCAGGCTGTCAGCAGGCAGAGATGGTGGTGTCCACTGCCACAGAGGGGCGACTGCTGCGTGTGGGAGGCCAGGCATCCCGCAAGAGATGCTAAGGAAGATGTCCTGGGTGCCCACGCTAGCGCACCCCCGTCAGACCAGCCAGTTACCAGTGCCGGAACTTGCACTGGGCTCTGGAATTCAGTACAAATACATTGAGATGGAGGTACCGGGGGAGCCTCATGGCTGCCCCTGATGGCAGCCCTGGCCAGAGGTGGTAAAATCAGGCACTTTTTTTAAAATATATTTTAGGCCCCCTCCCTTGCCAGCATTCTAGCCCAGACGAGAAGGACGTGTCCCTGCTGTCTCAGCCTCCTGCAAGAGTAAGGACTGGCAGCGGCCGGTGAAGGAGCTGCGGACATCATTGGAGGCCAGCTGCCTGAACCCAGGAAAGGCAGGAGGCTTCCGAGGAGGACCAAGATGGCAGCACAGGACCAGGGCTGCTGCATCAGATCAGCGGATTGTAGCAGGACAATACTGGATCTGCTGGGCAAGTAACAACACTGTACAGGTGTCAGAGGGACAGGAAGTGAGGGAAAAATCTTCCCAATGGGGACACAGGCAACCATAAAACCCCCCCAACCTTCCCCTTCTCCACACTATCCAAAAGTAAATAAAATCTCTGGTTAGACCATAGTGGAACGTTAACGGGCTCCACCTACCAGAGAGGAATCCGAAGGTCTCGCTGTTCTCCGCCGTGTCGGACAAGTCGTCATAGGACAGCGTGTTGTCTTTTATCCCCGTGCCGTGTTTATAGGAATAGGAGGCCAAGTATGTCACAAACAGCTCCTGCCAAGGGAAGAAACCACCATGAGAATCAGTCCAATCACAGAGATCGATCAGAAGGCGGGACTCTCCAATCTGTCACCGACCCACTCATTATTTTATTAATTTATTGTGCTCAAAAAAATAATAATTACCAAATAGTTTCATCCTTGTCTAGAGAGCTCCCATTGGTGGATCTCACACACATACCGGTGATCCGACATCACCTATTGCTGTATTCTCCCCTCCCAAATCAATGACATCATACATTCTACCCCACCCTACTTAGGGGGTCACCTAAGATGTCCCATATTTCCCCTCCCCGGGGGGTTCTTGTATGGGGGGTCACCCAAGATGTCCCACACCCCCCCCATGATTCTTGTACGGGGTCATCTAAGATATCCCATGTTTCTTGTATGGGGGGTCACCTAAGATGTCCCATGTTTCTTGTATGGGGGGTCACCTAAGATGTCCCACATCTCTGCCCTCCCCACGATTCCTGCACGGGGTCATCTAAGATTTTCAATACTTCCACTCCCCCATGATTCTTGTATAGGGGGTCACCCAAGATGTCCCACACCCCCCCCCCCCCATGATTCTTGTACGAGGTCACCTAAGATGTTCCATATTTCTTGTATGGGGGGGGGTCACCTAAGATGTCCCACATTTCCCCTCCCCCAGGGTTCTTGTATGGGGGGGGGGGGGGTCGCCCAAGATGTTCCATATGTCTTGTATAGGGGGGGGTCACCTAAGATGTCCCATATTTCCACACCCCCCATGATTCTTGTACGGGTCACCTTAGATGTTCCATATGTCCTGTATCGGGGGTCACCTAAGATGTCCCACATTTCCCCTCCCCTGGGGTTCTTGTATGGAGGGGGTCACCTAAGATGTCCCATATTTCTTGTATTGGGGGGGGGTCACCTAAGATGTCCCATATTTCCCCTCTGCCGGGGTTCTCGTATGGGGGGGGGGGTCACCAAAGATATCCCATATTTCTTGTATGGGTCACCTAAGATGTTCCATACTTCCACCCCCCCCCCCCCCATGATTCTTGTACAGGGTCACCTAAGATGTCCCATATTTCCCCTCTGCCGGGGTTCTTGTATGGGAAGGGGGGTCACCTAAGATGTCCCATATTTCTTGTATAGAGGGGGTCACCCAAGATGTCCCACATCCCCCCCCATGATTCTTGTACGAGGTCACCTAAGATGTCCCATATTTCTTGTATGGGGGGTCACCGAAGATATCCCATATTTCTTGTATGGGGGGGGTCACCTTGTGAAGGAATGTGATGAGTATAATGATAAACTAGAAAAGGTCTATTCTCTATGCATCTTCACTATACTATAAAGTCTATATTGCTTTTTCATGTACACCACTGCTGTAATTCTTCCTTACTCAAATCAACTTCTAATAACACCCCCTCCCACCGAAAAGACTGGAGAAGACAGAAAATGGCAGATACCCCCTCTCCCACACATCTTTGGAACGCGGATATGAAGATAGGACCAGAGGACAGCCCAGCTTAATCATCACGTTTCTGTACTCTTTTTGTATTGTAGCCAATCAGATGCGCTTATTAGTGTCACAGTAACATAATAGTGACATATCATGCTGTGTGTAAACAGTTTAGTACTGCCTGGAATAAATCATTAGATACGGAAGTAACGGAAGTAACGGATGTGTCGGAGTCTTACTTTCCAGCATGCATGCAATGTTATCTAAACTTTACAATTCGGAACAGTAGTAGAATCCATATTAACCCCTTTGTGGTTAAACGACCATTACAACCTAAGATGTTCCATATTTCTTGTATGGGGGGGGGGGGGGGTCCACCCCCCCCCCCGTGATTCACCTAAGATGTTCCATATTTCTTGTATGGGGGGGGGGTCCACCCCCCCCCCCATGATTCACCTAAGATGTTCCATATTTCTTGTATAGGGGGTCACCCAAGATGTCCCCCCCCCCCCATGATTCTTGTACGAGGTCACCTAAGATGTCCCACATTTCCCCTCCCCCAGGGTTCTTGTATGGGGGGGTCACCTGAGATGTTCCATATTTCTTGTATGGGGGGTCACCTAAGATGTTCCATATTTCTTGTATGGGGGGGGTCACCTAAGATGTTCCATATTTCTTGTATGGGGGGGGGTCACCTAAGATGTTCCATATTTCTTGTATGGGGGGGGTCACCTAAGATGTTCCATATTTCTTGTATGGGGGGGTCACCTAAGATGTATCATATTTCCAACCCCCCCATGATTCTTGTACAGGTCACCTTAGATGTTCCATATGTCTTGTATCGGGGGGGGGGTCACCTAAGATGTCCCACATTTCCCCTCCCCCAGGGTTCTTGTTTGGGGGGGGGTCACCTAAGATGTTCCATATTTTTTGTATGGGGGGGGGTCACCTAAGATGTCCCATATTTCCACCCCCCCCCCATGATTCTTGTACGGGTCACCTTAGATGTTCCATATGTCTTGTATGGGGGGGGGGGGTGTCACCTCAGATGTCCCATATTTCCCCTCTACCGGGGTTCTTGTATGGGGGGGGTCACCAAAGATGTCCCATATTTCTTGTATAGGGGTCACCTAAGGTGTCCCACATTTCCCCTTCCCTGGGGTTCTTGTATGGGGGGGGGGTCACCAAAGGTGTCCCATATTTCTTGTATAGGGGTCACCTAAGGTGTCCCACATTTCCCCTTCCTTGGGGTTCTTGTATGGAGGGGGTCACCTAAGATGTCCCATATTTCTCGTATGGGGGGGGGGGGTGTCACCAAAGATGTCCCATATTTCTTGTATGGGGAGTCACCTAAGATGTTCCATACTTCCACCCCCCCATGATTCTTGTACAGGGTCACCTAAGATGTCCCATATTTCTTATATAGGGGGGTCATCTAAGATGATTTCTCTTTCTCATTCTCAGGACCCCCCCCCCCCCCAGACACTGCACACCCCAATTAGTCATCACCCCACCCCCGGGGGGTACCGTTGCCTTGGTGGTGAGGAGGAGGGCATCCGGGTTGATGCTGGACACATCGGGCGAGCTCTTCATGATGACCCGGATCCGGGACTGAGGCAGAACCACCAGCCGGCTCTCTGTTACCCTCCTATCCTCCGCCATCCTCCTCTCCTCCGCTGTCCGCGAACAATAAAGCTCCCCGGGTTCAAAACAACACAGAGCGGCGTGCTCCACCGCGTGGACTACATCTCCCGGCATCCCCCGGGGCGGGGCTCAGAGACAGGTGTTCCGTTGTTTCGTCAGAAATGGCGACCCCCTTGTTAGGTCAGATGCGGCGACCCGTCGGATTTCGTCACAGAAGTGACGTTTCACGACGGCCATCTTCGGACCTGTCAGAGTTTGTAACGGAAGTTACAACCATCTTTGTACACCCCGCACTCGGCGTCACTAGGCATGCAGTCAGGGGGCTGAAGCGGACATCTTTTTACACCCACCCAAGTCTTGCATTTCACACTTAGTTTTACTAGTAAACGCAGTTTATATGGTGAAATATATAATTTTGAAATCAGTGACACGGTTTTGATGTTGAATTTTAAAAGCAGTGGCAAGCCTGCTGATCTCACAGGTTTGCTAATCTGATAGAACACTGCCGCTTTTAAAATTCAACATCAAAACTGAGGGGATGGATTTCAAAATACTGTATTTCACTATATAAGCTCAGTTTACTGGTAAAAATACGTGTGTAATGCAAGACTTGTGTAGGTGTAAAAAGATGTCCGCTGCCGCTGCTTCATCACATATGGTGACCCATCACATTTGGCTACCCTAGTACCCGCTGCCGCCATATGCGTTCCAACACTTTTACGACAAAACACCACACTAAAACCGTGATGGGTAGCCGAATGTGACGAAACACCGCCATCTTGCTACACTCCGCACTCCTCCACACTAAGCAATACAGCATAGCTCCCAACTGTCCCTGATTTCGAGGGACTATCCCTGATTTGGAGCAATGTCCCTCTGTCCCTCTTTCCTCCTCATTGTCCCTCATTTTGGTCTGATCTATATATTGTATATAAAATGCACTTTTTATCTATCAAAAAGTGTTTTCCAGCGCTAAACCTTTCATCTGATTTCTAAATTGCTGCGTTTGTAAATTCCAAAAGCCAATATAAACGAATAGTAGTGGTAAAAAGGAGCACTTGTGGGTTTAACCAATCTTGTTTTATTGTACAATTTTCCTTTAAGGGGGCGTGGCAAGGGGGTGTGTCCTGTGGCTGCATACTTTTGCTGACAGGTGTCCCTCATTCCCATCTCAAAAAGTTGGGAGATATGATACAGTGAGAAGGTGACAAGGGGACATCTTTGTACACCCCCAGTAAACTGAGTTTATATAGTGAAATACAGTACTTAGAACTCCGTCTGACTGTTTAGATGTTGAATTTTAAAAGCAGCGGACTTCTGTCAGATCAGCAAACCTGTGAGATCAGCAGGCTTGCCACTGCTTTTAAAATTCAACATATAAACAGTCAGACGGAGTTCTAAGTACTGTATTTCACTATATAACCTCAGGTTTACTGTAATAAATAAGTGTAAAATGTAAAACTCCGGGGGTGTACAAAGATGTCCGCTTGTCCCCTTCTAATCTGGAAGAACATCGCTGCTTTTAAAATTCAACATCAAAAGAGTCCTAAGAGTCTGACGGATTTCAAAATATTGTATTTTACTTTATAAGCGCAGTTTACTGGTAAAAGTAAGTGTGAAAGGCAAGACTCCGGTAGGTGTAAAAAGATTTCCGCTGCCGCCTTCTGATCGCAGGCTTACTGCGGTCGAGTGTGGGGTGTACCAAGATGGTGGTGGCGGAACGTCACTTTTGTTACCTATTCTGATGGGTAGCCATATTATGATAGAACATTGGCAACTGTCCTGTCAGAATACTGCTACCCATCAGAAAATGGAACGTAAGTGACGTTCTGAGCAAAAAATTCTTAATGCGCCATGAGTTCCAACATGGCCGCTATGTGTTCCAATAGGTTTCCTAATCTGACAGGCCATCTTCTTACACCCAGGCAAGCAGGCAGAAAGTGGCGACGGCCATCTTGGTACACCCAGCACTGCTCAGCGGCAAACTGATTATATACTAAAATATAGACTATTTCACTCTGTCACGGTGAAATAGTCTATTTCAGTATATAAGGTGAGTTAACTGCTGAAATAAGGGTGAAATTGAAGACTTGCCTGGGTGTAAGAAGATGTCCGCTGCCGCCTTCGTGTTCTGTCACATTAGGAAACCTATTGAAACGCATAGTGGCCATGCTGGAACACATAGCATATGCGAAATAAGCAATTTCTGAGCAACGTCACTTCCATTAAATTTTCTGATGGGTAGCGCTATTCTGATAGAACAGCGACCCATCAGAATAGGCAACGGAAGTGATGTTCTGTCACTACACTGCGACGGCCATCTTGGTACTACCCGCACTAGGCTGCAGTAAAACGCTATGTGTGTCGGAAAACTAACACTGCACATCACCCTGAACACACCATCCCCACCGTTAAACATGGTGGTGGCAGCATCATATTGTGGGGATGCTTTTCTTCAGCAGGGACTGGGAAGCTGATCAGAGTTGATGGGAAGATGGATGGAGCCAAATTCAGGGAAATCTTAAAAGAAAACCTGTTAGAGTCTGCAAAAGACCTGAGACTGGGTCGGAGGTTAGGGTTGCCACCTTTTCTTCAAGCCAAACCCGAACACTTTCGTGGCGCCAGCCAATTTTTTTGTAGTACACGCTATAGGATTGTAAAATACCTAGGACACACATTATGTGTTACCCAAAGAGAGTAGTAATGAGGTGTGCTACAGTGGCTGTGGCCAAATTGCATTAACAGTGGGGGGAGACTTACATAGTTACATAGTTACATAGTTAGTCAGGTTGAAAAAAGACACAAGTCCATCCAGTTCAACCGTAAAAAAAATTAAAAAAATTAAAAAAAAATAAACATATATCGTACAATCCCATATACCCAATTCTATACCCACAGTTGATCCAGAGGAAGGCAAAAAAAACCCAGAAGAGCATGATCCAATTTGCTACAGCAGGGGAAAAAATTCCTTCCTGATCCCCCGAGAGGCAATCGGATATTCCCTGGATCAACTTTACCTATAAATGTCAGTACACAGTTATATTATGTACATTTAAGAAAGAATCCAGGCCCTTCTTAAAGCAATCTACTGAGCTGGCCAGAACCACCTCTGCAGGGAGTCTATTCCACATTTTCACAGCTCTTACTGTGAAAAAACCTTTCCGTATTTGGAGGTGAAATCTCTTTTCCTCTAGACGCAAAGAGTGCCCCCTTGTCCTTTGTGTTGACCGTAAAGTGAATAACTGAACACCAAGTTCACTATATGGACCCCTTATATATTTGTACATGTTGATCATATCCCCCCTTAATCTCCTCTTCTCAAGAGAGAATAAATTCAGTTCCTCTAATCTCTCCTCATAGCTGAGCTCCTCCATGCCTCTTATCAGTTTGGTTGCCCTTCTCTGCACTTTCTCCAGTTCCCCAATATCCTTTTTGAGAACTGGGGCCCAAAACTGAACTGCATATTCCAGATGAGGCCTTACTAATGATTTGAACAGGGGCAAAATGATATCTCTCTCTCTGGAGACCATACCTCTCTTAATACAAGAAAGGACTTTGCTCGCTTTGGAAACCGCAGCTTGGCATTGCATGCCATTATTGAGCTTATGATCTACCAAAACCCCCAGATCCTTCTCCACTATGGATCCCCGCAGTTGTACTCCCCCTAGTATGTATGATGCATTCATATTATTAGCCCCCAAGTGCATAACTTTACATTTATCAACATTAAACCTCATCTGCCACATAGTCGCCCAATTAGACAGAGCATTGAGGTCGGCTTGTAAATTGGCGACATCCTGTAAGGACGTTATTCCACTGCATAGCTTGGTGTCATCTGCAAAGACAGAAATGTTACTTTTGATCTCAGACCCAATATCATTTATAAACATATTAAAAAGTAAGGGTCCCAGCACTGAACCTTGGGGTACACCACTGATAACCTTGGACCATTCAGAGTAAGAATCATTAACCACTACTCTCTGAATTCTGTCTTTTAGCCAGTTTTCTATCCATTTACAAACTGATATTTCCAATCCTGTAGACTTTACCTTACACATGAGCTGTGTGTGGGGAACTGTATCGAACGCTTTTGCAAAATCCAAGTATACCACGTCCACAGCCACCCCTCTGTCCAAGGTCTTACTTACCTCTTCATAAAAAGAAATCAGGTTTGTTTGACAACTTCTGTCTTTCATGAATCCATGCTGTCTGTTGCTTAAATAGTTTTTTTCCAGCAAGAACTCATCTATGTGGTCTTTTATTAATCTCTCCAGTATTTTCCCAACTATAGAAGTTAAACTAACAGGTCTATAGTTACTTGGTAAACACTTAATTCCCTTTTTAAATATAGGCACCACATTGGCCCTGCGCCAATCCAGTGGTACTATTCCTGTCATTAATGAGTCCCTAAAAATTAAATACAATGGCTTTAAAATTACAGAGCTCAATTCTTTTAGGATCCGTGGGTGTATGCCATCTGGTCCAGGTGCTTTATCCACCTTTACTCTGTCTAAATATTTCTGGACCATATCACTTTTGAGCCATTGTGGATTTGGGGCTGTGTCACTACCACCCCCATTTTGGACATGAGCTCCCCCATGCTCCTTTGTATACACAGAACTGAAGAAAGTATTTAATAAATTAGCCTTCTCTTTGTCCCCAGTCACCCACTCTAGATTATTTTGTAAAGGGCCTACATGCTCAGACTTGACCTTTTTACTATTAATATATTTGAAGAATTTTTTGGGGTTTGTCCTACTATCTTTTGCAATCTGTCGTTCATTTTGAATTTTTGCATCCTTGATTTCCTTTTTACATATCCTGTTATATTCTTTGTAACATTTAAATGACACTAGTGTTCCCTCATTTTTATATTTTTTAAAAGCTCTTTTCTTATAGTTTATAGCTTTTTTAACTTTGGCAGTGAGCCACATAGGTTTTATTTTTAGCCTTTTAAACTTATTGCCCATGGGAATATACTTTGCAGTGAGTTCACAAACAGTCTTTTTGAAGAATTCCCATTTCTGTTCTGTGCCCATTGATGCCAATATTCCTTCCCAGTCTAAGTCCTGGAGAGCAGCACTCATCCTTGGAAAATTTGCTCTCTTGAAATTAAGTGTTTAACTTAAAGGGGAATGGTTAAATAAAACAAAAGCATTCATGTACCAATAAAATATGATTATTATTATTATTATTATTATTATACAGGGTTTATATAGCGCCAACAGTTTGCGCAGCTCTTTACAAAATAAAGGCAGACAATACAGTTACATTACAATTTGGTACAAGAGGAATCAGAGGGCCCTGCTCATTAGAGCTTACAATCTAAAAAGGGAGGGTCAATTGATACAAAAGGTAATAGCTGTGGGGGATGAGCTGATGGAGGAAGTACAGTAAACCCCCGTTATATCGCGGTTCAGTTTTCGCGGTCCCGGTATATTGCGTTTTTTTCTGTAAGACCTATTAACATTATTTTATTGATTAAATCATTGTTAACCACTTCCCTACCGTGTACGAAAACCCCCTTCCTGCCCAAGCCATTTTTCAGCTTTCAGCGCTGTCACACTTTGAATGACAATTGCGCGGTCGTGCGACGTGGCTCCCAAACTAAATTTGTGTCCTTTTTTTCCAACAAATAGAGCTTTCTTTTGGTGGTATTTGATCACCTCTGCGGTTTTTATTTTTTGCGCTATAAACAAAAGAAGAGCGTCCAGTTTGGAAAAAAAACACTATTTTTTACTTTTTGCTATAATAAATACCCATTTTTTTTTTTAAATAAAATTTTCCTCAGTTTAGGCCGATACGTATTCTTCTACATATTTTTGGTAAAAAAAAAAATCTCAATAAGCGCGTATTGATTGGTTTGCGCAAAAGTTATAGCGTCTACAAAATAGGGGATAGATTTATAGCATTTTTATTTTTTTATTAGTAATGGCGGCGATCTGCGATTTTTTATTGTGACTGCAATATTGCGGCGGACACATCGGACACTTTTGACACATTTTTGGGACCATTCACATTTATACAGCGATCCCTGCTATAAAAATGCATTGATTACTGTATAAATGTGATTGGCAGGGAAGGGGTTAACCACTAGGGGGGCGGGAAGGGGTTAAATATGTTCCCTCAAAGTGTTCTTACTGTGGGGGGAGGGGACTGACTGGGGGAGGTGACCGATGGTTGTCCCTATGTACAAGGGACACACCATCGGTCTCCTCTCCCTCACAGGACGTGGATCTCTGTGTTTACACACAGAGATCCACTTTCCTGCTCGTTTCCCGGGCAATCGCGGGTGCCCGGCGGGAATCGCGGCCGCCGGGCACGCGCACCGGGGCCTTGTGAACGCGGCGGGCGCGCGCGCCTCCTAGCTCGTTTTAAAGGGAGGACGTCATATGACGTCCTCCCAGAACGAGAGTATCCTCCGCCCGCCGTCAATTGACAGTGGGCGGAGGACAAGTGGTTAATTAAATATTTTTGTGTTTTCGATTGCTCTTGCTATGTCTCTCAGTATCTTTTATGTGTTTAAATGTGTTTCTATTGTTTTAAAAGTGTGTTTAAAGACCTTAAAATGCTTTTAAAAGTACAGTGAAAGTTATAAAAACATGCCTAGTGTGTATTTAAATAGGGTATTTCTATTTCGCGGATTTTCACTTATTGCGGGTGGTTCTGGAACGTAACCCCCGCGATGGAGGGGGGTTTACTGTACAAGTTAGTTAGAAGCAGGATAGGCTTCTTTAAAGAGTACAGTTTTCAGGGATCGTCTAAATATGGATAGATTAGGGGACAGTCGGACAGATTGGGGTAGGGAGTTCCAAAGGATGGGAGAAGCTCTGGAGAAATCCTGAAGGCGAGCATGGGAGGAGGTGACAAGGGAGCTAAAAAGCAGAAGGTCTTGGGAGGACCGAAGAGAGAGTCTTGGTTGGTATTTTGGGACTAGGTTAGTGATGTAGCTGGGGGCCAAGTTGTGGGTGGCTTTGTAAATTATTGTTAGTACTTTGAATTGTATTAGTTGGGTGAGTGGGAGCCAGTGGAGGGATTGGCAGAGAGGGGTGGAGGACACTGAATGGTTGGTAAGGTGTATGAGTCTTGCAGCGGCATTCAATTAAAGATATGTCAGTTAAAATATGAATCTAGCCTACCTTAAAAGTGGACATTGTCAGCCAGTAGAGCAGTGGGCAGTGTCAGTAGAGAAGTGGACGGTGTCAGTAGAGAAGTGAACGGTGTCAGTAGAGAAGTGAACGGTGTCAGTAGGGCAGTGGACAGTATCAGTAGAATTAAATCACAATAATGGCGCTTAAAATGTATCAGAAGACAATACATATATACATGTACCTAAAATGTCCTATGAGCTATGCGAAGAGCTCAGGTGTGAGTGAAAACAGTCCAGAAAGGTGACCGGGCAGCCTTGCTGAGGGAGCTGAAGCCAGACTCCAAACATATGAAAACAGAAAAAAACAGAAAAAAAGGCGCCACTTAGTAAAAACTGTTTCACTTTAATAATACAATAGTATTAAAGCACTCACTCATAAGTTGACTGTATGAAGCACATAGATGATCAGGTCTGTGGTCGTATTCCGCTAGCTAGCAGTCTCAGTGTGGGATGTCCTCCTCGTTTGCTGTATTAGAAGCCGGGATAATATCCATGGTGGATGTTGCCGGAGGTTCTTCTCAGAAAACCAAAGGGAGGGCTGGACCGCAAACAGGAAGTTCAGTTTGAGACGCAGTGCTACGTTCAGCGGGATGACATCAGGACCGGCATGCAACGCGTTTCGATGCTTAATGCTAAGAGACGTTCTAGGTCCCCGCACGCATCTTTCTCAAGCAATAATGTGACAGGCTAGACAAAGCCTTTTTATGTGCGCCTGAGGTGATGTTGCCACCTTGTGGGGATTAGTTGTAAGACTCCCTTTATCAGAGTGTGCTAACACTAATATTGTCACATTTATACAAAAAAGGGAACAATTGCTGTAATATAATAAAACTAAACCGGGCCTATACAAACATAGCATGTAGATCCAATATTGTGATATCGTATACAATTTTATAAAATTTCATTCAGAAAACCAATATCATTTAATATAAAAAAATTAATTAAAACACACACTGCTCTGAAAATTAAAAAAAGGAAAAGTAGCAGATCAAAATCCATCCCTGAAAAAGCAAAGATGTTTAATATGCTTAATCCTTTGTATGCATAGATGGACCATAAGCAAGGTCTCTGCCCTGAACTACATAAAAATTCTTATAAAAATTATATGTACATATATATATATATATACACCTACAATATATACACACATATATATACATACATATACACCCATATATTCTGGAACACACATACTTGTATATATACTCCACAACAAGAATGCACATACATTATATCAAATCTGATTTGTTAAAGAGCAATTTAATTAACTATATTTTATTTTAATTTGTTTATACTGATTAATTTTTAAAAACTTTTAAGAACCTCCGGCAACATCCACCATGGATATTATCCCGGCTTCTAATACAGCAAACGAGGAGGACATCCCACACTGAGACTGCTAGCTAGCGGAATATGACCACAGACCTGATCATCTATGTGCTTCATACAGTCAACTTATGAGTGAGTGCTTTAATACTATTGTATTATTAAAGTGAAACAGTTTTTACTAAGTGGCGCCTTTTTTTCTGTTTTTTTCTGTTGACAGTATCAGTAGAGCAGTGGGTGGTGTCAGTAGTGCAATGGACGATGTCAGTAGAGCAGTGGATGGTGTCAGTAGAGCAGTGGACAGTATCAGTAGAGCAGTGGATGGTGTCAGTAGTGCAATGGACGATGTCAGTAGAGCAGTGGACGGTGTCAGTAGAGCAGTGGACGGTGTCAGTAGAGCAGTGGACTGTGTCAGTAGAGCAGTGGACGGTGTCAGTAGAGCAGTGGACGGTGTCAGTAGAGCAGTGGATGGTGTCAGTAGAGAAGTGGACGGTGTCAGTAGAGAAGTGGACGGTGTCAGTAGAGAAGTGGACGGTGTCAGTAGAGAAGTGGACGGTGTCAGTAGAGAAGTGGACGGTGTCAGTAGAGAAGTGGACGGTGTCAGTAGAGAAGTGGACGGTGTCAGTAGAGAAGTGGACGGTGTCAGTAGAGAAGTGGACGGTGTCAGTAGAGAAGTGGACGGTGTCAGTAGAGCAGTGGACTGTGTCAGTAGAACAGAGGACGGTGTCAGTAGAGCAGTGGACGGTGTCAGTAGAGCAGAGGACGGTGTCAGTAGAGCAGTGGACGGTGTCAGTAGAGAAGTGGACGGTGTCAGTAGAGAAGTGGACGGTGTCAGTAGAGAAGTGGACGGTGTCAGTAGAGAAGTGGACGGTGTCAGTAGAGAAGTGGACGGTGTCAGTAGAGAAGTGGACGGTGTCAGTAGAGCAGAGGACGGTGTCAGTAGAGCAGAGGACGGTGTCAGTAGAGCAGAGGACGGTGTCAGTAGAGCAGAGGACGGTGTCAGTAGAGCAGAGGACGGTGTCAGTAGAGCAGAGGACGGTGTCAGTAGAGCAGAGGACGGTGTCAGTAGAGCAGTGGATGGTGTTAGTAAAGCAGAAGGTCTTGGGAGGACCAAAGAGAGCGTCTTGGTTGGTATTTTGGGACTAGGTTAGTGATGTAGCTGGGGGCCAAGTTGTGGGTGGCTTTGTAAATTATTGTTAGTACTTTGAATTTTATTCGTTGGGCGAGTGGGAGCCAGTGGAGGGATTGGCAGAGAGGGGTGGAGGACACTGAATGGTTGGTAAGGTGTATGAGTCTTGCAGCGGCATTCATGATGGACTGAAGGGGGGGTAGTCTATGTAAAGGTAATCCAATGAGGAGGGAATATGATTTGATTAATTAAAGATATGTCAGTTAAAATATGAAACTAGCCTACCTTAAAAGTGGACATTGTCAGCCAGTAGAGCAGTGGACAGTGTCAGTAGAGAAGTGGACGGTGTCAGTAGAGAAGTGGACGGTGTCAGTAGAGAAGTGGACGGTGTCAGTAGAGAAGTGGACGGTGTCAGTAGAGAAGTGGACGGTGTCAGTAGAGAAGTGGACGGTGTCAGTAGAGAAGTGGATGGTGTCAGTAGAGAAGTGGACGGTGTCAGTAGAGAAGTGGACGGTGTCAGTAGAGAAGTGGACGGTGTCAGTAGAGAAGTGGACGGTGTCAGTAGAGAAGTGGACGGTGTCAGTAGGGCAGTTGACGGTGTCAGTAGGGCAGTTGACAGTGTCAGTAGGGCAGTTGACAGTGTCAGTAGGGCAGTTGACAGTGTCAGTAGGGCAGTTGACAGTGTCAGTAGGGCAGTTGACAGTGTCAGTAGGGCAGTTGACACCGTCCACTTCTCTACTGACACCGTCCACTTCTCTACTGACACCGTCCACTTCTCTACTGACACCGTCCACTTCTCTACTGACACCGTCCACTTCTCTACTGACACCGTCCACTTCTCTACTGACACCGTCCACTTCTCTACTGACACCGTCCACTGCTCTACTAGGGCAGTAGGGCAGTGGATGGTGTCAGTAGGGCAATGGACGATGTCAGTAGAGCAGTGGACGGTGTCAGTAGTGCAGTGGACGGTGTCAGTAGAGCAGTGGACGGTGTCAGTAGAGCAGTGGACGGTGTCAGTAGAGCAGTGGACGGTGTCAGTAGAGCAGTGGACGGTGTCAGTAGAGCAGTGGACGGTGTCAGTAGAGCAGTGGATGGTGTCAGTAGAGCAGTGGATGGTGTCAGTAGTGCAATGGACGATGTCAGTAGAGCAGTGGATGGTGTCAGTAGAGCAGTGGACTGTGTCAGTAGAGCAGTGGACTGTGTCAGTAGAGCAGAGGACTGTGTCAGTAGAGCAGAGGATGGTGTCAGTAGAGCAGTGGACGGTGTCAGTAGAGAAGTGGACGGTGTTAGTAGAGCAGTGGACGATGTCAGTAGAGCAGTGGACGGTGTCAGTAGAGAAGTGGACGGTGTCAGTAGGGCAGTGGATGGTGTCAGTAGGGCAATGGACGATGTCAGTAGAGCAGTGGACGGTGTCAGTAGTGCAGTGGACGGTGTCAGTAGAGCAGTGGACGGTGTCAGTAGAGCAGTGGACGGTGTCAGTAGAGCAGTGGACGGTGTCAGTAGAGCAGTGGATGGTGTCAGTAGAGCAGTGGATGGTGTCAGTAGTGCAATGGACGATGTTAGTAGAGCAGTGGATGGTGTCAGTAGAGCAGTGGACTGTGTCAGTAGAGCAGTGGACTGTGTCAGTAGAGCAGTGGACTGTGTCAGTAGAGCAGAGGACTGTGTCAGTAGAGCAGAGGATGGTGTCAGTAGAGCAGTGGACGGTGTCAGTAGAGAAGTGGACGGTGTTAGTAGAGCAGTGGACGATGTCAGTAGAGCAGTGGACGGTGTCAGTAGAGAAGTGGACGGTGTCAGTAGGGCAGTGGATGGTGTCAGTAGAGCAGTGGACGTATCAGTAGAGCAGTGGACGGTATCAGTAGAGCAGAGGACGGTATCAGTAGAGCAGAGGACGGTGTCAGTAGAGCAGAGGACGGTGTCAGTAGAGCAGTGGATGGTGTTAGTAGAGCAGTGGATGGTGTTAGTAGAGCAGTGGACGGTGTCAGTAGAGCAGTGTACCTCCATCCAAAAACCCGAATCAGCTCTACTGAGCACAACTCCATACAAACTGCTCACAAAGTGGCACTGTGCATACTACAACCCTTTCAAGCATCTTTTGATTACAAAAAAAAAGCCCCAAAAAAGCCAAAAAAATTCAAAGCAATCCACAGGCACCCCACAAATATAATAGAAATAACAGATTAAATATCAGACAGAGCCTGTGTCCCCCCAATAGAGACCTTCATTACAGCGAGACAAAAAAAACCTTACCGTCCAGGAGCCGCTGCAAAGATATGTGTGCGCACATGTTAGGGAACGGAGTCTGTAATACAATGCTTTCTCCTGCAAAAGCGTCCCAGTCCAGCTGACAGAGGGGAGGGGGTAGCTGACAGAGGGGAGGGGGTAGCTGACAGGGGGGTATCTGACAGGGGAGAAGGGTAGCTGACAGGGGAGAAGGGTAGCTGACAGAAGGGAGGGGGTAGCTAACAGAAGGGATGGGGTAGCTAACAGAGGGAGGGGTAGCTGACAGGGGGGTAGCTGACAGAGGGGAGGGGGTAGCTAACAGAGGGGAGGGGGTAGCTGACAGAGGGGAGGGGGTAGCTGACAGAGGGGAGGGGGTAGCTGACAGAGGGGAGGGGGTAGCTGACAGAGGGGAGGGGGTTAGCTGACAGAGGGGAGGGGGCTAGCTGACAGAGGGGAGGGGGCTAGCTGACAGAGGGGAGGGGGTAGCTGACAGAGGAAAGGGGGGTAGCGGACGGGGGGGGTAGCTGACAGAGGGGAGGGGGTAGCTGACAGAGGGGAGGGGGTAGCTGACAGAGGGTAGCTGACAGGGGGTAGCTGACAGGGGGTAGCTGACAGGGGGTAGCTGACAGGGGAGAGGGGTAGCTGACAGGGGAGAGGGGTAGCTGACAGGGGAGAGGGGTAGCTGACAGAAGGGAGGGGGTAGCTGACAGAGGGAGGGGTAGCTGACGGGGGGGTAGCTGACAGAGGGGAGGGGGTAGCTAACAGAGGGGAGGGGGTAGCTGACAGAGGGGAGGGGGTAGCTGCTGACAGGGGAGGGGGTAGCTGACAGAGGGGAGGGGGGTAGCTGACAGAGGGGGGAGTAGCTGATGGGGGGTTAGCTGACAGGGGGATAGCTGACAGAGGGGAGGGGGTAGCTGGCAGAGGGGAGAGGGTAGCTGACAAGGGGAGGTAGCTGACAGAGGGGAGGGGGTAACTGACAGAGGGGAGGGGGTAGCTGACAGAGGGGAGGGGGTAGCTGACAGAGGGGAGGGGGTAGCTGACAGGGGGGTAGCTGACAAGGGAGGGGTAGCTATCAGAGGGAGGGGGTAGCTGACAGAGGGGAGTGGGTAGCTGACAGAGGGGGGAGTAGCTGATGGGGGGTTAGCTGACAGAGGGGAGGGGGTAGCTGACAAAGGGGGGTAGCTGACAGAGGGGGGTAGCTGGCAGAGGGGGGTAGCTGACAGGGGGGAAGCTGACAGGGGGGTAGCTGACAGGGGGGGTAGATGACAGATGGGAGGGGGTAGCTGACAGAGGGGGTGCTGACAGAGAGGGGGTTCCTGACAGAGAGGGGGTTCCTGACAGAGAGGGGGTTCCTGACAGAGAGGGGGGCTGACAGAGAGGAGTGGCTTACAAAGAGGGGCGGGCTGACAGAAGGGGGTGGCTTACAGAGATGGGCGGGAGCCGGGCTGACAGAAGGGGGGGCTGACAGACAGGCGGGTGGAAGAGCAGATGACAGAGAGACCTCACCTCATTCATGAGATTCACAGCACACGCCAGGCATGGAGGCGCGACTCCGGGCGGCCGCGATCACCCACAGTCTAGCCCCGCCTCCACATGTGACCAGTCATCAGCTCCACCAGGCCAATCACAGACTGTCACCCTCATGAACACCGCCCGCACATTACTTATTCATCCAATCACAGGGCGCCCACTGTCCAGCTCTCACACAGGCTGTATACTATGTGCACATTGATGGTGGCGCCGGCGGCACGGGAATCGGGATGCACCACTCTAGATGTTGCGGCCGGGGCAGCGGGAAGTTGTAAACACAGGACGGTTGAACTGTTGCTAAATGTGTCCAGGTTTCAGGTGGGTTTGAACCCAGGCAAATGTGTCAAAACCCGGACTGTCTGGGTCAAAACCGGACAGGTGGCAACCCTGGCGGAGGTTCAACTTCCAGCAGGACAATGACCCTAAACATACAGCCAGAGCTACAATGGAATGGTTTAGATTAAAGCATATTCAGGTGTTAGAATTGCCCAGTAAATGTCCAGACCAAAATACAATTGAGAATCTGTGGCAAGACTTGAAAAATTGCTGTTCACAGACGCTCTCCATCCAATCTGACAGAGCTTGAGCTGTTTTGCAAAGAAGAATGGACAAAAATATCATTCTCTAGATGTGCAAATCTGGTAGAGACATCCCCAAAAAGACTTGCAGCTGTAATTGGAGAGAAAGGAGGTTCTACAAAGTATTGACTCAGGGGGGCTGAATACAAATACACCCCACACTTTTCACATATTTATGTAATTTCAAAGCCATTGTATCTAATTTCTTTCTCGTACATCACGGGACACAGAGCGACATAGTCATTACTAATGGGTTATATAGTTACCGTCAGGTGCTGGCACTGGCAACTTCCAAAACCGGAAGTACCCTCCCCTATATAAGCCCCTCCCATCCGGGAGCACCTCAGTTTTTTGCCAGTGTCTAAGGTGTTGGCCAAGAAGAAACATGTGTTTTTCACTGAGCTTGCGTACAGGTTCTTTTGGGCCTCAGTAAGCTATTCCGGATCCGACCAAAAAAAAGCTTCATAGCTAAACGGTCGGTACCCGGGCCTTGCAGAGAAGAGCAAGGTTCTGCCTGTAATGCTTCTCTTAGGAGAGCTGGACCCTGGGATCCAGAGCTCTGGTCATACCCACGACCAAGATGTTTTCTGTGCAGGGTGCTATACAGGTCCAGGGGAGTGGAATCCTTGGGAACCCGGTCCCTGAAGGTTTGATTACAATGCCTGCCGTGATAGGTGAAGTTTGGGCTTTTGTGGACCAAACAAAGTCCTGCGGCGGGGAACAGGTAAGTGGGGGCCCCCAGGAACTTGGTTCTATTGGGGGACCCCCAAGCCTAATTTGTCTTTCTGTCTGTTACCTAACGGTATTCCCGCTAATATCTGTGCATGCCTGTAACTACTAAAAAAATGTAATAATTTTTAATGGTGGTCAAGAAAAAAAAAAAAAAGAATGTTTTTTTATATATGTTTAGTATATTAAACTGCGGTACCTGTGTTTGTCCACTAGAGGCCGCTGTGGAATGTTTTTCTTGTCATATGGACTAGTTTCTTCTCAGAGAGCAAAGTCCAGGCAGCTGGTGAGTTCTCCTACAGGAAACTGTTTCCTCTGCCATGTTGCAGTGTTCGTCTATCCCCCGGCCTGCGGCAAAGGGGGCCCTGGCTCCTGTCCCTGGTTTCCATGTTTGAAAATTAGCGCCGAGGCGCACGTGGCCGCGCGCGTGCGCGTGCACGCGCCTCTATATATAGAGGTGGCCGGAAAAAGGGGCGGGGCCTGGGGGATGACGCTCTGTGCGCGCCGCAGCGCTTCTGCGCATGTGCGGGCGTCCCAGCAGGTTTTTAAAAAGCCACATTATTACAGTAAGCTGGCTATGAAGCACAGAGACAGAGCTGGCAACATTTAAAGGCATACAGCAAGCGGTTGATACAGGCATCCCCTAGAAAGGCACATTAGTAGACACCAACTGTTTATTATAGCAGCATTTATGCTAGACTATTATCAGTAACTGGTGTATTTTCGGCTGGAATACCTCAGCTTTGTGGCTTAGGAATATGCCGTCTAAAAACTCCGGGACTAGAAATTCCAGGAGGAATAGGGGGTCTCCATCGGGCCCTGAGGATCTTGGGCATGCTTCCAGGAGTACCTGGTACTGTGGCTGTCCCCAGTTCACCTGCTCCTGTGTATGTAACAGAGGAGGTTTTTTTCCTCAGCTCTGGGAGGGCTGGAAGAGAGATTGTCAGCACTAATTGCTGCTTCCCTGTCACAGGAGAAAAGCGCTCGATCTCCGTCTCCTCCCTCAGAGTGCCTGTTAACAGAGCAACAGTCCCATACAGAGAACGACCTACCTGAGGGGGATCAGGATGAGGTTGATTCAGTTGTAGAGGAATCAACAGTGGAGGAGCCGTTCTCAGCATCACATGCTGAGAGGTTATGGGTGCAGTCCCTGACTAATATGGTCCGATCAGCATTTAAAATGCCACTTGCGGAGCCATCCTCCTCTTCTGTCTCCTCGTTGGGGTCGCTAAAAGCTCCCCAGACTGTTTGTTCTTTTCCGATCCATCCTTTACTGGAGGGGCTCATTTACCAGGATTGGGAGCATCCTGACAAAATATTTACTCCCCCCAAGAGATTTCCGGTGGTCTATCCTATGGAGGATAAGTTCGTCAGAAAATGGAAGGTCCCTACAGTGGACGCAGCCATCTCTTGTGTGAATAAATCACTGACATGTCCGGTGGAAAATGTCCAAATGTTCAAGGACCCAATAGATAAAAAATTGGAGTCCTTATTGAAATCTGCTTTTTCTACAGCAGGATTGGTGACACAACCAGCAGTGGCAGCTATAGGGGTCTGCCAAGCAGTGAAGGATCAGTTGAAACAGGTCTTAAGGGACGTGCCAGATCAGCAGGCTCTTGCTCTAGCTGATCTACCTAGAGCCTTATGCTTTGCGGTGGACGCTATAAAGGATTCAATCCATCAGGCCTCCCGCCTTACGCTGTCTGTAGTACATATGCGCAGGCTTCTATGGCTCAAAAACTGGTCTGCTGAAGCTCCCTGTAAAAAATTGCTGGTCAGCTTCCCATTTCATGGGGAGCGCTTATTCGGGGAAGACCTGGACAAGTATATCCAGAGAATTTCCAGCGGTAAAAGTACACTCTTGCCGGTCAAAAATAGAGTTAGAGGTCCCTCTTTTAAGAGGCCGGCTTCTCCAGTCCCTAGGACATCGGCTGTGAAACAGTTCCGACGGCCTCCCCGGTCAAATCCCGGAGGTAAAAATCAGGGACAGTTGCAGGGTAACAAGAAGCCCTGGAGCAGGAGAGGTGCAAAACCTCCCCCAAAGTCAAATGCATGAAGGGTTGCCCCCACCCAATCGGGTGGGGGGAAGACTTCAGTTGTTCACAGAAACCTGACGGGACACGATCCGAGACAGATGGGTGCTCTCCGCAGTAAATCTGGGATACAAATTGGAGTTAAAAAACTCCCCTCCTTCCCGCTTTATAAGGTCGAACGTGCCAAGGGATCCCCAGAAGAGAGGATCCCTCCTGTTGGCACTGGAACAATTATTGCTTCAAGCAGTAATTATAGAGGTCCCCCTGGAAGAATGGGGGTTCGGGTTTTACTCAAACCTCTTTACAGTTCCGAAGCCAAACGGGGACGTGAGGCCCATATTAAATCTAAAAGGGCTAAACAAATTCCTACATATCAGGACTTTCCGGATGGAGTCGATCCGATCGGTAGCCACTGCCCTACAAGGGGAGGAATGGTTAGCCTCGATCGACATCAAAGATGCGTATTTGCACATCCCCATCTTTCCAGCCCACCAAAAATTTCTACGCTTTGCGATAGAAGGGCGCCATTTTCAGTTCAGAGCCTTACCCTTCGGTCTGGCCACAGCACCAAGAGTGTTCACAAAAATTCTGGCCCCATTATTGGCCAATCGAAGAACACGAGGTGTAACGATAATGGCATATCTAGACGACTTGTTGCTGATAGACCACTCAGTGGAAAAACTAGAAGTGGTTGTTCACGAGACAATCAAGTATCTGGAATATCACGGTTGGATTATCAACCGTGACAAGTCAGCCCTAAAACCAGTCAAAAGTCTGGAATACTTGGGGCTAAGGCTGGATTCAGACCAGAGAAAAATTTTCTTGCCTCGAGAAAAGGGGTCGTCTTTGAGAGATTTGATCCACTTAGTGGGTTCAAAAAGACAGCCATCCATACGCCTGTGCATGAGGCTGCTGGGAAAAATGGTGGCATCATTCGAAGCAGTACCCTACGGTCAATTCCATTCAAGGAAGTTGCAAAGGGCCATACTGTCAGCCTGGAACAAAAAAGTTCAGGCTCTGGACGTACCAATGTCCTTGTCCCCTTCCGTTCGCAGAAGCCTCCGTTGGTGGTTGGTTCCCCGGAATCTGGAAAGAGGGAAATCCTTCAGTCCGATTTCTTGGAAGGTGGTCACTACAGATGCCAGCCTTTTAGGCTGGGGAGCAGTACTGGAGCAATGGTCTCTCCAGGGCAGATGGTCGGATGCGGAAAAGGCCCTGCCCATCAATCTCTTAGAGATACGAGCAGCCCGGTATGCCCTAGTAGCATGGACATCCAAACTCCAAGGGTCCCCTGTCAGAGTTCAGTCAGACAATGCCACAGCAGTGGCATATATCAATCGTCAGGGGGGCACCAGGAGTCGTGCAGCCCAAAGGGAAGTAAATTACATCCTGAGATGGGCAGAAAGATATGTCCCAGCCATATCTGCGGTATTCATTCCAGGGGTGGAGAATTGGAAGGCGGACTTTCTAAGTCGCCAACAATTATGCCCAGGGGAATGGTCCCTTCATCCCGAGGTTTTCCGGACAATATGTCAGCGGTGGGGAACACCGGATGTAGATCTGCTAGCATCCAGGTTCAACACGAAAGTGGACAGGTTTGTCTCTTGGACAAGGGATCCCCTAGCGTGCGGCTCGGATGCCCTAGTGTTCCCTTGGGATCAGTTCAAGCTGATATATGCATTCCCACCACCACAATTGTTACCTCGATTACTCCGCAGAATCAGGGTAGAAAAGAAACCAGTGATTCTGGTGGCTCCAGCGTGGCCCCGAAGAGCATGGTACGCGGAGATTGTAAAAATGTCTGTGGGGAGTCCTTGGACCCTCCCACATCGTCCGGACCTGCTTTCGCAGGGACCGATATACCACCCTTCCTTACCAGCCCTAGGTTTGACGGCCTGGCTATTGAAGCCCACATTCTAAAAAGGAGAGGGCTCTCTAATGCTGTGGTGTCTACCATGATCAATGCCAGGAAACGGGTATCCAGGCAGATCTACTATAGAATCTGGAAGGCGTACATCGCCTGGTGTGAGGCCAGGAAATGGCATCCACGTAAATACGTAATAGGTAGAATTCTGGACTTCCTACAATGGGCTGTAGATAGGAAGCTTGCCTTGAGTACTATCAAAGGTCAGATTTCGGCCTTGTCAATATTTTTTCAAAGGCCCTTGGCTTCGCATTCACTAGTCAAAGCCTTTATACAAGGAGTGATGCGTATTAGTCCTCCGGTTAATATTCCCATATGTCCATGGGATCTAAACTTGGTTCTGTCGGTTCTACAGAAACAACCATTTGAACCATTACAGCATATTTCCTTAGTGCTTCTCACCAGGAAATTGATTTTTCTAGTAGCCATTTGTTCGGCTAAAAGAGTATCGGAATTAGCAGCTATGTCCTGTAAGGAGCCATATCTGGTTATCCATAAGGACAGAGTAGTGTTACGTCCTCATCCAGCCTTTCTTCCTAAGGTGGTATCGAGTTTTCATTTGAACCAAGATGTGGTTCTTCCTTCTTTTTTCCCCAAGCCTACTTCGGTAGAGGAAAAGTTATTGCATTCTTTGGATGTAGTAAGAGCAGTTAAAGCTTATCTAAAAGCCACTGCTCAGATTCGCAGAACGGATACTTTGTTTATTCTGCCGGAAGGCCCCAGAAAGGGTCAGGCAGCGTCAAGATCTACTTTAGCCAAGTGGATTCGACAGGTCATAATACAAGCCTATAGCTTGAGAAGTAGACCGCCTCCGTTCAAAGTTAGGGCGCACTCCACGAGAGCAGTTGGAACTTCATGGGCAGTGCATCACCAGGCCTCCCTGGCTCAAGTCTGTAAGGCCGCAACACGGTCTTCAGTATACACGTTTACTAGGTTCTACCAGGTGGACGTTAGAAGTCAGGAGGATGTCGCCTTTGGGCGCAGTGTGTTGCAGGCCGCAAAAGATCCTCATGTCTGATAGCGCTCAGCTTATATATGGTGTATCCCCCCCCTCATTTGGCATTGCTTTAGGACATCCCATTAGTAATGACTATGTCGCTCTGTGTCCCGTGATGTACGAGAAAGAAAATAGGATTTTTATAACAGCTTACCTGTAAAATCCTTTTCTTGGAGTACATCACGGGACACAGAGCTCCCGCCCCTCTTTGGGGACACTTATTGCTTTGCTACAAAACTGAGGTGCTCCCGGATGGGAGGGGCCTATATAGGGGAGGGTACTTCCGGTTTTGGAAGTTGCCAGTGCCAGCACCTGACGGTAACTATATAACCCATTAGTAATGACTATGTCGCTCTGTGTCCCGTGATGTACTCCAAGAAAAGGATTTTACAGGTAAGCTGTTATAAAAATCCTATTTTTTAGGGACTCGTTAATGACAGGAGTGGTACAACTGGATTGGCGCAGGGCCAATGTGGTGCCTATATTTTAAAGGGAACAAAGTCTTTACCAAGTAACTATAGACCTGTTAGTTTAACTTCTATAGTTGGGAAGATACTGGAGAGAGTAATAAAAGACCACATAGATGAGTTCTTGCTGGAAAAAATATATATAAAGAACTATAAGCTGCACAACAATGTGTCTAAAATATATAAATTATTAAAGAACTATATCGATGATCAAAGTATCTAGTCTCAGTGTATTATCGCATACAGCATAAAAACATGAAAATGTTATAAGACCATAAACTTCCAATCTCAGTGCATTAGTGTATACAACATGAAAACATGAAATGTAGTAAAAATTGACAAAAATCATATGCTCTCAACACTGACTTTAAATAATATCACCTATTGTCCTGATCGGTGTATAAAAAACTCAAATGACAGTTTTCAAAGAAACACCAAAAACAATCTTTAGAAAAAAAGTGAAGTGAAGAGGTTAAATTTCTCCAAATGATCGTGACTTTAGGCATAAACCATCATAGAAGGGTGCCAGTGTACTAGAAAGGGAATCCACCACCGCAGTATTCACAAGCCGCTTACCAGAAAAACTGATCCCTGAGAGAGATCAGACAAAGCTGTTAGCTGTTATCCCTGCTAGGGTCTCTGATTAGCTTCCTATGTCGTCCTGGTTTCCTCCACATCCGAATCAGTGTTTCCCCAAAGTCTCAGCAAACCATATTAGGGTGAGAAAGAAAGCCCCATAGCGTAATCCAATTTAAAACGTTTATTTGAAAGTAAAAAATTGCACTTACAGCATATGAAGAAAAAATTGGCAGTGGTTATATGTAAAGCCGGCCGGCTCTCGCTACCCGTTGCTTCCGGGATACGTATGTGGTGACGTCAGCACGCCGCTCCTCCCTACGTCATTTCGACACAAACTGTCGTCTTCCAGGGGCACAGGCAGCGTGCTGACTCACCACCAATTTATATTGAATGTACACAAACGAGGTCTGCCCAGATCTGAGCTCTCAGCATCCACGCTGCGTGTGTCGCCATCTTGGATATGGGCAAACTGCCCTCTTTCCAAGAACGAACATTTCTCTGGTCAGAGAACGAATGTTATTTCGATGTGTAGACACAGAGTGATAGATTAAAAAATCATTCAGCTGTGAGTAGAACTGACTTCATAAGAGACAGTCCCAACCTGCATGTATGCCGCTAACCTATACAAGCATGCATACTGCCAGTTCGTTAAGTTTTTTCTCGTTTATATAATAAAAGAGCTTAACATGATAAAATATTAAAAAAATTAATTAAACGCTTCCACACATATACTGCATGTAAGGCACACAATACAATGTCTAAATTATTTTATGACTATACAATTTAAAAAATGACCATCACTTTATCTTGTGATTGAAAAGCAGTGGCCACCTGTGGACAACTTCAGTATTGCAATCACAGACCCTATGTGAGCATCACAGGATGTGGAAAATTGCAACAGCTGACATATAATAAAATATATTTCCTGGCAAGGCTCACGTCAGCACACTATGGGTTAACCCCTTCCTCCGGTCTCCCAGTACCACCTTCTTTTAGCTGATAAATAGGGGGCCCCTCCTCCCTTGCCCTTGTTCCTTTTTTTTGGTCGGACGACCAGACCACCACGAAAAACAAGAAAACAACACAGAACAAACCCCCCTGCCGAACCCACCCACCCAGGTTCAAGCCTCTCCTGGGACTGGAAGGTCCAGAATACTAAAGGTAGCATCCTTTTAGAACACTGGACGCTCGAGGTGCATGAGCTATGCGGGTATATTGAGCTATAGGAGCTTACATACAGGGCTGTGGTGATGCTGTCTCCTCTCATGCTCCATGCTGCTGGGCTCCTTAGGAGCGTGCCGGCCGCCCCCCTCCGTGCTTTCTGTGGAATTGCGATGACGTCACGGAGGGGGGCGGCGCTGGGGGCGTGAACTAGCGTGGCTAGAAAAGCCCTGTAAGCCAGGAAAATCATTGCTGTATGCCTCAGTGCTTGAGAGAGACGTCCTGGTGAGTCTCCTTCAGTGAGGGGGAGTGGAGAGATTGTGTCAGCATTATGCACTGCCTGTTTTGTTAAAGTGACATGAACTTTATTTTACCTAACAGCACTCAGTGTTTCTCAAATATACTGCTGCCACCCCTAGAGAATTTGGACTAAATGCAAGGTAAAGAGCATTTATTTAAAAGAGATAACTATTATATATATATGAGAGTGAGAATTTTCCTGTTGCTTATTGGCTATATCCTGTCTTTTATATAGCATGAGCTCACCACAGCCCCATAATGCACGAAGATCACCAGAAAGGTAGGAGGGGTCTACGGGGGCCACAATATAAAAGAGTGCAACACCAAAACTAAAGAGGTGTTTTGTCTTTTAGGAGCAGAAGCCCTAATACAAGACAAGTGCGGAAGAAAAAGACCCGCCACCGTTCTAAATCTCCGCAAGCGTCTGGGTCTCGGACAATGCACAAATCCCAATCCAGCCCAGGTCGCAAAACTACTCAAACTGCTACAGTAGCAGAGCCAAATATGACCGGAGGCCGCCCTAATGAGGGGTTTTGCTGGGCATGTTCAGCGCCATCCGCTCCTGGGAAACTCTTATGCGCAGACTGCATCAAAGAGGTAGCCACAGACAAAGAAGCGGAGGCACGCAGAATAAAAGACTATATTCACGAGGCAGTGACAGAAAGTATACAGTCAGCCTCAGGCTTCAGGGCTCCGGGGACTAAAGCTAGAATCAGGAGCACAGCGGAGCAAAGGCGAGATTCGTCTCCAGTGCTAGAGGTGTCGTCACGAGATTCCTCGGACTCAGAGGAACTCTCTGAGTACTTATTTGACTTTCAATGCATAGAGCCTTACGTTGCGGCCGTAAAAGAGGCCATAGACTGGGAACAGGATGCCCAGCCACCTGAAAAAATTAAAAGGTTTTTTCCTAGCCGGAAGAACCAAGGGGAGACCTTTCCGCTCTTGCCAGAGATCCGAGAGTGGTTCGAGGAGGAATGGGAAAAGCCAGAAAAGAGGTTAAATGTACAGAATCGTTTTGCAAGGCTATACCCATTTAAGACTCCAGAAGCTGCCCTTTGGGAATCCCCACTAGGCATAGACGCGGCCTTACAGCGCTTGGCTAGACAAGTGGCCCTGCCATTGCAGGATTCTACAACTTTCAGAGACCCGATGGACAGACGTGCGGATACAGACCTAAAGAAGGTTTATTCATCTGCTGGTGCGGCTTGCCGCCCTGCCATAGCCTTAACCTCAGTCTCCAGAGCCTTGAAGGTTTGGACCACAAATGTCCAGACAGCTCTAAGGTCTAACGTGGAAATGGACAGAATCATTTCGGCAATGGAGGAATTGGATCTCTCAGCCGACTTCCTGGCAGAAGCCTCTATGGACTTAGTAAAACTTCTCGCTAGGATCATGGCTTTTGCAGTGACCGCAAAAAGGGCCCTATGGCTGCGTCATTGGGTAGCAGACAGTACCTCAAAACTGGGTCTCTGTAATATTCCATTTAATGGCAAAACGTTGTTTGGTGGCACCTTAGAAGAAGCTATTAAACGAGCTACAGGAGGGAAGTCGGGCCTGATACCACAAAGACCTAAAAGAAGACAGCAGGCCACCCGGTCAGGCCAATCAGACTACAGAAGGGCGCAGGATGCCAGATCATACAGACCGGGGCGAGAATACACAAGGCCCTATTGGAAGAGCTCCCAGAACTCTTTTCTACGAAACGTAAAGACCAAGGCCGCGCAGACCGCTAAGAAATCGGAGAAGTCTTTTTGACGGGTCAGCCGCCCATCCTCCCCAGGTGGGTGCCAGATTGGCATCCTTCTGGAGAGTATGGGCGGAGACGGTCAAGGACCAATGGGTCCAGAAGACGGTCAAGCAAGGATACAAAATAATTTTTCGACAAAAACCACCCAACATAGTGGCCCAGACAGAATGGCCACAAGACCAGAAAAAACGGAAGTGCTTACTAGAATATATAACCGAATTACTTCAAAAAAATGCAATCACACCGGTACCTCTAAAACAGCGGAAAACGGGAGTTTATTCACCAATTTTTCTGGTACCCAAAGCATCAGGAGATCTAAGACCGGTTTTGGACCTAAGATCCTTGAACCACTATATTGTCCCCAAAACATTCAAGATGGAATCAATATTTACGATTATATCAGTTCTGCAACCAGGAGACTGGTTAATATCAGTCGATTTAGCAGATGCGTACCTGCATGTCCCAATCAACGAGAAGCACCAAAAATACCTAAGATTCATGGTAGGGGAAGACCATTTCCAGTTCAGGTGTCTACCCTTCGGGATCAGCACAGCGCCTCGGGTCTTCTCCAAGATCTTGCTAGCTGTCATCGCCGTCATTCGATTAAGAGGCATAAAGATCTTCCACTACCTAGACGACATCTTAGTAGTGGCTCATACAAGCGAAGAGTTAGCGACACAGCGCGATCTAGTACTGAAGACTATATCAGAATTCGGCTGGATTGTCAACAAGCAGAAGAGCCAGCTGATCCCCTCTCAAGAGATGGAATACCTGGGACTTGTTTTCAACACAAGAAAAGGGCTTGTCTCGCTACCAGGACGCAAGAAAGTCGAGTTAGTAGCCTGCGTAAACAGCGTGATGGAGTCCTCATCACTGTCAGCAAGGGATTGCATGACACTTCTGGGAATGTTCACCGCAGCGATCCCAGCTATCCCCTGGGCAAGATTCCATACAAGAGCATTCCAGACATGCTTCCTGAACCAGTGGGATGGCGTATCATTGCACCAGAAGATCTTCATACCAAGACGGATCCGCCAAGGCCTGGCGTGGTGGATAGCACCAGAAAACCTGTCGCAGGGCATGCCCCTCAGCCCCGGAGACTGGATTCGGATAACCTCGGATGCCAGTCTCCGGGGCTGGGGCGCTCACTGCCTCGGCAGGCAGGTTCAAGGCGAATGGAGCAGGATGGAAACCAGACACTCCAACCTCTTGGAATTACAGGCAGCATACCTGGCCCTGCGGGCCTTCGAGAATCTAGTCCACGGGGCTCGAGTCAAACTGATGTTGGACAACCGAACGGCGGTGGCTTATATAGCCAAACAGGGTGGAACCAAGAGCTTGCCGCTGTTGCAGGTGGCAACCAACATATTCGTTTGGGCAGAAGCGCATGTGGAAGCCCTAACGGCAGCCTACATTCCGGGCAGTCAGAATCACATAGCAGACCGTCTGAGCCGGGATTTCCCCAACAAGAACGAATGGACACTCAACAGGGACATCCTAGAGACAATCTTCCACAAGTGGGGGACACCCTCGGTAGACCTAATGGCGACTCCATGGAATGCGAAGACACCCCGGTTCGTGTCAAGGTTTCGCTGCGACGAGGCAGTAGCCCAAGACGCCTTCTCAATTCCGTGGGATTTTCCCTTTGTCTACCTTTTTCCACCGTTACCTCTGGTAATGAAAACCCTACTGAAGATTGCGAGGGAGAACGTCCATGCAATTGTAATCCTGCCCTTCTGGCCACGGAGACCATGGTTCCCTCTGCTCCTACAGATGGCGGCAGTCCCCCCAATACAGCTGCCACTGAAGAGAGACCTTCTACAGCAGGGCCAATGGTGTCATCCCAACCCGGGCAGGTTACAGCTGATGGCTTGGTTGTTGAATCGGCCAGACTACAGTCACAAGGCATCTCGGAGGAAGTAATTTCGACGCTACTAAAATCTAGAAAAGCCACAACCAATGTCACTTATAACAGAATTTGGAAGAAATTTACGGCATTTGCCCTGCAACAGAAGTTTTCTCCGTTATCCCCAAGCATTGCGCAAGTGTTGGACTTCTTACAGTCAGCTCTAAAAGCGGGCTTAGCCTATAACACCATAAAGGTTCAAGTGTCAGCATTGGCGTGCTTCACAGGTCACAAGTGGGCAGGTGAGCCTCTAATAAGACAGTTCCTCAGAGCAGTCATAAAATTGAAACCACCAAGGAGACCCCTGTTCCCAGCATGGGATCTGGGCACGGTACTAAAAGCCCTGCTCCTACATCCATTCATCCCTGCAGAGACATGCCCGCTTTGGTTCTTGACAGTCAAGCTGATCTTCCTTACAGCCATAACGTCGGCAAGAAGGGTTTCAGAACTAGCAGCTCTGTCCTGCAAGAATCCATATTGCATCATTCTCCAGGACAAAGTGATCCTAAGGCCCTCACCGGCCGTAACACCTAAAGTGGTTTCCAAATTCCATGTGAATTGGGAGGCAGTCCTACCAAGCTTCACACAGCCACCAAAACAAGCGGAAGAGCTAGATCTCAGACCACTGGACATGGTCAACTTGTTCTCAATTTACCTACACCGCTCTCTACAGGTACGCAAAACTAATACCCTTTTCGTCCTGCCATCCGGGCCTAGGAAAGGACAAGCGGCATCCGCAAGAATCATAGCGACTTGGATCACCAAGGTGATAAGCCTCACGTATGAGAAACAGGGGCTGACGCCTCCACAAGTTCTTAGAGCTCATTCTACCAGAGGGGTGGCAGCCTCATGGGCAGCTTCGGCTAAGATACCGATTGAAGACATATGCAGGACCGCTAGTTGGAGCTCCTGCGAAACCTTCGCTAAACACTACAGTTTAGATGTCACAGCGGCCAACGCATCAAATTTTGGAAACGCAGTGGTGTCCACACCTCTGCAAACAAAATAAAATATTCACTATAGCAGCATTTTCAGTTGTTGTTCGAGTCTTATCTTTTCCCCACCCTAAATTGGCTAAATTAAATCCCATAGTGTGCTGACGTGAGGCTGGCCAGGAAAATGGAAAATTGTTATCAATACTTACTGTAATTTTCCTTTCCTGGCCTGTCCTCACGTCAGCACAGCTCTTTTCCCTCCCGATAAGCCTGTCGTCCTCCAGTTAAGTGGAACAAGGGCAAGGGAGGAGGGGCCCCCTATTTATCAGCTAAAAGAAGGTGGTACTGGGAGACCGGAGGAAGGGGTTAACCCATAGTGTGCTGACGTGAGGACAGGCCAGGAAAGGAAAATTACAGTAAGTATTGATAACAATTTTCCATTTTCCTGGTGCCTCCATGGCAGCATACCTGTGATAGAGCTCCGCCTCGACTCCTCCTTCAGGACTAGTGAATAGCATAAATTAAAGGCATAGCCCCTCCCCCAACATTCTCCTTTTTTTCCTCATACCTTCTTGTGCTGGTGAAGAGTAGCAGTATGTCCATACCTCTGCAGTCGGCAGCGTCCGCCGGGTTTAGCCTTTCCCGTGCGCAGTCCCTGTTCTTGGGCCGCTCACAGCGCTGATAAGACTGGGAACCCCTCTGTGGATCTGTTGGGGTCTTTCGCAGAGTTTCCTCACAGGAACGCAGTCTGCTATCACATCCATGATGAATGCAGTGGAAGTCGCAAAAGGATCAGCTCCATCTTCCCAGGCTGGTGGTTTCCATTTTTTATTCCAGGCATTTGTGTTTTTCCCCTTTCTTTTCCTCTCTTCCCCTCCCCCTCCCCTTTCCTTTGCTTGTTAGGCTCCTTCAAATGATTGTTGTCTTACTTTTTTGTTCCTTTAAAACTGTGCAACTGGATAGGGCAGGTGTCTCTCTGTGCAACAACATTGTGGTGCTTATTTCCGGGTCGGGGGGGCTACAGGTGCTCTGTACGTCCCGCCAGGTAGGAGAGTGTCACGGCGCAGCGTCCTCGCCGCCGTCTGCGCATGCGCGATTCGGGAGTGATACAGAGCCGTAGTTTCTCGGCTCTCTGTACTGGGCGACGCTGGATCTTCTGCGATTGCGCATGCACAGACGCTTGGTTCAGTGGCGGCCATCTTGGATTCTGGAAAGAAGGCTAGATTTGCCCTTTTTTTCAATCAATTCCAAATGGTGGTTTATGGGATTAGCCCACACACCTTGAGCCTAATTAGGTTCAGATTCAGGGATGGCTGTCAGTCTCCTCAGCTGTGCCCTGCTAGGTCTCTCTGATGCTGCTTTGTGGTAGGTACTTTTTATTTTCTCAAAAAAAAAAATGTTGCCGATCAAAAATGTTTATGTTTAAAAAATAAAATAAAAAATAAAAACAGATGACGACATAAAAATGTTTATTTAAAAAAAAAAAAAAAAAGTGACGCCAAAAACTCCTGATTCTTTTCCCTTTCTTACTATATTTCTGGAGCTGATCCCTGTGCCCAACTCCGCAATGAGTCATTCATCTTGCAGCAAAGATCCTCACACTTCTATTAGGTATGTGACCAACTATACGTGAGTATTAAAAAAAAAAAAGTGCGCTCACTGGTCTAGCGTGAGTTCCTTACACCGTAGCCCCACCCACTCCAAGGGGTCCCGCTCATCAGGGCGTAGGTCCCATTCTTCACGTCGTAGATCAGAGAGGTCAAGATCCAGAGGACGTGATCGACCCCCCCTCTCCTAGGACCTATAGGAAGAAGAGATTCTGGATATGTGGGGCTACACCGCTACCAGACAGAGTGGTCTGTAAGGACTGTTTTACGGACTATGCGTCCAACCGCGAGCTAGAAAATCAGCACGCTGTAGATCTGCTCAAGCGAACAATGAAGGACTCCTTCTCTGAGCTTTTGGCTTCGGTCCCCTCTCAACCACTTCAGCAGATATCCCAGGTTCAGGATATAGAACCTAATCTCCCTGGTCCGTCAGCAGTCAGTACACCTCTGCCGCCGTCAGGCCGACCAGCTAGAGATTCACCACCTGAAGACTCTTCAGGGGACTCTTGAGAAGAGTCAGAACCTTCTGGCTTCAGTCTCTCCTTGGTAAAGCCATTCATCCAGGTAGTCAAAACTGCAATCGCCTGTAAAGACGCAGAATAGCCTCCCCAAGAGTCTACAAGCTACTTCCCATTCCTCAAAAGGAAGCAGGTTCTTTTCCCGTTGATGGGCAAGATTAGTCAAGTCATTCAGAAGGAATGGTCAAAGACTGATAAAAAAATAATAATTTTGGGGTCGGTTCAATAAACTATATACCCCTTACCAGAGTCGGGAACGCAGTCACCGAACTCCATGCCAGTGGTAGACGCGTCCGTGGTGCGACTCGCAAAAAAACTTACTCTACCAATGGAGGATTCCACTTCCTTCAAAGACCCTCTAGACAGGCGAATCGACCTGGAGCTGAAAAGGAGCTACTTAGCCGCGGAAGCAGCATGTAAGCCAGCTATTTCCCTCACATCAGTATCAAATGCCATAAGATCTTGGACAGATAATATTGAGATGGCTTTGCATCAGGATGTCCCCATGGAGGATATAATTAAGGCCTTAGAAGAGCTTAGATTGTCGGCAGACTTTGTCTGCGTAGCGGCCATTGACACGATCAGGTGCTCGGCAAGATCCATGTTGCATTCAGTGATGGCGAAGAGGGCCTTGTGGCTGAAACCCTGGATGGCTGACTTATCCTCCAAACAAAATGGGTGCAAAATCCCGTTTGATGGGAAAGCACTATTCGGAGACAAAATGGATAAAGCTATCTCCAGGCTGTCAGGAGGGAAGTCTGGTATGCTTCCACAGGACAGAAGTAGGCGAAGATTCAGAGGTGGTTCCTCTAGGTTCCGCCAGTCAAACCCAAGGGATTTTAGGCAGTCGAGACAGCCCAGAGACAACAAAAGACCTTGGAAAGGTACTCGGGGATCCCTTTTGAACAGGAAGATGAAAGCCCTTCCGGCTCCACAGGAGCAGAAGCAGTCTTTTTGACGCCAGAGGAACCCAGGCACTCCCGGTGGGAGCCAGGCTAAAGTTTTTTTACCCCAGTCTGGGCCACCTGCTGCCACAACCCCTGGGTTCTGTCAACAATTCAATGGGGGCACTTTTGGAATTTTTCTCACCCTCCACCTCGGAACTCTTTCAAAGGAACAGAGATTCCATCCTCTCCACTGAAGGCTCAAGCTCTGAAAAACTTCCTAACGTCACTCCAGCTTCAGGGGGCGGCTGTTCCGGCTCCCTTGGCAGAGCGCTTCGCAGGCTTATACTCCACCCTATTTCTGGTCCCAAAGAGGACAGGGGGGTGGAGGCCTGTGATTGACCTAAAGAGGCTCAACCGGTATATCCGCCCCGAAAGCTTCAAAATGGAGTCCCTGCAGACGATTATTCAGGCAGTCCAGCCATCAGATTGGATGATTTTGGTCGATCTGCAGGATGCGTACCTACATGTTCCAATTCTACCTGCATTTCAAAAATACCTGAGATTTGCAGTGGGACGGACCCACCTACAGTTTCAAGCCCTGCCTTTCGGTCTGTGCACCTCTCCCAGGGTGTTCACCAAGATACTAATATCTGCTTTAGTTCCCCTGCGGGAGAGGGGCTTGAGGATATACCACTACTTGGACGACATCCTACTCCTAGCAAGCAATCCGGATCAGTTGGTATGCCACCGGGACATTCTTCTACAGTCCCTAAAAGAGCTAGGGTGGCTGGTGAATTCCGACAAGAGTCAACTAATGCCAACACAGCAGATAATCTATGCACAATGTTCGACACTCAGGAGGGGACAGTGTCATTACCACCTCCGAAGGCAAGGATTGTCATCCAGAGAATAATCAAAGTCATCCAGAGCCCGTATCTGACGGCTTCACAATGCCTGAGCCTCATTGGCACAATGTCTTCCTGTATACCCATGGTTCCTTGGGCACATTGGCACTTGAGGTTTCCAGACTGGTTTCTTGGCACAGTGGAAGAAACAACGACTATCTCAGACGATCCTGCTGATGGGAAAAATACGCAGGAGCCTTCACTGGTGGACAGTTCCGGAAAACCTCTCCAAGCCTCATCACCTGGGCTCCCTTCCTTGGATCACAATTACGTCCGATGCAAGCAGACAGGGCTGGGGAGCCCATTGCGGGCAAACCAGAATACAGGGGAGATGGGCATGCACCACCCAGGGAGTGGTATCCAACATCTTGGAGATGAGGGCAGCCTTCTTGGCACTGACCTCTTTGGCACCCCACATCAGAGGCCAAAGAATACTCCTACGCCTAGACAACAGAGCAGCTGTCGCTTATCTGCAGAAGCAGGGAGGCACTCGCAGCAGGTCACTCCTCAAGGAGGTAGAGCCGATCATGCTCTGGGCGGAGCAGAACCTCCTGGACCTCAGAGCGATGTATCTGCCAGGCAGGTTGAACACGGAAGCAGACACTTTATCCAGAAACTTCCTGGACAATGAGTGGGCTCTCCACCCCCATGTCTTCCTTCAGATTGCCAACATATGGGATCCCCCTCAGGTAGATCTGTTCACCTCCCCGAAGAACGCCAAGCTGGACAGGTTCTTCTCTCGGCTGCCGCATCCACAAGTCGAGGCAGTGGATGCCCTGTCATGTCCCTGGAGGTTCACCACGGCATATGCCTTTCCTCCCAGGCCATTAATATTCAAATTCCTCCTGAGGCTCCTCAGGGAGCCAGTCCAGGTGGTGGCAGTACTTCCGTATTGTGCCTCAGTGTGGGCTCTCCAATCAAGATCCCTCCTTTCCCTCAACTTCTGTCGCAGAGCAGTCTAGTTCATCCAAACCCTCAGAAGTTGAATCTTCGAATCTGGAGGTTGAGAGGCAAAGGTTCGAGTCCCTAGGGTGTTCTCCAGGAGTCATATCAACCCTTCTAAAAGCTAGGAAGCCAGCAACTAATGCCATATATTCAAGAATATGGGACAAGTTCTTGTCATTTGTTTCCGAAAATGGATTTCATCCAATCCTTCCTTCTACATCTCATGTTCTAGGATTCCTTCAGAGAGGACTTGATCTGGGACTTGGTCTGAGCTCTCTCAAAGTGCAGGTAGCAGTAATCTCTGCTGCAACAAATAAGAGATGGGCGGAGGATCCTTCAGTAGTCACTTTCCTCAGAGGTATATTGAAGATTCGCCCTCCTGTCAGACGATCATTTCCTAAGTGGGATCTGTCCCTAGTCCTGGAAGTTCTATCTGACCATCCCTTTGCTCCAGTGGAACAAGTAACAATATGGAACCTGACACTAAAGGCGTCTTTCCTGCTAGCCATTACATCTGGCAGAAGAATCTCGGAACTTCACTCTTTAGGGATAGGTGACGACCACATCTCCTTCTTCACAGACAGAGTGGAACTTCGTCCCCTTCGGGGGTTCACACCAAAGGTTGCTACTCCAAGCCACCTGTTGGAACCCTGGGCACTACCAGTGTTTACAGACATGGATTCAGAGTCTTGTCACGAACTGGATGTATCCAGAGTGCTCAGGGCCTACCTAGAAGCCACCGGCCCCTTCAGAAATTCTGAGAGACTTTTCATCGTACCGTTCGGTAAATACAGGGGCAAAGAAGCTTCCATCAGAACTCTGGCATCTTGGGTTGTAAAGTTAATCCAGAAGGCCTACAGGGTGAAGAATATGGAGCCTCCATCCCGAGTGAATGCTCATTCTACAAGGGCAGTCTCAGTTTCCTGGGCAGCAAGGGCTAATGTTTCGTTGGAGACAGTGTGCGGAGCCGCCACCTGGTCTTCTCACCATACGTTTCTCAGACACTACCATATTGATCCAGGAGCGCTCACGACTGTTGAGTTTGGAAGGAGGGCAGTTCAGGCTGCTATGTCCTCTTATAATTAAACATTTATTGTTAAGCAATTATCCCACCCATGTCAGCTAGTTAGTTATCACAGGTATGCTGCCATGGAGGCACCAGGAAAACGGAAAATTGTATCATACTTACCAGTAATTTTCCTTTCCTGGTGCCTATCCATGGCAGCATACGCTCCCACCCTCGGTATTCTATATTACAGAGAATGTTGGGGGAGGGGCTATGCCTTTAATTTATGCTATTCACTAGTCCTGAAGGAGGAGTCGAGGCGGAGCTCTATCACAGGTATGCTGCCATGGATAGGCACCAGGAAAGGAAAATTACTGGTAAGTATGATACAATTTTCCGTTTTTTGTAAGAGAAGGAACTATGAGAAATCATTGTGGAGAAAATTACCTCCAGAGAATCACAATGCTTATCTGGGCAGATTATTAAACAAATATGTGTATACCATACTGTTGTGCGGAAAAAATAAAAATAAAAAATATATAAAAAAGATGCTTAATAGAAAAAACCAAAAAGGCGAAAATTGTATTTTACCGTTTTTTTGTGTATATATTTTTATCTGTAGCTGTTTCAAAAGACAACAGCTATAAGAAGCCCTAAAGTTCAAAAACTCATTTTTATGTGTGTTATTAAAGAAATCATCATGATTAAACACCTATGAAAAGAGCATCTAAACTTACTCCAAATTGATTTGGAATAAATGAAAAAAATAAAAAAAAATAAAAAAAGGGGCTACAGATGTCCCGAGAACTCAGATCTAGTTTACATTAAGATCCTACCATGCAGAAATATGCCTCCCTAGCTGTTATCAATAAATGCGTTGACATCAATGTCAACGTTAAGGCCATATGGGGTGTAACAACGGACCCGATGGATCCAGCCCATTTCCATACGCGATATTTCCCTAACAAGAGAACCCCCCCTCCAGTGTGGGCTATATCTATCTATTCCAATAAAGGAGGTACCAGCTGGGTTACGCTGGTGGTATAGATCATAGTGCTTGGAAACCGAATGATATTGAAAACCACTTTTGATATTGGCTATATGCTCTCCAAGTCTTATTTGCATGGTACGCTTGGTTCTCCCTATATACTGCATCCCACAGGGACATTGTAGGAGGTAAACAACGCCCGTGGAGCTGCATGTAACGAAAGTATCAATCTTGTGATTTATTAGAGTGCTACTAGATATGAAAGACTCAGTTTTTTTTCGACCTGATTTTATTTAAGGAGCATACCTGACATCGTCGGCATTGATGATATCCAGATAATTTTTGAAAGAAGGAAACTTTCTTAGGTGGTGGGTCAACCACATTAGGTGCTACTCTATCTCTAAGAAAAGGTGCACCCCTAAAAACAATTTGTGGAACCTTTGGAAGGAACTTACTGATAATACGGTCACTCTCCAACAGGTGCCAGTGTTTCCGTATGATTTTCCTTATCATGTAATGCTGAGTAGAGTATGTTGTGATGAATGGTATACATGGTTGTTCCTGTTTCTTTTTAAGACCATTCTTCAACAGAGATGATCTTTCCATATTTCCCACTTCCTTCAGTGTATCCTCCAAGGAATTGTCATCATAGCCCTTTTCAATCAGCCTATCCTTTAAAATATTGGCTTGAAGCCAGTAATCAGATAAATCAGAACAATTCCTCCGCATTCTGATGAATTGGCTCTTTGGCACAGAATCAAGCCAAGAATCTTTATGACAACTATCATTGGGAATGTAGGCATTGCGATCTGTTTGTTTGAAATAAGATATAGTTTTGAAACCGGTTTCTCCCTTAGTGATTGTGAGGTCCAAAAAATTAATTTGAGTCTGGCTTGCCTCATGGACAAAACGTATACCTCTTTCGTTGTTGTTGATGTCCAGAAAGAAATCGTCCAACTGAGATTTATCTGATTACTGGCTTCAAGCCAATATTTTAAAGGATAATGGAAAATTGTTATCAATACTTACTGTAATTTTCCTTTCCTGGCCTGTCCTCACGTCAGCACACTATGGGTTAACCCCTTCCTCCGGTCTCCCAGTACCACCTTCTTTTAGCTGATAAATAGGGGGCCCCTCCTCCCTTGCCCTTGTTCCACTTAACTGGAGGACGACAGGCTTATCGGGAGGGAAAAGAGCTGTGCTGACGTGAGGACAGGCCAGGAAAGGAAAATTACAGTAAGTATTGATAGCAATTTTCCATTTTCCTGGCCAGCCTCACGTCAGCACACTATGGGATTTAATTTAGCCAATTTAGGGTGGGGAAAAGATAAGACTCGAACAACAACTGAAAATGCTGCTATAGTGAATATTTTATTTTGTTTGCAGAGGTGTGGACACCACTGCGTTTCCAAAATTTGATGCGTTGGCCGCTGTGACATCTAAACTGTAGTGTTTAGCGAAGGTTTCGCAGGAGCTCCAACTAGCGGTCCTGCATATGTCTTCAATCGGTATCTTAGCCGAAGCTGCCCATGAGGCTGCCACCCCTCTGGTAGAATGAGCTCTAAGAACTTGTGGAGGCGTCAGCCCCTGTTTCTCATACGTGAGGCTTATCACCTTGGTGATCCAAGTCGCTATGATTCTTGCGGATGCCGCTTGTCCTTTCCTAGGCCCGGATGGCAGGACGAAAAGGGTATTAGTTTTGCGTACCTGTAGAGAGCGGTGTAGGTAAATTGAGAACAAGTTGACCATGTCCAGTGGTCTGAGATCTAGCTCTTCCGCTTGTTTTGGTGGCTGTGTGAAGCTTGGTAGGAGATGCCTCCCAATTCACATGGAATTTGGAAACCACTTTAGGTGTTACGGCCGGTGAGGGCCTTAGGATCACTTTGTCCTGGAGAATGATGCAATATGGATTCTTGCAGGACAGAGCTGCTAGTTCTGAAACCCTTCTTGCCGACGTTATGGCTGTAAGGAAGATCAGCTCGACTGTCAAGAACCAAAGCGGGCATGTCTCTGCAGGGATAAATGGATGTAGGAGCAGGGCTTTTAGTACCGTGCCCAGATCCCATGCTGGGAACAGGGGTCTCCTTGGTGGTTTCAATTTTATGACTGCTCTGAGGAACTGTCTTATTAGAGGCTCACCTGCCCACTTGTGACCTGTGAAGCACGCCAATGCTGACACTTGAACCTTTATGGTGTTATAGGCTAAGCCCGCTTTTAGAGCTGACTGTAAGAAGTCCAACACTTGCGCAATGCTTGGGGATAACGGAGAAAACTTCTGTTGCAGGGCAAATGCCGTAAATTTCTTCCAAATTCTGTTATAAGTGACATTGGTTGTGGCTTTTCTAGATTTTAGTAGCGTCGAAATTACTTCCTCCGAGATGCCTTGTGACTGTAGTCTGGCCGATTCAACAACCAAGCCATCAGCTGTAACCTGCCCGGGTTGGGATGACACCATTGGCCCTGCTGTAGAAGGTCTCTCTTCAGTGGCAGCTGTATTGGGGGACTGCCGCCATCTGTAGGAGCAGAGGGAACCATGGTCTCTGTGGCCAGAAGGGCAGGATTACAATTGCATGGACGTTCTCCCTCGCAATCTTCAGTAGGGTTTTCATTACCAGAGGTAACGGTGGAAAAAGGTAGACAAAGGGAAAATCCCACGGAATTCAGAAGGCGTCTTGGGCTACTGCCTCGTCGCAGCGAAACCTTGACACGAACCGGGGTGTCTTCGCATTCCATGGAGTCGCCATTAGGTCTACCGAGGGTGTCCCCCACTTGTGGAAGATTGTCTCTAGGATGTCCCTGTTGAGTGTCCATTCGTTCTTGTTGGGGAAATCCCGGCTCAGACGGTCTGCTATGTGATTCTGACTGCCCGGAATGTAGGCTGCCTTTAGGGCTTCCACATGCGCTTCTGCCCAAACGAATATGTTGGTTGCCACCTGCAACAGCGGCAAGCTCTTGGTTCCACCCTGTTTGGCTATATAAGCCACCGCCGTTCGGTTGTCCAACATCAGTTTGACTCGAGCCCCGTGGACTAGATTCTCGAAGGCCCGCAGGGCCAGGTATGCTGCCTGTAATTCCAAGAGGTTGGAGTGTCTGGTTTCCATCCTGCTCCATTCACCTTGAACCTGCCTGCCGAGGCAGTGAGCGCCCCAGCCCCGGAGACTGGCATCCGAGGTTATCCGAATCCAGTCTCCGGAGCTGAGGGGCATGCCCTGCGACAGGTTTTCTGGTGCTATCCACCACGCCAGGCCTTGGCGGATCCGTCTTGGTATGAAGATCTTCTGGTGCAATGATACGCCATCCCACTGGTTCAGGAAGGATGTCTGGAATGCTCTTGTATGGAATCTTGCCCAGGGGATAGCTGGGATCGCTGCGGTGAACATTCCCAGAAGTGTCATGCAATCCCTTGCTGACAGTGATGAGGACTCCATCACGCTGTTTACGCAGGCTACTAACTCGACTTTCTTGCGTCCTGGTAGCGAGACAAGCCCTTTTCTTGTGTTGAAAACAAGTCCCAGGTATTCCATCTCTTGAGAGGGGATCAGCTGGCTCTTCTGCTTGTTGACAATCCAGCCGAATTCTGATATAGTCTTCAGTACTAGCTCGCGCTGTGTCGCTAACTCTTCGCTTGTACGAGCCACTACTAAGATGTCGTCTAGGTAGTGGAAGATCTTTATGCCTCTTAATCGAATGACGGCGATGACAGCTAGCAAGATCTTGGAGAAGACCCGAGGCGCTGTGCTGATCCCGAAGGGTAGACACCTGAACTGGAAATGGTCTTCCCCTACCATGAATCTTAGGTATTTTTGGTGCTTCTCGTTGATTGGGACATGCAGGTACGCATCTGCTAAATCGACTGATATTAACCAGTCTCCTGGTTGCAGAACTGATATAATCGTAAATATTGATTCCATCTTGAATGTTTTGGGGACAATATAGTGGTTCAAGGATCTTAGGTCCAAAACCGGTCTTAGATCTCCTGATGCTTTGGGTACCAGAAAAATTGGTGAATAAACTCCCGTTTTCCGCTGTTTTAGAGGTACCGGTGTGATTGCATTTTTTTGAAGTAATTCGGTTATATATTCTAGTAAGCACTTCCGTTTTTTCTGGTCTTGTGGCCATTCTGTCTGGGCCACTATGTTGGGTGGTTTTTGTCGAAAAATTATTTTGTATCCTTGCTTGACCGTCTTCTGGACCCATTGGTCCTTGACCGTCTCCGCCCATACTCTCCAGAAGGATGCCCATCTGGCACCCACCTGGGGAGGATGGGCGGCTGACCCGTCAAAAAGACTTCTCCGATTTCTTAGCGGTCTGCGCGGCCTTGGTCTTTACGTTTCGTAGAAAAGAGTTCTGGGAGCTCTTCCAATAGGGCCTTGTGTATTCTCGCCCCGGTCTGTATGATCTGGCATCCTGCGCCCTTCTGTAGTCTGATTGGCCTGACCGGGTGGCCTGCTGTCTTCTTTTAGGTCTTTGTGGTATCAGGCCCGACTTCCCTCCTGTAGCTCGTTTAATAGCTTCTTCTAAGGTGCCACCAAACAACGTTTTGCCATTAAATGGAATATTACAGAGACCCAGTTTTGAGGTACTGTCTGCTACCCAATGACGCAGCCATAGGGCCCTTTTTGCGGTCACTGCAAAAGCCATGATCCTAGCGAGAAGTTTTACTAAGTCCATAGAGGCTTCTGCCAGGAAGTCGGCTGAGAGATCCAATTCCTCCATTGCCGAAATGATTCTGTCCATTTCCACGTTAGACCTTAGAGCTGTCTGGACATTTGTGGTCCAAACCTTCAAGGCTCTGGAGACTGAGGTTAAGGCTATGGCAGGGCGGCAAGCCGCACCAGCAGATGAATAAACCTTCTTTAGGTCTGTATCCGCACGTCTGTCCATCGGGTCTCTGAAAGTTGTAGAATCCTGCAATGGCAGGGCCACTTGTCTAGCCAAGCGCTGTAAGGCCGCGTCTATGCCTAGTGGGGATTCCCAAAGGGCAGCTTCTGGAGTCTTAAATGGGTATAGCCTTGCAAACGATTCTGTACATTTAACCTCTTTTCTGGCTTTTCCCATTCCTCCTCGAACCACTCTCGGATCTCTGGCAAGAGCGGAAAGGTCTCCCCTTGGTTCTTCCGGCTAGGAAAAAAACCTTTTAATTTTTTCAGGTGGCTGGGCATCCTGTTCCCAGTCTATGGCCTCTTTTACGGCCGCAACGTAAGGCTCTATGCATTGAAAGTCAAATAAGTACTCAGAGGGTTCCTCTGAGTCCGAGGAATCTCGTGACGACACCTCTAGCACTGGAGACGAATCTCGCCTTTGCTCCGCTGTGCTCCTGATTCTAGCTTTAGTCCCCGGAGCCCTGAAGCCTGAGGCTGACTGTATACTTTCTGTCACTGCCTCGTGAATATAGTCTTTTATTCTGCGTGCCTCCGCTTCTTTGTCTGTGGCTACCTCTTTGATGCAGTCTGCGCATAAGAGTTTCCCAGGAGCGGATGGCGCTGAACATGCCCAGCAAAACCCCTCATTAGGGCGGCCTCCGGTCATATTTGGCTCTGCTACTGTAGCAGTTTGAGTAGTTTTGCGACCTGGGCTGGATTGGGATTTGTGCATTGTCCGAGACCCAGACGCTTGCGGAGATTTAGAACGGTGGCGGGTCTTTTTCTTCCGCACTTGTCTTGTATTAGGGCTTCTGCTCCTAAAAGACAAAACACCTCTTTAGTTTTGGTGTTGCACTCTTTTATATTGTGGCCCCCGTAGACCCCTCCTACCTTTCTGGTGATCTTCGTGCATTATGGGGCTGTGGTGAGCTCATGCTATATAAAAGACAGGATATAGCCAATAAGCAACAGGAAAATTCTCACTCTCATATATATATATAATAGTTATCTCTTTTAAATAAATGCTCTTTACCTTGCATTTAGTCCAAATTCTCTAGGGGTGGCAGCAGTATATTTGAGAAACACTGAGTGCTGTTAGGTAAAATAAAGTTCATGTCACTTTAACAAAACAGGCAGTGCATAATGCTGACACAATCTCTCCACTCCCCCTCACTGAAGGAGACTCACCAGGATGTCTCTCTCAAGTACTGAGGCATACAGCAATGATTTTCCTGGCTTACAGGGCTTTTCTAGCCACGCTAGTTCACGCCCCCAGCGCCGCCCCCCTCCGTGACGTCATCGCAATTCCACAGAAAGCACGGAGGGGGGCGGCCGGCACGCTCCTAAGGAGCCCAGCAGCATGGAGCATGAGAGGAGACAGCATCACCACAGCCCTGTATGTAAGCTCCTATAGCTCAATATGCCCGCATAGCTCATGCACCTCGAGCATCCAGTGTTCTAAAAGGATGCTACCTTTAGTATTCTGGACCTTCCAGTCCCAGGAGAGGCTTGAACCTGGGTGGGTGGGTTCGGCAGGGGGGTTTGTTCTGTGTTTTCTTGTTTTTCTTGGTGGTCTGGTCGTCCGACCAAAAAAAAGGAACAAGGGCAAGGGAGGAGGGGCCCCCTATTTATCAGCTAAAAGAAGGTGGTACTGGGAGACCGGAGGAAGGGGTTAACCCATAGTGTGCTGACGTGAGGCTGGCCAGGAAAGGCTGATTGAAAAGGGCTATGATGACAATTCTTTGGAGGATACACTGAAGGAAGTGGGAAATATGGAAAGATCATCTCTGTTGAAGAATGGTCTTAAAAAGAAACAGGAACAACCATGTATACCATTCATCACAACATACTCTACTCAGCATTACATGATAAGGAAAATCATACGGAAACACTGGCACCTGTTGGAGAGTGACCGTATTATCAGTAAGTTCCTTCCAAAGGTTCCACAAATTGTTTTTAGGGGTGCACCTTCTCTTAGAGATAGAGTAGCACCTAATGTGGTTGACCCACCACCTAAGAAAGTTTCCTTCTTTCAAAAATTTTCTGGATATCATCAATGCCGACGATGTCAGGTATGCTCCTTAAATAAAATCAGGTCGAAAAAAACGGAGTCTTTCATATCTAGTAGCACTCTAATAAATCACAAGATTGATACTTTCGTTACATGCAGCTCCACGGGCGTTGTTTACCTCCTACAATGTCCCTGTGGGATGCAGTATATAGGGAGAACCGAGCGTACCATGCAAATAAGACTTGGAGAGCATATAGCCAATATCAAAAGTGGTTTTCAATATCATTCGGTTTCCAAGCACTATGATCTATACCACCAGCGTAACCCAGCTGGTACCTCCTTTATTGGAATAGATAGATATAGCCCACCCTGGAGGGGGGGTTCTCTTGTTAGGGAAATATCGCGTATGGAAATGGGCTGGATCCATCGGGTCCGTTGTTACACCCCATATGGCCTTAACGTTGACATCGATGTCAACGCATTTATTGATAAAAACTAGGGAGGCATATTTCTGCATGGTATGATCTTAATGTAAACTAGATCTGAGTTCTCGGGACATCTGTAGCCCCTTTTTTTATTATTATTATTATTATTTTTTTTCATTTATTCCAAATCAATTTGGAGTAAGTTTAGATGCTCTTTTCATAGGTGTTTAATCATGATGATTTCTTTAATAACACACATAAAAATGAGTTTTTGAACTTTAGGGCTTCTTATAGCTGTTATAAAAATATATACACAAAAAAACGGTAAAATACAATTTTCGCCTTTTTGGTTTTTTCTATTAAGCATCTTTTTTATATATTTTTTTATATATTTTTTATTTTTATTTTTTCCGCACAACAGTATGGTATACACATATTTGTTTAATAATCTGCCCAGATAGGCATTGTGATTCTCTGGAGGTAATTTTCTCCACAATGTTTTCTCATAGTTCCTTCTCTTACAAAAATATATTTTATTATATGTCAGCTGTTGCAATTTTCCACATCCTGTGATGCTCACATAGGGTCTGTGATTGCAATACTGAAGTTGTCCACAGGTGGCCACTGCTTTTCAATCACAAGATAAAGTGATGGTCATTTTTTAAATTGTATAGTCATAAAATAATTTAGACATTGTATTGTGTGCCTTACATGCAGTATATGTGTGGAAGCGTTTAATTAATTTTTTTTTGTATTTTATCATATTAAGTTTTTTTTTCTCGTTTATATAATAAAAGAGTTTAACGAAGTGGCAGTATGCATGCTTGTATAGGTTAGCGGCATACATGCAGGTTGGGACTGTCTCTTATGAAGTCAGTTCTACTCACAGCTGAATGATTTTTTTTAATCTATCACTCTGTGTCTACACATCGAAATAACATTCGTTCTCTGACCAGAGAAATGTTCGTTCTTGGAAAGAGGGCAGTTTGCCCATATCCAAGATGGCGACACACGCAGCGTGGATGCTGAGAGCTCAGATCTGGGCGGACCTCGTTTGTGTACATTCAATATAAATTGGTGGTGAGTCAGCACGCCGCCTGTGCCCCTGGAAGATGACAGCTTGTGTCAAAACGATGTAGGGAGGAGCGGCGTGCTGACGTCACCACATACGTATCCCGGGAGCAACGGGTAGCGAGAGCCGGCCGGCTTTACATATAACCACTGCCAATTTTTTCTTCATATGCTGTAAGTGCATTTTTTTACTTTCAAATAAACGTTTTAAATTGGATTACGCTATGGGGCTTTCTTTCTCACCCTAATATGGTTTGCTGAGACTTTGGGGAAACACTGATTCGGATGTGGAGGAAACCAGGACGACATAGGAAGCTAATCAGAGACCTTAGCAGGGATAATAGCTAACAGCTTTGTCTGATCTCTCTCAGGGATCAGTTTTTCTGGTAAGCGGCTTGTGAATACTGCGGTGGTGGATTCCCTTTCTAGTACACTGGCACCCTTCTATGATGGTTTATGCCTAAAGTCACGATCATTTGGAGAAATTTAACCTCTTCACTTCACTTTTTTTCTGAGGATTGTTTTTGGTGTTTCTTTGAAAACTGTCATTTGAGTTTTTTATACACCGATCAGGACAATAGGTGATATTATTTAAAGTCAGTGTTGAGAGCATATGATTTTTGTCAATTTTTACTACATTTTTTACTACATTTACTACATTTTTACTACATTTCATGTTTTCATGTTGTATACACTAATGCACTGAGATTGGAAGTTTATGGTCTTATAACATTTCATGTTTTTATGCTTATCAGTGGTGTACCCCAAGGTTCAGTGCTGAGACCAGTGGCGGCCCGTCCATAGGGGGCGCCCGGGCGCCGCCCCCCCCCCCCCCTCCTGTGGTCACCAAAAAAACCCAAAAAAACGGGCCCTTTAAGAGTTAAATGTCTTTTTTTTTACACATGGTGGCGCGACCATAGTGGGCGCAGAAGCGCCGCTACCGCTCGCTTCTGCGCCCGGCCGTCACTCACCACAACAATACATAGGTTCATGCATTGCATAAACCTATGTATTGCTGCCGCCCACTATTCAGATGGCCGGCCCCTTGAGCGCCGGCCATCTGAATCACAGCGTCTGATTTGCCTTTAGAAGTGCCTATCAGAGCCAGCAGGCTCTGACAGGCTTCCCGACTACAGCCTGAGGGCTGTAATCGGCTTCTAAATACCTAATGAGAGGACGCACAGGGGTGCGTTCCCTGGCCAATCAGGTTCACCGGGTCTGGTTACCGGTAACCTGATTGGCTGAAGTGACATCGAGGGTGGGAGAAGACATCGAGGACGGAAGAAGGACGGCGCTGACTCGAGGAAGGTAAGTGCAGGGCTGGGGGGGAGAAACTGGCTGTATTATGAGGACAAACTGGCTGCATATGGGGGAGAAACTGGCTGCATTATGGGGGACAAACTGGCTGCATATGGGGGAGAAACTGGCTGCATTATGGGGGAGAAACTGGCTGCATTATGGGGGAGAAACTGGCTGCATTATGGGGGAGAAACTGGCTGCATTATGGGGGAGAAACTGGCTGCATTATGGGGGAGAAACTGGCTGCATTATGGGGGAGAAACTGGCTGCATATGGGGGAGAAACTGGCTGCATATGGGGGAGAAACTGGCTGTATTATGGGGGAGAAACTGGCTGTATTATGGGGGAGAAACTGGCTGCATATGGGGGAGAAACTGTCTGCATTATGGGGGAGAAACTGGCTGCATTATGGGGGAGAAACTGGCTGCATAATGGGGGAGAAACTGGCTGCATTATGGGGGAGAAACTGGCTGTATTATGGGGGAGAAACTGGCTGAATTATGGGGGAGAAACTGGCTGAATTATGGGGGAGAAACTGGCTGCATTATGGGGGAGAAACTGGCTGCATATGGGGGAGAAACTGGCTGTATTATGGGGGAGAAACTGGCTGTATTATGGGGGAGAAACTGACAGTATATGGGGGAGAATCTGGCTGCATATGGGGGAGAAACTGGCTGCATTATGGGGGAGAAACTGGCTGCATATGGGGAGGAAACTGGTTGCATTATGGGGGGAGAAACTGGCTGCATTATGGGGGAGAAACTGGCTGCATTATGGGGGAGAAACTGGCTGCATTTCGGGGAGAAACTGGCTGTAATATGGGGGAGAAACTGGCTGCATATGGGGGAGAAACTGGCTGCATATGGGGGAGAAACTGGCTGTAATATGGGGGAGAAACTGGCTGCATTATGGGGGAGAAACTGGCTGCATTATGGGGGAGAAACTGGCTGCATTATGGGGGAGAAACTGGCTGCATTATGGGGGAGAAACTGGCTGCATTATGGGGGAGAAACTGGCTGCATTATGGGGGAGAAACTGGCTGCATTATGGGGGAGAAACTGGCTGCATTATGGGGGAGAAACTGGCTGTATTATTGGGGGAGAAACTGGCTGTATTATTGGGGGAGAAACTGGCTGCATTATGGGGGGACAAACTGTCTGTATTATTGGGGGACAAACTGGCTGTATATTGGGGGGAAACTGGCTGCATTTGGGGACAAACTAGTGGCGTTTCGGCACAGTGGCTGCATTTTAATGGGCACAGTGGCGGCAATTGATTTTTTTTTTTCAGTTTGTTTGCGCCCCCCCAAAAAATTTGAGCACCAGCCGCCACTGGCTGAGACCCTTACTTTTTAATATCTTTATAAATGATATTGGGTCTGAGATCAAAAGTAACATTTCAGTCTTTGCAGATGACACCAAGCTATGCAGTGGAATAACGTCCTTACAGGATGTCACCAATTTACAAGCCGACCTCAATGCTCTGTCTAATTGGGCGACTATTAGGGATGAGCTTCGTGTTCGAGTCGAACATACGTTCGACTCGAACATCGGCTGTTCGATCGTTCGACGAAGATCGAACGATTTGGGCCGTTCGCGCTAAATTCGAGTGACGCGAACGGCCCACAATGCACTACGCCATCGCAGTGTCATCCAGGCGCTGTGATTGGCCAAGCATGCACTGTGACCCCGCATGCTTGGCCAATCACAGCGCCGGCAGCGAGGAGAGCAATGATTGGCCACAGGCAGGATGCCTGTGGCCAATTATTGCTGAGGGTGTTTAGTACACGCCCCACACTATAAAAGGCCGCCAGCACGGCGGCCTAGTGTAGTGTGTTCCGGAGCAGGGAAAGAGCAGCATAGGCAGGGACAGTGACTTTTATTTCTTTCTTGCTTAACCTGGATTCCTTTAGTTTAGGGAAAGAGAAGGATAGGTAGGGAGAGTGTCAGTGTGTTTTGTGCTTGTGCTATAGTGTGCTTAAAAAAAACATTTTTTCTAGGGACAGAAAACTGTAGGTAGGGAGAGTGTCAGTTTCTTTCACTGTGCAAGTCCTTGTTTCTAGGGACTGGGAAGGACAGTGAGTGAATTCTCCTTGTGCTATAGTGTGCTTAAAAAAACCATTTTTTCTAGGGACAGAAAACTGTAGGTAGGGAGAGTGTCAGTTTCTTTCACTGTGCAAGTCCTTGTTTCTAGGGACTGGGAAGGACAGTGAGTGAATTCTCCTTGTGCTATAGTGTGCTTAAAAAAAACATTTTTTCTAGGGACAGAAAACTGTAGGTAGGGAGAGTGTCAGTTTCTTTCACTGTGCAAGTCCTTGTTTCTAGGGACTGGGAAGGACAGTGAGTGAATTCTCCTTGTGCTATAGTGTGCTAAAGCATTCCTCATCAACCATCTTTGAAATCCTTGTTTTTTGGACAGTCAGGGAAATTGTCGTTGTGCTATTCTGTGCAAAAGCAATCATCCTCAACCATATTTAGAAATCCTTAAGTAAAGGGACAGAGAAGGACACCTGAAGGTAGCCCTTATTGCTTTTTTCCCATCTCCCTGAAGGCCATCTATTAGAATGTCTGGAAGGCAAACAAGGAGAGGCAGACAGTCAGGAGGCAATAAAAGAGGGCAAGCAGGCTCTGTGTCTGGGGGCAACAGTGCTGGTCGTGGACGCGGTGCATTGTCATCAGCACATGGTCATGGGACACGCTTGTCCTTTTCGGCAGCTGGACATGTTGAGCCACATCATGCCGAAGACTTGGTAGAGTGGATGACCAAGCCCTCCTCCTCCTCATCCTCTCTCACCCAGGCTCAGGGTACTGGCAAAGCAGCTGCCAAAGCGTCCTCTTCCCTGGTATCAATGTCAGACTCATCATCAGTCACTCCTTCCCTAGACCCACCATGTCCTCCTCCTGAGGAGTCCCCCGAACTGTTTGAGCACAGTGTTGGGTACATGCTCCAGGAGGATGCCCAGCGTTTCGAAGGGTCTGATGATGATACCCAGCTACAGGAAGGCAGTAGCGTGAGAGCAGACAGAGGGGATGCTCAAGAAGGACACCAATCTGGCAGTCATGTTCCAGCAGCTGCAGCATACTGCCAGATTGGCTCCAGTGATGAGGAGGGAGGGGATGATGTCACTGACTCCACATGGGTGCCTAATAGGAGAGAGGAGGAGGAGAAGGATGAGGAGGAGGCACATCTCCAACGAGGCAGGATGCCCTTTGGTGGCCAGCGTAAGGGCAGTACACCGACGGAATCACACCGCAGAGCTCCGCCTGTGCAGGGCGCTGCCTCTGCCCGTCATTCTAAAAGTTCCTTGGTGTGGGCCTTTTTTGAGGCTAGTGCATCAGATCGCACAGCTGCTGTTTGCAACATATGTCTCAAGCGTATATCGCGTGGCCAAAACATCAGCCGCTTGGGTACCACATGCCTGACCAGACATATGTTGACCTGCCATGCAGCTCGTTGGCAAGCCTACCTCAAAGACCCACACCAAAGAACAAAGCGGACCTCTCCTTGCACCGCATCAGCTGGGATCTCCAACCCCACTATAACTTCAGTCCTCTCTGAAACATGCACTGAGAGGAATGAAGGTGTAGAATTAGGTGTGTCACAGCCAAGTACTTGCGGCCACTCTGCTAGCAGTACACCGACGTCCGATTCTAGCAGGCAAATTTCCCTGCCCCAGCTGCTGGACCGTCGAAAGAAGTTCACTCCCAGCCATCCACATGCCCAGCGGTTGAATGCTAGCTTGGCTAAATTGCTAGCGCTTCAACTGCTGCCTTTTCAGTTGGTAGACTCGGCCCCCTTCCGTGAGTTTGTGCAATGTGCGGTTCCTCAGTGGCAGGTTCCCAAACGCCACTTTTTCTCACGGAAGGCTATTCCGGCTCTCTACCGGCATGTGGAAGGCAATGTCTTGGCCTCGCTGGACAGGGCGGTCAGCGGTAAGGTGCATATTACCGCTGACTCATGGTCCAGCAGGCATGGACAGGGACGTTACCTTTCTTTCACGGCCCATTGGGTCACTCTTTTGGCAGCTGGGAAGGATGCAGGACAAGGTGCAGTAGTGTTGGAGGTTGTCCCACCGCCACGCCTCCAAAATGCTACTACTGGTTGTGACACACCTTTCTCCTCCACCCCCTCCTCTTCTTCTTCCTCCATGGCCTCTTCCTGTGGTTTGTCCTATGAACCAGCGGTGCTCCGTAGCCGTTCACGGGGCTACGCAAGTACGCAGGCAAAAAGATGCCATGCCGTGCTTGCGCTGGTGTGTTTGGGGGACAGAAGCCACACTGGGGCAGAGGTCCTGTCTGCTCTGCAGGGCCAGGCCGAGAGGTGGTTGACGCCACGCCAGCTTAAGCCAGGAATGGTGGTTTGCGACAATGGCACCAACCTCCTCTCCGCCCTCCGACAGGGACAACTGACCCATGTGCCCTGTGTGGCTCACGTCCTTAACCTGGTGGTGCAGCGGTTCTTGGGCAGGTACCCGGGCTTACAGGATGTCCTGAGGCAGGCCAGGAAAGTCTGTGTGCATTTCCGCAGATCTTATAATGCCAGTGCTCGCCTGGCTGAGCTACAAAAGGAGTTGAACCTGCCCAAGAACCGCCTTATATGTGACATGCCCACCAGGTGGAACTCAACGTTGGCCATGCTGCAGCGGCTGCACACGCAGCAGAGGGCCATCAATGAGTACCTGTGCGACTACGGCACCAGGACAGGGTCAGGGGAGCTTGGTTTTTTTTCTCCACGCCAGTGGGGCATGATCAGGGATGCATGCACTGTCCTGGCACCATTTGAGGAGGCCACGAGGATGGTGAGCAGTGACAGTGCATGCATCAGTGATACTGTACCTCTTGTCCACCTGTTGGAGCACACGCTGCGTGGAATAATGGACAGGGCACTTGAGGCAGAACAGAGGCAGGAAGAGGAGGACTTCCTTGCCTCTCAAGGCCCCCTTTACCCAGACAGTGTTCCTTCTGTCCCACCCATCGCACAGGAAGAGGAGGAGGAGGAGGAGGAGGAGGATTGTGTCAGCATGGAGGTGGAGGCTGGCACTCAGCATCATCAGCAGCAGTCTTTTAGGGATGATTTACAGTCCCAAGAAACCAGTGGACTTGTACGTGGCTGGGAGGAGGTGACTGCGGATCATGTCGTCCTTAGTGACCCAGAGGACTCCGGAGCGAATGCCTCAGCAAACCTACGCTGCATGGCCTCCCTGATCCTGCAAAGTCTGCGGAAGGATCCTCGTATTCTTCGGATCAAGGAGAGGGACCATTACTGGCTGGCCACTCTCCTTGATCCACGGTACAAGGGTAAGGTTGCGGACCTTATGTTACCGTCGCAGAGGGAGCAGAGGATGAGACAACTCCGGGAGGCCTTGCAGAAAGGTCTGTGCAACGCGTTCCCAGAGACTGGGAGGTTACAAACTCCTGGTCCTGGACAACGAGTTGCTGAGGCTTCGGCCAGTCAAAGAAGGAGCGGTGGGGAAGGTGGCCGTCTGACCGATGCGTTCAGACGATTCTTTAGTCCGCAGCCCCAAAGTATGATCGGTTCCAGCAACCATCGCCAGCGTCTGATAAACATGGTGCAGGAATATCTAGGGGCAAGGTCAGACTTGGACACCTTCCCCACCGAAAATCCTCTGGCTTACTGGGTCTTGAGGATGGATCACTGGCCAGAGCTTGCACAGTATGCAATTGAGCTACTGGCCTGTCCTGCATCCAGCGTTCTTTCGGAACGCACATTCAGTGCTGCTGGAGGATTTGTCACGGATCACAGGGTGCGCCTGTCCACCGACTCGGTTGATCGACTGACTTTCATCAAGATGAACCAGTCTTGGATCACCACCAGCTACCACACACCTGATGCTGATATAACAGACTAATTGATTTTAACATGTCACATCCCTTCAAGACTGATGCTGATGCTGAGTGCCTGTGCTGTTATGTTGACTGGCTATCCTCCTCCTCCGAGTCCTCAATGATACGATTGATGATAGCTTGGAAGATCATTTTTGTTTATGGGTGCCGCCACCAGTGGCTAAGGCCCAATTTTTCAGCCCCTGTTTAACAGGGGCGTGTAATTACAATTTTTGAAGCAATACTTTGCAACAGGGCTCATTGCTGTGCTCCAAGTACAGTATGTGTGAGGGGTTGGAGTGTTGTGCCACCAGTGCCTAAGGCCCAATTTTTCAGCCCCTGTTCAACAGGGGCATGTAATTACAATTATTGATCTAATAATTCACAGCAGGGCCCATTCCTGCACCCACCAAGCAAGAGTAACTCTGAGGGCTTACAGTGTTGTGGCAACACCACCACCACCACGAAAGGCCCAATTTTTCAGCCCCTGTTCAACAGGGGCATGCAATTACAATTCTTGATCTAATAATTCACAGCAGGGCCCATTGCAGCACCCACCAAGAGTAACTGTCAGGGCTTACAGTGTTGTGGCACCAGCACCACCATCAAAGGCCCAATTTTTACTACCACTGTTCAACAATTATATGTAATTACAATTCCTGATATAATAGTTGACAGCAGGGCGTTCCAGCACCAACCAAGAGTAACTGTGAGTGCTTACAGTGTTGTGCCAACACCAACTAAGGGGCCTATTTCTGCAGATTATATACGGCAGGTCCCTACTTTCAAACATCCAACTTACAAACGACTCCTACTTGCAAACGCAAGAAGACAACAGGAAGTGAGAGGAAATCTACCCCTAGGAAGGAAAATTCTCTCCTGTAAGAATTAATATGGGAGAAAGGTGTCTCCTCTGTACTGATGCTTTATCAGCAATCCTTGTTTCAAGAAAAACACCACATTTCAAAAACAGTTGTCATTGGGACGGAAAGTGAGGTGAAATGTTCTGAACAGGGGCACAGACAGCAAAACAAATGTTACAGGGGTGATAACCCTTACCTATGTTTTCCAAAAAGTTTAAAAATAGATTTTTGGGCTGGAGCTACACTTAAACAATGTACCTGTTCAAAATTACAAACACATTCTACATAAGAACAAACATACAGTCCCTGTCTTGTATGCACCGCCTGTATACGGCTGTTCAGAGTATATAGGGCCTTTTTTATTTTATGTGCGGGGTTCCCCTTAATATCCATACAAGACCCAAAGGGGCTGGTAATGGGCTGGGGTAGGGGGGGGGGGGGTCATGGGGTAGCTATGCCATTTTTCTTAAAGATTTTCATCCATATTACCGGGACCAGACATTACATTAAAGCCGCAAGCAGTTTTAAATGGCTTTTTTTTCCTTTAGAAGTGTCATTTTGTGCAGGGACAGTTCTAAACACGGGAAACACGTGGCACTTCACAGGCATACTTTAGACACCCCCCAGGTACGATATTTAAAGGAATATTTGACTTTTTTTTTCACTTTATGCATCATTAAAATGACTGCTCCCGAAAAACGACCGTTTTTAAAACTTCTTTTTGCATTGATACATGTCCCCTGGTGCAGAACCCGGGTTCCCAAACCCTTTTTAGGACAATAACATGCATAATAGTTGTTATAATTAGCACTTTAGAATTCGAACGTTCGCATCCATTGTATTTAATAGGGTTCTAATGTTCGTACGAACTTTCGGTCCGTTCGCGGGTTCTGGTGCGAACCGAACCCGGGGGTGTTCGGCTCATCTCTAGCGACTATGTGGCAGATGAGGTTTAATGTTGATAAATGTAAAGTTATGCACTTGGGGTCTAAGAATATGAATGCATTATACATACTAGGGGGAGTACAACTGGGGGGATCCGTAGTGGAGAAGGATCCAGCATAACAATTAGACCTTGTTGATACCTAATTTGTCTGGATATGATATGTAATGCATTTCAATGTATAACTGTATTTCTTTTTTCTTCTGTATAGTCATATTTGACAAGTGCGGATGGTCATCGCAAACCCCTGAGGAAGCTGTTTCAAGCGAAACATGTTGGGTTTCCATGCGATTTTATGTTCATCCAAAATCTATGCATTGTGACCACCACCTATGTATAATACTGTATATGTACCTAAAAACCCATGATTGGTTTTATATATTTTATATTCCTTTTGTCTATTTCTGTACTAATAAAATTATCAATTATATTATATTAGAAGCTCTCTCTCCTTGATCAAACCTTTGCACCATAAAAATCCCTTTCATCCTACTTCTTTTTTATAACAATTTTTCGGGATGAGGTGCCAATCTCAATGAGTGTTTCGCCAATGAATGGACAATCCAAACATGATATCTGGAGGTTTTGGTCGATCATAAGCTCAATAATGGCATCCAATGCCAAGCTGCGGTTTCCAAAGCGAGCAAAGTCCTTTCTTGTATTAAGAGAGGTATGGACTCCAGAGAGAGCAATATCATTTTGCCCCCCCCCTGTACAAATCATTAGTAAGACCTCATCTGGAATATGCAGTTCAGTTTTGGGCCCCAGTTCTCAAAAAGGATATCGTGGGAACTGGAGAAAGTGCAGAGAAGGGCAACCAAACTGATAAGAGGAATGGAGGAGCTCAGCTATGAGGAAAGATTAGAGGAACTGAATTTATTCACTCTTGAGAAGAGGAGAATAAGGGGGGATATGATCAACATGTACAAATATATAAGGGGTCCATATAGTGAACTTGGTGTTGAGTTATTCACTTTACGGTCAACACAAAAGACAAGGGGGCACTCTTTACGTCTAGAGGAAAAGAGATTTCACCTCCAAATACGGAAAGGTTTCTTCACAGTAAGAGCTGTGAAAATGTGGAACAGACTCCCTCCAGAGGTGGTTCTGGAAAGCTCAGTAGATTGCTTTAAGAAAGGCCTGGATTATTTCCTAAATGTACATAATATAACTGGGTACTGACATTTATAGGTAAAGTTGATCCAGGGAAAATCTGATTGCCTCTCGGGGGATCAGGAAGGAATTTTTTCCCCTGCTGTAGCAAAATGGATCGTGCTCTGCTGGGGGTTTTCGCCTTCCTCTGGATCAACTGTGGGTATAGAATTGAATATATGGGATTGTACGATATATATATATATATATATTTTTTTAATGGTTGAACTAGATGGATTGTGTCTTTTCCAACCTGACTATGTACGGTAACTATATGTCTAGACATGGGCAATTTGTTTAGTTCCAAATTAGTTTAACAAATTTGGACAATTTTTTTCATTCGGAAACATCATAATTAACGAAAAACCATTTAACAAATTTTTCCAAATATTCGTATATTCAAAAATTTGTAAATTTGAAAATTCGTAAATTCGAAAACCGGAAAATTTAAAAATCTGAAATAATAACTATTACATTATAGGTATTTGAATTTCCTTTAAAATTTGGCTGTTAGTGAACATAAGGAATACAAATTAATTCGAAATAACGAATGCCACATCTAAACGAATGGAACGTAATTATTTATTATAAATTTGTTCGGTTCCATTTGTTTACATGCGGCATTCGTTAATTCAGATAATTTGTAAACTTTGGATGAATTCGTATTCGTTGCATTCACTAACCGACAAATTTTAAAGGAAATTCCAATACCTATAATTTAATAGTTAGTTATTATTAGTTAGTTTGTTATTATTTAGAATTTTCGGATTTCGTTCTTTTGAATTTTCAGGATTTTCTTTCTTTTTTTTGGATATTCAAATTTACGAATTTTCGAATTTACAAAATTATGAATTTTCAAATTAACGAATTTATGAATTTTTTAATTTACAAATTTTCGTATTTACGAATTTACGAATTGCGATCATAACGAAGGACCCGAAAAAAAAAAAAAAAAAAGAAGAAAACGAAAACAAACTAATTTTTGGCAGTGCGCATGTCTAATATGGTCCCCCTGGAAGAACTTCTCCCATTCTGAAGAGTACATCCATATCCTGTCTAGCTCTTCCCCCTTCTCTATGGGGAGACGGTAAGGTAGATTTTGGTTGCATCATTCATCGCATATAAAATATCTTTTTATCTATAGACTAACATTAAAATGTTGTAAACTGCTGCGTAAATTGTTGGCGCTATATAAATCCTGAATAATAATAATTAAAACCAATGCCATAAATGGGGTAATAAGCTACCTAACACTGTCCCCTCTCTACCCTCCACCTCATCACTATTCAACTTGATATTTTATTATATAAATTTTATTTATTTGTTTTTTATTTTTCGCCTCGTTTATACAGTCTATTACCTCATCATTCATTGTGCAATCTCATGTCATGTAATATATATTTTTAACACTGCATTTACTCGTATTTTTTGTCCATATTTTGACAAAGAGAGGAAAGTGTAAACATTTTATTTATTTATTTATAAATTATTTTCTAATATTATTTTAATTTATAATACTATTTGTTTATTTACATTTTTTATTATTCAAATATTCGTTTATATATTGCTGATGTTTGTGCAGTGATTGTTTTTCATATGTTTTCTTTGCAATGTAACACTTTAAAATTCTTAAATAAAAGAATGCAAAAAACAAAAAAAAACAAAACAAATAATGGTCAAATTATTATATATTTTTTAGCTATATTGCCAAGGCACCTTTGAAGAAGGTTTTCATGTGCATTCAAACTTCGGGGTGTTTTTGTTTTAGTCCAGAGGTCTCCAAACTTTCTAAACAAAGGGTTTATTTACTGTCCTTCATACTTTCAGGTCAGAGGGGCCCCATCTTTGATATTAGCAGGAGGAAAAGCTCCGCAAGGACCAATTAAAGGCAAGCAAAGGGTCACATCTGGTCCCCAGGAGGCAAATTGGAGACCACTGCTTTAGCCAATAGAAAGCACTAGGGGGAGGAGATTAGGGGTAATGTAATACGCTCACATTGTGACACCAGTGACACTGCCCCCTTCTGACGTCATGTGACATCATGTGATGTCAGAAGGGGGTGGTGCCACCAAGTGACGTACTCGAGTGGCCCTGCCCCTTGCCTATATAAGAACTGTCAAAGAGAAGAGAGGGCAGACGGCAGGCGAAGCGGGGGAGGGCAGATGGCAGGCGAAGCGTTTTTTGCAATTTTTCTATTTGTCGGGTGGGCGGGCATCGTGATTGACGATGGATCTACATCGAGGGACGCTATTTTCTTTTGTTTAAACTTGTCAAAAAAATGTTTCCTGTGGCTTTTACTTTTTGACACTTTTTTGGTGAATGGGTAGGGGTAAGATGCACCCGATACCCATTCACATAGAGGGGGGGGGCCGGGATCTGTGGGCTCCCTTGTTAAAGGGGGCTTCCAGATTCCGATAACCCACAGACCACGACAACCACAGCCCAGGGTTGTCGGGAAGAGGCCCTTGTCCCCATCAACATGGGGACAAGGTGCTTTTGGGGTGGGGGGGGCGCAGAGCCCCCCCGCCCAAAAGCACCCACCCCCATGTTGAGGGCATGTCGTCTGGTATGGTTCGGGGGGAGGGAGGCGCTCGCTCGTCCCCCCCTTTCTGACCTGCCCGGCTGCATGCTTTTGGATTTTTTTGGGGGGGGACCCCATACTGTTTTTTATTTAATTTTGGTGTGGAGTGTCCCTTAAAATACATATCAGACCCGAAGAATGGTCAAAAATTCCCATAGACACACTCCTAAACCTTGTGGACAGCCTTCCCAGAAGAGTTGGAGCTGTTATAGCTGTGTAGCGGGGTCTTTAAATTTAGTGGGGTACACCCGGGGGTAGTGTGACCCAGGTGTGTAATTGTGAGAGGGTTTGGACCCCTTTATGATTCGTGGAGGATTGGGTGGTGTATTATTCTCCTTGGCCTGTGGGTGGCGGGGTGCCTACAGGCTCAAGGTAGAATCACTGCCACAGTGCTACCCTTTTTGTCCCTTTCCGGAGATGGTACGGCTGGGGCGGGGAACCCGCCGTGGTGTCAATGGGAGGAGATAAAAGGGGGAGACGCCCTAGCCACGAGGTCTTCGAGAATCTTCTCTTCACGCACCCAGGCACCTTAGGCCTGGGTGCGGGCGGTTCTGAGTTCCGGCCCAGGCGCCCTAGGCCTGACCGGAATGGAGTTGGAGTGCATCCCAGGCACCTTCAGCCTGGGGTGAGGTACTAAATCATAGGCCTGGGGCCCAGTGACTTCGACTGGGTCCCGCAAGGGCGAAGTGATCCGAGGGTCCCCGAGGTGGACGGGACCCGCATCTGAGGTGAGGAGGCCGGGGAAGTCACCCGTCCGGAGACCCGGAGCAGCATCAACCCGGTGACGGATGGGCCTCCGGTAACTCCCTTAGAGGGACATCTTCCCCTGATAGGGGCCACAGCGCAGCGAAGCTACTCCTAAATACGTTCTCTTGAGTTGCTGGTAGAGACTCACAAGTTCCATGTTCTGTGCTAATCGAGGCTATGATAACCGCTGGTGAAATCACAGTGGTTTAGATTGAAATTAGGATCAGGGCCAGATTAAGAACATCATGGGCCTGGTGCTGAGGATTTTGGTGGGCCTTTTATAAATAATAAATAAATAAATATGCAAACAATTTTTTGTTATAACAAATTAAATTAAAGAGAGAGAGGGAGGATGAGAGAGAGAGAGAGGATGAGAGAGAGGATGAGAGAGGAGTGAGGGGTAAGGGAGGGAGGATGAGAGAGAAAGGGGGGATGAGAGAGAGAGGATGCGCATGAGCATGCGTGGGAATGACATCAACGCAGCCCAGCCAAGGTAAGTAACCGAAGGCACAGAACCCAGAAGGAAGACCGGGTGAAAATGGAAGCACCCAGGACCCACCGGATTGATCACAGTGCAGTGATCGGACGGTATAAACCTGGGAAGTATGTGCAGGTAATGGAGAGGAATGTGGAGGGTCTAGCAGTGGGCACTATGTACAGGAGAGGAGTGTGGAGGGTATGGCAGTGGGCAGCATGCACAGCAGAGGAGTGTGGAGGGTATGACAGAGGGTGGCATGTACCGGAGAGGAGTGTGGAGGGTATGAAAGTGGGCAGTATGTACAGAAGAGGAGTGTGGAGAGTATGACAGTGGGCAGTATGTACAGGAAAGGAATGTGGAGGGTATGATGGGGGTGGTATGTACAGGAGAGGAATGTGGAGCGAAAGATAGTTGGCAGTATGTACAGGAGAGGAATGTGAAGGGTAAGGTTAGGTTACAGTATGTACAGGAGAGGAGTGTGGAGGGTAAGGTTGGGTTACAGTATGTACAGGAGAGGAGTATGGATGGTATGATAGTGGGCAGTATGTACAGGAGAGGGGTGTGGAGGGTATAATGGGGGCAGTATGTACAGGAGAGGAGTGTGGAGGGTATGATAGTGGGCAGTATGTACAGGAGAGGAGTGTGGAGGGTATGATAGTGGGCAGTATGTACAGGAGAGGAGTGTGGAGGGTATGACAGTCGGCACTATGTACAATAGAGGAGTTTATGAATGTGGGCAGTATGTACAGGAGAGGAGTGTGGAGGGTATGACAGTGAGAAGTATGTACAGGAGAGGAGTGTAGACAGTATGATACTGAGCAGTAGGTACATTAAATGAGTGTGGAGGGTAAGACAGTGAGCAGTATGTACAGGAGAAGAGTGTGGAGGGTATGACAGTGGGCACTATGTATAGGAGAGGATTGTAGAGGGTATGACAGTGAGCTGTATGTACAGGAGAGGAGTGTGGAAAGTACGACAGTGGGCACTATGTACAGGAGAGACGTGTATGACAACAAGCACAATGTACAGGAGAGGAGTGTGTAGGGTATGACAGTGGGCACTATGTATAGGAGAGAAGTGTGGAGGGTATGACAGTGAGCAGTATGTACAGGAGAGAAGTGTGGAGAGTATGTATAGGTGAGGAAGATGAAGGGAATCTGGGAAGGAAAATTGTAAAGGTTTGTGGAAGGATGTTTAGGGACTGCGTAGTGGTTAAGCGGGCCATACATGGATTGAAATTACGCCAATTAAGCAGAGACCAGCCATAGTCGATCTATGTATGGGCTAGCTGGTTTTTCACAAGTCAATCTATTATCTGACTTGAGTACAACCAGCCTGTCAGGTTTTTCCCAAAACAATCAGTGCTGCCAGCTATAGTTAGCAACACTGATCATTGTATTCGCAGGCAGAACACAATAACACTGCAGGAGTAATTCCCCCATCCACAGTTCAGCAGGTGAGAGGGTGTGTGGGGACAGGCTGGGGAGAGATACTTGTCAGTGGCTGGGTAGGCCCTGGCTAGTATCAGAGCCAGATACACACAGGTTACATACGCCACGATCGTTAGAGCGAGAACAATAATTCTAGCACTAGACCTCCTCTGTAACTCTAAACATGAACCTGTAAAAAAAATGAAAGCATCGCTTAGTATACAAAAAAAATCGTGCTAACTTTAGTGTTTTTTTTGTTATGAATGAAACAGTTTCTTTCCAAAAAAAACACGTTTGAAAAATTTCTGAGCAAATACCGTGTAACATAAAAAGTTGCAAAGACCACCATTTTATTCCATAGGGTGTCTGCTAAAACAATATATAATGTTTGAGGGTTCTGAGTAATTTTCTAGCAAAAACCAAATGATGATTTTTACATGTAGGACAGAAGTGTCAGAATTGGCCTAAGTGGCAAGGGGTTAATTACTATAAGACCCCTTTCACACTGAGGGCGTTTTGCAGGCGCTATAGCGTTAAAAATGGCGCCTGCAATCTGCCCTTAACCACTTAACGACCGCCCACTATAAATATACGTCGGCAGAATGGCACCGACAGGCAGAATCACGTATATGTACGTGATTGCCTTTGTATAGTTGGGGGGTCCGATCGGACCCCCCTTCTTTACAGTGAGCGGTCGTTTTACCTTCGGGAGCGATCCGGCATGAGGGGACGACCGTTCGATTCCGGCCACCCCCTCTCGATCGCTCCCGGCGAATGAGAACTTCCCCTGCCTGTGTACTTGTTTACACAGGCTGGAGGAAGTGATGTCATCTCTCCTGCGGCGCTCACATATACCGAGCGCCGTACAGGAGAAGATGCAGGTTAGTGCACACAACACTACACTGACACCAGGACACATAGGTACATAAATCGCCCCCCCCAGGCCCCCCCAGACACCCCCAGATCACCCCCCAGCCCCCAGTCACAGTGTCACTGATTGTAGTGACCATTTATTTAGTGATCACTGCAATCAGTGACATTTGTGACTGTAAAAGTGTCACCAAAGTTTAGTCTTAGGTCCAGTGTAGCCCCCTAATCCCCCCCTAATAAAGGTTTAACCCCTTGATCGCCCCCCAGGTAACCCTTTCACCCCTATCACCACGGTCACTAAGCGATAATTTTTCTGATCGATGTTTTAGCGTCGGCGATGCTGATCGGTAGCCAGTAATTTTTTTTAGGTTCGCCGCAGGTTTTTATAGCGTCGGGTACCCCCATATATTACCTAATAAAGGTTTAACCCCCTTGATCACCCCCCAGGTAACCCTTTCACCCCCTAGCACCGCCGTCACTAAGCGATAATTTTTCTGATCGATGTCTTAGCGTCGGTGATGCTGATCGGTAGCCAGTAATTTTTTTTAGGTTCGCCGCAGGTTTTTATAGCGTCGGGTACCCCCATATATTGCCTAATAAAGGTTTAACCCCCTTGATCGCCCCCCAGGTAACCCTTTCACCCCCTATCACCACTGTCACTAAGCGATAATTTTTCTGATCGCTGTCTTAGCGTCGGTGATGCAGATCGGTAGCCAGTAATTTTTTTTAGGTTCGCCGCAGGTTTTTATAGCGTCAGGTACCCCAATATATTACCTAATAAAGGTTTAACCCCCTTGATCGCCCCCCCAGGTAACCCTTTCACCCCCTATCACCACTGTCGCTAAGCGATCATTTTTCTGATCGCTGTCTTAGCGTCGGTGATGCAGATCGGTAGCCAGTAATTTTTTTTAGGTTCGCCGCAGGTTTTTATAGCGTCAGGTACCCCCATATATTATCTAATAAAGGTTTAACCCCCTGATCGCCCCCCAGGTAACCCTTTCACCCCCTATCACCACTGTCGCTAAGCGATCGTTTTTATGATCGTTGTCTTAGTGTCGGTGATGCAGATCGGTAGCCAGTAATTTTTTTTTAGGTACGCCGTCAGGTTTTTATATAGCGTCAGGTACCCCCATATATTACCTAATAAAGGTTTTAACCCCCTAATTGCCCCTAGTTAACCCTTTCACCAGTGATCATCATATAAGTGTTACGGGTGACGCTGGTTAGTTAGTTTGCTTTTTATAGTGTCAGGGCACCCGCCGTATATAACCCAATAAAGGTTTAACCCCCTGATCGCCCGGCGGGTGATATCAATTAGGTTTTAGCGTCAGAGAGGGTCTGCGTCACACCCCAGGCAGCGTCAGGTTAGTGCCAGTAACGCTAACACCCACGCGTGAAGCATACACCCCCCTTAGTGGTATAGTATCTGAACAGATCAATATCTGATCTGATCAGATCTATACTAGCGTCCCCAGCAGTTTAGGGTTCCCAAAAACGCAGTGTTAGCGGGATCAGCCCAGATACCTGCTAGCACCTGCGTTTTGCCCCTCCGTCCAGCCCAGGCCACCCAAGTGCAGTATCGATCGATCACTGTCACTTGCAAAACACAACACACATAACTGCAGCGTTCGCAGAGACAGGCCTGATCCCTGCGACTCCAGTGCTGTAGGAGGTGATTTCACCACCACAGTTAAAAAAAAAAAAGCATATATGCCGAAGCATTGGGGCAGCAGGGGCGGAGGAGTGATTTTGCTCCTAATGCCGCGTACATACGGTCGAAATTCCGACGGAGGCTTGCCCGTGGAAAAGTCTGACCATGTGTACGCGGCATAACTTTTGCGGGAAGATGCTTCGGCATATATAAATGGTGCATGTATGCCCATCATTAGAAGTGGGTGGATGAAGGGCGGTATTCTAATGGTGGGCATACCCACCGATCAATCTTTTTTTTTCGTTCAGCCAACAGGCTGCATGAAAAAAAAGATTACAATACATGTCCAACAAGGACCAGCAACGTACTGGTATGTTGCTGGACTTTGAATGTTTATACCAGAATGATGCCTGCGGGTTTAGGTATCATCTTGGTATCATTCTTTTCAGCCAGCGGCCGGCTTTCATGTAAAAGCAATCCTAGTGGCTAATTAGCCTCTGGACTGCTTTTACAAGCAGTGGGAGAGAATGACCCCCCCCCCGGATATAAAAAGCGCCATTGGGAAATTGGGAAAGCATTTTATCACACCGATCTTGATGTGGTCAGATGCTTTGAGGGCAGAGGAAAGATCTAGGGTCCAATAGACCCCAGTTTTTTCAAAAAAGAGTACCTGTCATTACCTATTGCTATCATAGGGGATATTTACATTCCCTGAGATAACAATAAAAATGATAAAAAAAAAAAAATATGGAAGCAACAGTTTAAAAATAAAATAAAAAAGCAAAATTAATAATAAAAAATAAAATAAAATAAAAAAAGCACCCCTGTCCTGCCCTGCTCTTGCCCAATGGCGAACGCAAGCGTCGGTCTGGCGTCATATGTAAACAGCAATTGCACCATGCATGTGAGGTATCACCGCGAAGGTCAGATCGAGGGCAGTAATTTTAGCAGTAGACCTCCTCTGTAAATCTAACGGGGTAACCTGTAAAGGCTTTTAAAGGCTTTTAAAAATGTATGTAGTTTGTCGCCAATGCGCGTTTGTGCGAAATTTTAAAGCATGTCGTGTTTGGTATCTATGTACTCGGCCTAAGATCATCTTTTTTATTTCATCAAACATTTTGGCAATATAGTGTGTTTTAGTGCATTAAAATTAAAAAAAGTGTATTTTTTCCCCAAAAAATGCGTTTGAAAAATCGCTGCGCAAATACTGTGTAGAAAAAAAAAATGCAACACCCACCATTTTATTCTGTAGGGCCTTTGCTTTAAAAATATATATAATGTTTGGGGGTTCAACATAATTTTCTTGCAAAAAAAAATATGTTTTCATGTAAACAAAAAGTGTCAAAAAGGGCTTTGTCTTCAAGTGGTTAGAAGAGTGGATGTAAGCTTCCTAATGTTGTGTATAAAATGCCAGAACAGTTCAAAACCCCCCCCAAATGACCCCATTTTGGAAAGTAGACACCCCAAGCTATATACTGAGAGGCATGTCGAGTCCATGGAATATTTTATATGTTGACACAAGTTGCGGAAAATAGACAATTTATTTATTTATTTATTTTTTTTGCACAAAGTTGTCACTAAATGATATATTGCTCAAACATGCCATGGGCATATGTGGAATTACACCCCAAAATACATTCTGTTGCTTCTCCTGAGTACGGGGATACCACATGTGTGAGACTTTTTGGGAGCCTAGCCGCGTACGGGACCCCAAAAACCAATCACCGCCTTCAGGCTTTCTAAGGGTGTAAATTTTTGATTTCACTTCTCACTGCCTATCACAGTTTCGGAGGCCATGGAATGCCCAGATGGCACAAAACCCCCCCAAATGACCCCATTTTGGAAAGTAGACACCCCAAGCTATTTGCTGAGAGGTATTGTGAGTATTTTGCAGATCTCGCTTTTTGTCACAAAGTTTTGAAAATTGAAAAAAAAAAAAGAAAAAAAAAAAAATGTTCTTTCTTCATTTTCAAAAACAAATGAGAGCTGTAAAATACTCACCATGCCTCTCAGCAAACAGCTTGGGGTGTCTACGTTCCAAAATTGGGTCATTTGGGGGGGTTTTGTGCTATTTTGGCATTTTATGGCCTTCAAAACTGTGATAGGTAGTGAGGAGTGAAATCAAAAATTTACACCCTTAGAAATCCTGAAGGCGGTGCTTGGTTTTTGGGGTCCCGTACGCGACTAGGCTCCTAAAAAGTCCCACACATGTGGTATCCCTGTACTCAGGAGAAGCAGCAAAATTTATTTTGGGGTGCAATTCCACATATAACCATGGCATGTGTGAGCAATATATCATTTAGTGACAACTTTTTGTATTTTTATTTTTTTTTGTCATTATTCAATCACTTGGGACAAAAAAAAAAAAAATATTCAATGGGCTCAACAGGCCTCTCAGCAATTTCCTTGGGGTGTCTACTTTCTAAAATGGGGTCATTTGGGTGGGTTTTGTGCTATTTTGGCATTTTATGGCCTTCAAAACTGTGATAGGTAGTGAGGAGTGAAATCAAAAATTTACACCCTTAGAAATCCTGAAGGCGGTGCTTGGTTTCCGGGGTCCCGTACGTGGCTAGGCTCCTAAAAAGTCCCACACATGTGGTATCCCCGTACTCAGGAGAAGCAGCAGAATGTATTTTGGGGTGCAATTCCACATATAACCATGGCATGTGTGAGCAATATATCATTTAGTGACAACTTTTTGTAATTTTTTTTTTTTTTTTGTCATTATTCAATCACTTGGGACAAAAAAATATTCAATGGGCTCAACATGCCTCTCAGCAATTTCCTTGGGGTGTCTACTTTCTAAAATGGGGTCATTTGGGGGGGTTTTGTACTGCCCTGCCATTTTAGCACCTCAAGAAATGAGATAGGCAGTCATAAATTTAAAGCTGTGTAAATTCCAGAAAATGTACCCTAGTTTGTAAACGCTATAACTTTTGCGCAAACCAATAAATATACGCTTATTGAATTTTTTTTTACTAAAGACATGTGGCTGAATACATTTTGGCCTAAATGTATGACTAAAATTGAGTTTATTTGATTTTTCTTATAACAAAAAGTAGAAAATATCATTTTTTTTCAAAATTTTCGGTCTTTTTCCGTTTATATCGCAAAAAATAAAAATCGCAGAAGCAATCAAATACCATTAAAAGAAAGCTCTATTTGTGGGAAGAAAAGGACACAAATTTCGTTTGGGTACAACATTGCTTGTCCGCACAATTTACAGTTAAAGCAGCGCAGTGCAAAATTCTGAATTCACCTCTGGTCCTTTAGCTACCAAATGGTCCGGGGCTTAAGTGGTTAAACAGCTGCTCTATTCACTCCAGTGTGAAAGCCCGAGGGCTTTCACACTAGAGCGGTGCGCTGGCAGGGCGTCAGAAAAAGTCCTGCCAGCAACTTCTTTGGAGCGCATTAGGAGCGGTGAAATCAATGGGCAGCACCGCCATACCGCCGACAATACGCCGCTGTAGCGGCGCATCTCGGGCGGTTTTTACCCTTTCTCGGTCGCTAGCGGGGGTTAAAAGCGCCCCGCTAGCGGCCGAAATGTGCCACACATCCGACGGTAAAATAGCAGCGCTTTACCGCTATTTTACCGCCAACGCTCGGAGCGGCATAGTGTGAAAGCAGTCTTAGTAACATACAAATAATTATGATAAGCACTGTGAGCTCATCCTCTCTGCTGCAGAGTGTGTCAGCTTGTATTTAAACTGGCCTTTCTGTATATAGCTTCTGACAGGCTGCGCAAGCAGCCCCGTATCTCCGGAACCATAAATGATAGCAGCCCCATATTTTGATCAGTGGTGGGGAGGGTCTTCATCTAAATACCCCCCAAATATGGGGTCTCTGTGGGCCCTGGTCGCCGAGCTACAAGCCTCGAAGTCGATCTTTTTTTTTGAGATTTTTTTTGAGATTTTTTTTTTTGGGCAAATGGGCCTATCTTGGGGAAGGGGCCTGGAGCTGCAGCTCCAATAGCCCCTATGTTAATCCGGCCCTGATTAGGATAGTGCCTCGACCTGCTCATCCCACCGCATCAGGCTGTTAAAACATTCCAACCAGTTGGCTACAGAAGCACTGTTTATTTTGGAGCTTACAATAAAGCAAGGGTTGGACTGTGATCGGTGTGTGGACTCTGGTTAATGGGAGCAAAGGAGGGTGCCAGCATAGCAGGACTGAGTTTCATAACTAACACACATTGGCCCGAGGAAGATACTGGTGCTGGCCTTCACCTCACCCACAGCTATGGGGAGGACATGGGCCGTAGCGCATCTCACCCTGTCGTGTGACATACCCCTAGAGAAAGGAGATGGGGTGAGGCCGCTACACGTGGGGGCTCGTGAGTCCGGGATGAAATGTGTATTGACTTTGAAATGGCTGTGTCTGGACTTTGCTGCCCGGAGGAGTGCCGAGCAGGTCGGCCATGTGATTGGCCAAAGTGCGTCCCTGTGCTCGAAGTCGTGGAAATGACCCCAAGACGGGAAAGACCCACGCAGAAAGAGCGGGAAGAGGGAAAAGTCCATCCGTGTGAAGTACTACATGTGGGGACTTTTGCTGCACTGCGCCATGAGGCACCCCGTGACTGCGCAATTCGTGGGCGGAGACTGAAGGTAGCCCACGAAAACGTGCAAGTCATGGGAGGAGTCTGGCCATGTGAGGAGATACACGTGGAGACTCCGGCGCGTGGTCAGTGCGTGATGGAGCAGCAGATAGTCGGGATGGCCTCAAGCTCCCCGTGGATTCCGGTTCCCTACCCCACGAAGATGACTGCTTTTGCTGCTCCCCTTACAGACACGGGGATAAGACTCAGGCCCCGAAGGACAGTTGGCTCTGTACTCATGCAGAGACAAGGAGGCCCTCGGCGTGATCTGTCCCGGATGCTCGGGACTGGTGGTCCAACTAAAGCCATTTGGGCGTTGTGAAGCGCGTAAAGAATTTCTGTTTTGAGGTTGAATCATCCACAGTAAGGCCCCGGGCCCTTTGCCTCAACTGCATCACAGGTACCGCCACTCCAGAAGGGGAGATCCAGGCCTTTGCGGAGGTCCCCGTACGCACTGACCAGGGCGACGTGACTGCCCAACCAGAGACTGAGAGAGAAAAATCAGAGGATGCTGCTTCAGTCACCACAGACTCCCTGCTACCACCTCCGAAGAGGAAGATCGGCCTGGTGCAGGCCTCCTGTGGTCGAGCTTCACCCCGTCGCTTGCCGGGCCTGGATGGATCCGGTAGGAAGAGTCCTGGACATCCCAGTGCTTCAAAAGGTTCAGGTGAGCCAGGGGCTGGGACTGTGGTGGTGGTTGGAGGTGTCGGGAGTCCACAGTCGGTGGAGCCCGCAAGGGAGGGTAGTTTCACGTCTACTAAAGACTACCTTCCCGCCGAGATGTATGACACCTCCGACCTGGAATCGCTGTCAGACTGCGGAGATGACGGGGAAATAGATGAACTGTTTCACCGGAAGGATTGGGACAAACGCCCGTTACCCGTGCTATGTGAACCGCAGGATTCCCCTATGTCTATAGGAGACAGCACGCCCCGGGTGCAGGCCCCAGAGCTTACGAGGAAGTCTAGTCCTCCAGCCAACCTTCCACATTCCACAACATCACCCATTTTGGTAGCGGGGATGCAGCGTGCTTCATTGCGGGCACCAAGAGCGAAGCTGCCCGAGGTAGTGAAAGTACCTCGCACCCGGAGGCCATCGTTCAACCAGGAGAAGGTGAGCGGGATGCCATGCCTCCTTTGGCCAGATTGCAAAGACTTTTATCCCAGATAGTCGCCCGTGAGTACGGATGGGAATATCCCTACTTGCCTCGGGACTTACTTTACGAAGTTGAGGTCCTGCGACAGAGATGGTACGACGAATTTGTTTGGGAAAAACTCAAAGTGCCTCATGCCCGGCGATACTTGTCCTGTTCCCCACCAGTGTCGAAAAAGTTCAAAGACTGCAGAGCAGACTGGATGTTGGGGCGTCACATTCATGCGGACAAGGTGCTTGTCTGCCGGAAAGATGGAGAGGACATTGACTATTCGATTGAGGTTTTCGATAAGCACCTGAAACCATTGTTCTTGCCTGACCCAAGGGTTTACTTGTGAGGAGAGACTCACGAGTGTGTTCTTCAGCTGCAATTTTTTCTGGAAGAGTTTCGCCAGAACGTCTGAACAGTACCCTGTTTTTTTATTTGGGTTTGGTTTTTTTTCTACTCTTTGGAGGAATGAGAGCAGTTTTTGTTGTTCGTTCTCTCTTCTTTCAGACATCAAGGACAGAGACTTTTTGGGGGTAGAATTAGAGTAGGGACGCAGGAAGAATGAAGACTTCACCAAGTGTCATTACCGCGACACTGTCACCAGGTGGCAGTGTTGTGCAACGGCTGTTTGTTTTTTTTACACTTGCATCACTTTACTCGTTGGAGCGAATGGGTCTCTCGGCTGATGGACCCATTCATTCCAAATTAACATAAATTGTTAGGATGTTGTGTCTCTTTTCTTTGTTTCCCTTCTGAAGGAGATTCGTCCGTCAAGACTACTGAGTATGGGGTGGTTCTTAGACAGCGATGGGAGGGATTGTATATGTGTACATGATAGATGTTTTATTGTTTCATAGTTCCCTTTCCCCTTGAGTAGGTCTTGGCACACACAGGGTTCAAATTTTTAGGGATAGCCTCTGGGGCTCACTTCATGTCACCACTCCTTGGGAGACATGGGTGTGCACCTGACGCTGGGGACCAGCGTCAAATCACAGGGGGGAGTATGTAGCGGGGTCTTTAAATTTAGTGGGGTACACCCGGGGGTAGTGTGACCCAGGTGTGTATTTGTGAGAGGGTTTGGACCCCTTTATGATTCGTGGAGGATTGGGTGGTGTATTATTCTCCTTGGCCTGTGGGTGGCGGGGTGCCTACAGGCTCAAGGTAGAATCACTGCCACAGTGCTACCCTTTTTGTCCCTTTCCGGAGATGGTACGGCTGGGGCGGGGAACCCGCCATGGTGTCAATGGGAGGAGATAAAAGGGGGAGACGCCCTCGCCACGAGGTCTTCGAGGATCTTCTCTTCACGCACCCAGGCACCTTAGGCCTGGGTGCGGGCGGTTTGGAGTTCCGGCCCAGGCGCCCTAGGCCTGACCGGAATGGAGTTGGAGTCCATCCCCGGCACCTTCAGCCTGGGAAGGAAAAACGTACCGCTCAAAAGCTTGAGAATTCACCAAATAGCTGCTTCCGCCCGGTCACTCACACAGGTGCTGGCTCTGCACTGATGCATGGGAGAAAAAGAAACCCTGGACTGCCGCACTCTGTATAGACAGTTATTTATTCCAAAATTTCAGGTAAAAAATCCAAATTCAAAATAAATCCATAAATCCAAAACAACAAATGCAGATAGTGTGCATGCAGGAAATCACAGTGGTTTAGATTGAAATTAGGATAGTGCCTCGACCTGCTCATCCCACCGCATCAGGCTGTTAAAACATTCCAACCAGTTGGCTACAGAAGCACTGTTTATTGTGGAGCTTACAATAAAGCAAGAGTTGGACTGTGATCGGTGTGTGGACTCTGGTTAATGGGAGCAAAGGAGGGTGCCAGCATAGCAGGACTGAGTTTCATAACTAACATACATTGGCCAGAGGAAGATACTGGTGCTGGCCTTCACCTCACCCACAGCTATGGGGAGGACATGGGCCGTAGCGCATCTCACCCTGTCGTGTGACATACCCCTAGAGAAAGGAGATGGGGTGAGGCCGCTACAGCTGCAAAGGGTGGGCCAACTCAATATTCAACCCTACGGACTAAGATTGGGATGCCATTAAAGTTCATGTGTGTATAAAGGCAGGGGTCCCAATACTTTTGATAATATGTGTAGCTCAAGGAAAACACCGCTCTGATCAGTGTAGCTGCTAGGAGGATAGTAAACGGCACACCCAGTCCAGGTGCCCTGGCTTAGGACATCCTTTCAACAGCCCAGACAGGAACAAATGAAATCAAAGCATAAAGGAGGCGGCACTTCTGGAGATAAAGTCTTGATAATGTTAATTCCAACATGAGCATGTACAAAACAGTGAGGGCTAATGCGTTTCGGCGGGAGCCTTGTTCAAAGCACCATTTGACGAAACGCGTTAGCCCTCACCATTTTGTACATGGTCATACTGGAATAAACATTATCAAGACTTCTCCAGAAGACAGAAGTTCCGGCTCCTTTATGCTTTGATTTTACTTTTGGTAATATAGTGTGTGTGTGTGTATATATATGTATATATATATATATATATATATATATTTTTACGTTTGTCATTTTTATGTTATTAAGTAAAGCACATAAGATTTAAACAAAAATAAAACATTTATAGATATTAAAGTGGGAAACAAACAATAGCATTTCTTAGGAAGAAACCAACAGCCAGTACTCCATACTCCTTCTACTTGACCTCTCTGCAGCCTTTGATACCGTTGACCACTCCTTCTCAATAAACTACATTCCCTTGGCCTCCAAGATTTTGCTCTATCCTGGTTCTCTGCCTATCCATCACAGCGCTCCTTCAGTGTTACCTACAACTCTGTCTCCTCCTCTCCATTGCCCCTTTCTGTGGGGGTCCCCCAAAGCTCTGGTCTTGGACCCCTTCTCTTCTCTATCTACACCTCCTCCCTTGGTCACTTGATAACCGCCCACGGCTTCCAATACCACCTATACGCCGATGACACCCAAATCTGTCTACTCCTCACCTCACTCCTTCAGTCTCCTCTTGCTTTACTAACTTACTAACTGATATCTCAGCATGGATGTCACACCACTTCTTTAAATTAAATCTCTCAAAAACTGAGTTACTAATATTCCGCCCCGCCCTCCATGACTTTTCCATCAAAATCAACAATGCAACCATCAGTCCCTCCCCTCACGCCAGGGTACTCTGTGTAATTCTAGATTCTGGACTTGTCATTTCAGCCTCAAGTCCAATCATTGTCAAAAGTTTGTAGAATTCACCTCCCTAACATCTCTAAAATTCACCCCATTTTAACAAATGAAACCACCAAACTCCTCATTCACTCCCTTGTTATCTCTCCCCATTGGCCTACCTCTCCATAGGCTATCCCCTCTTCAGTCTATCATGAATGTTGCTGCCAGACTTATCCACCTTACCAACCGCTCAGTGTCTGCCAACCCTCTCCTCCAATCCCTACACTGGCTTCCGATCGCCCAGCGAATTAAATTCAAAATACTAACCACAACCTACAAAGCCATCCACAACTCTGCCCCGAGCTACATCACCAATCTTGTCTCCAAACATCACCCAAACCGTCCTCTCCGCTCTTCTCAAGACCTTCTACTGTCAAGCTCTCTCGTCTCCTTCTCCCATGCTCGTGTAGCAGCCTCACCCCTCTCTCCCTTTCTCATGCTCGGCTTGTCTTTCTTCGTCTAGGGGTCTCAGTGCTGGGGAGAGGGATGAGATACACCACGGCCCATGTCCTCCATAGCTGAGAGGTGAAGACCAGAAGATTGGGTTTTGTGTAGGTGTCCTAGAGTCAAGTCCAGTACTTCGTCCCTGACTCCTTTGCTCCTAGTAACCAGAGTTCCACACAGTGAATAGGTCCAACCCAGTTTTATTGTTCTTGGCAAACAAACATACAGTTTCTTCTACTGAGTAGTAATGAGGAATAGATCGAGGCACAATCCTTCCCCTTCTCCTGCTAACCACTGTGGTATCACCAGTGGCGAGTAGTCACAGTCACTGACTATGTGAGGTAAAACATGAATTACCTTCGCTAGCACTGCCCCTGTCAGGGGAAGGAAATCCGTCCAAGGGAGAAACCGGAGGCCTCTCTGTCACCAGCAATGCTGCGCCGGACTCTTCAGAGACGTTCCGCACACCGGATCTCACAAATTCAGACACGGGCACCCAAGGAGTTAGGGCCCCCTCGGATTCCTCCACCCTTGCGGAACTCAGTCGAAGGTACTGAGCCCCAGGCATCCGCCATAGTACCTCACCCCAGGCTAAAGGTGCCCGAGATGGACTCCATCTCCGCTCCGGTTAGGTCAAGGGCACCTAGGCCTGGAACACTGGAACGCCAGCACCCAAGCTGAAGGTGCCTGGGTGCGGCCGAGTCCTCCGACTCCCACTCCGGACTCTGAACCCTGTGGTAAGGGCATCCGCCCCTTTTATCCCCTCTCCCTTTGCGCCACAGTGGGTTCCCCGCCCCGCTGTACCAGCTCCAGGGGAGGACAAAAAGGTACAGTCTTGTGGTGTGAGTTCAGCCTCGGCCCAGGGCAACAGCGCCATCTGTGGACCGCAAGGAACCTCACACCACCAGAGTCCTCAAGAACCAGAAAAAGGTCTCGGATCTCCTAGCAATTTGTGCATCTGGGTTACACTACCACCCAGATGCCTCCCTTAAATTCAAACACCCGCTACACTCTCCCCCTGGTGATTTGACACTGGTCCCCAGTGTCTGGTACAAGCTCACATCCCACAAGGGTGGTGACATAAGTTCAGCCCAGAAACCAAACTACACAATTTAACCCTGAATTGTGCCAAGACCTGAATGGGAAAGGGAAAACTTAAAACAGTACAACTATAAAACTTTCCAATAAAACACTTTAAATATCTCACACATTTACATTCTTCCCTCCCCCTGGCTATCTAAGGACCACCCATTCTAAGCAGCCTTGACAGACGAATCTCCTGCAGAGGGAAAGAAAAGAAAACATACATCCTAACAACATATGTGTGTTTGCTTGGAATGAATGAGTGTATCCGAGAAGAAACCCATTCACTCCAATGAGTGTTGCATAATGTAAAAAAACCCCCACAAACAATCGTTGCGCAACACTGCCACCTGGTGACAATGTCGCGGTCAAGACACTTTTCACTTCCAGATGATTTTTTTTTTTCTTGATCATTTCTCTGTGACTCTACACTGACTAAACCCCAAAGTCACTGATTTCTCTGAAGTGCAAGGAGAAGGAGGGAGAACAAAACAAGAACAGCTCCCATTTTCTCCAAAGAGTAGAACTGCCCAAATACAAAAAAAAAAACTAGGGCACAGTCCCCGTGTTCCGGCAAAGGCACTCCGGAAAGTTCAGCAATAAACAGCAAGAAAGAACACACAGGAGTCTTTTCTCCTAAAGATAAAACCTTGGATGCGGCAGGAACACAGGCTTCAAATGTCTGTCCAAAGCCTCCACATGGTACTCAGCATTTTCTCCTTCTTTGCGGCAAATCACCACTCTGTCCGCATGGATATGCCTTCCCAGCATCCACTTAGCTTTACAGTCCTGGAACTTCTTGGTGACCGTTGGTGAACAAGAGAGGTATCGCTGTGCTTGCAGTACTTTAAGTTTGTCCCACACAAAGGTATTATACCAACTTTGGCGAAAAACTTCCACCTCATAAAGCAGTTCTCGAGGCAGGTACGGGTACTCCCACCCATACTCCTGGGCAACCTTCTGGCCGAAGAGACGCTGCAGCCTTGACAAAGGTAGCATAGTGGTCCGGTCTCCTTCTCCAGGCGGAACAATCGCTTCTGGGTGGCGAGGGGCGTTCACCACCTCGGCAGATCTGGGCCTAGGAGCCCGCAGTGACTTGCGTTGCACTCCCGCAACAGGAGCAGGTGAAATGGATGTTTAGTCCAGAAGAGGGATTTCAGACAGTGGACCAGATTCTTCCCTAGGCGCCGAGGCCTCCATCCGAGGTGTACTATCTCCAGTAGACATGGGCAGGTCCCTTGTGACACGGGACGAGGGTAGCTTCATCTTGTCCTATCCCTTCTGGTGAAAGATGTCGTCTATCTCCTCATCATCGCCATTGTCATACAATGAATCCAGGTCAGAGGTGTCGTAGCATTCAGCGGGCAGATTATTCCCAGTCACGGAACTATCTCCCTTGACGGCCTCTACCGACTGTGGGCTTCTGCCACTATTAACCACGCAGACAGTCCCAGCCCCTGGCTCACCTGGGCCTTCAGAAGAATAGGGATGTCCAGGACTCTTCTCTCCGCATCCATCCAGGCCAGGCAAGCAGCGGGGCGAAGCTCTTCCACGACCACACGAGGCCATCACTAGGCCGACTTTCCTCTTCGGTGATCGGAGCAGGGAGCTGCTGGTGACCGAGGCAGCATCCTCTGATTTTTCTCTTTTCATCTCCGCTTGGGCAGTCACTTCGCCCGGATCAGTGCGCACGGGAAACGCACCAGCATCGATCTCTCCTTCCGGAGTGGCAGTCCCTGTGAGGTAGTTGAGGTGGAAAGCCCGAGGCTTTTCTGTGGATGGTTCCACCTCAAAGAGAAACTCCTTGCAGACCTCACATCGCCCGAATGGCTTCAGCTGGACCACCAGTCCCGAACAGCTGGGACAGATCACACCGAGGGCCTCCATGTCTCTGCAGGTGTACAGAGCCAATCGCCCCCAGGGCCTTGGTCTTATCCCCGTATCCATGATCGGAGCAGCCAGAGAAGACATGTCCATGAAAGGGGAAGCTGAAATCCATGGAGTGGTTGAAGTCATCTTCTCTCTTCACTGCTCCATTGCACACTGACCCACACGCGCCGGAATCTCCACGTGCGTACATCCACATGGCCAGACTCCTCCCACACTCTGCACTTGTTCACGGGCTTTCTCTTCTCCCCGCCCACGAACTACGCAGCTATGGGTTGCCTCGTGGCGCGTTGGCCAATATGGCCGACCTACTCGGAACTCCTCTGGGCAGCAAAGTTCAAATTCAGACACCATACACATCCCGGACACGATGCCCCCACGTGTAGCAGCCTCACCCCTCTCTCCCTTTCTCATGCTCGGCTTGTCTTTCTTCGTCTAGGGGTCTCAGTGCTGGGGAGAGGGATGAGATACACCACGGCCCATGTCCTCCATAGCTGAGAGGTGAAGGCCAGAAGATTGGGTTTTGTGTAGGTGTCCTAGAGTCAAGTCCTGTACTTCATCCCTGACTCCTTTGCTTCTAGTAACCAGAGTTCCACACAGTGAATAGGTCCAACACAGTTTTTTTCTTCTTGGCAAACAAACATACAGTTTCTTCTACTGAGTAGTAATGAGGAATAGATCGAGGCACAATCCTTCCCCTTCTCCTGCTAACCACTGTGGTATCACCAGTGGTAAATAGTAACTGCCACTGACTATGTGAGGTAGAACGTGAATTACCTTCGCTAGCACGGCCCCTGTCAGGGGAAGGAAATCCATCCAAGGGAGAAACCGGAGGCCTCTCTGTCACCAGCAATGCTGCGCCGGACTCTTCAGAGACGTTCCGCACACCAGATCTCACAAACTCAGACACGGGCACCCAAGGAGTTAGGGCCCCCTCGGATTCCTCCACCCTCGCGGAACTCAGTCGAAGGTACTGAGCCCCAGGCATCCGCCATAGTACCTCACCCCAGGCTAAAGGTGCCTGAGATGGACTCCATCTCCGCTCCGGCTAGGTCAAGGGCACCTGGGCCCGGAACTCCGGAACGCCAGCACCCAAGCTGAAGGTGCCTGGGTGCGGCCGAGTCCTCCGACTCCCACTCCGGACTCTGAACCCTGTGGTAAGGGCATCTGCCCCTTTTATCCCCTCTCCCTTTGCGCCAAAGCGGGTTCCCCGCCCCGCTGTACCAGCACCAGGGGAGGACAAAAAGGTACAGTCTTGTGGTGTGAGTTCAGCCTCGGCCCAGGGCAACAGCGCCACCTGTGGACCGCAAGGAACCTCACACCACCAGAGTCCTCCAAGAACCAGAAAAAGGTCTCGGATCCCCTAGCAATTTGTGCATCTGGGTTACACTACCACCCAGATGCCTCCCTTAAATTCAAACACCTGCTACACTCGTCTCCAGGATTTCTCCAGAGCCTCTCCCATCCTCTGGAACTCACTACCTCAACCTGTCTGGCTATCCCCTACCTTCATGACATCCCTGAAAACTCATCTCTTCAGGGAAGCCTATCACGTCTCCAACTAATATTTTACCACTTCCATCAGCTCATTCCCCCACAGTTACAACCTTTTGTACCACCTGCCCCACCCTATTAGATTGTAAGCTCTTCTGAGCAGGGCCCTCTTAATCCTCTTGTATTTTATTGTATTGTAACTGTATTCTCTCCCTTTTATATTGTAAAGCGCTGTGTAAACTGTTGGCGCGAATAAGAAGAAAGAAAAAAGAAGAAGAAAGAAAGAAAGAAAGAAGAAACCCCAGAGTACAAAACATAATAATAATAATCATAGTAATAATATGAACCAGTTAGATACCTTGGGATTGTATATAGTAACAATAGTGCATTATTATTATTATTATCTGTTTTGTAGGCTGTGGTTTCACATCTATATACAGTATTTATTCTAGCTGATCAATAGTGACCCCTAGCGGCCAATTTTCAAACTGCTCTGCATCCTCCCAGACAGACAATTTTCCCCCAAATCGTTTCAGCAGCAACTGATGACGCGCCCGCCGACTTCCCCGCTTTTTTCTCCTATTGGCCCCTTAGCAAAACAATGACTCCCGGCGCGAGCCACTTTCCTCCAATCACCGCATGGTTAAGAATGCTTTAAGCCCGACGGGCGATACCAAATAGGCCGCTCACTCGGGGAGACGCCTCGTCACCTTTAGCATTATACAACTAAAAGAAAACAGACATAGCTCTGTCATAATATTTTTTTGGGCATACACCAATTTATCTCTCTCCGGAATTGTCACGGATTGTTTCATGCAGTTTAATTAAAGAGAGATTTCACCGGAACAGGACCGCCCCCCCCGTGCGGTGGTTGCGTCTGGGTATGAGTGGCTCCTCCTCTTTTAGGAAGCAGGAAGTGAGGGCAGAACTGGCAAGAGACAGCTGGGAGAAAGGTGAGCGATTGGCTGGAGGGGCTGTATGTGTGAGTGGTGCCCCCTGCTGGAGATGGCAGCTCTCTGGGTGCTGCAGCTGGAGGGCCCATTGTTGGCCCTCAGGGGCCCCCAGTGATTTTATAAGCAGAGTGTATCCTCTGTATTACTTTCATTGAGCTGATATTACATGACTGATCACATCCCCTGTGCTGAGCTGTCTTTGTATAATGATAGAAAGTTTCCTCTACAGATTGTATGCAGACATTCAGTCATGGGGGGGGGTTAGCTCATCACACCCTCCCCCACCATCTACAATGTATTATCTCTCTCCACAGTCACTGTGTTATATTATGCTTAAATATATATATATATATATATATATATATATATATATATATATATATATAATCTGGTGATCCACCCAAGAATGGACCCTGCCCGCTGAACCCTGGCACGGACGGTCCCTATCCCCTGACGCGGGCCTGGCGCGGACAGATCCCTGCCCGCTGGGGCTGGCGTGGACGGCCCCTGGCGTTGGACGGTCCCTGCGCGGACGGGTCCCTGTCTGCTGGGCCTGGTGTGGACGGCCCCTGTCCCCTGGCGTTGGACGGTCTATGCCCGCAGGGGCTGGCGCGGACGGGTCCCTGTCCGCTGGGCCTGGTGTGGATGTCCCCTGGCATTGGACGGTCCCTACCCGCTGGAGCTGGCGCGGACGGGTCCCTGTCCACTGGGCCTGGCGTGGACGGTCCCTGTCCGCTGGGCCTGGCGTGGATGGCCCCTGGCATTGGACGGTCCCTGCCCGCTGGAGCTGGCGCGGACAGGTCCCTGCCCGCTGGGCCTGGCGTGGATGGTCCCTGTCCGCTGGGCCTGGTGTGGATGGCCCCTGGCATTGGACGGTCCCTGCCCGCTGGAGCTGGCGCGGACAGGTCCCTGCCCGCTGGGCCTGGCGTGGATGGTCCCTGTCCGCTGGGCCTGGTGTGGACGGCCCCTGTACCCTGGCATTGAACGGTCCCTGCCCGCTGGGGCTTTGCGTGGACGGATCTCTGCTTGCTGGGGCTGGTGCGGATGTGTCCCTGTCCGCTGGGCCTAGTAAGGATGGTCCCTGGCTGTGATTGTCCCTTTACCGCGATCTGTGATCAGCTCAGTCCCCCGGGGGGGCGCGCAGGCAGAGCAAGAATCGGAGGATGTCTATGGACGCCCTCCCAGCATTTTAAGCCTGGGCTGTAGCAGTCTTTTGGCTATAGCGTGGGTGCCAAGTGGTTAAAGCGCTATGAACTCCAATCAAACCCTGTGACTAAATAAATTGGTTCATTTGCAGTCCTGTTTACACATTAATTTTGCTTTTGGCTTTGCTTCAAAAATGATACCCCATGTCGCTTTAGTGGTGCCTCAAAGCCTCCATAAAAGTCTATGACAGAGCTCACTTGAAAGCCCCACCGAAGCATCAAAAAAGCATGTTAAAGCGGTAGGCGCTTTAATGTGTGTTGAAGCCGAAGCAAGTGTACATGAGCCCTAAGTGTCATTTCTGTTTGCTTCTTTTGAAAAAGAAAATGACAATGGGGGCCAAGGGGGCAGTGGGACTTTATATTAAACACAACACTAAGGCAGGATGAGCCAGTCAATATAAAGTATACAAATAATTTATTGACATCAATTTGGAGCATAATGCATGAAATGATATTAAATCAATAGATATCAGCAGTATACCCAAAAACAAGACATGATAACATATAATATAAATTGATGACTCAAACAGTTAAAAACCCATGGTAACCAGGGGGTACCTCCAATTTTTAACACTAGCAGATATCCTTTTTACAATTTTACAACATACCCACAGGTAAGAGTGTTAGGATTACAGTTATTTTTCCCCCTCTTCCTGTCTTAATTAATTACCATTAATTAAGAATATTTATTATACATTATAGGTGTCCCCAATTAACTGCTCCTGATGAGTGGATACGAGTCCACGAAACGCGTTGAGCTTTCATATTTGATGTCACATAACAGCAATCATGCGGTTACCATGGGTTTTAACTGTTTGAGTCATCAATTTATATTATGTTATGTCTTGTTTTTGGGTATACTGCTGATATCGATGTTAATCACGTGCTACCTTGTATATTACGCTACTATTATTTTTATTATTATAATGTGATATACTAATCATGTTTCACTCTACATTGTATCATAGCTATTGATTTAATATAAATATCATTTCATGCATTATGCTCCAAATTGATGTCAATAAATTATTTGTATACTTTATATTGACTGACTCATCCTGCCTTAGTGTTATGTTTCATATAAAGTCCCACTGCCCCCTTGCCCCCATTGTCATTTTCTTTTTCATATGAATAGGGATGGAGACCTGTGTGCTGGATGGCCATGGTCTCATATAAAGTCCCAACCAATTTTCTGTCCGCTTCTTTGTTCTTCTGCTATCACAATGAATCACTGCTGTCAAGTTTTCCTGACACCAAGAGAAAAATGGTGACAGGGGAGGGACCTCCAGCAGATTGACAGCCTCAGCCGGGAGGCTTACCTCCCAGGGGTCTTTGCCTACACGGGTAGCAGTTTCCAGAGACACACTCCAAAATCTTGAGAGGCTTTGCAGAAGAGTGGTGGCCTTAAAGTGGAAGTAAACCCTGATGAGTTTTACTTCCTCTTTTTTCCCCCTGCAAAGTAAAAGCATAATTGGCTACTGTGCATCACATTCTAGTCTAATATGTTGCACTTACCTGCGAACGAAGCCAGCGTTGTCCCCGCTGGTGGCCGTATACATCTTCACCCCTCTTCCTTCTGGGGCCATGGACTCCGGCGGGAGCCACCGGTCATGGCACCGGCTCTTTAGAAATGGCCTAAAAGTGCCCTTTCTTCAGTGCGCATGCGCCGATGACGTCAGCGCAAGCGTATATGGTAAATATCTCCTAAACCTTGTAGGTTTAGGAGATATTTCTAGTACCTATGGGTAAGACTTATTATAGGCTTGCCTGTAGGTAAAAGTGGTGTAACTAGGTTTACAACCACTTTAATAGCTGCAAAGGGGAGAACTCAATATTAATGTCCATGGATTTGGAGTGGGATGTCCCAACAAGTTCCTCTAGGTGTGATGGTCACAACATTTTACCCATAAGCCCCGTACACACGGTCGGACTTTTGCCCAACAAACTTCGTTTTAAGCAAGTTGGACCAACAATCCGACCGTGTGCACGCTCCATCGGACAAACTTTTTTTCGATTAGTTTAGTTTTCATCGGACAAAAGTTGGGTCTGCAAACAGACAAACTTTTGCCCAACAAAAGTCCGACGGAGCAAAGTCTGACCGTGTGTACAGGAAACCATCGGACTTTTGTCCGATGGACTAAACAACTAATGTTAAAATCAACCAACAAGAGCAGAAGTTGACCAAAGGGTGGCGGTAAAGAGCAGAAAAGAGCAGAAAAACCACGTGATGTTGCAAAAAGTTTTGGGAAAGTTTGCAGAAAAGTCCGAGCGTGTTTTTGCTATGGGTGTTCCCAACCAACTCCGTTCGGACAAAAAACCACGGAAAAGTCCGATAGAAGTCTGACCGTGTGTACGGGGCTTTAGAGTGTGTTGGCAGTTAAAACCGTATAGAGCATCGATCTCCAAACTGTGGCCCCCGGGCCGACTGCAGCCCTTTACTTGCTCTTATCTGGCCCTCGGGGCACTATTTCACTCACTGACACCAAAGACCGGGTACAATTCCCCTCACTGACACCAAAGATTGGGCATTGTTTACTCCCCCTGATGCTGGGCCATTTCTACTCCCACTGGCCCCTAAAGTCTGAAAGGATAGTTAACTGGCCCTTTGTTTGGAAAGTCTGGAGACCCTAGGTATAGAAGCATTTGATATGATTCTGTATTTTATTTCCATCTCTTAGGACCTAATCCTAATAGCGGAATGAGTGTCCCGGATTACATGCAGTGTGCAGAAGACCATCAGAGCCTCCTGGTTGTGGTTCAGTTCGTCGGGGTGGTGAAGAATGACAACTTCTTTAAGATTTACAAACGCATCTCTTCCGTGTCTCAAGTCAACGTCAACAACTCCCAGCGGGCCCTCTACATCCGCTACCGCCACCAGTATCCCCTCGAGAACAACGATTGGGGGGACTTTCAGACGCACCGCAAAGTGGTGGGGCTTATTTGTATCGCGGAGTGCAGCTCGCCCAAGGAGCTCACCCACACCTTCCTGAAGTTTGACCAGCACAAGGAGGCCTACAGCTCCACGCTCTACGACTCTCGCCTCTTCGTCTTCGGGCTGCAGGAGGAGGTGGCGGATCAGCAGCGGATCGACGTGGCATTTTACCCCAGCTATGAAGACTGCGACGCTGTCGAGAAACACGTGGAGGATATCATTGAGTCTCTCTTCATTGTACTGGAGTGTAAGCGGTTGGACAGGACCAGCGAGAAGTCCGGGGAGAAGATCCCGCTGCTCTATGTTCCGTATGAGAAGAAAGACTTTGTAGGGCTTGATCCAGACAGCAGGTGGGTGCCACAAATGATTATATCGGTGTATTTTATTTATTCATTACCACCGGGAATACAGTGAAGGAGCAGCTAAAATATCGAAATAAAAAAATGTATATTCTATTTTTGTGTCCTGGCTCTGAAAAACCATCATAGCCAAATTATTTGCATACTTGCATTGGTCCAGCTTGGTACGTTGGAAGTACCGTATATACTCGAGTAAAAGCCAAGTTTATCAGCACATTTATTTTGTGCTGAAAATGCCCCCCTCGGCTTAAACTCGAGTCACCTTTTTGCGCCTGATCTCCCGGACTTTGGGGACCCGGTACCGGCCGGCCGTAGGTCCTCTGGACCCCAAACTTGGCACACATGTAGCCCCACTCTCTCTACAAGTGTGCAAAGTTTTTTATCCGGGGGGGACCTACGGCTGGGGAGCACCGATTTTTTTCAAAGCCGGGCACCCCTTCCATAGATTCCCATGTTAAACGGTCATTTCTCCAGTGACTTTGGGGACCCGGTACCGGCCGGTCATAGGTCCCCTGGACCCGAAACATGGCACACATGTAGCCCCATTTCTCCTCTATAAGTGTGCAAAGGTTGTTGTCCAGGGGACCTATGGCCGGGGAGCACCAATTTTTCAAAGCCGGGCACCCCTTCCATAGACTCCCATGTTAAACATCAGTCTAGTCATGGACACAGTGAGGCATGGACAAAGTGAGGCACAGTGAGGCATGAAGATGGACACCCTAGGCTTATACTCGAGTCAATACGTTTTCCCAGTTTTTTTGTGGTAAAATTAGGTGCTTCGGCTTATATTCGGGTCGGCTTATACTCGAGTATATACGGTATACATTTCTCATCCCTGATTGACTGCGGGGGGAGCTAGAAATCGCTGCAGTATTCAGCGGTTTTGGTTTATCCCTATGTGCTCCCCTCCTGTTTAGTGATAGTTAGTTCAGTCCTAGCTAGACTCTCCCCATATCTTCCATTTTTCTTTTAGTCAGGGTTCGTACTTTACAGAGAAAGGGCTCAGGAAAGTCATTAGGGTTGATTTACTAAAACTGGAGAGTGCAAAATTTGGTGCAACTCTGCATAGAAACCAATCAGCTTCCAGGTTTTATTATCAAAGCTTAATTGAACAAGATTGAAGTTAGAAGCTGATTGGCTGCCATGCACAGCTGCACCAGATTTTGCACTCTCCAGTTTTAGTAAATCAACCCCTGTTGTCTTCTTACGCTTCAAAAGACAAAATAAACATCCTTTGCATTGCAATTAGCTGAAGTAAAATTGTGTTAGATTCAACTTCTGTTTTATTGAAGAGTTGAAGGAGTTGTAAAGTCTTGAGGTTTTTCACCTTAATGCATTCTATGCATTAGGGTGAAAAAACTTCTGTAGTGCATCAGCCCCCCAGACCCCCCCTTTACTTACCTGAACCCGATCGTTCCAGTGATGAGAACGAGCACAGCAGCTCCAGCCACTGTCTCGGGTCCTCATTGGATAGATTGATAGCAGCAGGAGCCATTGGCTCCCGCTGCTGTCAATCAAATCCAGTGACATGAGAGCCGGGAGGCGGGGCAGAGTCCTGCTGTCTGTTTCAATAGACGCAATAGCGGGACTCGGGAGCGTGCCCGCACGGGTGCCCCAATGGAGATCAGCTCTTCGTGGGGGCGCTCGATGAAGAGGAGGAGCCAGGAGCGCCGCCTGAGGACCCCAGAAAAGTAGGATCGGGGCCGCTCTGTGCAAAACCCTTGCACAGAACAGGCAAGTATGATATGTTTGTTATTTAAAAAAAAAAAAACCTTTACAATCACTTTAACCACTTCAATACCGGGCTTTTTTTACCCCCTCAATACCAGGCCTATTCTGGCACTTCTCTACTACATGTACAAATCATCATTCTTTTGCTAGAAAATTACTCAGAACCCCCAAACATTATAAATGTTTTTTTAGCAGACACTCTAGGGAATAAAATGACGGTCATTGCAACTTTTTTTCTTGCACGGTATTTGCGCAATAATTTTTTTAAACCCCTTTTTCTTTCTCGTACATCACGGGACACAGAGCGGCATAGTCATTACTGTGTGGTTATATAGTTTACCTTCAGGTGCTGGCACTGGCAACTTCCAAACCGGAAGTACCCTCCCCTATATAAGCCCCTCCCATCCGGGAGCACCTCAGTTTTTTGCCAGTGTCTAAGGTGTTGGCCAAGAAGTAACATGTGTTTTTCACTGAGCTTGCGTACAGGTTCTTTTGGGCCTCAGTAAGCTATTCCGGATCCGACCAAAAAAGCTTCATAGCTAAACGGTCGGTACCCGGGCCTTGCAGAGAAGAGCAAGGTTTTGCCTGTAATGCTTCTCTTAGGAGGGCTGGACCCTGGGATCCAGAGCTCTGGTCATACCCACGACCAAGATGTTTTCTGTGCAGGGTGCTATACAGGTCCAGGGGAGTGGAATCCTTGGGAACCCGGTCCCTGAAGGTTTAATTACAATGCCTGCCGTGATAGGTGAAGTTTGGGCTTCTGTGGACCAAACAGAGTCCTGCGGCGGGGAAAAGGTAAGTGGGGGCCCCTCAGGAACTTGGTTCTATTAGGGGACCCCCAAGCCTAATATGTCTTTCTGCCTGTTACCTAACGGTATTCCCGCTAAATATCTGTGCATGCCTGTAACTACTAAAAAATTTAATAATTTTAAGAGTGGTCAAGAAAAAAAAAATAAAAAAAATGGTTAAACCGCGGTACCTGTGTTAAACCACTAGAAGCCGCTGTGGAACGTTGTTTTCTTGTCATGTGGATTTTTTCTTTCCAAGTCAAAATCCAGGCAGATGGTGAGTTCTCTGGATGGGAAACTGTTTCCTCTGCCATGTTGCAATGCTCGTCCATCCCCCGGCCCTGTGGCAAACAGGGCCCTGGCTTCTGTCCCTAGTCCCTTTTCAAAAAGAGCGCCGAAGGCGCACGTGCCTCTATTTATAGAGGTGAGCTGGAAAAAGGGGAGGAGCTTGGTGGGTGACGCTCTGTGCGCGCCGCAGCGCTTCTGCGCATGTGCGGGCGTCCCAGCATGATAAAAAGCACAATTAGGTGTTGTCAGCTGGTTATGGAAGGCAGAAACAGAGCTGGCAACATTTAGAAAGGCATACAGCAGGCGGTTGATGCAGGCATCCCCATAGAAAGGCACATTAGTAGACACCAACTGTTTATATAGCAGCAATTGTGCTAGACTATTGTCAGTAAGTGGTGTATTTCGGCTGGAATACCTGAGCTTTGGGCTTAGGAATATGCCGTCTAAAGTCTCCGGGACTAAAAATCCCAGGAAGCATAGGGGGTCTCCATCGGGCTCTGAGGATCTTGGGCATGCTTCGGCTGCACCAATCTCCCCTGAAAAATCAAAGAGGTTAGTGACCGTAGAGCACCCTCAGGAGTACCTGGTACTGTGGCTGTCCTCAGTTCACCTGCTCCTGTGTATATAACAGAGGAGGTTTTTTCCTCAGCTCTGGGAGGATTGGAAGAGAGATTGACAACATTGATCGCTGCTTCCCTGTCAAAGGGTAAGCGCGCCCGATCTCCGTCTCCTCCCTCAGAGTACCTGTTAGCAGAGCAACAGTCCCATACAGGGATCGACCTACCTGAAGGGGATCAGGATGAGGTTGATTCTGTTGTAGAGGAATCAACAGTGGAAGAGTCATTCTCAGCATCACATGCTGAAAGATTATGGGTTCAGTCCCTGACTAATATGGTCCGATCAGCATTTAAAATGCCCCTTGCGGAGCCATCATCCACTTCGGTCTCCTCGTTGGGGTCGCTAAAAGCCCCCCACACTGTTTGTTCCTTTCCAATCCATCCTTTACTGGGAGGGCTCATTTACCAGGATTAGGAGCATCCTGATAAAATATTTACTCCTCCCAAGAGATTTCCGGTGGTCTATCCCATGGAGGATAAGTTCATCAAAAAAATGGAGGGTCCCTTCAGTGGACGCAGCCATCTCTTGTGTGAATAAATCACTGACATGTCCAGTGGATAATGTCCAAATGTTCAAGGACCCAATAGATAAAAAATTGGAGTCCTTATTAAAATCTGCTTTTGCTACAGCAGGCTTGGTGACACAACCAGCAGTGGCAGCTATTGGGGTCTGCCAAGCAGGGAAGGATCAGTTGAAACAGGTCTTAAGGGACTTGCCAGATCAGCAGGCTCTTGCCCTAGCTGATCTACCTAGAGCCTTATGATTTGCGGTTGACGCCATAAAGGATTCAATCCACCAGGCCTCCCGCCTTACGCTGTCTGTAGTACATATGCGTAGGCTTCTATGGCTCAAAAACTGGTCTGCTGAAGCTCCCTGTAAAAAATTGCTGGTTAGCTTCCCATTTCATGGTGAACGCTTATTCGGGGAAGACCTGGACAGATATATCCAGAAAATTTCCAGCGGTAAAAGTACACTCTTGCCGGTTAAAAACAGAGTTAGAGGTCCCTCTTTAAGAGGCCTGCTTCTCCAGTCCCTGGGACATCGGCTGTGAAACAGTTCCGACGGCCTCCTCGGTCAAATCCCGGGGGTAAAAAATCAGGGACAATCGCAGGGTAACAAGAAACCCTGGGTCAGGAGAGGTACAAAACCTCCCCCCAAGTCAAATTCATGAAGGGTTGCCCCCACTCAATCGGGTGGGGGGAAGACTCCAGTTGTTCGCAGAGACCTGGCGGGACACGATCAGAGACAGATGGGTGCTCTCCGCAGTAAGTCTGGGAAGAGATTGGAGTTAAAAGATTCTCCTCTTTCCCATTTTATGAGGTCAAACGTGCCAAGGGATCCCCGGAAGAGAGGATCCCTCCTGTCGGCACTAGAACAACTATTGCTCCAAGGAGTAATTATGGAGGTTCCCCTGAATAGGGGTTTGGGTTTTACTCAAACCTCTTTACAGTCCCGAAGCCAAACGGGGACGTGAGGCCCATATTAAATCTAAAAGGGCTAAAACAAATTCCTACATATCAGGACTTTCCGGATGGAGTCGATCCGATCGGTGGCCACTGCCCTACAAGGGGAGGAATGGTTAGCCTCGATCGACATCAAAGATGCTTATTTGCACATTCCCATCTTTCCAGTCCACCAAAAATTTCTACGCTTTGCAGTAGAAGGGCGCCATTTTCAGTTCAGAGCCTTACCCTTCGGTCTGGCCACAGCACCACGAGTGTTCACAAAAATTCTGGCCCATTATTGGCCAATCTAAGAACACGAGGTGTAACGATAATGGCATATCTAGACGACTTGTTGCTGATAGACCACTCAGTGGAAAAACTAGAAGTGGTTGTTCACGAGACAGTCAAGTATCTGGAATCTCACGGTTGGATTATCAACCGAGACAAGTCAGCCCTAAAACCAGTCAAAAGTCTGGACTACTTGGGGCTAAGGCTGGATTCAGACCAGAGAAAAAAATTCTGCCTCAAGAAAAGGTGTCGTCTTTGAGAGATTTGATCCACTTAGTGGGTACAAAAAGACAGCCGTCCATACGCCTGTGCATGAGGCTGATGGGAAAAATGGTGGCATCATTCGAAGCAGTACCCTACGGTCAATTCCATTAAAGGAATTTGCAAAGGGCCATACTGTCAGCCTGGAACAAAAAAGTTCAGGCCCTAGACTTACCAATGTCCCCTTCCATTCGCAAGAGGCTCCGTTGGTGGTTGGTTCCCTAGAATCTGGAAAAAGGGAAATCCTTCAGTCCGATTTCTTGGAAGGTGGTCACTACAGATGCCAGTCTTATAGGCTGGGGAGCAGTACTGGAGCAATGGTCTCTCCAGGGCAGATGGTCGGATACAGAAAAGGCCCTGCCCATCACTCTCTTAGAGATACGAGCACCCCGGTATGCCCTAGTAGCATGGACATCCAAACTCCAAGGGTCCCCTGTCAGAATTCAATCAGACAATGCCACAGCAGTGGCATATATCAATCATCAGGGTGGCACCAGGAGTCGTGCAGCCCAGAGGGAAGTAAATTGCATCCTGAAATGGGCAGAAAGATATGTCCCAGCCATATCCGCTGTATTCATTCCAGGAGTGGAGAATTAGAAGGCGGACTTTCTAAATCGCTAACAATTATGCCCAGGGGAATGGTCCCTTCACCCCGAGGTTTTCCGGACAATATGTCAGCGGTGGGGAACACCGGATGTAGATCTTCTAGCATCCAGATTCAACGCAAAGGTGGACAGGTTTGTCTCTCGGACAAGGGATCCCCTAGCTTGCGGCTCGGATGCCCTAGTGTTCCCTTGGGATCAGTTCAAGCTGATATATGCATTCCCACCGCCACAATTGTTACCTCGATTACTCCGCAGAATCAGGGTAGAAAAGAAACCAGTGATTCTGGTGGCTCCAGCGTGGCCCCGAAGAGCATGGTACGCGGAGATTGTAAAAATGTCTGTGGGGAGTCCTTGGACCCTCCCACATCGTCCGGACCTGCTTTCGCAAGGACCGATATACCACCCTTCCTTACCAGCCCTAGGTTTGATGGCCTGGCTATTAAAGCCCACATTCTAAAAAAGAGAGGTCTCTCTAATCCTGTGGTAGCTACCATGATCAATGCCAGGAAGCCGGTATCCAGGCAGATCTACTATAGAATCTGGAAGGCGTACATCGCTTGGTGTGAGGCCAGGAAATGGCATCCACGTAAGTACGTAATAGGTAGGATTCTGGACTTCCTACAGTGGGCTGTAGATAGGAAGCTTGCCTTGAGTACTATCAAGGGTCAGATTTCGGCCTTGTCAATATTTTTTTCAAAGGCCCTTGGCTTTGCATTCACTAGTCAAAGCTTTCATACAAGGAGTGATGCGTATTAGCCCTCCGGTTAATATTCCCATATGTCCATGGGACTTAAACCTGGTTCTGTCGGTACTACAGAAACAACCATTTGAACCATTACAGCATATTTCTTTGGTTCTTCTCACCAGGAAATTGATTTTTCTAGTAGCCATTTGTTCGGCAAAAAGAGTGTCGGAATTAGCCGCTATGTCCTGTAAAGAGCCATATCTGGTTATCCATAAGGACAGAGTAGTGTTACGTCCTCATCCAACCTTTCTTCCTAAGGTGGTATCGAGGTTTCATTTGAACCAAGATGTGGTTCTTCCTTCTTTTTTCCCCAAACCTAGTTCAGTAGTGGAAATTTTTTTGCATTCTTTGGATGTAGTAAGAGCAGTTAAAGCTTATCTAAAAGCCACTGCTCAGATTCGCAGAACGGATACTTTGTTTATTCTGCCGGAAGGCCCCAGAAAGGGTCAGGCAGCGTCAAAATCTACTTTAGCCAAGTGGATTCGACAGGTCATTATGCAAGCCTATGGCTTGAGAAAGAGACCGCCTCCGTTCAAAGTTAGGGCGCACTCCACGAGAGCAGTTGGAACTTCATGGGCAGTGCATCACCAGGCCTCCCTGGCTCAAATTTGTAAGGCCGCAACATGGTCTTCAGTACACACGTTTACTAGGTTCTACCAGGTGGACGTTAGAAGTCAGGAGGATGTCGCCTTTGGGCGCAGTGTGTTGCAGGCCGCAAAAGATCCTCATGTCTGATGGCGCTCAGCTTATGTATGGTGTATTCCCCCCCCCTCATTGGGCATTGCTTTGGGACGTCCCACATAGTAATGACTATGCCGCTCTGTGTCCCGTGATGTACGAGAAAGAAAATAGGATTTTTATAACAGCTTACCTGTAAAATCCTTTTCTTGGAGTACATCACGGGACACAGAGCTCCCACCCCTCTTTAGGGGACACTTATTGCTTTGCTACAAAACTGAGGTGCTCCCGGATGGGAGGGGCTTATATAGGGGAGGGTACTTCCGGTTTGGAAGTTGCCAGTGCCAGCACCTGAAGGTAAACTATATAACCACACAGTAATGACTAAGTCGCTCTGTGTCCCGTGATGTACTCCAAGAAAAGGATTTTACAGGTAAGCTGTTATAAAAATCCTATTTTTTGGGAAAAAAAATGGTTTCATGAATGAAAAAATAACAAAACAGTAAAGTTAGCCCAATTTTTTGGTAAAATATGAAAGATGATGTTACGCCGAGTAAATAGATACCTAACATGTCACGCTTTAAAATTGCGCACACTCATGGAATGGCGCAAAACTTCGGTACTTAAAGGGGTTGCTCTACCGGAAAAAAAAAATTAAAAGCCAGCAGCTACAGCTACAGCAGCTGCTGGCTTTTAATATTTGGACACTTACCTGTCCTGGAGTCCAGCGACGTCCGCAGCAGAGGACGAGCGACCGCTCGTCGCTCTGCTGCTCCCTCCGCCATCCTCGCTGAGGGAACCAGGAAGTGAAGCCCTGCGGCTTCATGCCCGGTTCCCTACGGCGCATGCGCGAGTCGCGCTGCGCCGTTCTGATTGGTGCTCCTGTGTTCTGGGAGCCGAGTGTCTCCCAGAACACCAAGGGAAGTCTGCGGGAAGTGACGTAACTCCCGCAGATTCCCGGAGACAGGACTCCCGGATGTGGGTGAAAATACCTGTCTTAGACAGGTATCTTCACCCCTCTCCCCCCTGAAAGGTGTCAATTGTGACACCGGAGGGGGGGAGGGTTCCAAATAGCAAAAGTTGCTATTTAGGGTGGAGCTCCACTTTAAAAATCTCCATAGGCGACGCTTTGAAAATTTTTACAGGTTACCAGGTTAGAGTTACAGAGGAGGTCTAGTGCTAGAATTGTTGCATATATATATATATATATATATATATATATATATATATATATATATATATATATATATATAGTAAGATTAGGGGTTGTTAGCTCTCGTAGTAGATGCGTTTTTCCAGTGATTCAAGCCAGTCAGGAACTATATTTAAGGGCATGGTAGCCCACTTTTATTTAAAAGCACAAACAGTTCACAAATACATCAGTAGCCCTCACGGGGGGTTCCACCATTACTGTATCTTGCATACTCAACACTTTAGCCTCCTGGCTTTCATTCTTTGCCGTCCGGCTGTTTCAGGTCTTTAGCCTAGGCCCCAGGTCTGCTCCTCAGACCCAAACAAGTTCCTGGAGTTAAGCTTTCTCCTGATCAGCGTCTCGCTGTTCAATCACCAAGGACATCTGCCTCCTGCAGACATGCTTGCTCTGGCTGCACCCATGCAGCGTCTTACTCCTCTCAAAGGGATGGGAGTCCACCAGACTCCCAGGGACAGACTCCCTGTCTGTTGGGTGGAGCCCTGAGCCATAGTCAGGTCAGAACTAAATAGCCCAACACACAGCTGTGCAATCAGCGTGTCTTTCTCTACAAAATCTGGCGTAAACCAACACTCTTTAAGGTCGCACAGGGTCCCACCGCTATATTATATATATAGATAATGTTCAATAGGTGAGGTGCACTGAACGTTCTCCACGAGTGTTGTGCCAGCAAACTAGTTCTTCCCAGGGATATATATATATTTTTCTCTTACCATCCATGGACTGACACGGTGTCTCTTTACACTTTACACGTGGGTTATGTCCCTGCTTGCAGGAGAAGACCTAGGCAGAATGTGAGATGTTATACATACATTCTAAAAGCCAGAGCTGAACAGCCCCACCCAGGGGGCGGTCCCTCCGGGCATAACCCTCCCACTACAGTCAGCAGACTTCAGTTTTTTTCTGCCTAGCAGAAGGAGAAGATGTGGCTCTCTCAGGAGCCAGTCTCCTGACCTATTTTATTCCTTTTTGGAATTCTTTTTTATTTTATTTTTGAGAATCTTCTATCAACTGTCGGCTGGGCAACAGGTTGGGTACAAGATATCCTCGTAGTCTTCCCTGTCCGACCATCGAGCGTGCGGATCCTCGCCTTGTGTGCGTGAGACTCAGTTCACGACAGGCCCCATGACTCCAGGGGTGGCCGGGTTTGCTTTCATGCTCCCACGGTCCTCTCAAGACTGAACAGCTCCTGACTGACTGTATCTTTTGCGGTGGACCGGGCCGACAGCTACTCAGTACTGCACACTGTGATAGTCCTGTCAGAAACACACCAGTGGGTCCCTCAGGGGACGGGTAAGTAGTCTCTCCTGCCTGCAGGTGAGTACAAAAAGCTGTGTGTTTCTCTGTGGGGGATTTTCCCTGTCTCCCCCTGTATTTCATTGTCACTCTCTGTCACCATTGCTGGCGCTGTGCTGTGTGGGGTGCCTGGGGGTCACACTGTTCTTGGAGGGGCTAATGCTGGTCTGCAGATATGTTTGGGGCCTTTTTTTGTGTGTTTTGGGGCCTGAGCGCCGAGTGGCGCTGTGTGTGTGCTGTTTTTTCACTTTTGCTGAGTCATGGCGGCCATCTTGCCGCGGATCGCCTCAGTGAAGTGCGGCGGCCATTTTCTTGTAGCCCGCGCGCTCTTCAGCACTAGTTTTGGCCTCTAGCGCTGCTGTAACAGCGTGAATCTCCTCACAATCTCCTCACAGCTCACCAGCGCTGACACAGCGCGGTACAGACAGCGGAACTGAGCGGTCCCTGGTCCGGTTTGGTGAGTCCCCTGGGCGCCCCCTCCTCAGTCAGCACAGCCTGTGGGTGGACTTTTTATCTGAGGAGTCTGAGGGGGGCAATATGGAGTCTCTGTCACCAGCTTCCCCTAAATGTCAGTGGACAACAGGCAGTGCTTCAGCACCTGCGGTCCCTAGGGACCAGTTGTGGGCAGTCCTGGAATCATTTCTGACCAGGATGGGAGCTGTGTGCAAGCGCAAGGGAGCAAAAAAGCGCCCTCTCCCCACTTTACTTCATGAGGGCAGTGCGCTGATTCAGATATGGGCCTAGCCACTACCGCTCAGGACCCTAGTTCTGAATGTATTAGATGGTTTTGAACAGGACATTCCTTATGAGGAAAACTCCAGTTCTGAGTCAGTAAATGACAGGGCGCTTGTTAGTGTACTCATGACTGCGGTGAGGGACACTCTCAAGCTAAAATGCTGCGGATGCAGAACCTCAGGCAGATACACTCTCCTTTGGTTCTTTTAAGGCCAGGCCTTCTAAAGAGGTTTTTCCATATGTACTTTCTTTGACCAGCTCATTGATAAGGTCTGGGAAAAGCCGCAGAAGAATTTTTTTATGGTCCCGCGGCGTTTGTCTATCAGATACCCCTTGAAGATGCCCTACTTAAAAAGTGGGCTTCTCCCCCAGGGTCGACCCTCCAGTCGCCCGGTTGAACAAGGCCATCACTCTCCCGATGGAGGGGACTCCTGCATTTGAGGACCCCACTGACAGGAGGTCAGAAGTGGTGAGCAGAGCCATGTTTGCCTTGTTGGGATCCGCCCTACGGGCTGTGGTAGCGGCGACCCTTGTGTCTTAAACACTTACAGGTTGGGCAAAAATGTTGCACCTAGCTGTACAGGAGCATAATCTTCCTCCAGACACAGTTGCTCTGGCCCACCAACTGGTTCAGGGCCTGGTTTATGTGTGCGACGCCACGTTGGACGCGGCCCCTTTAATATCCAGGGCCTCTGTCTCGGCGGTGGTATTGCGTCGTCTTATCTGGTTGAAGTGCTGGTCTGCTGACCTAGCCTTAGGAAGCTCCTGATGGATCTACCATTTAAAGGTGGTAGACCTTTCGGTGCTGCTCTGGATGACATCGTCATGGATGTCATGGGAGGTAAAAGCACTCTTCTTCCTTAGACTAGCAAGAGTGAGGAGGCCCGCCGCAAACGGGGGCCTTCCTTTCCAGCAAAACGGGGTTTTTTCGTCAGACCGAGTCCACGGGTAGGTCCTCTCAGACTGACGGCAGTGCGGCTGGTGGGCACAAGTGCCCCTGGGTGCATAAGCCGAACAAGCGGCTCCCAAGCCCGCCTCCGCGTGAAGTCTTGCCTCCGCCTGACTCTGGGGTGGGGGGACGACTTTGCAGGTCACGAATCGGTGGTCCTCCCGAATCTCCGACTGGTGGGTGTGTGAGGTGGTCACCTCAGGATACAGGATAGTATTCCGATCCTGGCCCCCAGACAGATTCTTTCCCTCGAATCTTCCTCTCCTTCCTACCTGTCGGGCAGCCCTCTTGGGGGCTGTACAGGATTTGATCAGGTCCGGAGTGATTGTGCCGGTTCCGTCACAGGAGAGTTTTCAGGGATTCTACTCGAATCTGTTTGTCGTCCCAAAAATAGGACGTGGTTCGACCTATCCTGGACCTCAAGGCCCTGAATGCCTTCGAGAAGGTGCAGAAATTCCGCATGGAATCCATTCGCACGGTGATCGCTACACTCCACCAAAGGGATTTTCTTCTGGCGTCCTTGGACTTCAAGGACACCTACTTGCATGTTCCGATCTGCGCAAGTCACCAGAAGTTTCTGCGCTTGCGATCAGCGAAGTCCACTATCGATTGTGGCTCTTCCTTTCGGCCTAGCCTCAGCACCAAGGGTGTTCACCAAGGTGCTTGCTCCGGTTCTAGCCTTCTGTTACAGTGAGGTATTGCTGTCGTGGGCTATCTGGACGATCTTCTGCTAAGAGCAGAAAGTGGCTCAGACTTAGAGGAAAGTTGACTATCGTCAATTAGACCCTCAGGGACTTCGGGTGGTTCCTGAACATTCAGGAGTCAGTCCTGGTCCCGACTCAGTGTCTGGAGTATCTAGTTCTGATTCTGGACTCCTTGGAGGCAAAGGTATCCTACCTCTGGAGAAGTTGCTGACACTTCAGTCTGCGGTGCGGGTGCTGACATCCCGAAAATGGTTGTCAATCCGTTTTTTTGCATGAGAGTCCCGGGACTCGTGGTGGCCTCCTTCGCGGCCATTCCGTATGCCCAATCACACACCAGGGCATTGCAGAAGGAGATCTTGTCCACCTGGGACAAATCCCCGTTGTCCTTGGATCTTCAGATCCAGGTGATTCACCTGGTCAGGGTGCCCCTGACATGGTGGTTGAGATCCTCGGCTCTTCGGTCCGGAAAGTCGTTCCCCTCCCATCCAATAGACGGTACTCACGACGGACACCAGCCTGACGGGCTGGGGTGGAGTCTGGGGAGTCCTGTCGGCTCAAGGCCTTGGACTCCGGACGAGCCCGTTTGCCAATCACTGTTCTGGAAATACGGGCCATCGGACTGTGTCTCTCCTCAGGTCGGAGAGAGTACGGGGTCGCTCCATCAGGAGCCAGTCGGACAACGCCACGGCGGTGGCGTATGTAAACCATCAAGGGGGGACTCGGAGCTCAGCTGCGGCTTCCGAGGTAGTCCGTATCCTGAAGTGGGCCGGAAGAAACGTGTCGGCTCTGTAGGCCATTTACATTCTGGGCATAGACAATGGGCAGGCGGACTATCTGATTCGCCAATCGCCGGACCAAGAAGAGTGGTCCTTGCATATTTCAACTCCTTTGCCGACGGTGGGGCACGCCAGATGTGGACCTGATGGCCTCTCGACTCAATCGCAAGGGTCGAGGTTGTGGCCAGATCCAGGGATCCTTGGGCGATGCCTCGGATGCGTTGGTGGCCCCATAGGGTCCTTATCGCCTGATATAAACTCTGGTGATCCTAATTGTTCCGGATTGGCCTCAGCATCACTGGTACGCTGATCTGGTACGTCTCGTCGCGGACGTTCCCTGGCGGTTGCCGATGAGGGAGGACCTTCAGTCTCAAGGTCCTATGTTTCATCCGGCTTACAGTCTCTGGCTTTAATGGCAGGGCTGTTGAAAGCCAGGTGTTGAGGGACCGAGGTCTCTCGGACTCGGTCATTTTGACCATGTTAAGGACACGGAAGTCTTCCTCCAAGCAGATCTATCACCGTGCCTGGAAAGCTTATATCGCCATATGCGAAGCGCTGGACTCGCGTCCTCGGACGTATTCCGTCCCCAGAATCCTGCGTCCTCTGCAGTGTGGAGTGACCCAAAAGCTTGCTTTGAGTACCATCAAGGATCAGATTTCGGCCTTGACCGTCTTCTTTCAGCGACCTCTAGCGGGTCATTTCTTGGTTAGCACCTTGTGTTGGGGGTTCGCCATGTGCTCCCTCCTGTCAAGCCTTCTCTCCCACCGTGGGATCTGAAGTTGGTGCTCTCGGTCCTCCAGGAACCTCCTTTTGGGAATATCCGGGATATTCCCCTCTTGCCTTGTCTCAGAAGGTGGCCTTTTAGTGGCAATCACTTCTGTTTGACGGGTGTCTTGAGTTGGCGGCTTTGTCCTGCAAGTCGCCATATTTAGTCATCCATAAGGATAAGGCGGTGTTGCATCCGTGACCTTCCTTTTTGCCAAAGGTGGTGTCTACCTTTCACCTACATTGTCCTCCCGTCCTTGTGTCCTCACCCATCGCATCCCAGAGAGTTTGCACTGCACATATTGGATGTGGTACAAGCCTTACGGGTGTACCTGTCTTCTACTGCTTCTATTCGAAAGTCCGACTCACTGTTTGTGACTGTCTCTGGTCCATAACAGGGCCAAGCGGTTTCGTCTGCCATCATTTCTAGGGGAATCAGACAAACCGTCATTCAAGCCTATGCTCTCAAAGGGCGGGCGCCTCCCTTTCCGGTTACGGCGCATTCCACCAGGGCAATTGGTGCTTCCTGGGTTTTCCGACATCAAGCGTCGGTTGCACAAGTGTGCAAGGCGGCGACCTGGTCGTCTGTTCATGCCTTTTAAGTTTTATAAGGTTAATGTGGCTGCATCTCCGGATGCTTCCTTCGGCCGCAGGGTGCTGCAGGCCGATGTTTAAAGTTGCGACTCCTCCGTTGAGGAGCTCTGCCTTATTGGAGTGAAGTTTTGGTTTTTCCATTTATACTGCTCCCATCCCTCTTGACACTGCTTTGGGACATCCCACGTGTAAAGTGTAAAGAGACACCGTGTCAGTCCATGGATGGTAAGAGAAAATAGGATTTTTTATACTCACCGTAAAATCCTTTTCTCTGACATCCATGGACTGACACGGCACCCACCCTTCTTTTTAAGTTTGTACTGCTTTGTTACGAACTGAAGTCTGCTGACTGTAGTGGGAGGGTTATGCCCGGAGGGACCGCCCCCTGGGTGGGGCTGTTCAGCTCTGGCTTTTAGAATGTATGTATAACATCTCACATTCTGCCTAGGTCTTCTCCTGCAAGCAGGGACATAACCCACGTGTAAAGTGACACCGTGTCAGTCCATGGATGTCAGAGAAAAGGATTTTACGGTGAGTATAAAAAATCCTATTTTTTCATATCCAATAAGTGAACATTCAAGTATATGTATTTTTTTATGTTTAGTGATCTTTTTGCTAATCTGCGTGGTGATTCTTGTCTCTGCAGGCATTATAAAAAGCGGTGCCAGGGACGCATGCGCAAGCACGTGGGTGACCTCAGTCTGCAGGCCGGGATGCTCCAGGACGCTCTGGTCCATTATCACATGGCCGTTGAGCTGTTACGGGCTGTCAATGACTTTGTGTGGCTCGGAGGTAAGATAATAATGAGAGATTCAGAGGTATAATATATTGATTATTGGTCTTTATATTACTATGCACAGCCAGGTATTTGCAAGGGACTCCAACACATTAGGCCATATAGGCATTCACACCTAAGTGATAAAAAGCACTCCCGAGTCTTTAGGCTCCATTCACACCTGAGCGGAGCTCAGCGACAGTGAAGCGTTTTTGGAGTGGCACCATTCATTCAAATGGGCCTTCCTCCACGTCACCTCTAACTCTGGATTTTTAAGGCAATTTGAGAAGAAAAAAACCTATATATTTAATTAAAAAAGATAATTTTTTTTTATTTTGTAATAAACTTTTTAAATTAAATACAGTGGAACCTCGGATTACGAGCATAATCCGTTCCAGGAGAATGCTCGTAATCCAAAGTACTCGCATATCAAAGTGAGTTTCCCCATTGAAGTCAATGGAAACGAAAATAACTTGTTCCGCATTGACTTCAATGGCATGCAATACCGCATGTGGCCAGAGACGGGGGGCGCCGGAGAGCCTCGGAAACGGCCGAAAAGGCCAGAGGACACCTCGGCTGACCTTGGCAAACCTCGGAAAGACTTTGTTCCCGAGATTTGCCGAGGTCAGCCGTGCTGTCCTCGGGCCTTTCCGTGCAGTTCCGAACAGCGCCGATCGGCTGCGATCAGCGACGTTCGGCTCTGCTCGGCTTTGGCGCCCCCCCCACCTCAGGCCAAACGCGGTACTGCACACCGCTTTGGCCTGAACCGTGCTCGTTTTGCGAGACAACACTCGCAAACCGAGTTTACGATTTTTAAAAATACAGTGCTCGTATTGTATGCAAGACAAGTTCATGGCCAACGCCCTTCGGACAAAAGTCCTACGCTTTGTCCGTGGAAAATCTGATCGTGTGTACCAGGCTTTAGGATAAACTGAGATTTTCATCACATTTAGCCCTCTTTCACACTGTTGCGAGTTGTCATTTCCAAATCGCACCCCATTGTCGGCAATGGAACCGTTCAAATTGCTGCGACTCATGACTCAGCGACTTTGGAAAAGGTTCCTGCACTACTTTTTCCGATTTTATTGCGACTTGCATAGACTTCTGTTAAACAAAGTTGCATGCCGCAATGAAATCGGAGGTGCAAATCGCACTGGTCTGCGGCTTTGAAATCACGCTTAAGTAGCACGATTTCAAAGCCGCACCAGTGTGAACCAGGGCTTAATAATTCCTGAGTGGTCAGTAGTATTATTTCCTGTGGTGTTAAGGGGGCTCTCCCTGTGTGTGTCTGGTTGGCATGCTGTGATGTTCAGCATTTCCAGCACACTGATGTAGAAGGAAGACACACCATTAGGTCCATATATATTTGGACACAGGCACAATTCTATGTTTTTTCAGGTATTTACCAAAACATATTCAAGCTATAGTTATATAATGGATATGGGCTGAAAGTGCACACTCTCAGATTTCATTTGAGGGTATGTACATCCAAATCGGAGGAAGGGTTTAGGAATTACAGCTCTTAGGAATAGCCAATCCCTCCCTTTTTCAAGGGACCAAAAGTAATTGGACAATTGAATCAAAAGCTGTTTCATGGCCATGTGTGGGCTTCTCCTTCGTTATTTCTGCATAAATTAGGCTGGGTTCACACTGATACTACATGACAGTCATATACGACTTTCATCCTACTTTGCTCTGCGACATTGGTCCTACATCCATCCGACTTTAATGAACAGGATACTACTTTGATCCGACTTTGTGATAGTCTGAAGCCTCGTACACACGGCCGAGAATCTCGTCGCAAAAAAAACGTTGTTTTCTTTATCGTACACCACGGGACACAGAGCTAGTCATTACATAATGGGTTAAGGGTCACCAGCGGTGATTGGACACTGGCACAACCAATGGAAGACAGTTCCCCTCCATATAACCCCTCCCATCAGGGAAGTACCTCAGTTTTTTCGCCAGTGTCGAAAGGTGTTGGACGCGTTAGGAGGTGCTAAAGGAAAGCTCTACCAAAGAGACCCTCTGGGGGTAAAAGAGCTATGCTTTCGGATCCATCCAAGACGCCTACAAATGAGCTGAATCTGGATGGGATCCGGGCCTCATCCATGAGGCGTCGCCTGTAATGTCTCTCTTCGGAGGACTGGGCTCTAAGATCCAGCACTTTCGCTATTTCGCTATAAAGTCCTGGTAAGAGTCTTGTACAAGGCCCAGGGGAGAGGTATCCTTTAAATAGGAACCCATATCCCTGAAGGTTGGCACACATAGCCCACCGTGAAGGGTGAAGTTTGGTATCTGTCTGAAATCTTTCAGCAGAAAAACCTGCGGCGTGGATAAGGTGAGATTAGAAGGTCCATAACTAGGTTGGGACCTTTTTCAAAAAGTGGATGTCTTCTTTTTTTCCACCACTGGGGGGAGTAAAGAGCTGAATATACTCACCTCACTCTGTTCAGTGTCGGCTTCGGCGAAGTACACTGCTCGTCACCTCCGCTGCTGAGCTTGCTGGGGCACCCCGATCCTCCTTTCGGTGGCCGACCAGACACCTGCAGATGCAGGTAAGTGGGAACAAGGGCTGATGAGAGTCCTCTCTCACTATGGCCACCGCCATAGCGCTAAGGGCCGCGCGCAGCGCGCGGGAGCGCGCTTTATCGGAGGGGGGGGGGGGGCGAAGGCGTGCGCGGGCACGTGGCGCGCGCAGGCACAGAAACGGCGCCAATTTTAAAAGACTGTCAGTGTGAGAAGCACTGCAGCAGCAAGCAAGCTCGTTAGTTCTCTTATTCCTGGCAGAGAAACACAGCAGCTATACAGGGACGTAAGACTCCATGTGGTTGGATTGGGTACTTCCTAGAAGACATCCATGTTATGCATAGTTATGTGTTAAAAGTTGCATACTTAATGTATTTGCTAAACTGAACACGGTAGTATATGCATTTAGGTACCTTGTATTTTGTCTAAACAGTAAGCCTTCCAGGGGAAGTAATACGGACAAAAAGAGACGTACCCCAAAAAGAGCGAGGTTCAGGTTTTTACTCAAACCTCTTTGTGATTCCAAAGCCAAATGGAGATGTCAGACCCATCCTGGATCTAAAATCCCTAAATCGGTTCCTGAACGATCGCCATTTTCGAATGGAAACGATCCGATCCGTGGCCGCCACTTTAAAGGGCGGAAAATTCATGGCGTCCATAGATATCAAGGACGCACATTTACACATACCCATCCTCCCCGCTCACCAAAGATTCCTAAGGTTTGCGGTAGAAGATCGCCACTTTCAATTTGTGGCTCTGCCGTTTGGTGTAGCCACCGCGCCCATAGTATTCACAAAGGTGCTAGCTCCTCTGTTAGTAACCTAAGAACACGGGGCATTGCGGTAACAGCCTATCTGGACGATCTACTAGTAATAGATCAGTCAAAGGACGGATTGGGTCACGCTGTACACACTACAGTAGGATACCTGGAGCATTTAGGATGGATTATAAATTTACAAAAATCCTCTCTCCAGGCCCAAAGAAGGATAGGGTACCTGGGCATGATCATAGATACAGCCCAAAACGAGGTATACCGGCCAGAACCGAAGATACAGTCTCTGAAAGACCTGATCCACAAGGTCAAAGCAAACAAGAGGCCGTCTATTCGCCTTTGCATGAGACTATTGGGAAAGATGGTAGCCTCCTTCGAGGCGGTCCCTTACGCCCAGTTTCATTCGAGACTACTTCAAGGCAATATTTTAGCTTCCTGGAACAGGAAGAGCCAAGCTCTGGATATACCCATGCGCCTGTCCTCACAAGTACGCCACAACTTCGATTGGTGGCTAGAAGCCAGGAATTTACGGAAGGGAAAGTCCTTCCTCCCAGTGGCCTGGAAGGTGGTATCTAGGAATACCAGCCTATCGGACTGGGGTGCAGTATTCGAGGAGGCTTCTACCCAGGGACCTGGGCCAAGACTCAGGGGATCCTGCCCATCAATGTGCTAGAGATCCGGGCGGTGTATCTAGCCCTCAAAACCTGGACATACAGGTTACAGGGCTACCCAGTTCGGGTTCAATCCGACAATGCTACTGCAGTAGCTTACATCAATCACCAAGGAGGCACCCGCAGTCGGGCAGCCCAAAGAGAGGTGAACCGGATCCTGGCATGGGCAGAAGAGCATGTACCTTGCCTTTCTGCAATCTTCATTCCAGGGATGGAAAATTGGCAAGCAGACTACCTGAGTCGTCAGCAGCTGCTACCAGGGAGTGGTCTCTTCACCCCGAGATCTTTCAGGCCATATGTCTGAGATGGGGAAACCCAGATGTAGACCTGCTAGCTGCCAGGTTCAACAAGAAATTGGACAACTTTGTGTCCAGAACGAGGGATCCTCTAGCCTACGGGACAGACGCTCTAATAATACAGACGCTCTAATAACTCCATGGAATCAGTTCTCACTGATCTAGGCATTCCCTCCGATCCCTCTTCTACAAAGACTGCTTCGCAGGATCAAGGAGGAGGGAATACCAGTAATCCTAGTGGCCCCAAACTGGCCCAGGAGGCCTTGGTATGCCGAGATTGTAAAAACGGCGATAGGAAGGCCCTGGAAGTTTCCACTCCGACACGACCTGCTGTCACAGGGTCCAGTATTCCACCCTTCCTTACAAAGGCTAAAGTTGACGGCCTGGCTGCTGAGACCCACATTTTTAAAAAGAGAGGGGTCTCTGGCCTGGTTCTTTCTACGCTCATTAATGCTAGAAAGCCAGCCTCCAGACTCATCTATCAGAGAGTCTGGAAAGCATACGTTTCCTGGTGTGAATCCAGAAGTTGGAATCCTCAGAAATATGAAATAAGCAGGATTCTTGCTTTTTGCCAGTTAGGAGTGGATATGAATTTAGCCCTTAGCACCATCAAAGGGCAAATATCGGCTCTATCAGTCTTCTTTCAGAGACCATTGGCATCTCACTCCCTAGTTCGGACATTCATTAAGGGGGTACTGAGGATAAATCCTCCAGTTAGGACTCCCTTGTGTCCATGGGATTTGAATTTGGTATTGTCAGTGTTGCAAAAGCAACCTTTTGAACCTATTCGCCATATTCCTTTAATTATATTAAGTAGGAAGTTGGCCTTTCTGATTGCTATAGCTTCTGCTAGGAGAGTATCAGAGCTAGCAGCTCTTTCTTGTAAAGAGCCTTATCTAATTTGTCACAAGGACAAGATCGTACTACGACCCCATCCGGCTTTTCTACCTAAGGTGGTGTCGGCTTTTCACTTGGATCAAGACATTGTTCTGCCTTCCTTTTTTCCAAACCCGCGGACGGCGGGGGAAAAATTATTACACTCTCTAGATCTAGGGAGAGCGGTAAAGGTGTATCTGCAAGCAACCGCTCAGATACGTAAAACAGATGTTTTGTTTATTTTACCAGATGGGCCCAAGAAGGGCCAAGCGGTATCAAGATCCACCATTTCCAGGTGGATTAGACAAGTAATTATTCAAGCTTATGGTTTAAAGAACAGGACTCCTCCTTTTCCTGTTAAGGCGCACTCTACCAGGGCGATAGGTGCTTCATGGGCAGTGCACCACCAGGCTTCGATGGCTCAGATCTGTAAAGCTGCAACTTGGTCTTCAGTCCATACATTTTCCAAATTCTATCAAATAGATGTGAAAGGACATGAGGATTCCGCCTTTGGGCGAAGTGTGCTGCAGGCAGCAGTATAGGGCTTCTGGTCCGCAAGCGGCCTGTTTTGATCTGTGTCTCCCCCCCTTCATATGAGCATTGCTCTGGGACGTCCCATTATGTAATGACTAGCTCTGTGTCCCGTGGTGTACGATAAAGAAAATAGGATTTTTATAACAGCTTACCTGTAAAATCCTTTTCTTGGAGTACACCACGGGACACAGAGGTCCCCCCCTTCTTATGGGAACCTTACTGCTTTGCTACAAAACTGAGGTACTTCCCTGATGGGAGGGGTTATATGGAGGGGAACTGTCTTCCATTGGTTGTGCCAGTGTCCAATCACCGCTGGTGACCCTTAACCCATTATGTAATGACTAGCTCTGTGTCCCGTGGTGTACTCCAAGAAAAGGATTTTACAGGTAAGCTGTTATAAAAATCCTATTTTTCTCGTCGGGGTTCTTGTCAAGCTTTCCTTGCATACACACTGTCAATCCAAAATCTCGTCGGTCTAAAGCGCAGTGACATACAACACGTACAACGGCAGTATAAAGGGGAAGTTCTATTCCTATAGCGCCACCCCTTGGGCTGCTTTTGCTGATCTCGTGTTACCGCGTGTTAGTAAAAGTTTAGTGAGTGACGATTCGCGCTTTTCAGTCTTCGTGCTTTCAATTCGTTACAGCATGACGAATGTGCTATCTCCATTACGAACGCTAGTTTTACCAGAAGGAGCGCTCCCGTCTCATACTTGATTCTGACCATGCGCGGTTTTTGAAGACTCGGAAAAGCATACACACGACCGGTTTTCTCGTCCAAAAACAGTCTGACGAGAAAAAAGAAAGCAGGTTTTCTTTTTTTCTCCTCGAGATTCGCGAAGAGAAACCATACACACGAACGGTTTTCTTGTCGTTTCTTGCCGAGAAAACCGGTCGTGTGTGTACAAGGCTTGACTTGTCCTTTGACCAATCAAAACAATCCCAGGTGTGAGATAAATTCCTTTTACTGCTGCTGTAATCACCATGTCGTATGCCAAAAGTCGGATGGTTAGGACAAGGATCCTACTTTGATCCAATTTCAATGATATTCAATGGGCTGAAGTAGGATCAAAGTCGGACCAAAGTAGTACAAGGGAGCATCTTCAAAGTCGGACCGACTTGTGTCGGACCAGTTAAGACGGCTCTCATAGGGAAACATTGATTTTCACACGTCATGCGACATGAGCTCCCAATGTCGGAGCGTTTGTTGGACCAGTGTGAACCCAGCCTGAGGCAGGTAAAAGTTCTGGAGTTGATTCTGTGGTATTTGCCATTTGAATCTATTTCTGTGAACCTACATCATGCGTTCAAAGGAGCTGTCCATGCAAGTGAAACAGGTCATTGTAAGGCTTCAATAACAAAACAAATCCATCAGAGAGATAGCAGCGACATTAGGAGTGACCAAATCAACAGTTTGGTACATTCTGAGGAAAGAAGAACGCACTGGTGAGCTCAGCAACATAAAAAGGCCTGGACGCCCACGAAAGACAACAGTGGTGGATGATCGCAGGATTCTCTCTATGGTAAAAAAAAAAAAAAACATTCACAACATCCAGACAAGTGAAGGACACTCTCCAGGAGGTGGGGGTATCATTGTCAAAGTCTACAATCAAGAGAAGACTTCCCGAGAGCAAATACAAGCCTGAAGAATAGAAAAGCCAGATTAGACTTGGCCAAAAAACATCTAAAAAAAGAGTCCTCCTTCAGGTTCTGTTATTAGCAATATGTAATGCAATGCAATAAATTGTACTGTATACCTTTTTTGAAAATAAAATAATTTGAAAGAAAAGCCAGACAATTTTCTGGAAAAGCATTCTTTGGACGGATGAAACTAAGATTAATCTGTACCAGAATGACAGGAAGAAAAAAGTGTGGAGAAGGCTTGGAACAGCTCATGATCCAAAGCACACAACGTCATCTGTGGTCACATGGTGGAGCTTGCAGTGTGATGGCATGGGCATGCATGGTTTCCGATGGCACTGGGTCATTGGTGTTTATTGATGATGGGGGAATTGATTTTCATTCAGTTACCAGTATATGCCGTCACTGGGTTTTTACCTATGGGGTATGTTCTGGGTAGGTTCACCTATTATTATTATTATTATTATTATTGGGGACCAGTTTTTATGTCTATTATACATAGTTTTTGATATAGCTTACAGCTTTAAATAAACTTTGTAGTTAACTCTTTAGGGTGTGCATTTGTCCATTTTCATTTTATTTTTTGGTCATATTATATTTGGATTGCACCCCCCCGGTAATATCGGTGAGAACTGCAGTTCTACAATTAGGTGGGAATCCCATACTCGCTCTATTTTTTTTTTTTGATGATGTGACAGAAGACAGAAGCAGCCAGATGAATTCTGCAGTGTTTAGAAATATACGGTCAGCCCAGATTCAGCCAAATGCAGCAAAGTTGATTGGACGGCGCTTCACAGTACAGATGGACAATGATCCAAAACACACTGCAAAAGCAACCCAGGAGCTTTTGAAGGAAAAGAAGTGGAATATTCTGCAATGGCTGAGTCAATCACCTGATCTCAACCCAATTGAGCATGCGTTTCACTTGCTGAAGGCAAAACTAAAAGGCAGAAGGACCCACAAACAAAGAGCAACTGAAAACAGCTGCACTTAGAGCCTGGCAAAGCATCAGAAAGGAGGAAAGCCAGTGTTTGGTAATGTCCATGGGTTCCAGACTTCAGGCAGTCATTGGCAGTAAAGGATTCTCAACAAAATATTAAAAATGAACATTTTATTTATGAATATTTTAATTTTTCCAATTACATTTGAGCCCCTGAAAATAGGGGGGGGGGGGTGTATAAAAATGGTTGCATTTCCTAAAATTTGTACTTGATATTCATGTTCAACTCCTTGAATTAAAGCTGAAAGTCTGCACTTCAAATTCATTTGGGTTGTTTCATTTAAATTTTATTCTGGTGGCATACAGAGCCAAAAAGTATGAAAAGTGTGCCTGTGTCCGAATATATATGGACCTCACTGTGTATATGCTTTTGAATTCTGACCTTGTTCTGTAACACTGAACTTTTCATTAATCGTTGCAGCTGCGTTGGAGGGTCTGTGCTCTGCATCGGTCATACACCATTATCCGGGAGGTACGGCAGGCAAGTCGGGAACACGACGCACGCAGAATATTTCCCTCTCTGCAGAGGCTAATAAACGGCACAGACCAGGTACAACCAATGCCTTCCCCAATGCCTTCCTCTGGATCAACTGTGGGTATAGGATTGTGTATATGCGATAGTATTTTTTTTTTTATACCTTTTTATTGGCTGAACTTAAATCGACTTGTGTTATTTTTTTCGACCAGACTGACTGTTTAACTAATGTAAATGAGAAAAAAAGGGTGGGATTTGTAGCCCACTGATCCCCAAACTAATAGTTTGTGAGCCTCATGTGACTCTCCACTCCCTCTGCTATTGCTCGCCACAACTTCTCAACTTTGTAATAGTTGTGCTTATGCGATATTTTACACTTTGTATGGTCATTAACCCCCTCGACCATACGCAAGTTTGCGTTCATGGCTTGAAGGGATTAAACCAGGGTGACGACTGCAGCTGCAGGCATCCCCCCGGTACCGTTTTTTAGAGCAGGCGGGTTGGCTCTTTAGCGATAACCGATGTGGCTAAAAGCTGACCGGCTATTATCCTAAGAAACGGGAGGGGACGCCCCCCCATCTTCCGCTGCTCTTCCCGGGCCCCCCATCCCACCGGGAGACCCGAGCCACCAGCTGGCATATCCGGCGAATAGGTTGAGACCCGAACAAAGCCGGATTCGGCTCTGATCGTGTCTCCGATGTAAAATCCTGGAAGCGGACGTCACAACGTCACTTCCGGTTTATGATGATAAAAAAAATGACAGTGTTCAGAATGGACAATTTTGGCAATCTGAATACTTTTAAGTGCAAAGGAGGGATTTGGTTTTAGACCCGATCCCTCCATAAAGAGTACCTGTCTCCACCTATTATTGTCACAAGGGATGTTTACATTCCTTGTGACAGCAATAAAAGTGATCAGATTTTTATTTATTTTTTAAAGGGACAATGTGTAAAAAAAAAAAAAAAAAAAAAAAAATCAAATAAGAAAAAATAAAAGATTTTGTTTTAAAGCGCCCAGAAAAAGCATACGCAAGTCGCAACCGCAAAAATAAACAGTATTCAAATCACACATCTGAAGTATCGCCGCAATCGTCAGAGCGAGAGCAATAATTCTAGCAAACAACCTCCTCTGTAATTCTAACCTGGTAACCATTATATTTTTTTAAAACGTCGCCTATGGAGATTTTTAGGTAAAACCTGCAGTACAATTTAGTTTGGAAATTCTAGAGAAATCAGAAATGCTCAAATAATGCATTACAATTTAACCAAACCCATTCGATTTTAGTCGACTAGGATGTACTGCAGGCTTTAGTCGACTAGAATGTACTGTATACAGGGCTTTTTTTCAGGGGGAACTTGGTGGAACTCTGTTCCACCACCTCTGGCTCAGACCCTTGGGGGGGCTGCTCAGCACCATAGGTGTGTGCGCAGCCTTTGGCATTAGGGTGTGCACCCCAAAGCTCAAACACACTCTACGGATCACTCACGATGTTTATTCAGAAAGGGAAGGGGCCAGTAAATGGCATATTTACTGGCCCCTTCCCCCACTCATCCTAAAACATCCACAGCAACAACCGGTGGGAGAGGGGGGAAGCCGACAGTGTTGTAGGGGGAAGGAGTGGGAGCCAGGTCAGTAGGGGGAATCTGTTATGCACAGGGTGATTAGGGTGTGACTGGGCACACCTGGCACACCCTGTGCGCACGTCTATGCTCAGCACAATCACTTGTAAACACAGAAGTCCAGTTTCTGTCTTTACAAGTGACAACTCTGCACTCTGTATGTAATACAATCCTGGCATTTAATGCCCCTTTAAGACACTCCTACTGTTCGTGAAATTTGACTGACCACACCCACTATTTGATGTGATTTGGAGGGTGTGTGTGGGTGGAGGGGTTTTGGGGGGTCGTGGTTGAGTTCCAGCACCTATTGTTTTTAGTTGACTAAAATGTACTGCAGGTTTTAGTCAACTTAATAAGACTAAAACTAAAAAGATTTCAGGTGACTAAAATGTGATTAAAACTAAAATGGCATTTTTGCAAAAAGACAAAATGAATACTGATCTGTAGCCCAGCAGATGAGAACTGGGCAGGGTTGGCAACATTGCTTGGTATTTCTGTGCAACAGAGGCAACTACAGCAAGTTAAAGCTAATCACCAGGCTCCCCACTTCCCGCCCTCCAACCCTTTTTAAGCGATTGCTGCCATTCAATGCCCTTTTCATCTGCCTAAAGCCATAGTCATGTGACATTTGAATCCCAAGTCTCCTCTCCTCTTCTGTTTTACAGGAGGTAGGGTCCTCCTTTGGTTGTCCATGTCACTCCCTGCGTGACTTAGACAATTCCTATAACTGTCCAGTGGCAGGGTCTTTTTAATATCTAGAAGAGGAGTGAAGTCCGCGTCTGCTACATGTTGAGGTCTGCCTGGAGCAGGCGTATCTGCAGCGCTGGATTAGTGATCCTCTGCACACAGAAATGGGGCTGCTGAGATATGGTGGATCTGGGTGAGTATACCGTGTTTCACAAGATAAGAAAAAAAAGCAAAATGGGTTTGTGGGGGAGGGTTCATATTTGCCCATAATTTGGGCTTTAAAGTGGAGTTCCCCCCTAAAATGGAACTTGCGCTTTTCGGAATCCTCCCCCCTTCCGGTGTCACATTTGGCACCTTTCAGGGGGGAGGGGGAGGAAGATACTTGTATAATCCAGGTATTTTCTCCCACTTCCGAGCATAGATATCTGTGGATATCTATGCCATATCCGGCCCCTCCTCCGCCCCCCCCCCACTGTCTTCTGGGAGACACACAGGTCCCAGAAGACAGCAGGGACCATTCAGATTGCGCAGCGTGAGTCACGCATGCGCTGTAGGGAACCAGGAAGTGAAGCCAGCAGGCTTCACTTCCTGATTCCCTTACCGAAGATGGCTGCGGCAGTATCCGAGAGTCGAGGGACAGATCGGCTTCGGGTGCCGACATTGCGGGCGCCCTGGATAGGTAAGTGTTTATATTTTAAAAGTCGGCACCTGTAGTATTTGTAGCTGCTGACTTTAAAAAAATAAAAATTTGGGCGGAACTCCGCTTTAAGAGCACATTGGGTTTTTGTCAGGATCAATTAGTGTTTTATTTTAAATCCTCTGTTATGTAAACCAGTTTATGAAGATCATACAATCCTTCCAAGTCCACCCTTTCCAAAAATCTGACCGCTTTTTCTTTCTTTCTCCATCTGACAGGAGCGCAAGAAGTGCTGATTGACCCGGGTAAGTAGATGGCTGCATTATATATGCTGTATGAATATCTCTAGTATGTTCTCATTTCAAGAGTAATATTAGTCACCCTTGTTGGTAAGCACTGAAAATAAAGGCTTAATATATGAATCAAACACTAAAAACAGAAAGCCCAGACCCTGTCACCGGACCCTGGCTTTATCAAAAATCTTCCCATAGGATGATATGTGCATTTAATGTACTGTATGCATGTTATTTGCCTGTAAGATCCTCCCTTGTGTAGATATTCAAAAGCCCTGAGACTGCTGCAGGGAGCCGCCATCTTGGATGTGATGCCAACAGCCCCAGCAGACTCAGTTGTCATCAAGTGACATTCTATAGCAACCTTTCTTAACTGGGGTGCCGTCTGGATTTGTCAGGGATGTTGCAAATATGGGAAGCAGTTTTTTATAGGATCACACATTGCTATGGTGTGTGTGTGGGCTGGCTGGCTGTAAGCACTGTAACAGCCATTGTTGCGTGGCATAATTTGTTGCCATGGGGCTGGCTGGTGGCAGGCCCGCCTGCACCATGGCGTCTCATGTTTTATCTAGGGTGGGTGGCGTTCAGGGCTGCCCCCAGCATTCAGGAGAGTTTGGAAGTCCACCTCCCTCCAGACCTGCTCCACCTACCACCTTCTGCCATGCTGCCACAGCTGTATGGGTGGGGAGGGCTCTGTGAAGAAGGACTCTGATGCATAGGGGGGCTCTGATGTAATGAGGGGGCTTCTGAAGTGATGGATAGACCTATGATGTGATAGGGATGGGAGGACCTCTGATGTATTAAGGGGTTCTTCGATGTGATGAGGGGTCCTTTGATGTGTAAGGGATGGGAGGACCTCTGATGTGTTGAAGGTACCTCTGATGCAATGAGGGGTCTTCTGATGTGATGGATGAACTTCTGATGGGGATGGGAGGACCTCTGATGTGTTGGAGGTACCTCTGATGGAATGAGAGGCCCTCAGATGTGATGGGAGATCTCTGATGTGTTGGAGGTACCTCTGATGGAATGAGGGGTCCTCTGATGTGATGGGGATAGGGGGACCTATGATGTGATGGAGTGACCTCTGATAGAAGAGGGGGACCTCTGATAAGATGGGAGGACCGCTGATCTAATGGGGGGACCTCTGATGTCATGGAGGGAGCTGTGATGTGATTGGGGGGGGGACCTCTGATGTGATGGGGGATCTCTGATGTGATAGGGATGGGAGGACCTCTGATGGAATGAGGGGTCCTCTGATGTGATGAGGGATCTCTGATGTGATGGATGAACTTCTGATGTGATAGGGATGGGAGGACCTCTGATGTGTTGGAGGTACCCCTGATGGAATGAGGGGTCCTCTGATGTGATGGGGGATCTCTGATGTGATGGATGAACTTCTGATGTGATAGGGATGGAAGGACCTCTGATGTGTTGGAGGTACCCCTGATGGAATGAGAGGTCCTCTGATGTGATAGGGATTGGTGGACCTCTGATGTGATGGAGTGACCTCTGATAGAATAGGGGGGCCTCTGATGCAATGAAGGGGTCCTCTGATGTGATGGATGAACTTCTGATGGGGATGGGAGGACCTCTGATGTGTTGGAGGTGCCTCTGATGGAATGAGGGGTCCTCTGATGGGGATAGGGGGACCTATGATGTGATGGAGTGACCTCTGATAGAATAGGGGGACCTCTGATGAGATGGGAGGACCGCTGATCTAATGGGGGGACCTCTGATGTCATGCAGGGACCTGTGATGTGATGGGGGGGGGGGACCTCTTATGTGATCCTGGGGGGGCCTGATATCAAATTTTATTTAATCAAGCCTGTTGTGTGCACTGTCCCAGGCTCAGGTTTCTCATTGATAATAAGTAAAATTTTATGTTTTTTAAGCTGGCGTGCCTTGAGATTTTGCATACTTTCTAAAGGTTGTTTGAGCTAAAAAAAGGTTGAGAAAGTCTGCTTTATAGTATTCCACTTCACTCTTCCCCCGGCAGCTACTTTAAAAGGTTATGTAGGATGGTGAGGCTGAAGTCTACATGAGCTGGGCCAGCACAGACAGTATATAGACAGGGGTCTCAAACTGGTGGCCCTCCAGCTGTTGGAAAACTACAAGTCCCATGAGGCGTTGCAAGGCTGACAGTTACAAACATGACTCCCACAGGCAGAGGCATGATGGGACTTGTAGTTTCGCAACAGCTGGAGGGCCACCAGTTTGAGACCCCTGATATAGACACTCCCGGAAGAGGAGAGGTCTAGAGCGTGTAAGGAGGGAGGGATGCAAGGGAATTGACTATTTCTGGTGTAGTCAAATCTTCTTTCAAGTTGAACGGCTCATTGCAAATGAATAAAACCCTGAAATTAAGTCTTTAAAATACTGGATTTTTATGTGCTTTTTTTTGTGTGCAATGCTTTAAGTTGGTGGTACGGTCTCTTTAACTAACCATGTTTTTTTAAATCTGCTGCAGCATCAGGTTCAGCGGTCTCAGCGTATGCATTAAGTCAATGCTGGAATTGGCACAGCTTATACCAGAGAGCAGGGCAATGAACCCGTTAGTTTACTCTACATTAGATATTTAAACCCAACGTTGGTATATTTTGTCACGCTTCTCCAGGCAGATCTTCTGATCTAGCCATCAGTATGGACAAGGGCTTACGTGCTATAAGAGAAGATTGCATGAACTCCTAAATGGCCCTGCTCCTGGAATTCTGCTCCAGCCTATGGTTTGGAGATGACTTTTCTGTGGGCTGAAGAGCAACAAAATGGTATCCGCTTCACCCCCACCCCAATATATTCACTGCTTTATTATCCTAAACTTACCAGTCAGATAATTTGTCAAAAATACATTAAATCCCTTTAATTTACACCTTTTTAAAGTGGTTGTAAACCATATTGATAAATAGATGTCAGAAAAAAGGGGGCGGAAAGATGAAGTTACACTCTGCAGAGCTCAGGAAGGAGAGCTCTGAGAGCTGATTGGAGAGAGGAGTTACACCTCCTTCACCAGGAACAGAGTTGAGGCTAGAGGTCCCTCCCCTGTCACCATTTTTCTCTTGGAGTCATGAGAACTTGTCAGACATGACTCGTGCTGATAGCAGAGGAAGGAAGTTTTTTTAATATGAATTTTCAATAATAATAGAGATGCCATTAATAATTCATTATTGTACATTTTGGTTCTCTCATAAGGTGCCCTGTCCACCAATGGGATCAATATGGATGCCAGTATGGAGATTGGACGAGCCAAAAACTGTCTGAGTCCTGATGACATCATAGAAAAGTACAAAGAAGCCATCTCTTACTATGGGAAGGTAGGAGAGAAACTGAGTGATAAATATCTCACCTGAGATAATAGAAACCCCAGCTTTGACTGTATACTTAATAATGTCAATGTCCTATCTGATAGCTTTCTTCTTAACAATGTCACCGGTCTCTAGTGATTGGATAGGCTGCATTCTCAATGATGTCACCGGTCTCTAGGGCTATATTTTCAGTGATGTCACCAGTCTCTAGTGAACGGATAGGCTATTTTCTCAGTGATGTCACCGGTCTCTAGTGATTGGCTAGGCTGCATTAACAACAATGTCACCAGTCTCTAAGGCTATATTTTCAGTGATGTCATCTGTCTCTAGTGAATGAATAGGATACATTCTTGGTGATGGAACCAGTCTCTAGTGAATGGATAGGATACATTCTCAGTGATGTCATCCGTCTCTAGTGAATGGATAGGCTGCATTCTCATTCTCAGTGATGTCATCCATCTCTAGTGAATGGATAGGCTGCATTCTCAGTGATGTCATCCGTCTCTAGTGAATGGATAGGCTGCATTCTCAGTGATGTCATTCATCTCTAGTGAATGGATAGGCTGCATTCTCAGTGATGTCATCCGTCTCTAGTGAATGAATAGGCTGCATTCTCAGTGATGTCATCCGTCTCTAGTGAATTGATAGGCTGCATTCTCAGTGATGTCATCCGTCTCTAGTGAATTGATAGGCTGCATTCTCAGTGATGTCAGCCGTCTGTAGTAAATGGATAGGCTGCATTCTCAGTGATGTCACTTGTCTCTAGTGATTGGATAGACTGCATTCTCAGTCTTTAGTGAATGCTGTGTTTTTGGAGACACATGTTATCTCTATGGATAAGTCTGTAAACCCTCTTCTTTTGTCTTCAGTCTAAGGCAGCGGGAGTCATCGAGCTGGAGGCCTGTGTGAAGGCGGTCCGTGTGTTGGCCATACAGAAGAAAAGCATGGAGGCCTCGGAGTTTCTGCAGAATGTGGTCTACATCAACCTGCGCCAGGTTAGTCATAAACCCCCAACAGCTAATGTAGGATGTGATGGATCTATATAGCAAAGATGTCAACGATCAAAGACAGGTGAATTGTCTTTGAAAGGGAAAAGCTACAAATCTCAAGATTGTATTGATCCGTCACTCTTTTTGGCTGCCTGTCTCTGGCGGAGTGGATCTGATAATAAGCAAGTGAGCAGTGCCCTCTTTCCTGGCAATGAGCAGTCCCCTCTTTCCTGGCAATGAGCAGTCTCCTCTTTCCTGACACCCTGGGAATCCGCAGTCTCCTCCCTCTTGACATATTTCGTGTATGCCATTCTCTCTGTATTCAGCTCCATATGTGGCTTGTAATAACCATATGGGCCGAATTCGAGAAAATCAATAACATCCACACTAAATGGCATGGATGGAGGAGTCTCCACTGCCGCCTATTGTATTCAGGAGGCTGTGCCACCCGTGGCTATTGTATTTGGGTGGCTGTGGCTGGTTGGGTGCATTGGCACTGCTGGACAGTGACTGCATCTGACTTTTTGTTGAGTAAGTTGGTGCATGCAGGGGGCCACCTATGACTTAAATTTAAACAAGCATTCGATGATTTTCAAGCTGTCTATGAGGGCCTTCAATCAGGATGATGGACAGCAGCTCTGTGAAGCACAACAGGAAAATAAATCGGACACTAATATTTGATTTAAAAAAAACAAACCTTTTCACGTAATGTATGTACCGTAGTCTTATCTTCTTTACACAGAAAAGTCCCTTCTATTGCTCTCAGCCTCCTCCGAGTCTACATATTAATTTTTTTATTTTTTTTTGCTACTATAATCCCACTTCTTTTTTGGCCAGGAGTGGGCAATTAACCACTTGCTTACTGGGCACTTAACCCAACCCCCCCCCCCCCCCCTTCCAGACCAATTTTCAGCTTTCAGCGCTCTCACTCTTTGAATGACAATTGCACGGTCATACAACGTTGTACCCAAATGACATTTTAATAATTTTTTCCCACAAATATAGCTCTATTTTGGTGGTATTTGATCACCTCTACGGTTTTTATTTTTTGTTAAAAAAATTGAAAAAGACAGAATAAAAAAAAAAATACAAAACCGTTTTATATTTTGTTATAAAATTTAGCAAACAGGTAATTTTTCTCCTTCATTGATGTACACTGATGAAGCTGCACTGATGGGCACCGATGGGCTGCACTGATGGGCACCGATGGGCTGCACTGATGGGCTGCACTGGTGGGCACTGATAGGCGGCACTAGTGGGCACTAAGAGGCGGCATTGGTGGGCACAGAGTTGACACTGAGAGGTGGCACTGAAGGGCATTGATAGGTGGCACTGGTGGGCACTGAGAATTGGCACTGATAGGTGGCCGTGATGGGCACTGATGGGTGGCAACGATGGGCACTGATCAGCACTGATGAGGCACTGACTGGCACCACTGGTGGGCATTGATAGGTGGCACTCGTGGGCATTGATAGGTGGCACTTTATTGCACTAGTGGTCACTGTGGGCACTGGCAGGGGGCACTGGTGGGTACTAATGAGGCTGATGTGCCTCTTCCACTGGGGACCGATGTCCCTTAAACAAAAGCCGGTGATCGGCTTTTTTTTCTCCTCACGCTGTCGGGAGAAAAAAAAAACGATTACCAAGCTTTGTTTACATCACGTGATCAGCTGTCATTGGCTGACAGCTGATCACGTGGTAAGGGGCCGGGACCGGCCACCCTTACTCGGATCTGTGATCACCTGAGTCTCAGTGACTCGGTGATCTCAGCGCGCGCGTGCAATGGGGAGGACGTCTATTGACGGCCTCCCAGAAATTCAGGTCCGCGCTGTGGCCGTCATTCGGCTATAGCGGGGACGACAAGTGGTTAAAGCAATATTAAACCCAAAACCATACATTTATTATATTGCAGCTTCCCAATTTTTAGATGTGATGGCTGCATTAGTTTTCTTTCTATTCACCTGGTGATCCTACCAGGAAGTCTGTTGTTTTTCAAAAGAAGAAGCACTTTTGCAGATAGTATCGGTTACAAAGATGAGACAAATCATTTAGCACTGATAAGAGTGCTTACAATGATAAGGTTTTTGTTTATTTATGTAAAACCTTTATCACTAAAGGGGGAAAAAAACTACTTTATTGCTGTAACTATTTATAAAGCGCTAGCTGTACAGCCGTAGCCAAAAGTTTTGAGAATGACACAAATATTAATTTTCACAAAGTCTGCGGCTTCAGTGTTTTTAGATCTTTTTGTCAGATGTTACTATGGTATACTGAAGTATAAATTACAAGCATTCCATAAGTGTCAAAGGCTTTTATTGACCAGTACACTGAGTTTATGCAAAGAGTCGATATTTGCAGTGGTGACCCTTCTTTTTCCAGACCTCTCCAATTCCCCCCCCCGCCATGTGTCAATCACCTTCTGGGCCACATCCTGACTGATGTTTGTCAGAATTTGTGGGGTTTTTCGTTCGCCCGCCTCTTGAGGACTGACTACAAGTTCTGAATGGGATTCAGGTCTGGGGAGTTTCCTGGCCATGGACCCAAAATGTTGATGATTTGTTCCCCAAGCCACTTGGTTATCACTTTTGCATTATGACAATGTGCTCCATCATCCTGGGAAAGGCATTGTTCCTCAACAAACTCTTCTTGGATGGTTGGGGGAAGTTGCTCTCGGAGGATGTTTTTATATCATTCTTTATTCATGGCTGTGTTCTTAGGCAAAATTGTGAGTGAGCCCTCTCCATTGTCTGGGAAGCGACCCCCACACATGAATGGTCTCAGGATGCTTTACTGTTGGCATGACACAGGACTGATGGTCGCGCTCACCTTCTCTTCTCCGGAGAAGGTTTTTTCCAGATGCCCCAAACAATTGGAAAGTGAATTCATTAGAGAAAATGACTTTACCCCAGTCCTCAGCAGTCCAATCTCTGTACCTTCTGCAGAATATCAGTCTGTCCCTGATGTTGTTCCTGGAGAGAAGGGGCTTCTTTGCTGCCCTTCTTGACACCAGGACATCCTCCAAAAGTCTTCTCCTCACTGTGTGTGCCGATGTCCTCACACCTGCCTGCTGCCATGCCTGAGAAAGCTCTGCACTGGTGGTGCCCCAATCCCGCAGCTGAATCAACTGTGGGAGACGGTCTTGGCGTTTGCTGGACTTTCTTGGGTGCCCTGAAACCTTCTTCACAACAATTGAACCTCTCTCTCCTTTAAAGTTCTTGATGATCCGATAAATGGTTGATTTTAGGTGCAATCTTAGTAGCAGCAATATCCTTGCCTGTGAATCCCTTTTTGTGCAAAGCAATAATGACTGCACGTGTTTCCTTGCAGGTAACCCTGGTTAACAGAAGAACAACAATGATTTCAAGCACCACCCTCCTTTTAAAGCTTCCAGTCTGTTATTCGAAGGGTCCTTTCACACGGGCGTTACGCCTGGCGGGCTCTGCTTTGTTCAGTGGGGTATTGATCTGCTGATCCCCGCTGAGCAGGCGGATGACAGGTCTGTCTCGCTCACTGTGCAGGGAGAGACCTGTCAGAGCCCCGCTCTCCTCTATGGGGAGATCAGATGAAAACTGACCACCTGTCCATTTTCATCCGATCCGAGCCACCAGACCAATGGGAAAACAGGGTCTCCATCCGTCTGGATTTCAAGTACAGGATCAGATCGCTTATTGGCGGATGTCAGCAGACATGTCACCACGGACATCTGCTGCCCCATAGGAGTGAATGAAGGCTCCAATCGGGTCCGCCTGAAAAAGTGACAGGCGGACCTGATCAGAAAGCCCGTGTGAAAGGGGCCTAACTCAATCAGCATTACAGAGTGATTTCCAGCCTTGTCCTCGTCAACACTTGACACCTGTGTTAACGAGAGAATCACTGACATGATGTCAGCTGATCATTTTATGGCAGGGCTGAAATGCAGTGGAAATGTCTTTTTTGGGGTTTAAGTTTATTTTCATGGCAAAAGAGGGACTTTGCAATTAATTGCAATTCATCTGATCACTCTTTCTAAAATTCTGGAGTATATGCAATTTTCCATCATAAAAACTGAGATAGCATACTTTGTGAACATTAAATTAATATTTGTGTCATTCTCAAAACTTTTGGCCAGAGCTGTAGTTTTTGCTTCAATTTGTTAGTGTGTTTAAACCTGCTAGTACATCTAACACTCTCCTCCCCTCAGAATAGCAATGCTGCTGTTCAAATGCAATCTTAGTAGCAGCAATATCCTTGCCTATGAATCCCTTTTTGTGCAAAGCAATGATGAGTACACATGTTTCCTTGCAGGTAATCCCGGTTAACAGAAGAAGAACATTGATTTCAAGCACCACCCTCCTTTTAAAGCTTCCAGTTTGTTATTCTGAGGGTCCTTTTTACACTGGCGTTCCGCCCAGCAGACTCTGCTCAGCGGGGTATCGATCCTCTGATCCCCACTGAGCAGGCGGATGACAGGTTCGTCTCCTCTCACTGTGCAGAGACTGACCTGTCAGAGCCTCGCTCTCCTCTATGGGGGGGATCAGATGAAAACGGATCCGCCTGTCCGTTTTCATCCTGTGCTCCTTCACCCAGAGTCGGGGCGCCCTAATACAGGAGGTATATTACTGGCCAGATCGGATAAGGGACGGTATTCCCAATGGGGCTTTGGACAGCAGGGTAGTAAAATCAGAAGAGTAGAAAATGGATAGCAAAAAACAATGCACCATATAAACAGTAGTATCATATATATATAAGCATAAAAAAGAACTGGCCAAGTGGTACAGTACATATTCCACAATGAAGCGTATATACAATATTGCACAGAATTTAAGCATGTGGTTACATGTCCAGATGCTGAAGTAAAGGATTCCGACGCGTTTCGACCTGTGTGCGGTCATCATCAGGGGGGATAGTTAGCTCTAGGAGACACATTGCATATTGTCAGAATTTTAAAACATATCATCATGAATCCCATAGAGTTTCTACAATGGTGATACACTTACTGCTAGGAAGTGGAAAAGGTGATCCCATGGTCAAAAAGGATAAGAGCCGTAGAGTGGTTCGGGGGCCCCCCATTGCTGCCCCTGCCCACCCCAAGGCGGATAGACCTGGCCCAAGGGGCTTACAAGGAGCCGCACCAATGGTGCCCTCCAGGAGACGGAAGAGTAGGCACCTGCAATGAATACCCAATCAATGACCATGTGTAAATATAGGAGATTAGATAGGTTGACTCTTAACGCATTCACAGGAGTATAAATAAAATAAAAGTATATAATGGATGTGTGGACTTGCTGCAAACATGTCTATTGATAACGGTATACATAACAGCATCTTAGAGTTCCATTAATGTGATTAACCAATGGGTATGGGTGGAACCATATGTTGGTATATTGTTAAATTATTGAGAGAGTATCATTGTATGATAAAATTAACAGATTATCATATAGTGTGTAGGTGAGTATAGTGGGATATGCCTGTAATAAGAGCTGTCCACAGGGGGGCAGCGATGTGATAAAAAGTGCTGGTAGGTATGAAAATAAGGGTGATAGGGTGAAAATAGTGTCAGCCCACTAATTGCAGGCTGAGGTATTGGGCCAGTGTAAAAAAATGTGAAAAATTGTTTCAGCCGACATGTGTTCAAACATAGGCGTGAAAAAAACAAGTACCGTACATACTCGAGTATAAGCCGACCCGAGTATAAGCCGAGGTACCTACTTTTACCACAAAAAACTGGGAAAACGTATTGACTCAAGTATAAGCCGAGGGGAGGAAATGTGCCCATTGCCACCTCACTGTGCCAATTGCCTAACCTTACTGTGCCCATTGCCATCTCACTCTGCCACCTCACTGTGCACATTGCCACCTCACTGCCCATTGCCATCTCACTGTGCCCCCTTACTGTGTCCATTGCAGCCTCCCTGTGCCCAAGTCAGTGTACCTGAAAATCTTGTAATTCCGTGGCTGGCGTCCATTGTTCAAATCTCGCGCCGTTCTCCCTGTCCCTTCCGTGATAGGCGTTTCCAGCAAACACTGTGTTGAGTGTTGCTTCTATCACGGAGATCCTCTCATTCTCGGACTCCGTTTCCCAGCAGGCACTGTGTTCGGTGCTCCGCCAATCACGGAGGTCGGACAAGAGGACCTCCGTGTTTGGCGCAACACTCAACACAGTGTTTGCTGGAAACGCCTATCGCGGAAGGGACAGGGAGAAAGGCGCTAGATTTAAACAATGGACGCCGGCCGCGGAATTTCACGATTTTCAGGTACTGACTCGAGTATAAGCCGAGGGGTATACTTTCAGCCCTAAAAAAAGGGCTGAAAAACTTGGCTTATACTCAAGTATATACGGTAATCAAAAAGGAAGTATTTTCAAACCCCAAAGCCAACTAATGGGGTGTGGGGGTGGAGGTTATCTAATAAGTTATATTTACCTTATAAAAGGTGGTGGGTAATATAGGTAGATAAGTTGTGTGTAGTATAAACCTCACTGCGGGTAAGAAAGAGAGGTAAGGGCTTAGTACCGAGAGATCATGTGTGCAGTGCCGTCCATTCTAATCCGTGTGGAATCATGGTATGAATCACAGGCGGTGGTCATTTATATATGCCTGCGGATAAGGAAATTTTGGGTAAACAGATGCAGATGGTGCCTCCCTCCCCATGGAGATGTGGCATCCGGGCCGCTGGATGAGCAGCCCAGGTGCGGCTCCCTCGGCGTCCCGGAAGGCGTGAGCCCCGGCCACCGCCGTCATCTCCGCCGCGAATCACGAGATGTCACGGTGCCATGCGCACGCCAAGGCCAGATCAGATGTTACTGGCCAGATCAGGGCAAAAAAGCCTAACAAAAAAAGAAAACTAATGCAGCCACCACATCTGCAATATATTACTTTTTTGGTTTTGCGTTTAATACCGCTTTAAATTCCGTAATAAGCGTAGGGTATACTTTCCAAGTCCCAATAACTCCAGACTTCTACTTGAATGAATTAAATATCACATGTATATGGGTACAAAGGAGTCGGAGCTTCTCTTGGGCAACAAACGCTGAAAAGGCAGTCCATTGACGCAGATGGGCAGCCCTATGTGCGTCACGTGAACATTGCGCAACAAAAAATCGCAGGCGGGAGTGCTAATTCCCACTATGCAATATGTGAATGGGGGCCTAAGTAACTACTGCTATCTGTACCAAGACCTGAGACCCTTATCAGAAATATTATCATTGCTGCATACCTGAAACTCAGATTGCCTGACAGCATCTGCAGTTCTTGCATGTAGGCTCTAGGTGTCACCAGTGCTCCTTGGTTATTATGTGCAAGCTGTGATTTCGGTGTCGGGGAATATGAAATCGCAGTCGCTGTACATTTTATGCTGCAGTGTTTGTCCTTTTTTTCCTTTTTTTTTTTTTTTTTTCTTTTTTTTTTTTTTTTTTTTTACTCATTCTTTTTTTCCCTTTGGTGGTTATGAACGTTTTATGCCAGTTAAAACTTTTTCATTATCTTTGCATAGTCTATAAGCCAGATTATTAAGCAGTGTAATGATAGCATAATGCTAAGAGTACTTGGAGAGCTTTGAAAATTTGATCTACAGTTGCCGTTGTGTTGCTTCATTGTTAGGAAGTGTAAAAACTGCATGGAGAAAGAGAAACCCTTTCTAAAGCAGAACTCCGCCCTTCCTTTCAGTCTTGCACAGTTATACAGGCTGCTCTCTGGGCTTACTCTGATTTCACTGCACACTGTGAGCGCCTCGCTACAGAATATAAACAAATATGGCAGTTTTAATCTGTAAAAGATTCTAAGGTATTGAACTGAGCAGACACACTGGATGTACAGTGCTTCCGGAAAGTATTCGCAGCGCTTCCCTTTTTACACATTTTGTTATGTTACAGTCTTATTCCAAAATGGGTTACCGTATGTATATATTCGGGTATAAGCCGACCCGAATATAAGCCGAGGCACCTAACTTTACCACAAAAAAATGGGAAAACGTATTGACTCGAGTATAAGCCTAGGGTGTCCATGTGCATGCCTCACTGTGCCTCACTGTGCCCATGCCTCACTGTCCATGACTAGACTTACGTTTTAACATAGGAATATATGGAAGGGGTGCCCGGCTTTGAAAAATTGGTGCTCCCCGGCCGTAGGTCCCCCACACAGAAACCTTTGCACACTTGTAGAGGAGAACTGGGGCTACATGTGTGCCAAGTTTTGGGTCCAGGGGACCTACGGCCGTCCGGTACCGGGTCCCCAAAGTTACCAGAGAAATTACAGTTTAACATTGGAGTCTATGGAAGGGGAGCCCGGCTTTGAAAAATCGGTGCTCCCCGGCCGCAGGTCCCCTGGACAACAAACTTTGCACACTTGTAGAGGAACAGTGGAGCTATATGTGTGCCAAGTTTGGAGTCGAGGGAACCTACTGCCGGCCGGTACCGGGTCCCCAAAGTCCGGGAGATCAGCCGCAAAAAGGTGACTCGAGTATAAGCCATGGGGGGGGGGCATTTTCAGCACAAAAAAAGTGCTGAAAAACTCGGCTTATACTCGAATATATACAGTAAATTCATTATTTTCCTTAGAATTTTACAAACAATACCCCATAATGACAACGTGAAAGAAGTTTGTTTGAAATCTTCAAATTTATTAAAAATAAAAAAACAAACCAAAAACCACGTACATAAGTATCACAGCCTTTGCTCAATACTTTGTTGAAGCTCCTTTGGCACCAATTGCAGCCTCAAGTCTTTCTGAGTATGATGCTACAAGCTCGGCACACCTATTTTTGGGCAGTTTCTCCCATTCTTCTTTACAGGACCTCTCAAGCTCCATCGGATTGGATGGGGAGCGTCGGTGCACAGCCATTTTCAGATCTCTCCAGAAATGTTCAATCGGGTTCAAGTCTGGGCTCTGGCTGGGCTTCGGGACAACTCACAGAGTTGTCCCAAAGCCACTCCTTTGTTATCTTGGCTGTGTGCTTAGGGTCGATGTCCTGTTGGAAGATGATCCTTCGCCCCAGTCTGAGGTTCAGAGCGTTCTGGAGCAGGTTTTCATCAAGGATGTCTCTGTACATTGGTGCATTCATCTTTCCCTCGATCCTGACTAGTCTCCCAGTTCCTGCTGCTAAAAAACATCCCCACAGCATGATGCTGCCACCACCATGCTTCACTGTAGGGATGGTATTGGCCAGGTAATGAGCGGTGCCTGGTTTCTTCCAGACATGACATTCGCCATTCAGACCAAAGAGTTCAATCTTTAATTTCATCAGACCAGATAATTTTGTTTCTCATGGTCTGAGAGTCCTTCAGGTGCCTTTTGGCAAACTCCAGGAGGGCTGTCATGTGCCTTTTACTGAGGAGAGGCTTCTGTCTGGCCACTCTATCATACATGCCTGATTGGTGGAGTGCTGCAGAGATGGTTGTTCTTCTGGAAGGTTCTCCTCTCTTCACAGAGAAATGCTGGAGCTCTGTCAGGGTCTGTTGGTCACCTCCATGACTAAGCCTTCTCTCCTGATCGCTCCGTTTGGCCGGGCGACCCACTCTAGGTAGAGTCCAGGTGGTTCCAAACTTCTTCCATTTACGGATGATGGAGGTCACTGTGCTGATTGGGACCTTCAATGCTGCAGACATGTTTCTGTACCCTTCCCCAGATCTGTGCCTCCATACAATCCTGTCTCTGAGATCAACAGACGATTCCATGGACTTCATGGCTTGGTTTGTGCTCTGACATGCACTGTTAGCTGTGGGACCTTCTATAGACAGGTGTGTGCCTTTCCAAATCATGTCCAACCAACTGAGTTTACCACAGGTGGGCTCCAATCAAATGGTAGAAACATCTCAAGGATGATCAGTGCATACAGGATGCACCTGAGCTGAATTTTGAGTGTCATGGCAAAGGCTGTGAATACTTGATCATGGGATTTTTTTCGTTTTTTATATGTAATAAATTTGCAAAGATTTCAAACACACTTCTTTCAAGTTGTCATTTATTGGATATTGTTTGTAGGATTTTTAGGAAAATAATGAATTTATTCCATTTTGGAATAAGGCTGTAACATAACAAAATGTGGAAAAAGTGAAGCGCTGGGAATACTTTTCGGAATCACTGTATAACCTACCGTATATACTCGAGTATAAGCCGAGGCACCTAATTTTACCACAAAAAACTGGGAAAACGTATTGACTTGAGTATAATCCTAGGGTGTCCATCTGCATGCCTCACTGTGCCTCACTGTGTCCATTAACTAGACTGACGTTTAACATGGGAGTCTATGGAAGGGGTGCCCGGCTTTGAAAAATCGGTGCTCCCTGGCCATAGGTCCCCCGGACAACAAACTTTGCACACTTGTAGAGGAAGAGGGGGGCTACATGTGTGCATGCTTGAGGTCCAGGGGACCTATGGCCGGCCGGTACCGGGTCCCCAAATTCACCAGAGAAATTACCGTTTAACCTGGGAGTCTATGGAAGGGGTGCCCGGATTTGAAAAATAGGTGCTCCCCGGCCTTAGGTCTTCCGGACAACAAACTTTGCACACTTGTAGAGGAAGAGTGGGGCTACATGTGTGCCATGCTTGGGGTCCAGGGGACCTACGGCTGGCCGGTACCGGGTCCCCAAAGTCCGGGAGATCAGGCACAAAAGGGTGACTCGAGTATAAGCCGCATTTTCAGCACAAAAAAATGTGCTGAAAAACTCGGCTTATACTCGAGTATATACGGTAATATGCTTTATCCTTTTTTTATTATTTTCTTATTATTATGTAGTATTAATGCGTTAATTGGACAATCATATTATATACATCAAAAATATATTGTATATTTGGATAAGTGGGCATTTTTGTGTATTAAGGAGTGTGATTGTTTGTAATATTTTAATATAACGTGTCGCTTTAAATAAAAAATAAATAATAAATAATAAAATACAGAAAATGCTGTTTCAGGCACCCAAAAATGCGCCGCATTTTTTAAATGCAAGGAGGTGCCATTAGGAAATAAAAGGCACCCCTGCGTGTCTGCAGAAGAGCAGAGCATTTTTGCTGCGGGTGGCCTGGCTTCTGTAGAATGTGTAAAATGAATGCATAGTACAAGCTGATTGGTCCGATTTGTTTCAGTTCACCTTCCCTGATGGCGCGGATGGATAAAACTGTCCTTTTTTCTCTCTTCTCAGCTGTCTGAAGAGGAGAAAATTCAGAGGTACAGCGTTCTGTCCGAGTTGTACGAGCTCATTGGCTTTCACCGCAAGTCCGCTTTCTTCAAGAGGGTGGCCGCCATGCAGTGCGTGGCCCCGACCATCCCGGAGCCCGGCTGGAAAGCTTGTTACAAACTCCTTCTAGAGACTTTGCCTGGATACAGCTTGTCCCTGGACCCCAAAGACTTCAGCAAAGGTAAGAAGAGTCTCTTCTATAAACAGAATAAGACAGTGAGATTCACGACGTGGAAGGATCTGGGATGTACACCAACCATACTCAACTCTTTTACCTGGTAACCTTGTGCCGGCCACGCAATGCATATGTGTGGCATCAAAGAGGGTGGACTTTAACAGTTAAGGTTTCTGTGCTGAGAGCGTGCCCGCTGCACGCTCCCGTGCTGTCATAGGCAGCTTCCAGTCTTAAAGCGGAGTTCCACCCAAAAATGGAAATTCCGCTTTTCCGTTTCCCCCCCCCCCCCCCCTTCCGGTGTCACATTTGGCACCTTTCAGGGGGGAGGGGGGGAGCAGATACCTGTCTAGTACAGGTATTTTGCTCCCACTTCCGGGTATAGATACCTGTGCCACCCGCGGGTATCTACGCCACTTCCGGCGCCTTCTCCGTCCACCTGCTGTCTTCTGGGAGACACACAGGTCCCAGAAGACAGGGACCAGTGGGTAACACGCAGCGCGAGTCGCGCATGCGCAGTAGGGAACCAGGAAGTGAAGCAGATTTCCTCATTAGTGCTCTGCAGCTCCACACCTGACAGTTAATTATGAAACCACTCCCAGTAGACTCACTCTGTACAGAGGCACAGACAAACACACAGGGATTTCTAAGGCCCCTTTCATACTGAGGCGTTTTTCAGGCGTTTTAGCGCTAAAAATAAAGCTGTAAAAATGCCTGAAATAATCCTGCCCCAGCATTCTCAATGTGAAAGCCCTGAGGGCTTTCACACTGAGGCGTTGTGCTGGCTGTGCGTTGGAAAAAATCCTGCAACCAGCTTTTTTGGAGCATCTTTGGGGCGCATAAAATAGCGCTGTAAAAACACCTATCCCCATTGAAATGAATGAGTACCGCGGTGAAAACGCATAGGCGTTAGCGCTATTTTTAACGCTAACGTGGTAAAAACGCTAATGCCCTGTACTCGCGATCGGTTTTACCGATGAAAACAGTTCGATGGACTTTTTTCATCGGACAAACCGATCGTGTATGGGCCCCATCGGTCTTTTTTCCATCAGTGTTAAAAAATAGAACATGTTTTAAATTTATCTGATGGAAAAAAAAACGATAGCAAATTACTATCGTCTGTGGGGAACTCCATCGGATAAAAAACCCACGCATGCTCAGAATCAAGTCAACGCATGCTCAGAAGCATAGAACTTAATTTTTCTTGGCTCGTCTGCGTGTTTTACGTCACGGCGTTTGGGACGATCGGTTTTTTGACTGATGGCGTGTAGGCAAGACTGATGGAAGTCAGCTTCATCGGATTTCCGATGGAAAATCCATCGGTTTAAAATCCATAGGAAATCCGATCGTGTGTACACAGGGGTTAATAGTTTTTAGCGCGTTATTGCAACGCCTCAGTGTGAAAGGGGCCTAAAGCATAACAAAAGGTAGGAATCTGCAACAAAGCTTCTTCTAATCCTTGCAATGTACAGAGATCACCCAGAGGGGAATGTTTTTTTCTCAATAAAAGTGGAGATGCGCTTTAAATAAAAGTGGAGTTACTCTTTTACATAGATGTTTATGGCACCTCTGATTTGACTTGGGAGGGTTTAGTTCCTCTCTTTTCATTTATTTTTGTAGTCTTTATTTGCAGACTTTTTTTTTTTTTTTTACACTCATAAGTTGCTGAAGAATAAAAGCTTTTTGGAAAGCGGTGTTTATTAATTTCCTTTGTGCCCGCCAGTAGCAGAGCTCTCGGCGATGGCTGCACAGCCATAATCTGTTTAAGAACCAAAACAAAACGGAGAATGCCAAGCCTCCTCTTCTGTGACTGTTCCTAATACGAGCGCGGAACGGCGGAGCGCGCCACCGGAGAAAAATAATTCCGGATTATTGGGGTAACAGTGCTGGATGTTGATAAAACCTATTAAGATGTTCAGCCTGGTGGAACTGAGCCAGAGTATGCGTGGGTTATTTTTTATTTTTTTTTGGATCCATCTGGGGAAGAAACATTTTGAAGAATAGAATGTAGAATAACGGTAATTGAAATTAATATTGATTCTTAATTCTTCTTCTATAAGTGAATACATCTCTGTTCTGCTGGATCGAGCAACACTCTCACGTCTGTAGGACCATCAAGAACCGGTGGGCTGACCACTCTTGGGGAATGATCATTGTGGTCAGAAAACCAGTTCTTAGAATCCTCTATCAGACAAGATTGGTGCAGAGAACTAACCACTATTTCTGACATGAAGGACTTTGCGACTTTCAGATGGTCTCACTTAGGGTACTGTTCCACTACTTAGATCAACACAACCATCATGTGACTTAAAGTGGAAGTAAACCCCCCTATCGTTTTCAGCCAAGGAAACTGCCTTCTTTGCCTCTGTTTAATCTACAACTGCCATGATGCTGCACATGTGATCAGTTATGACACCAGCCATTGGATGGTTTGACAGTTTGGTTGAGAGCACAACCAATGGGAGTGTTACATTTCCAGAACGTGCCGTAAATGAAACAGTTTTATGGATGGGTTTACATTTGCTTTAAGCCTGGGTACGCACAATGAGTTGATTGGGTTGAACGTAGTGGCAGCACAGTGGTGTAGTGGTTAGCACTCTCGCCTAGCAGCAAAAGGGTCTCCTGGTTCGAATCCCGACCACGACACCATCTGCCTGGAGTTTGCATGTTCTCCCTGTGATTGCGTGGGTTTCCTCCGGGTACGCCAGTTTCCTCCCACACTCCAAAGACATGCTGATAGGTTAATTGCATCTTGTCCAAATTGGCCCAGTATATATGTATACGACTGTGTGTCCCAAGCGTGTCGAGATCCTACGGGGTAAAATGACCGCACCAGCCAAGCAGACACTGGCTGCAAAAAGCACCTAGAGACGATTCAGTTCGCATGTGAGCGCTATACAAGTCACTCATTCATTCAACGAAAAAAAAAACTGTCTTCTCCGGTCAGAGCAGCTGTACTAACTATGCAAAGTTAGTGCAGTGCTCTCCCCCCACTGAGCTGTTGTGTTCTTACAGGATGATGCCCCCCCCTCGCCAGAACACTCCGATCAGTGCTCTCTGCCATTGACTGAGAGCGCTGATCGGGAGTCAGTCGTCTGCTGGTTTTCCAGCATGCTCGTCAAACAGAAGCCAGCCAAAAAGCCGGACAGACCGACATACACACGGGCAGAATGTCGGATGTTTTTTTTATTTTGAAACAGCCGATGTCTCCTGACATTCTCTGCTCGAGGCCGTGTGTACCCGGCTTAAAAGGTAACTTTAAGTGGAATGTTAAAACATTGTGCACCTAGATGGCCTCAACTCTGACGACTCACAAGAAGACTCTAAGGCCCCCCAGAGAGCCACCCTGTACACCTCCCTGTCTAGAGTTAGAGGAAGGAGAAGTGTCTTCCAGCAGAGCAGAGTATTTCAGGAGAGGAGAATAATGCCCTATACACACGAGTGGAATTTCCGCCAGCAAAAGTCCGATCTGAGCTTTTGATCGGAAATTCCGACCGTGTGTATGCTCCATCAGACTTTTTTTGTCGGAATTTCCGCCAGCAAAAGATTGAGAGCAGGTTTCTATTTTTCCGACGGAAAAAGTTCTTATCGGAAATTCCGATCGTCTGTATGCAATTCCGACGGGAAAAAAAAACATGCATGCTCGGAAACAATTAACTTATTTTTCTCGCCTCGTCGTAGTGTTGTACGTCACCGCGTTCTTAACGCTCGAAAGTTCAGAGAACTTTTGTGTGACCGTGTTTATGCAAGCCAAGCTTGAGTGGAATTTCGTCGGAAAAACCATCCAACTTTTTTCCGACGGAAATTCCGCTCGTGTGTACAGGGCAGAAGGAGAAGTGTCTTCCAGCAGTGCAGAGTATTTCAGGAGAGGAGAGTTAGAGGAAGGAATAGAGTCCTCGAGCAGAGAAGAGTATTTCAGGCGAGGAGAGTTATAGAGGAAGGAGCAGAGTTCTCCAGCAGAGAAGAGTATTTCAGGAGAAGATAATTTAGATAAAGGAATGAGCAGAGTGCTTTAGCAGTGCTGAATGTCTTAGAAGAGGAGATTTAGATAGAAGAAGGAGCAGAGTCCTCCAGCAGAGCAGAGTATTTAGGGGAGGAGAATTAGAGGAAGGAGCAGAGTCCTCCAGCAGAGCAGAGTATTTCAGGAGAGGAGAATTAGAGGAAGGAGCAGAGTCCTCCAGCAGAGCAGAGTATTTAAGGAGAGGAGAATTAGAGGAAGGAGCAGAGTCCTCCAGCAGAGCAGAGTATTTAAGGAGAGGAGAATTAGAGGAAGGAGCAGAGTCCTCCAGCAGAGCAGAGTATTTAAGGAGAGGAGAATTAGAGGAAGGAGCAGAGTCCTCCAGCAGAGCAGAGTATTTAAGGAGAGGAGAATTAGAGGAAGGAGCAGAGTCCTCCAGCAGTGCAGAGTATTTCTTTTTCGTACATCACGGGACACAGAGCGACATAGTCATTACTAATGGGTTATATAGATACCGTCAGGTGCTGGCACTGGCAACTTCCAAAACCGGAAGTACCCTCCCCTATATAAGCCCCTCCCATCCGGGAGCACCTCAGTTTTTTGCCAGTGTCTAAGGAACTGTGATATAGCAGCAATTGTGCTAGACTATTCTCAGTAAAAGTGGTGTATTACGACTGGAATACCTCAGCTTTAGGCTTAGGAATATGCCGTCCAGAAGCTCCGGAACTGAATCTTCCAGGAAGCGAAGGGGGTCTCATCGGGCTCTGAGGATCTTGGGCATACTTCTGCTGCACCAGTCTCCCCTGAAGTTCAGAGGTAAGTGACCGTAGAGACCCCGCAGGGGTACTTGGTACTGCGGCTGTCCTCAGTCACCTGCTCCTGTGTATGTAACAGAGGAGGTTTTTTTCCTCAGCTCTGGGAGGATTAGAGAGAGATTGTCAACATTTATCGCTGCCTCCCTGTCAGGGAAAGCACGCCCGATCTCCGTCTCCTCCTTCAGAGTGCCTGTTAGCAGAGCAACAGTCCCATACAGGGATCGACCTGCCTGAAGGGGATCAGGATGAGGTTGATCTGTTATAGAGGAATCAACAGTGGGGGAACCTTTTCTCAGCATCTCAAGCTGAAAGATTATGGGTTCAGTCTCTGACTAACATGGTCCGATCAGCATTTAAAAATGCACCTTGCGGAACCATCAACCACTACTGTATCCTCGTTGGGGTCGCTAGAAGCCCCCAGACTGTTTGTTCTTTTTCACTTCACCCTTTACTGAAAGGGCTCATTTTCCAGGATTGGGAACGTCCTGAGAAAACATTTATTCCCCCAAGAGATTTCCGGTGGTCTATCCCATGGAGGATAAGTTCATCAAAAAAAAAAAAAAAAAAATGGAAGGTCCCTACAGTGGACGCAGCCATCTCTTGTATGTATAAATCACTGACATGTCCAGTGGATAATGTCCAAATGTTCAAGAACCCAATAAATAAAAGATTGGAGTCCTTATGAAAATCTGCTTGGTGATACAACCAGCAGTAGCAGCTATTGGGGTCTGCTAAGCAGTGAAGGATCAGTTGAAACAGGTCTTGAGGGACTTGACAGATCAGCAGGCTTTGCCCTAGCTGATCTACCTAGAGCCTTAGGCTTTGCGGTTGACGCCATAGAGGATTCAGTCCATCAGGCCTCCCGCCTTACGCTGTCTATAGTACATACGCGTAGGCTCCTATGGCTCAAAAACTGGTCTGCTGAAGCTCCCTGTAAAGAATGGCTGGTTAGCGTCCCATTTCATGGTGAACGCTTATTCAGGGAAAACCTGGACAAATATATCCAGAAAATTTCCAGCGGTAAAAATACGCTCTTGCCGGTTAAAAGCAGAGTTAGAGGTCCCTCTTTAAGAGGCCTGCTTCTCCAGTCCCTGGGGCATCGGCTGTGTAACAGTTCCGACGGCCTCCTCGGTCAAATCCCGGGGGTAAAAAACAGGGACAGTAGCAGGGTAATGAGAAACCCTGGGTCAGGGGAGGTACAAAACCTCCCCCAAAGTTAAATTCATTGAAGCCCCCACTCAGTCGGGTGGGGGGAGGACTCCAGTTGTTCGCAAGAGACCTGGCGGGACACGATCAAGACAGATAGGTGCTCTCCGCAGTAGGTTTGGGATACAGTTTGGAGTTAAAAGACTCTCCTCCTTCCCATTTTTTTAGGTCAAACGTGCCAAGGGATCCCCGGAAGAGAGAGTCCCTCCTGTTGGCACTAGAACAACTATTGCTCCAAGGAGTAATTATGGAGGTCCCCTGGAAGAATGAGGGTTCGGGTTTTACTCAAACCTCTTTACAGTCCCGAAGCAAACGCGGACGGGAGGCCCATATTAATTCTAAAAGGGCTATACAAATTCCTGTATATCAGGTCTTTCCGATGGAGTCGATCCGATCGGTGGCCACTGCCCTACAAGGGGAGGGTTGGTTAGCCACGATCGACATCAAAGATGCTTATTTGCACATTCCCATCTTTCCAGTCCACCAAAAATGTCTACGCTTTGCAGTAGAAGGGCGCCATTTTCAGTTCAGAGCCTTACCCTTCGGTTTGGCCACAGCACCACGAGTGTTTACAAAAATTCTGGCCCTTTATTGGCCAATCTAAGAACACAAGGTGTAATGATAATGGCATATCTGGATGACTTGTTGCTGATAGACCACTCAGTGAAAAAACTAGACGTGGTCGTTCACAAGACGATCAAGTATCTGGAATCTCACGGTTGGATTATCAACCGAGACAAGTCAGCCCTAAAAACCAGTCAAAAGTCTGGAATACTTGGGGCTAGGGTTGGATTCAGGCCAGAGAAAAATATTCTTGCCTCGAGGAAAGGTGTTGTCTTTGAAAGATTTGATCCACTTAGTGGGTACAAAAAAGACAGCCGTCCATACGCCTGTATATGAGGCTGCTGGGAAAAATGGTGGCATCATTCGAAGCAGTACCCTACGGTCAATTCCATTCAAGGAATTTGCAAGGGGCCATACTGTCAGCCTGGAACAAAAAAATTCAGGCCTAGACTTACAATGTCCTTGTCCCCTTCCGTTCGCAAGAGCCTCCGTTGGTGGTTGGTTTCCCAGAATCTGGAAAAAAGGAAATCCTTCAGTCCGATTTCTTGGAAGGTGGTCACTACAGATGCCAGCCTTATAGGCTGGGGAGCAGTACTGGAGCAATAGTCTCTCCAGGGCAGATGGTCGGATGCAGAAAAGGCCCTGCCCATCAATCTCTTAGAGATACGAGCAGCCCGGTATGCCCTAGTAGCATGGACATCCAAACTCCAAGGGTCCCCTGTCAGAATTCAATCAGACAATGCCACAGCAGTGGCATATATCAATCATCAGGGGGGCACCAGGAGTCGTGCAGCCCAGAGGGAAGTAAATTACATCCTGAAATGGGCAGAAAAAATATGTCCCAGCCATATCTGCGGTATTCATTCCAGGAGTGGAGAATTGGAAGGCGGACTTTCTAAGTCGCCAGCAATTAGGCCCAGAGGAAGGGTCCCTTCACCCCGAGGTTTTCTGGACAATATGTCAGCGGTGGAGAACATCGGATGTAGATCTTCTAGCATCCAGATTCAACGCAAAGGGGGACAGGTTTGTCTCTCGGACAAGGGATCCCCTAGCTTGCGGCTCGGATGCCCTAGTGTTCCCTTGGGATCAGTTCAAGCTGATATATGCATTCACACCGCCACAATGGTTACCTCGATTACTCCGCAGAATCAGGGTAGAAAAGAAACCAGTGATTCTGGTGGCTCCAGCGTGGCCCCGAAGAGCGTGGTACGTGGAGATTGTAAAATGTCAGTGGGGAGTCCTTGGACTCTCCCACATCGTCCGGACCTGCTTTCGCAAGGACCGATATACCACCCTTCCTTACCAGCCCTAGGTTTGACGGCCTGGCTATTGAAGCCCACATTCTAGAAAAGAGAGGGCTCTCTAATTCTGTGGTATCTACCATGATCAATGCCAGGAAGCCGGTATCCAGGCAGATCTACTATAGAATCTGGAAGGCGTACATCGCCTGGTGTGAAGCCAAGAAATGGCATCCACGTAAGTACGTAATAGGTAGGAGTCTGGACTTCCTACAATGGGCTGTAGATAGGAAGCTTGCCTTGAGTACTATCAAGGGTCAGATTTCGGCCTTGTCAATATTTTTTCAAAGGCCCTTGGCTTCGCATTCACTAGTCAAAGCCTTTATACAAAGAGTGATGCGTATTAGTCCTCCGGTTAATATTCCCATATGTCCATGGGATCTAAACTTGGTTCTGTCGGTTCTACAGAAACAACCATTTGAACCATTACAGCATATTTCCTTGGTGCTTCTCACCAGGAAATTGATTTTTCTAGTAGCCATTTGTTCGGCTAAAAGAGTATCGGAATTAGCAGCTATGTCCTGTAAGGAGCCATATCTGGTTATCCATAAGGACAGAGTAGTGTTACGTCCTCATCCAGCCTTTCTTCCTAAGGTGGTATCGAGGTTTCATTTGAACCAAGATGTGGTTCTTCCTTCTTTTTTCCCCAAACCTACTTCGGTAGAGGAAAAGTTATTGCATTCTTTGGATGTAGTAAGAGCAGTTAAAGCTTATCTAAAAGCCACTGCTCAGATTCGCAGAACGGATACTTTGTTTATTCTGCCGGAAGGCCCCAGAAGGGGTCAGGCAGCGTCAAAATCTACTTTAGCCAAGTGGATTCGACAGGTCATAATACAAGCCTATGGCTTGAGAAATAGACCGCCTCCGTTCAAAGTTAGGGCGCACTCCACGAGAGCAGTTGGAACTTCATGGGCAGTGCATCACCAGGCCTCCCTGGCTCAAGTCTGTAAGGCCGCAACATGGTCTTCAGTACACACGTTTACTAGGTTCTACCAGGTGGACGTTAGAAGTCAGGAGGATGTCGCCTTTGGGCGCAGTGTGTTGCAGGCCGCAAAAGATCCTCATGTCTGATAGCGCTCAACTTATATATGGTGTATCCCCCCCCTCATTTGGCATTGCTTTAGGACATCCCATTAGTAATGACTATGTCGCTCTGTGTCCCGTGATGTACGAAAAAGAAAATAGGATTTTTATAACAGCTTACCTGTAAAATCCTTTTCTTGGAGTACATCACGGGACACAGAGCTCCCACCCCTCTTTGGGGACACTTATTGCTTTGCTACAAAACTGAGGTGCTCCCGGATGGGAGGGGCTTATATAGGGGAGGGTACTTCCGGTTTTGGAAGTTGCCAGTGCCAGCACCTGACGGTATCTATATAACCCATTAGTAATGACTATGTCGCTCTGTGTCCCGTGATGTACTCCAAGAAAAGGATTTTACAGGTAAGCTGTTATAAAAATCCTATTTTTAGGAGAGGAGAATTAGAGGAAGGAGCAGAGTCCTCCAGCAGTGCAGAGTATTTCAGGAGAGGAGAGTTATAGAGGAAGGAGCAGAGTCCTCCAGCAGTGCAGAGTATTTCAGGAGAGGAGAGTTATAGAGGAAGGAGCAGAGTCCTCCAGCAGTGCAGAGTATTTCAGGAGAGGAGAGTTATAGAGGAAGGAGCAGAGTCCTCCGGCAGAGTATTTCAGGAGAGGAGAGTTATAGAGGAAGGAGCAGAGTCCGCCAGCAGTGCAGAGTATTTTAGGAGAGGAGAATTAGAGGAAGGAGCAGAGTCCTCCAGCAGAGCAGAGTATTTCAGGAGAGGAGAGTTATAGAGGAAGGAGCAGAGTCCTCCAGCAGTGCAGAGTATTTTAGGAGAGGAGAATTAGAGGAAGGAACAGAGTCCTCCAGCAGTGCAGAGTATTTCAGGAGAGGAGAGTTATAGAGGAAGGAGCAGAGTCCTCCAGCAGTGCAGAGTATTTCAGGAGAGGAGAGTTATAGAGGAAGGAGCAGAGTCCTCCAGCAGTGCAGAGTATTTTGGGAGAGTTGTATAGAGGAAGGAGCAGAGTCCTCCAGCAGAGCAGAGTATTTCAAGAGAGGAGAATTAGAGGAAGGAGCAGAGTCCTCCAGCAGTGCAGAGTATTTCAGGAGAGGAGAATTAGAGGAAGGAGCAGAGTCCTCCAGCAGTGCAGAGTATTTCAGGAGAAGAGAATTAGAGGAAGGAGCAGAGTCCTCCAGCAGAGCAGAGTATTTCAGGAGAGGAGAATTAGAGGAAGGAGCAGAGTCCTCCAGCAGAGCAGAGTATTTAAGGAGAGGAGAATTAGAGGAAGGAGCAGAGTCCTCCAGCAGTGCAGAGTATTTCAGGAGAGGAGAGTTATAGAGGAAGGAGCAGAGTCCTCCAGCAGTGCAGAGTATTTTGGGAGAGTTGTATAGAGGAAGGAGCAGAGTCCTCCAGCAGAGCAGAGTATTTCAGGAGAGGAGAATTAGAGGAAGGAGCAGAGTCCTCCAGCAGTGCAGAGTATTTCAGGAGAGGAGAATTAGAGGAAGGAGCAGAGTCCTCCAGCAGTGCAGAGTATTTCAGGAGAGGAGAGTTATAGAGGAAGGAGCAGAGTCCTCCAGCAGTGCAGAGTATTTTGGGAGAGTTGTATAGAGGAAAGAGCAGAGTCCTCCAGCATTGCAGAGTATTTCAGGAGAGGAGAGTTATAGAGGAAGGAGCAGAGTCCTCCAGCAGTGCAGAGTATTTCAGGAGAGGAGAGTTGTATAGAGGAAAGAGCATGGTCTCTCAGAAGTACAGAGTATTTCAATGTCTGTTACTCTCACTCCAGGTGCACACAGAGGATGGGCCGCTGTACAGATGCGTTTACTCCACGAGCTGGTATACGCTTCCCGAAGGATGGGGAACCCCACCTTGTGTGTCCGCCATCTCTCCTTCCTCCTGCAGACCATGCTGGACTTCCTGTCTGACCAAGGTAGGACACTTATCTGTTTACATACATGCTACCCTTTCCATCTTTTGTGTGCAACCCCCTTTTCATTTTTTGTTTGTTTGTGACCTCTATATCAGGTATAGGAGACCTTGGCTACCCAGCTGTTGTGGGACTACAAGTCCCATGAGGCATTGCAAGACTAAAAGCCACAGGCATGTCTCTCGGAGGCATGATGGGACTTGTAGTTTCACCACTGCTGGAATGCCTACATTGCCTACCCCTGATCTATGCTCACTTTTGTAGATGAGCCTCTCCACAGCACCAGTTGTTGAATTGGCAAAGTTCACTGTGAGTTGAAATAACATTGTGTGGAATGGATAGTTTGTGACTGCAATTCAATGATCATAGGAAATATTTATTTACAATAATCATCAGCTCCATCTAGTGGCCACAATGCAGTATTTTCCTGATTTATTTTAGTCCGTATGAATGAATTAAGTTGGACCTGGAGAGACAATAGCCTAGTAACATTCAATGTTACCCTATTTGCACACAACTATTGTATATGCAGTCTTCCAGACAAACTGCTCTGATTTTTTATTTTTTTATTAGAAATACACCAATAGCATTTTTCTTTTATTTGGGAAGAAAGGGTGCTAGGTAATAAGCAGGACCTCGTAAAGTCCCCTCCCTGTAAGTTTGTATCGTGATCTTCATTTAATAACAAACAATTACATTTGTTAAATGAAACAAACAAGTGAAAAAAAACCCCGTTTTGTTGGGAAGTAGTAAAGTGGAATGGCGAGGCTCTCTGGGTTGGATGAATTACGCTGCGCTGTGGTAGTTTTTCTGCTGACTCCGCAGAGGTAGACTGGCAGTGCACTAAATAGCAGATGTTGTTTATAGAAGGAAAATCAATTATTTATTATTTATTCATTTTATTTTGTTTGTGTTCTGCTGACAAATTCCCGGCATTTTACAGAGAACTTTGCACAGGTCAGGTCAGATCTTGTCCCTGAAGGAACTTCCATTCTAATGTCCTTTCCCTGATCCTGTCTCCATTATTAAGTGTTCGGGACCCTGGGGCCCAACATGTGGCCTATGGGCTGTTGAGCACCTTAATAAGCAGAATGGCAGCGGGGTGCCTGGGCACAGGAACGCTCCCTGTGTTCCACCACCTAGCACTAAAAAAAAGACTGTACTGTGGAGGAATTTCCCTCTGCCTATAGTACAAGTAAAGTCCTGGCCTGGGGAGAGTCTGGTAGGAGCGTGTGATAGGTAAGTAATCACATGTGGTGGTGGTGGAGGGGACGGGGGTGTTAACTTTCATTGCCAATGACCACCAATTTTTGGGCGGGACTAGTACACCAATTATGGAAGTTATTATTGTGTCCACTGAGACCGATGCTGTGGATTATTATTGTAGTCGTTAGCACCAATGCTGGGGGTTATTACTGCATCCATTGACACCAATGTTAGGGGCTATACTTGCGTCCATTGACACCAATGTTGGGGGGCTATACTTGCATCCACTGACACCAATGCTGGGGGTTATTATTATGTCCACTGACACCAATGCTGGGGGCTAGTATTGCATCCACTGACACCAATGCTGGGGGTTTATATTGCATCCATGACACCAATGCTGGGGGTTATTATTGCATCCGCTAACACCAATGCTGGGGGTTATTATTGCATCCGCTAACACCAATGCTGGGGGTTATTATTGCATCCGCTGACACCAATGCTGGGGGTTATTATTGCATCCACTGACACCAATGCTGGGGGTTTATATTGCATCCACTGACACCAATGCTGGGGGTTATTATTGCATCCGCTAACACCAATGCTGGGGGTTATTATTGCATCCGCTAACACCAATGCTGGGGGTTATTATTGCATCCGCTGACACCAATGCTGGGGGTTATTATTGCATCCACGACACCAATGCCTTGGGGTTATTATTGCATCCACTGACACCAATGCTGGGGGTTATTATTGCATCCATGACACCAATGCTGGGGGTTATCATTGCATTCACGACAACAATGCTGGGGGTTATTATTGCATCCACTGACACCAATGCTGGTTGTTATTATTCCATCCACTGACTCCAATGCTGGTTGTTATTATTCCATCCACTGACACCAATGCTGGTATTGCAGTCACTATCCCCAATGCTGGGGGTTATTACTGCATCCATTGACACCAATGTTGAAGGCTATATTTGCATCCACTGACACCAATGCTGGGGGCTATAATTGTGTCCACTAACACCAATGCTGGTTGTTATTTTTTGTGATTACTGGCTGTAAAGGAAATTTGTAAATTCTGTATATAATTGTTTTCTATTTTGTATGTATTGGACACCGCACTCACCGTGCACACATCACTAATAATGTTTTCATTACATGTTTGCATTCTTTCGAGTGCTGATTAGAATTAGCCTGCCTATGTTACGCCCCTTGTTACCATAAAAGTACAATTGTAATATTTAGACTTCATGCCCACTGACGTTTTTACAGCTGCGTTTTTTACAGCTTAAAAACGCCTGTCCATGTTATTGTAAATTTTTATTTATTTTTTTTGAGAAAAAAAAAAAAGTCGGAGCTAAAAAACGCGACCGCGCGTTTTTGCGTGTTTTTGAGCGTTTTTTGACGCTCGCGTTTTTTTCTGCCTAACTCCAACGCTGAGGAACGCACTGGTCCTGGTTTTTTTTTACAGCTTAAAAACGTCTATGCTATTTGCAGCTCAAAAACGCCTAGGTGGGCATGAAACTATAGACTAACATGGACAGGCGTTTTTAAGCTGTAAAAAACGCTCAAAAACGCGGCTGTAAAAACGTCCGTGGGCATGAGGCCTTAATGTGATACCTATGTAATCATGTGTATAAAAACCTTAAATTGCGTCAAATAAAACGGAACAGTTATTTTGGAAAGATGCAGAGTGTATCTTTTGTGTCTGTTCCCTACTGCAGTAGTTCTTATTAATTTTGAACCACTAATCAATATGAGGATAGGAGTTGCCTATCTATAAAATATCCAGAACACGTACACAAATGCTGGGGGTTATAACTACGTCCAATGACATCAATGTTCGGGGTTATTATTGCGCTCAGTGACACTAATGCTAGGGGTTATAATTGCATACATTGACACCAATGTTGGTGGTTATTTTTGCGGTTACTTACACCAATGCTGGGGGTTATAACTACGTCCACTGATACCAGTGCTGGAGATTATTATTGTAACCACTGACAAAAAAGCTAGGGGTTATTTTTGTGTCCACTGACACCAATGTTGGTTGTTGCAGTCACAGACACCAATGTTGGGAGTTAATATTCATCCAGTGACACGAGTGTTGGGGGTAATTACAGTGTTTATTGAAGCCAGTGCTGGGGGTTATTCTTGTGGTCACTGTCACCCCAAATGAGCTGCTATTGTGCGCCCCCTGTAAGCGTCGGAAGACGCACTTGAGGCTTGGTTTTCAAGTTGATCACCACTGGTTTAGGACAACTTGGGTTGAGGGAAGTCGGCGTGACATTCTAGCAAGTAGCCTTGTCACCCAAGAATAGTGTTAAATCAGGTTAGGGAGTCTCCAAAAAACTCCATTTAGATGAGATAGTAGATCCAAATCGATAAAAAGCAAAAAGATGCTGTTTATTCCATACACTGCAGTGGAGAGACACAACACACACAGATATCCAGCTCTGCTGGGCCGAATGAAGAAGGAAGTGTCTCTGACTTACAAACATCAAGTTAAACAATATATACTTCTAAATATGCATAAGATCTAGGCGTGTTTTAGGCTTGTAATCTAGGTGTGATATCTTCTTAGTAGTAAGTAACAGTTAAGTAGGTGGTACCATCATGTGACCGCTAGTAAGTGAAACGAAAAACATGGGCGCTGCCATGACAGTACAGGATCAGACTAGTTAGATAAGATGATCCATTCTCTGAGCAAAAAGGGAGTAAACTGTTGCTCGTTATCTGGCGGTGAAGGTCATCATAGACTGAAACAAGCAAGTGCATTACAAATTCTTAAAGTTATTTATTTATATATATATATATATATATATATATATATATATATATTAGGGCTGCCTAAATTAAAGGGGTTGTAAAGGTTAGTTTTTTATTTTCTAAATAGGTTCCTTTAAGCTAGTGCATTGTTGGTTCACTTACCTTTTCCTTAGATTTCCCTTCTAAATATTTTTTTTCTTTGTTTTCTTTGTCTGAATTTCTCACTTCCTGTTCCTCCTCAGTAAGCTGTTCAATAAGCTGTTCTGGCTGACTCCACACCACTCGGATGATGGTGTGAAGTTTACTGAGGAGAAACAGGAAGTGAGAAATTCAGACAAAGAAAAAAAACATTTAGAAGGTAAATCTAAGGAAAAGGTAAGTGAACCAACAATGCACGAGCTTAAAGGAACCTATTTAGAAAATAAAAAACGAACCTTTACAACCCCTTTAACTATTAATTCCTCGATTAATCAATACATTTTTTTGATCGATCAAAATTCTTTTGATCGGTACTTAACTCTTCGCCGGCTTCAGGGAGTTCTGTCGGAGATCCGGTGATGTCATGGACACCGGCGGGTCTTGCCGTGTCCATCTGTAGAGCTCCTTTGCTGTGCCTTCATATCTGCATGCCGGCGGGACCTTACTATCTGCCACACGCAAGGGCTGTTACACTTCCCTCTATCACTTCCCTCTATCAACCTGGGATTCTACAGCCATCCACTGGGATTTGTGATAGTTCCCTTCACGGGACATCTACATGCCGACGGACTGATGTTAACCCCTCCTCATCTGGATTCAGCAGTGGTATCGTTGTACACATTTTTATACCAGTATCATACTTAGCTACATGTTTTTATGACTGCTTTTGCTACCGTTTGGTATTACTCGCACCATTTTTACAGTTTATGTAGCTACATTGATTTTGCTACCTACTTAAGACTATAAAAGTTTTAATGCTATTCCCGCCGAGCGCTGCCTTTTGTGTGTTTTTTGTATCCTGCTATCCATTTTTCCAGTGGTTGGTAGCTGCACTGGGAATCAGCCTGCAAGGAGATCAGCTAAAAGTAGTTGGATCTGTATGTGCGTTCTAATTAATCAAAATTAGTCGATTAAAAAAAAAAATTGATTAACCGAACATGAAAATTTTAATCAGTAACAGCCCTAATATATATATATATATATATATATATATATATATATATATATATATATATTATATATATATATTTTCACCATTATCAGACCCCTATAATTCTACTCAATAGGAAGTGTGTTGAAACTGCAGAACACCTATCTCTCTCTCTCTCTCCTTATTTTCATAACTTTGGTGGGAGGTGTTCTGTAGTGCACAGAGCTAGCTGAGAACAATGCTAACTGGGAGCAGGGAGCACAGGAAATTAGCAACTCAGATATCTGGCGGGATCAACCATTTTTTGCATTTATCGAACAGATATAACAAAACGATTTCAATGGTATATTTAACAGACCAAAGGGGAGCAAATCAGAGAAGTTCATTGTCAGGGTTTACATACACTTTACCTTCACAGGAAAGCACCTCTTGTGTGGCTGGCCTTGCATATTGGTGCAGGTTTAGCTCTGTTTACGGCAGGTGCCACCTGTGCCTCTTCACTTGTTGCAGAATGACCAGCTGTGGCTTCCAGGGCATGCTGGGACTGATAGTCCCTCAACATCTGCCCCGTCTTTGCCGCTCCTCCGTAACGCTCTTGTCCAGAGCCGCTTGTCTTGCTCCGCAGAGTGTCACTCGCTCAGGGGCTTCAGAATTCGGAATATACTTGGCGGCGTCCTCATCCAGATAATCTATCTCTCCACTTGGTTTTGTTTCATAGACAAATTAAGATGCTGTGAGTGGATGGTGCGTGAAATTAAACCGCTCTGGTAGGCGAAGGCCTCGATTCATTAGTAACGCATGCCTCTCTTATTCCGAGGGCCGAGGCACCACTGTGCCAGGCTTAATCAAATCGCCAATTCCTCACGCTAAATTAAAACGGAGGGGGAAAAAAAAATCACAAAGGGACGAGCGCAACCCTTTCTCGCCGCTTCATTTGCGATATCGCAAGAGGAAATCTCGAGGTCGAGACCTTACTTCCCCTTACGCAGCGGCGAAGGCTGTGCTTGGTACTCAGCGCCGGGCCGTGTTCAGATTTACTGATTGCTGGCATATGTCTCCAATTATTCCCCAATCCATTTTCTGCAAGATGGCAATGTCTAGAAGAAAGGTACCACAGTGCTCATGTTAAAGGGGAACTCCATGGAAAATTATATATATATATATATATATATATATATATATATACCCTCAGTTTTAGGAAGAGTCAGCTTTCTTCATGGTGGTCATTTTGCCAAATCTTTTTCCAGACCTTGGATGTGCAGTCATTCCATTCGATCGTTTATTCTAAGGTAATAACATGTACAGACAGTTCAATAGGCAGCTCAACACTGGAAATGTATCACTGATAGGAGGGGGAACAAGGTGTCCTATGGTGCTGCATCACTACTAGTAAGGGAGCAGCAGAAAGATCTGAGTTGCAGAGTCCTTACTGGTAAGAGGGGAGCAGGATGAGCTGATTTCTGTGTCACTGCTGAGAGGGAGGAACTGAGCTCCTGAGTCACTGCTGGGAGGGGGGAACAGGGGGACTTGAGCTGCTGAGTCACTATTTGTTAGAAGGGAGCAAGGGGAACTGAGCTGATGAGTCAATGCTGGGAGCAGAGAGCAGAGCTGTTGAGATGCTGCTGGGAGAGGGGATAAGGGGATGCTGAGCTGCTGCGTCACTTCTGGAAGGGGGAGCTGATCTGCTGAGTCACTACTGGTTAAAAAGGAGCAGAGGGAGCTGAGTCAGTGCTGAGAGATGGGAACAGAGCTGCTTAGTCAGTGCTGAGAGAAGGGAGCTGGGGCAGCTGAGATATTGAGGTTGATTTACTAAAACAGGAAAGTTCAAAATCTGGTGCAGCTGTGTAAGGTAGCCAATCAGCTTCTTTTTCAATTAAGCTTTGGCAAAAAAAATGGAAGTGGGTTGGCATTTGGGCAGAGCTGCACCAGTTTTTGCACAATCCAGTTTTAGTAAATCAACCTCATTGAGTCACTACTGAGAGTGGGGAGCTGAGCTGCTGAGAAGTGGGGCGCAGTGGGAGCTGAGCTGCTTGGTTACTGCAGGAAGGGGGAGCAAAGCTGCTGAGACGCTGCTGGCAGAGGGGATAAGGGGATGCTGACCTACTGAGTCACTGCTGGTTAAAAAGGAGCAGAGCAAGCTGACTCAGTGCTGAGAGAGGGGAGCAGGGGGAGCTGAGCTGCTTAGTCACTTCAGGGAGGGAGGAGCAAGGGGAGCTGATCTGCTGAGTCGCTACTGGTTAGAAGGGAGCAGGGAGAGCAAAGCTGCTGAGTCACTGCTGGAAATGGGGAGCAGAGCTGCTGAGATGCTGCTTGGAGGGGGAAGAAGGGGGAGCTGAGCTGCTGAGTCTGTGCTGAGAGAGGGGAGCTGGGGCAGCTGAGATATTGGGGTTGATGTACTAAAACAGGAAAGTGAAAAATCTGGTGCAGCTGTGTAAGGTAGCCAATCAGCGTCTTGTTCAATTAAGCTTTGACAAAAAACTGGAAGTGGGTTGGCATTTGGGCAGAGCTGCACCAGTTTTTGCACAATCCAGTTTTAGTAAATCAACCCCATTGAGTCACTGCTGAGAGTGGGGAGCAGGGTAAGCTGAGCTGCTGAGAAAGGGGAGCAGTGGGGGAGGGGGGCTGATCTGCTGAGAAAGGGGAGCAGTGGGAGCTGAGCTGCTGAGAACTTGCTGGGAGGGGGGAGAAAGTAGAGCTGAGCTGCTGAGTTACTGCTGAGAGAGGGGAGCAGGAGCAGCTGAGATATTAGGGTTAATTTTCTAAATCCGTCTTCAGCTCATTCAACTAAGCTTTGACCAGAAAAAACTGTGAGTTGATTGGCGTTTAGGCAGAGCTGCACCAGTTTGAATTCTCCCAGTTTTAGTAAATCAACCCTGTTGAGTCACTGCTGAGACAGGGGAGCTGAGCTGCTGAGTCACTGCAGTGATGGGGAAGCATTTGGACATAGGCTGCTGGGTCACTGCTGAGAGAGGGGATCAGGGGAAGATCAGCTGCTGAACCACAGCTGAAAGTGGGGAGCAGGGGGAGCTGAGCTGCTGCATTAACGATTTTGACTTCTGTATAAATTGCTCTTTTAAAGCTTTTTGCTGCTTGTTGAGGATATGTAAATTCTGCAATTCTACAATGTTCTCATCCTAGCCACAGGTCCTCTTTAAGCATCCGGGTAAGATAGGGTAGACTGGTGGTATAAATTCTCGGAGTATACAAACAGTAATTTCCCCGTTGATGCTGGTTCATGATGTTGCGCCTTGTACTTTATGGTGCGAAACGCCAAAGAGACAGAATCATTAATCTCGCACTCGCTGTGACGGCACGAACCTGGTCCACCACACCGTACCTCGCTGGAAGAGGCAGACCACCATGAGATTTGCTGTAGACCTGACAACCATTAACTGCAAGGTCAGGCTTCTGGCCTGTTAACCTGTTCGTTGTCTGGGGGGTGGATGTGCACTGTGCCTTGTCATACACGAGGCAGGGGGGGGGTACAGATTTTATCCTGTATTCGCTTAAATCCTCTTTTTAAAGGTCATTGTTTCTTTTATCACAACAGGAGCTTCCTAGAACATATCAGATCTCCTTTTTGATTGGGCCTGAGATGGGGGGGGGGGTTACCTAAAACAACCCCCAGTTAAACATCCTCAAGATCCCATTGCTCTCTTGTTTAAAATGTAGTGTTGGCAAATATTTAATTTAATTAGTATGGTTAGAATTAAAAAAATCTTTTGTCATGCAATTATGACATATTGCATAATATCATCTTGTAATACATCCATCCAGCAGGTGGAGCTGTTGGCTTATTTTTAAATGTTTTCATGCAAGTGTACATTATGGGGTTGATTTACTAAAACCGGAGAGTGCAAAATTAGGTGCAGCTCTGCCTAGAAATCAGCTTCCAGGTTTTACCATCAGGCCTGTATGGTAGAGTGGCCAGATGGAAGCCACTCCTCAGTAAAAGGCACATGACAGTCCACCTGGAGTTTGCCAAAAGGCACCTGAAGGACTCTCAGGCCATGAGAAACAAAATACTCTGGTCTGATGAAACAAAGATTGAACTCTTTGGCCTGAATGGCAAGCGTCATGTCTGGAGGAAACCAGACACCGCTCATCACCTGGCCAATACCATAACTACAGTGAAGCATGGTGGTGGCAGCATCATGCTGTGGGAATGTTTTTCAGTGGCAGGAACTGGGAGACTAGTCAGGATCGAGGGAATTAATGCAGCAATGTACAGAGACATCCTTGATGAAAACCTGCTCCAGAGCGCTCTGGCCCTCAGACTAGAGCGAAGGTTCATCTTCCAACAGGACAACGACCCTAAGCACACAGCCAAGATAACAAAGGAGTGTCTACGGGACAACTATGTGATGTCCTTAAGTGGCCCAGCCAGAGCACAGACTTGAACCCGATTGAACATCTCTGGAGAGATCTGAAAATGGCTGAGCACCGACGCTCCCCATCCAACCTGATGGAGCTAGAGAGGTCCTGCAAAGAAGAATGGGAGAAACTGCCCAAAAATAGGTGTGCCAAGCTTGTAGCATCATACTCAGAAAGCCTTGAGGCTGCAATTGGTGCCAAAGGTGCTTTTAGGCCCCTTTCACACTGAGGCGTTTTTCAGGCGTTTTAGCGCTAAAAATAGCGCTGTAAAAATTCCTGAAATAATCCTGCCCCAGCATTCTCAATGTGAAAGCCCTGAGGGCTTTCAAACTGAGGCGTTGTGCTGGCTGTGCGTTGGAAAAAATCCCGCAAACAGCTTTTTTGGAGCATCTTTGGGGCGCATAAAATAGTGCTGTAAAAAGCCTATCCCCATTGAAATGAAATGAATGAGCACCGCGGTAAAAACACATAGGCGTTAGCGCTATTTTTAAAAATAGCGCTAACGCCTATGCATTTTTGCCCCAATTTTTACCGAATTTTTACCGCTAAAAATAGCGTTAATGCAGTAAAATCGCGGTAAAAACACATAGGCGATAGCGCTGTTTTTAACACTATCGCGGTATAATCGCGGTAGAAACGCAGTAAAAAATTGCGGTAAAATTGCAACACCTCAGTGTGAAAGGGGCCTAACAAAGAATTGAGCAAAGGCTGTGAATACTTATGTACATGGGATTTTTTTTAATTTTTGATACATTTGCAAAGATTTCAAACAAATTTCTTTCACGTTGTCATTCTGGAGTATTGTTTGTAGAATATTATGGAAATTAATTGAATCAATTTTGGAATAAGGCAGTAACATAAAATATGTAAAAAATGAAGCGCTGTATGTATGTGTGTGTGTGTGTGTGTGTGTATACACACACACACGTGAAACTCAAAAAATTAGAATATCGTGCAAAAGTTCATTTATTTCAATAATGCAACTTAAAGTGGAGGTCCACCCTAAAAAAAATAAAAAAATTACACCAAAATGCTCCAAAAAATTAGAAAAAAAAATGTTTTACTTATCAGAAATTGCGGTTGCTATGCAAATCTTCCTAAACTGCGGCAGGTCTTCTTCCTCCTTGCGTTGTCTGCTGGGAACTGTGTGTATCCCAGAAAGCAGCCGCCCATTTATAAAGCGCAGCGAGACTCGCGCATGCGCAGTAGGAAACAGGCAGTGAAGCCGCAAGGCTCCACTGCCTGTTTCCCTTGGTGAGGATGGCGGCACCGGGACCTGGCACGATCGAGGGATCGGCCTCGGGGGGGCAGACATCGCAGGCGCCTAGGACAGGTAAGTGTCCTTATTAAAAGTCAGCAGCTACAGTGTTTGTAGCTGCTGACTTTTAAAGAAAAAAAAAATCGGGGGAGGAATCCCGCTTTAAAGGTGAAACTAATATATGAGAGAGACTCATTACATGCAAAGCAAGATAGTTCAAGCTGTGATTTGTCATAATTGTGATGATTATGGCTTACAGCTCATGAAAACCTGAAATCCACAATCTCAGAAAATTAGAATATTACCTGCAATCAATAAAACAAGGATTGTACATAGAACAATATCGGACCTCTGAAAAGTAGAAGCATGCATATGTACTCAGTACTTGGTTTGGGCCCCTCAATGCGGCGTGGCATGGAAGCGATCAGCCTGTGGCACTGCTGAGGTGTTATGGAAGACCAGGAGGCTTCAATAGTGGCCTTCAGCTCTTCTGCATTGTTCGGTCTCATGTCTCTCATCTTTCCCTTGGCAATGCTCCATAGATTCTCTATCATAGATTCTCCATAATAGATTCTCTATGGGGTTCACGTCAGGCAAGTTTGCTGGCCAATCAAGCACAGTAATCCCACGGTCATTGGACCAGGTTTTGGTGCTTTTGGCAGTGTGGGGGAGGTGCCAAGTCCTGCTGGAAAATGAAGACATCATCCCCATAGAGCTCGTCTGCGGAAGGAAGCATGAAGTGCTCCAAAATCTCCTGGTAGACGGCTGCGGTGACCCCGGACTTAATGAAGCTCAGGGGACCAACACCAGCAGATGACACGGCTCCCCAAATCAACACAGACTGTGGTAACTTCACACTGGACTTCAAGCATCTTGCAGTGTGTGCCTCTCCATTCTTCCTCCATACTCCGGCTCCTTGGTTTCCAAAGGAGATGCAAAATTTGCTCTCATCAGAAAAGAGGACTTTGGACCACTGAGCACCAGACCAGGTGTGTGTTTCTTTAGCCCAGGTAAGACGCTTCTGACGTTGTTTGTTCTTCAGGAGTGGATGACAAGAGGAATACGACATTTGAAGCCCATGTCCAGGATCCGTCTGTGTGTGGGGGCTCTTGATGCACTGACTCCAGACTCAGTCCACTCCTTGTGAAAGTCCCCAACACTTTTGAATGGCCTTTTCCTGACAATCCTCTCCAGGCTGCGCTCATCCCTGCTGCTTGTGCACCTTTTTCTTCCACACTTTTCCCTTCCACATAACTTTCTATTATTGTGCTTTGATACAGCACTTTGGGAACATCCAACTTCTTTTGCAATTACCTTTTGAGGCTTTCCCTCCTTATGGAGAGTGTCAATGATGGTTTTCTGCACAACTGTCAGGTCAGAACTCTTTCCCATTATTGTGATTCCTACTGAACCAGACTGAGAGACAATTTAAACGCGCAGGAACCCTTTGCAGGTGTTATGGCTTAATTAGCTGATTAGAGTGGGACACTTTGAGCCTAGAATATTGCACCTTTTCACAATATTCTAATTTTCTGAGATTGTGAATTTGGTGTTTTCATGAGCTGTGAGCCATAATCATCACAATGATGACAAATCACGGCTTGAACTATCTTGCTTTGCATGTAATGAGTCTCTCGCATATATTCGTTTCACCTCTTAAGCTGCATTAGTGAAATTAATGAACTTTTGCACGATATTCTAATTTCGAGTTTCACGCGTGTGTGTGTGTGTGTATATGTATATATATATATATATATATATATATATATATATATATATATATATATATATATATATATATATATATATATATATTTTTTTTTTTTTTGTTAGCCAAGATAAATTGAAATATTTAAAAAAAATAGAATCAACCTTAATCCACTCAAATTTTCTAGCCATCCCGACTCCTGTATTGTATTTCCTTTTGTACTCTCCTGGTGCCCTGCGGTCGGTCTCGGGATCCTTGTACTGCTGCCAGGACACAGTTTGCACTGCTCTAAGGTTTCTCTCCTGTCTGTGTGCAGCCCTCAGCATGTCACTTTTGTGTCACTCGCTCTGTCCGTCCGCCAAGCCCCTCGCTGCGCAGAGATAAAAGTTTTGCGGTGAATGCCGTCGCCTTGTTTAATCTCCGGACTTGGTAGAGCGTGTCTTTTTCAACGAGATGCTATTACCTGGCGCTGAGAAAATGAAGACATTTGGTGTCTGCAATGTACAATTTTGCCCATTTATGAAAGGTCATTATTGCCATTTTGCTTTTTTTTCCCAATAGGATATATCTTTTAGCTTCTCTGAGCAATTTCTACAAATTTTCACTGTATTGTGATGAAGGTAGAATACAGAAAAATCAATCGGGTGCATATATACCGTATATAAGCCGAGTTTTTCAGCACATTTTTTTGTGCTGAAAATGCCCCCCTCGGCTTATACTCAAGTCACCTTTTTGCGCCTGATCTCCCGGATTTGGGGACCCAGTACCGTCTGACCCTAGGTCCCCTGGACCCCAAACTTGGCACACATGTAGCCCCACTCTTTCTCTACAAGTGTGCAAAGTTTGTTGTCCGGGGGACCTACGGCCGGGGAGCACCGATCTTTTAAAACCGGGCACCCCTTCCATAGACTCCCATATTAAACGGTAATTTCTCCGGTGATTTTGGTGCCCGGCTTTGAAAAATTAGTGCTCCCCGGCCGTAAGTCTCCCAGACAAAAAACTTTGCAAACTTATAGAGTAGAAATGGGGCTACATGTGTGCCAAGTTCCGGGTCCAGAGGAACTACGACCGGCCGGTACCGGGTCCCCAAAGTTACCAGAGAAATGACCGTTTAACATTGGAGTCTATGGAAGGGGTGCCCGGGTTTGAAAAATCGGTGCTCCCCGGCCGTAGGTCTACCGGACAACAATCGATGCACACTTGTAGAGAAGGAGTGGGGCTACATGTGGGGTCCAGGGGACCTACGGCCGGCCGGTACCGGGTCTCCAAAGTCCGGGAGATCAGGCGCAAAAAGGTGACTCGTATAAGCTGAGGGGGGCATTTTCAGCGCAAAAAAATGTGCTGAAAAACTCGGCTTATACTCGAGTATATACGGTAAATAAAAAAAAATCCCCTGCAAGGCAATGGCATAATGTGCTAGTATGCATCGCATACTAGCACATTATGTAATACTTGCCTTAGAACGAAGCCCTCCAGTGGTGCGCTGTTACCGCTAATAGTTTTCATCTTCCCTGTCTTCCTTCCGGGTTTTTGAGCTTTGGCTGCATGAGTGGCCAGGACCACAATGACATCACCATCGCGCATGTGCAAGGGAGCCCTCGGCTACGGCACGGAGCTCTGAAGGTCTGGTTTGGTATGCCGAACCTTTAGAGCGCATGCGCTGATGATGTCATCGGCTGCATCAAGTGTGAATATTTCCTAAACACTGCTCATTTAGGAGATTTTCACTTACTATAGGCTCACCTGTAGATACAAGTTCAAAAAATGTCCTGACGAAGCAAAATAGCGAAACGCGTTGACGTACAGGGGCTCACTGCTGTCCATTTGGTGTCAAGCTTCTGTTCACATCATAGTTTTATGTATTTTTTGTGTTTAACCACTTAACAACCACCTGCCGACAAATAACGTCGACAAGGTGGTTGCTTAACTCTGGGAGGACGTTATATAACGTCCTCCCAGAATCGCGCTCCCGCGCGCCCCCTGGGGCGCGCACACGGGAAACTCCGTGACCGCCGGGTCCAGAGGACCCGGCGGATCACGAATCGCGGTAAATCGCCGCTGATAGCGGCCGTTTACCACGTGATCGCTCCGTCAAATGACGGAGCAATCACTTGTAAACAGACCGGCGTCATTTGATGACGCCGGTTCCTCCCTCCCCTCTCTGTACCGATCGGTACAGTGTGAGAGGGGAGGGGGAGGGAGCGGATGGCAGCAGCAGCACTGTGGGCTGGATCTGTGACAATTGCAGTCACAGATCCAGCCATCCATCCATCCCTGCTCAGCCATCCCTGTGCTATACCCTGCCAATACTCTGCAATACACCCTGCCAATACTCTGCAAAATACCCTGCCAATACCCTGGTGCAATACCCTGCCATACCCTGGTGCAATACTCTGCAATACCCTGGTGCAATACTCTGCAATACCCTGGTGCAATACTCTGCAATACCCTGCAATACCCTGCAAAATACTCTGCAATACCCTGCAAAATACTCTGCAATACCCTGGTGCAATACTCTGCAATACCCTGGCGCAATACTCTGCAATACCCTGGCGCAATACTCTGCAATACCCTGGCGCAATACTCTGCAATACCCTGGCGCAATACTCTGCAATACCCTGCAAAATACTCTGCAATACCCTGCAAAATACTCTGCAATACCCTGCAAAATACTCTGCAAAATACTCTGCAATACCCTGCACAATACTCTGCAATACCCTGCACAATACTCTGCAATACCCTCCACAATACCCTCCACAATACCCTGTGCAATACCCGTGCAATACCCTGCCATACACCGCAATACCCTGCCATAGTCCGCAATACTCCGCAATGCCCTGCAATACTCCGCAATGCCCGGCAATACTCCGCAATGCCCGGCAATACTCTGCAATAACCACTTCCCGCCCTCCGGCCGTCATATGACGTCCTTGACTTTGTGCGGGGATATCTGAATGATGGGAGCAGCTACAGGCATCATTCAGATATTAGCTTTTTCAGCCGGCGATTCCCTACACCATAAGAACAATCATAGCGGCTGTTCCGCCGCTTGATCATTCTTACGGGAGGCGAGAGGGGATGTCCCCCCCCCCGCCGCCCTCCGGTGCTTCTACCGACTCACCGCTACGATCAAAGCCAGGATTGTTGTTTTTTTTTTTGTATTTTTTTCAGGCTTCCCAGCCTAGAGGTGAGATGTGGGGTCTTATTGACACCCCCCCCCCCCCCATATCTCACTGTAAAGAGGACCTGTCATGCCATATTCCTATTACAAGGGATGTTTACGTTCCTTGTAATAGGTATAAAAGTGATCAAAAAAATGTTTAGGGCGGAAAAACATGTCAAACTAAAATAAATAAAGTAAAATGAAGAATAAATTTTTTTTTTTTTTTTAAAGCGCCCCTGTCCCCGTGAGCTCGCATACAGAAGCGAACGCGTACGTAAGTCCCGCCCACATATGAAAACGGTTTTCAAACCACACATGTGAGGTATCTCTGCGAACGTTAGAGCGAGAGCAATAATTTTGGCCCTAGACCTCCTCTGTAACTCAAAACATGTAACCAGTAAAAATATTTAAAGCGTCGCCTATGGGGATTTTTTAAGTAGCGAAGTTTGGCGCCATTCCACGAGTGTGTGCAATTTTTAAGGGCGACATGTTAGGTATCTATTTACTCGGCGTAACTTCATCTTTCACATTATGCAAAAACATTGGGCTAACTTTACTGTTTTTTTTTTTTTTTTTTAAGCACAAAACATTTTTTTTCCGTAAAAAACGCGTTAAAAAAATTGCTGCGCAAATATCGTGCGAGATAAAAAGTTGCAACAACCACCATTATATTCTCTAAGGTCTTTGCTAAAAAAACATATATAATGTTTTGGGGTTCTATGTAATTTTCTAGCAAACAAATGATGATTTTTACATGTAGGAGAGAAATGTCAGAATTGGCCTGGGTGCTCCAGAACGCCTGAAGGTGCTCCCTGCATGTTGGGCCTCTGTATGTGGCCACGCTGTGTAAAAGTCTCACACATGTGGTATCGCCATACTCGGGAGTAATAGCAGAATGTGTTTTGGGGTGTAATTTGTGGAATGCATATGCTGTGTGTGAGAAATAACCTGCTAATATGACAATTTTGTGAAAAAAAAAAAAAAAGAGAAAAAAAAAATCTTGATTTTGCAAAGAATTGTGGGAAAAAATGACAACTTCAAAAAACTCACAATGCCTCTTTCTGAATACCTTGGAATGTCTTCTTTCCAAAAAGAGGTCATTTGGGGGGTATTTGTACTTTTCTGGCATGTTAGGGTCTCAAGAATTGAGATAGGCCGTCAGTACTTCAGGTGTGATCAATTTTCAGATATTGGCACCATAGCTTGTGGACTCTATAACTTTCACAAAGACCAAATAATATCCACCAATTTGTACTTATTTTTACCAAAGATATGTAGCAGTATAAATTTTGGCCAAAATTTATGAAGAAAAAATAGTAATTTGCAAAATTTTATAACAGAAACGAAAAAAAAATCATTTTTTTACAAAATTTTCAGTCTTTTTTCTCTTATAGCGCAAAAAATAAAAAACCCAACAGTGATTAAATACCACCAAAAGAAAGCTCTATTTGTGTGAAAAAAAGGACAAAAATTTCATATGGGTACAGTGTTGTATGACTGAGTAATTGTCATTCAAAATGTGAGAGCACCGAAAGCTGAAAATTGGTCTGGTTATTAAGGGGGTTTAAGTGCCCAGTGGTCAAGTGGTTAAATGTATGTTTTTTAACTCTTTCTATACTTGATCTGTTTGTGAATGATTAGTTTTCCATAAATTAAAAAAATTAGATTACCACCACTTTACGCACTTCAATACCGGGCACTTTTACCCCCTTCCTGCCCAGGCCAATTTTCAGCTTTCAGCGCTGTCACACTTTGAATGACAATAGCGCGGTCATACAACACTGTACTCAACAAAATTTTTATCGTTTTTTTTTCCCCACAAAAATAGAGCTTTCTTTTGATGATATTTACCGTATTTATCGGCGTATAACACGCACCCTAACTTTCAGGAAAAAAACTTTCAAGAGCCCCCTGAGTATAATATTCAGGCACAGTTTACCCTCTATTTTCAGGGTAAAAAAGTGAGTGTTATACGCCAATAAATACAGTAATCACCACTGGGATTTTTTATTTTTTTTTGCTAAATAAACAAAAAAATGACAGACATTTTTTGTTTCTGTTATAAAATTTTGCAAACAAATAATTAGAGGTCGACCGATATGGATTTTTCTCTGGCCGATGCCGATATTTAGAAATTGGGGTGGCCGATGGCCGATAAATGATGCCGATTTTTGTGGCTGATATTTTAGGCCGATTTAAAAAAAAAAAAAAAAAACCTCACCCACTCCACTCCTTCCTGCTTACTCCTGTCACTCTAGCACACACTTGATGTCCTCAGTACAGATGGCACTGGTTGGCACTGGCAGGTGGCACTGGTTTGGAACTGGCAGGTGGCACTATTGGCACTAGCAGGGGGCACTGTTTGATACTGACAGATGGCACTGGTTTGTAACTGGCACTGGCAGGTGGCACTGGTTTGGAACTGACATATGGTACTATTGGCACTGGCAGGTGGCACTGATTCGAACTGACAGATGGCACTAGTTTGGGACAGATGGCACTGATTGGCAGTGGCACTGGCAATTGGAACTGGTTGGCACTGGCGGGTGGCACTTGCTGGCAGTGGCGGGTGGTGCTGGCAGTGGTGGGTGGCACTGGCTGGTGGCACTGGCTGGCACTGGCTGGTGGCACTGGCTGGCACTGGCTGGTGGCACTGGCTGGCACTGGCTGGTGGCACTGACAGATGACACTGATTTGCGGTGGCACTGACAGGTGGCACTGATTGGCGCTGGCGGTTGGCACTGACAGATGGCACTGGCTGATGGCACTGATTTGCGGTGGCACTGACAGATGGCACTGGCTGGTGGCACTGACAGATGGCTCTGGCTGGTGGCACTGACAGATGGCACTGATTGCCACTGGCTGGTGGCACTGCCATATGGCACTGATTGGCACTGGCTGGTGGCACTGATTTGCGGTGGCACTGATTTGCGGTGGCTAGTGGCACTGCCAGATGGCACTGGCTGATGGCACTGATTTGCGGTGACACTGGCAGGTTTCACAGTAAGCCGAGTGTAACTGTGAAACTGACAGAGAGGAGAGACAGAGAACTGTCAGAATTGAGCTCTATGTGGGGGTGGGCGGGACTCGGCCGGGGTGGGCGGGACCCAGCAGCTAAATTAAACCAGTCAAGGATTGGGCTGCTTTAGAAAGGGGGCGGGGCCACATACGTGTAGCGGCCCGCCCAGATACCATCCCATTGGCTGGTGTAATACAGTGGTGTAGTGGTTAGCACTTTCACCTAGCAGCAAAAGGGTCGCTGGTTCGGAATCCCGACCACGACACCATCTGCCTGGAATTTGCATGTTCTCCCTGTGCCTGCGTGGGTTTCCTCCGGGTACTCCGGTTTCCTCCCACACTCCAAAGACATGCTGGTAGGTTAATTGGATCTTGTCCAAAATTGGCCCAGTATATATGTATGTACACTGTGTGTGCGGAGAGTGTCGAGATCCTACGGGGTAAAATGACCGCACCAGCCAAGCAGACACTGGCTGCAAAAAGCGCCTAGAGGCGATTCAGTTTGCATGTGTAGTGCTATACAAGTCACTCATTCATTCATTCAGTCAGGGGAGGAAATCGCTAGATGATGCTGGACGTCAGCCAAGAAATGGGGCGGGGCTCTATCAGACACACTGCAGCTTCTAATGCACATTGTGCTCACAGTGTGCAGAGAAAGGCCCCTTTCACACTTGTATGACCTGAAAGTTGTGCGACTTTAATGCAACTTAAAGCACTGCCTGTGTAATCCCGAGGTCTATAGACCTCAAGTTGCATCAAAGTCGGACTACTTTAAAGTCACTGCGGACTGGAAATCGCACAGATCTGAACGGTACTCATTGGAAATCATGGGGTATGACTTGTCATGCGACTTTGCAGTCCCAAGTCACCAGACAAGTCGCACAAGTGTAAAAGGGGCCTTAGCCATTTCAGTCCAGGAGAGGAGTCTGTACACCTGTGCAAGACCGAAGGGAAGGCCGGAGATCAGATTTAAAGGGTTTTAATTAAATATTATTTTAAATAATTAAAAGTAAAATCCTAAAATAAGAAATGATAAATTAATTTTAAATGAAACATAGTATCAAAATGTACAAAAATGTTCCATGTTTTAAAAGTTCCCTGAGATGAGAAGCACACAAGGAGTCAAATGTTGGGGGGAATCTCTCCATCTGGAGGCGTGCGGATAAATCTCGGCGCCCGTTCCTGACGTAGTGCTTCACTTGAGCTGATTAGTCATACGGGTTTAATTAGCGGAAATTTATTTCACCTCCAGCAAGTAGCGAACTCCATCCAACGCTTTCCTGATTTCTTTTCCTTCTTCTGTTTCTTTATTTTTGGAACAAACCTGCCCAGGAAATCTCATCCCCCGAATTCTGATGTGTCACGTCTGATGATGAAGGGCTCTTCCCTCGCCCGCTCTCTGTCACTTTAGTTGGCTGACATCTTTATGACGCTCTGTGGGAGTGCAGTGACCCAGGGGACGGGCTGGGAAAACTCAATTTTTATAATAATCTCTGTTTTAGTTGTCCATGTTTGCAACAAAATTTACTTAGGGGGCTGTTCATGCCAGCGGCCCAATGTCGCTGTAAAGTCCACATTACCCCACACTTTACTGCAAAGTGTGACAGTGCACTTTTAACCCCATCAATAACGGGCACTTTCACCCCCTTCCTGCCCAGGCCGATTTTCAGCTGTCACACTTTGAATGACAATTGCGCGGTCATGCAACCCTGTACCCATTTTTATCATTTTCTTCACAAAAATAGAGCTTTCTTTTGGTGGCATTTAATCACTGCTGTTTTATTTTTTTGCTAAACAAACAGAAAAAAAGACCGAACATTGTGGAAAAAAAAAAACGTTTTTAGTTTGTTATAAAATGTTGCAAACAGGTAATTTTTCTCCTTCATTGATGGGCGCTAATGAGGCTGCACTGATAGGCACTGATAAGGTGGCACTGATAGGCTGCACTGATGGGCACTGATAGGCTGCACTGATGGGCACTGATAGGCTGCACTGATGGGCACTGATAGGCTGCACTGATGGGCACTGATAGGCTGCACTGATGGGCACTGATAGGCTGCACTGATGGGCACTGATAGGCTGCACTGATGGGCACTGATAGGCTGCACTGATGGGCACTGATAGGCTGCACTGATGGGCACTGATGAGGTGGCGTTTATGGGCACTGATGAGGTGGCGTTTATGGGCACTGATGAGGTGGCGTTTATGGGCACTGATGAGGTGGCGTTTATGGGCACTGATGAGGTGGCGTTTATGGGCACTGATGAGGTGGCGTTTATGGGCACTGATAAGGCAGCACTGATTGGCACTGGTAGGTGGCACTGATAGGCAGCAATGATGGGCATGGATAGGCTGTACTGATGGGCACTGGTAAGGTGGCATTGATGGGCACTGGTAAGGTGGCACTGATGGTCACTGATAAGGCAGCACTGATGGTCACTGATAAGGCAGCACTGATGGTCACTGATAAGGCAGCACTGATGGTCACTGATAAGGCAGCACTGGTAGGTGGCACTGATAAGGCAGCACTGGTAGGTGGCACTGATAAGGCAGCACTGGTAGGTGGCACTGGAGGGCACTGCTTAGCAGTACTAATGGGCACTGGTAGGTGGCACTGATGGGAACTACTTAGCAACGGTGGCTGTCAGTGTGTGGGACTGATGTCCCTTTTACATGAGCCGGTAATTGGCTTGCGTTTTCTCCTCACACTGTCAGCATGAGGGGAAACAAAAAGCCGATTACTGGCTTCTGTTTACATCAAGTGATCAGCTGTCATTGGCTTACATCACATGGTATGCTGCATCTCTCCTCCACCGGCTCTAAGGCTAAGAACCGAGTGATCAAACACCTCGATCGCTCGGTTTTCAGCTCCCTGAGCAGAGAACTGGTGACCCCCCCCCCCCCTCACTGGATCGCTGGGCTGTGGAGGGGGCGGGATCGGCTGTCACCTGATATCATTTTTCTCTCCGGAGTGACTCATACTGATAGTAGAGGAACAAGGCAGCAGACAGAAATGACACTTATGCCTCGTACACACGATCCGCTTATCGTACGACGTATCGTTCGCATTTTGTTGCATAAAACTAATATCGAATACAACAGTGCAAAACGTGCTCTACGAAAAGTACGATTTTTGATGTACGATTCTGGAAAAACCTTCCGGTGTGCGTAGCTACATATCGGAAATTAGGTCAAATACGTGTGAACCCCCCCCCCCCCCGTGTCTGCCACGCCTTTATGGCTATCCGTTGGTAGTGTACAGGCATATTTGTGTATTGCTCTCCGGACGCTTCGTTTCACTCGCTTGTTCGCTGGTTCTTTTAACGATCAGAGAACGTTACAGAAGGAATGTATATACGCGGTACGAACATTGTTTACATTCTCCCATCTCCTTTCCGGTTTATTTTCGTGTTTCCGATCATGCGTGGTGTTCGTCTATCGATTTTTAGCGGACGCATACTGTACTGATTAAACCATTGGGATGGTGTAAAATGTAAGAATAGCGTACAGTGAGCGTTGTACCGATGATATACAAACAATTTTGGAAAAAAATTAAGATTATTCTCAAATATGCTCATACTGTATATGTAATGAATAAAAGCACAGATGATAAAAGTCCAAACAGTGAATGAATCCTCGGGTAAGCATATGAAGCCCACCACAGAACGGTTGTTGCTCAAACGTAAATGACAATGGCTTTGACAAGCATGTAGAACGTCAGGGATAATATATCATCCAACAATAATGGGGAGTGAATACTCTTACCGGAAATGGTGGACTCCAGTGTCAGCGATAACGAGTCAATCAATCTAGGGGTGCCCGAATCGGCAGCTCTCCCAGAACCATCGAAGAAAACCAAAGAACTCCAAGGGCGACTCCAAAGGATCATACAGGTAACCGTCAAGCTGGCGTTCAGATGACCAAATGGACAGCCAAAAAACTCTCATCCGGGAGAGGTATAGAAGGAAAAAATGCCTCCCATATAGTGTAGGTCAAAAGGGGGTTTTTTATTAAAAAAAAAAAAAACAACATAAATAGAAGAATAAAAACTGCGATCACAGAATAAAAAGCAATGTGGGGAACAGTAAGCCAAGCCCTGATTAACCACTTAAGCCCCGGACCATTTTGTTGCTAAAGGACCGGGCCCCCTTTTGCGATTCGGCACTGCGTCGCTTTAACTGACAATTGCACGGTCATGCGACGTGGCTCCCAGACAAAAATGACGTCCTTTTTTTCCCCACAAATATAGCTTTCTTTTGGTGGTATTTGATCGCCTCTGCGGTTTTTATTTTTTGCGCTATAAACAAAAATAGAGCGACAATTTTGAAAAAAATGCTATATTTTTTTACTTTTTGCTATAATAAATATCCCCAAAAAATATATAAAAAAAACTTTTTTTTCCCTCAGTTTAGGCCGATACGTATTCTTCTACATATTTTTGGTAAAAAAAAAAAAAATCGCAATAAGCGTTTATTGATTGGTTTGCGCAAAATTTATAGCGTCTACCAAATAGGGGATAGTTTTATTGCATTTTTATTAATACATATTTTTTTCTTGTAATGGCGGCGATCAGCGATTTTTATCGTGACTGTGACATTATGGCGGACACATCGGACACTTTTGACACCATTTTGGGACCATTGTCATTTTTACAGCGAACAGTGCTATAAAAATGCACTGGTTACTGTAAAAATTACACTGGCAGTGAAGGGGTTAACCTGTATGGGGCGCTGAAGGGGTTAAGTGTGACCTAATGTGTGATTCTTACTGTGTGGGGGCGTGGTTTGGCGTGTGACGTCACTGATCGTCGTTCCCTATGACAAGGAACAGACAATCAGTGGCAGTCTCACTAGGAAGAACACTTACCTCTCCCCATTTTTCAGCTCTGTGACACGATCGCGGGACACCGGCGGCGATCAGGTCCGCGGGTGCGGTCATGGAGCTCTCGTCCAGGTCGCGAGCGCGCCGCCGGTGGCGCGCGCGCGAGACCCACGGCTGGGCATCTTAAAGGGGACGTACCTGTACGTGCTTATGCCCAGCCGTGCCATTCTGCCGACGTATATCGGCATTAGGCGGTCCTTAAGTGGTTAAACGATTGTCGTACGATGGGCTGTCGTCTGAGAAAAAAAGTTTTCATGTTTGTCCCTTCGGATTTTGTTGGACGAACTGTCGTGATCGGCTTTCGAAAGCTGTGTACCAATGATCAGATTATCGAACGATCAATCCGAAAGTGATTTTTATCATCCGATAATCGTATCGTGTGTATGAGGCATTCGTGCTCTGGATGGAGACAAGTTCACATTATAGAGGGATATGCTTTGTTCATATTTTTTATGTCTGAGGTTTACAATCACTTTAATGCATTTCGTTTGTATATTTTTATTATTATTATTATTGTTTTAACTTTAATTGCTATCACAAGGGAGTTAACAAGTTCCCATGTGATAGCATTGGACAAGTGACAGGTCCTCTTTTTTTGAGACATCAGTGGTCTGTTAGACTTCCAATGTCTCTCCTGCCCTCCAAGGCAGCTATTCAAACATAGATTGTGCTTGATTAGCTACTTCCCTGGCTGTATCAACCAGCTTTGAAAGCAGAAACGCTCAGAGGTAAGCCGGCTGAATGAAAGGAGCACAAACACATGTGCTTGACCCTTCCCTGGACGCACTTTGCACACCCAGAGAGCTGAAGTAGGTAAGTTCTGAATCGTCCCCCCAGTGCTCCTTGCTGCGACCGTGCATGCACCGTCTTTTGGCAGCACGCGTTGCACTGTGCTGCGATGCATGTCGCCAAGGTGCGTTGGGTTGCCATTCAGGATGAAGTGCATTTAAGGCTCGTTTACCCACGTGGCTGTCGTTTCAGCCCTTCTAAAAAGCAATCTACAGATGATAGCTTTTCAGAGAGCATTTGACAGGCAGTTGAGAGGCGAGCAGTGGCCTCCCTATTGCTTTTTTTATTATATTTTAACCCTTGAAAGCCTGAAGCACCCACGCAATGGAGTGCATTGCACATGGTCGCCGCGTGGCCCCTACACTTGAATGGTTTGTGTTTTGTTTTTTTTCCAAAAACAGAAGTTTTTATTTAGAATTAAACACATACAGTCCAAAGTACCATAATTATAGCAAACAAGTACAAAACCATAAACAATACAAGCAATGCATTTATACACTGAATGAGTGACTTGTATAGCGCTACAAATGCGAACTGAATCACCTCTAGGTGCTTTTGCAGCCAGTGTCTGCTTGGCTGGTGCGGTCATTTACCCCGTAGGTGTCAGGCTAGGAGCAGATAACAGGTAACAGTGCAGGTGTGCTGATTATGAAGAGTTCAAGAACAAGAGCACATACCATGAGCAGGTCTGCTGGGACTTGTAGTTCACTGCTGCAGATGAAGGTAGATGTTGGCTGGACCTTGTAGTTCACCGCTGCAGATGGAGGTTGGCTGGTGCTTGTAGTTCACCGCTGCAGATGAAGGTACAACAGTAGAATCAGGCAAAGCGTAGTCTAGGCAAGCTGGGTCATACACAGGTAGATCAGAGTCCAAACGGTACAGAATCAGAAGCGAGCAAGCAGGGTCAAACGAGCCGGGTCATACACGAAATACACAGAGTAGATATCCGCTGTATCAAACAGTGGCACACAAAGGTAACTCTATCACGAGCACTGATTGGATGATGATACAGGTGATTTAAAGGTGAGCTGGCCAATCACTGTTGTTTCTCAGGCAAAGGCTGTGTCAGGTGAGTTGTGCTGGATCCTAAAGGGATCCTAGTACTGACAGTAGGATCTCGACGCGCTTGGGACACACAGTCGTACACATATATATACATATATATACTGGGCCAATTTGGACAAGATCCAATTAACCTGTCTTTGGAGTGTGGGAGGAAACCGGAGCATCCGGAGGAAACCCACGCAGACACAGGGAGAACATGCAAACTCCAGGCAGATGGTGTTGTGGTTGGGATTCGAACCAGTGACCCTTTTGCTGCTAGGTGAAAGTGCTAACCACTACACCACTGTGCTGCCTCACTAGTCATCATCATGAATGGTCATACAGCTGCGGTCGGCCACCACACCACCCCCTGATCCAGTTCCGTGCCAGGTCGTTTGTGTTTAGTGGTGATGCTGCCTGCCAAATGTGTCCTGCAGTCCTCACCTCCCTGTTTAGACCCTGAAAAGCCCAAATTCACCACCCCACAACCTTGTGCCACCCCATTTACTGTGGTATACTTTCTTTCTGCTGCTGAATGTCCTCAGTCTGATGGCCGGGGTCATTCAACCCACTTCCTCTGAGCCCAGGTCATCCTGAATTTGCCCCCAGCCAGTGACAGTGAAAGGAGAAGCAGAACAGTAAGGAGCTCATCTTTCTCACTCTGTTCTCTCCTCTTATCATCGTGCTTCTTTATAACACACAGCATTGGCTTCTTGTGCTGCCTTTTCTGCTCACACTCCAGCCCTGCTGTATAGGGACTTCAAGAAGCTAATACCACATTTAGACATTTACAATGTTTGTATTAAAAAATAATCATCTATTACAGAGCGGCATCAATTTTTTTGTCTTTTTCTATCTGCCTGGATGTTGCTTTGGAGGGGAGTCTCACCGCTAATAATGGAGATCAATCTCCTAATTTCTCATTCCCTCTGAAGAAATGGACTTCGCTCCATGAAATGTACCAGGAACATTGCCAATGTACGTTCGGAAACTATTTGGCTTTTGAAGTAACTTTACAGCAACTTTGGAGTGTATATGATGTGTGGAAAGTATATGATGGATTGTCAGAGCCGAGATATTGATGTGTATGGCGGAATGTTCTGGAAGAGAACGGAGGAGGAGCTCAATCATTACTCTGTCTGTACAACACTCTCCTTCCTGTGTGGGGATTTATTTATCTCGTGAATTCTTTTAGGCTGCATTCACACGTGAGCATTTTGTAGACCGAAGCCTGAAGCTACAAAACGCTAGAGGGGGAAAAAAAAACATTATTCTCTATGGAGATGGTTCACATCTCCACTCCAAAACGCCTGAAGCCGAACGCCTGAAGCTCAAACAAGTTCCGGACCCTTTTTTGTCGCGTGATTCGGGCAGATTTGGACGTTTTAGGAGTCATAGAATGTAATGGAAACGCTTGATTCAAGCGTTTAGCGCGACAACGAGCGTTTCGACGGGCGCAAATACGCGCGACAAAACGCCGGTAAAAACATCGGTAAAAACGCTCGAAGCGCTACGCTCAGGTGTGAATGCAGTCTTAGTGGGTGAAATAAATGAAAAATAAAAGAAATGATGTAAGGAACTCCCATGTAGCAGGATAGCATTAAAATCAAAGCTTTATTCTCAGATCTGTGTTTCCGATATAATGAGGGGGGTGGGGATCTTTTCCATTGATGCCGTCAACAAAGTTTATTATTAGCAGGGCAACTTTTTGTAGCTTATTTTTGGATAAGGTCACTTTTTATAGCCTATTTTTATTTTATTTTTTTTTAACAACAAGGTTGGTCTTTATTTGAGACGATATAACATCGAGAGTGGCCGGCATTAAAACATCCATAAACAATCCATGAGAATTGGACAATGGGGGAACACATGCATATGCATAATAAACAGTTTACATGTATAACATCCATACATGTATTAAGTATGCAATTATCTAGTGCAAATACACGGGTTCGAATCCGGAATATAGAAATATATATGGGGGGGGGGGGAGGAGGGAAACCCGCCACCCCCGCTCAGGATCCCGGGGGCAATGCAATAGGTCCTTTGCCAAAGGAAATCACAGCCGTTCTGTCCAGAGCAACCATATCCGATCAAAACTTCTGGGGGCAGCCTCTGTTAGTGTAAGTCAGCTTATACAGGGGTAGCACAGCATTTATGGAAGATTCCCAAGATTCTACCTATGGGGGAGAGGAAGACGCCCATTTAATCAAAATTTCTTTCTTGGCATAAGGTAGTGTAACTTTGTAGCTTCTTTTCAGTTAGGGTAACTTTGTAGTTTTTGTATTTTATTTTTATTGTTTAGGGAGGGTGACTTTTTAGCTTATAATTTAGGTAAGGTAAATTTGTAGCTTCTTTTTAGGTAGAGTAACATTGTAGCCTATTTTTAGCTGGGGTAACATTGTAGCCTATTTTTAGGTGGGGTAACATTGTAGCTTCTTTTTAGGTGGGGTAACATTGTAGCTTCTTTTTAGGTGGGGTAACATTGTAGCCTATTTTTAGGTGGGGTAACATTGTAGCCTATTTTTAGGTGGGGTAACATTGTAGCCTATTTTTAGGTAGGGTAACATTGTAGCCTATTTTTAGGTAGTGTAACATTGTAGCCTATTTTTAGGTAGTGTAACGTTGTAGCCTATTTTTAGGTAGGGTAACGTTGTAGCCTATTTTTAGGTGGGGTAACATTGTAGCCTATTTTTAGGTAGAGTAACATTGTAGCTTCTTTTTAGGTGGGGTAACATTGTAGCCTATTTTTAGGTGGGGTAACATTGTAGCCTATTTTTAGGTGGGGTAACATTGTAGCCTATTTTTAGGTAGTGTAACATTGTAGCCTATTTTTAGGTAGGGTAACATTGTAGCCTATTTTTAGGTAGTGTAACATTGTAGCCTATTTTTAGGTAGTGTAACGTTGTAGCCTATTTTTAGGTGGGGTAACATTGTAGCCTATTTTTAGGTAGAGTAACATTGTAGCTTCTTTTTAGGTGGGGTAACATTGTAGCCTATTTTTAGGTAGAGTAACATTGTAGCTTCTTTTTAGGTGGGGTAACATTGTAGCCTATTTTTAGGTGGGGTAACATTGTAGCCTATTTTTAGGTAGTGTAACATTGTAGCCTATTTTTAGGTAGGGTAACATTGTAGCCTATTTTTAGGTAGTGTAACATTGTAGCCTATTTTTAGGTAGTGTAACGTTGTAGCCTATTTTTAGGTGGGGTAACATTGTAGCCTATTTTTAGGTAGAGTAACATTGTAGCTTCTTTTTAGGTGGGGTAACATTGTAGCCTATTTTTAGGTGGGGTAACATTGTAGCCTATTTTTAGGTGGGGTAACATTGTAGCCTATTTTTAGGTAGGGTAACATTGTAGCCTATTTTTAGGTAGTGTAACGTTGTAGCCTATTTTTAGGTAGGGTAACATTGTAGCCTATTTTTAGGTAGGGTAACATTGTAGCCTATTTTTAGGTAGGGTAACGTTGTAGCCTATTTTTAGGTAGTGTAACGTTGTAGCCTATTTTTAGGTAGTGTAACATTGTAGCCTATTTTTAGGTAGTGTAACGTTGTAGCCTATTTTTAGGTAGTGTAACGTTGTAGCCTATTTTTAGGTAGGGTAACATTGTAGCCTATTTTTAGGTAGGGTAACATTGTAGCCTATTTTTAGGTAGTGTAACATTGTAGCCTATTTTTAGGTAGTGTAACGTTGTAGCCTATTTTTAGGTGGGGTAACATTGTAGCCTATTTTTAGGTAGAGTAACATTGTAGCTTCTTTTTAGGTGGGGTAACATTGTAGCCTATTTTTAGGTGGGGTAACATTGTAGCCTATTTTTAGGTAGTGTAACATTGTAGCCTATTTTTAGGTAGGGTAACATTGTAGCCTATTTTTAGGTAGTGTAACGTTGTAGCCTATTTTTAGGTAGGGTAACGTTGTAGCCTATTTTTAGGTGGGGTAACATTGTAGCCTATTTTTAGGTAGAGTAACATTGTAGCTTCTTTTTAGGTGGGGTAACATTGTAGCCTATTTTTAGGTGGGGTAACATTGTAGCCTATTTTTAGGTAGTGTAACGTTGTAGCCTATTTTTAGGTAGTGTAACGTTGTAGCCTATTTTTAGGTAGGGTAACATTGTAGCCTATTTTTAGGTAGGGTAACATTGTAGCCTATTTTTAGGTAGGGTAACATTGTAGCCTATTTTTAGGTAGGGTAACATTGTAGCCTATTTTTAGGTAGAGTAACATTGTAGCTTCTTTTTAGGTAGTGTAACATTGTAGCTTCTTTTTAGGTAGGGTAACATTGTAGCCTATTTTTAGGTAGGGTAACATTGTAGCCTATTTTTAGGTAGGGTAACATTGTAGCCTATTTTTAGGTAGAGTAACATTGTAGCTTCTTTTTAGGTAGGGTAACATTGTAGCCTATTTTTAGGTAGGGTAACATTGTAGCCTATTTTTAGGTGGGGTAACATTGTAGCCTATTTTTAGGTAGGGTAACATTGTAGCCTATTTTTAGGTAGTGTAACATTGTAGCCTATTTTTAGGTAGTGTAACATTGTAGCCTATTTTTAGGTAGTGTAACATTGTAGCCTATTTTTAGGTAGGGTAACATTGTAGCCTATTTTTAGGTGGGGTAACATTGTAGCCTATTTTTAGGTAGGGTAACATTGTAGCCTATTTTTAGGTAGTGTAACATTGTAGCCTATTTTTAGGTAGTGTAACATTGTAGCCTATTTTTAGGTAGGGTAACATTGTAGCCTATTTTTAGGTAGGGTAACATCGTAGCTTCTTTTTAGGTAGGGCATTAGGTAATTTAGGTAAGGTAACTTTGTAGCTTCTTTTTAGGTAGGGTATCATTGCAGCCTATTTTTAGGTAGGGTAACATTGTAGCTTCTTTTTATGTAGGGTAATATTGTAGCCTATTTTTAGGTAGAGAAACTTTGTAGATTTTTTTTTTTAGATAAGGTACGGTAACTTTGTAGCTTTTTGTTGGATAGTCATTTTTTTCAGTAGGGTAGGGTAACTATGTAGCTTTTTTTTTTTTTTTAGTTAACTTTGTAGCATATTTTTCAGTTAGAGCCCCTTTCACATTGGGGTGGGCGTTGACGGTAAAACGCCGCTAGTTTTAGTGCCGCTTTACTGTCATTTTAGCGGCGCTATTCGGCCGCTAGTGGGGCACATTTAACCCTCGCTAGCGGCCGAAGAAAGGGTTAAATGCACTTGTGTAGCGCCGCTGCTGAATCGATTTGCAGGCGCTTCGGCAGCAGTGCCCATTCATTTCAATGGGCAGGAGCGGTGGAGGAGCGGTGTGTACACCACTCCTTCACCACTCCAAAGATGCTGCTTGCAGGACTTTTTTTAACGTCCTGCCCAGCGCAGCGACCCAGTGTGAAAGCACTCAGGCTTACACACTGGGACTGCAGGGGAGATGTTTTTCAGGCGCTTTACAGGTACTATTTTTAGTCCAAAAGCGCCTGAAAAATGCCCCAGTGTGAAGGGGGTCTTAGGGTAAGCCTAGGTTCACACCTATGCGGTGCAGGAAACGCAGAGATCCCTGCGCGTTTACCAGACCACATTGCAATAGTGCTGTGTTACCAATCCGCTGCGGGTATCACTACAAAGTTAATGACACCGCAAACGGATCGCAAACACAGTTCAGTTAACCTGCACCAGATCACTTGGTACAAAACGACCATGAGATTTGGCTGCGGTGCTGCTCCAGGAAAGGTGCCTGCACTTTTTTCGGGGCGATGCAGTGCAATTTGAGCCCATTTAAAATGAATGAATCGCATGTGAATTCCACAGGGATGCGGTGCGGTTCCTGTGTGATTCACATGCAAGGTTATAATGTGAACCAAGGCTAATTATGTGGCTTTTTTAATTAGGGTAACTTTATAGGTAAGGTAACTTTACATCTTTTTTAGGTAGGAAAGCCTTGTAGTTTATTTTTAAGTAGGGTGACTTTGTCACAAGGTGAGAGTCTGAAGCAGGGGCTGATCTGTTGCAGACACTCATGAACACAGCAAAGAACTGCACAGGCAGCAGGATTTATTTGGTTGTGTGATCACTGTGCCATCATCTCAGTACAGAAAGTATATGGCGACTCTGCAGGATGTCTGAACAAAAATGATGCCAGATAAGAAATAGAATTAAATCTGACCTTCGGGTTCCCCTTCAATTCTGCACAGTTGTACCGGCTCCTCTCCTGGACTGAAATTACTCTGATTTCACTGCACACTGTGAGCTTCTCACAATGTGCATCAGAAACTGCAGCAAGCTAGATAGACCCCGCCTCATTTCCTGGCTAGAGGATGCCCAGCATCATCTAGCACTTTTCTCCCCACCCTGACTGTCCCTGGCCCGCCCCTTTTTTTCCATTGGATTTCAGTTCCTTCAAGCATGGCTGCTCAGCATCACATACATGCAAATACTATAGGAACACTCACTCCTAAAGATTTAAGATCTACCAATCAAGGATTAAAGGCTCTTGAGCGGCATACTGAGGCCGGGTGCTGTGATGTTTTCAGGAAGCTATGTACAGCCCCCCGCCGTCCCCTCCCACCAAGCTATGTACAGCACCCTGCCGTCCCCTCCCACCGAGCTATGTACAGCACCGTGCTGTCCCCTCCCACCAAGCTACGTACATCCCCCTTCCGGCCCCTCCCACCAAGCTATGTACAGTACCCTGCCGTCCCCTCCCACCAAGCTATGTACAGTACCCTGCCGTCCCCTCCCACCAAGCTATGTACAGTACCCTGCCATCCCCTCCCACCAAGCTATGCACAGTACCCTGCCGTCTCCTCCCACCAAGCTATGTACAGCACCCTGCCGTCTCCTCCCACCAAGCTATGCACAGTACCCTGCCGTCCCCTCCCACCGAGCTATGTACAGCACCGTGCTGTCCCCTCCCACCAAGCTACGTACATCCCCCTTCCGGCCCCTCCCACCAAGCTATGTACAGCACCCTGCCGGCCCCTCCCACCAAGCTATGTACAGTACCCTGCCGTCCCCTCCCACCAAGCTATGCACAGTACCCTGCCGTCCCCTCCCACCAAGCTATGCACAGTACCCTGCCGTCTCCTCCCACCAAGCTATGTACAGCACCCTGCCGTCTCCTCCCACCAAGCTATGCACAGTACCCTGCCGTCCCCTCCCACCGAGCTATGTACAGCACCGTGCTGTCCCCTCCCACCAAGCTACGTACATCCCCCTTTCGGCCCCTCCCACCAAGCTATGTACAGCACCCTGCCGTCCCCTCCCACCATGCTATTTATAGCACCCTGCCGGCCCCTCCCACCAAGCTATGTACAGTACCCTGCCGTCCCCTCCCACCAAGCTATGTACAGTACCCTGCCGTCTCCTCCCACCAAGCTATGTACAGCACCCTGCCGTCCCCTCCCATCAAGCTATGTACAGCCCCCTGCCGGCCCTTCATACCAAGCTATGTACAGCCCCCTGCTGGCCCCGTCCCACCAAGCTATGTACAGCACCCTGCCACCCCCTCCCCACCAAGCTATGTACAGCCCCCTGCCGGCCCCGTCCCACCAAGCTATGTACAGCCCCCTGCCAGGTTTGTCCCACCAAGCTATGTACAGCCCCCTGCCGGACCTTCCCACCAAGCTATGTACAGCACTCCGCCATCCTCTCCCACCAAGCTATGTACAGCACCCCACCGGCCCCTCCCACCAAGCTATGTACAGCACCCCGCCATCCCCTCCCACCAAGCTATGTACAGCACCCTGCCGTCCCCTCCCACCAAGCTATGTACAGCACCCTGCCGTCCCTTCCCACCAAGCTATGTACAGTACCCTCCCATCCCCTCCCACCAAGCTATGTACAGCACCCTTTCTGCCCCTCCCACCAAGCTATGTACAGCCGCCTGCCGGCCATGTCCCACCAAGATATGTACAGCCCCCTGCTGGCCCTTCCCACCAAGCTATGTACATCACCCTACTGGCCCCTCCCACCAAGCTATGTACAGCCTCCTGCCAGCCCCTCCCACCAAGCTATGTACAGCCCCCTTCTGGCCCCTCCCACCACTCCCACTAGCTGTTATTTACTTGCATTGTATAAAGAAGCACAGAGACCCGGTGATAACACCCTCAGTATATTAGTAATGGAAACAGAAAGGTTTTATTAAAAAAAATGAGTTAGATTGTTGATGATGGGGGGAGAGAGGAACCATGGAAGGCAAAAAAATAGCAGATTAAATTTAAACTTTAAAAAGCGATTCTAAGTAGAGGTGCACCGAATGGGAAATTTTGGTACCGAAAATGCAGGATGCACTTGGCCGAAAACCTAAATTGAAAATGACAGTTTTTTTTAAAATATTTATATTTTTATATATAATTGTATTATATTTGACTTTTTAATTTATTTTCAATTTAAATGAATATGAATTTATCGTCGGCCATTATTGGCACCTTTACCGAAAGAAAAGCTCTGTTTAAATTCTATGAATGTCTTCACACTGGTCTGTTGCGCTTCGCTAGTGGTGTTAAAAATCTTGCTTGCTTGCATTTTTGGTCAGTTAAAAAAAAAAAACGCCAAAAAAAAAAACACCTCCTAGTTGAAATGCATTGAAAACGCAGCAAGAACGCATCATTAACGCACCCGTGTTATGTTTTTGATGCGGCTTTTGAGTCAGATGACCTATGAAAATAAGCAGAGTAAAATCACAGCGAATTTGCGGCAAGATTGCAGTGAATTTGCGGCAAAATCACGTGCTTTTTCTGTGCCATTATTGGCATCTTTTTCTCTTAGAGCCCATTCACACAGGGGCAACTTTGGATCCGACTTCAAGTCGCCCCAAGTCGCCTCAAGTCGCGCTACATGAAAAAAATCAATGTAAGTGAATGGATCCGTCTTAATGTACACTACTGCAGTCACTCCAACTTCAGAAAAGGTTCCTGTACGACTTCAATCCGACTTCTAGGCGACTTGTACCCATAGATTTCAATGGAAGTCGCCTCCAAGTCGGATCCTCTGTCTTAACTGAAGCAACTTTACAGGAAATAAAAATAGTTTTCTCGGCAAACCCCTCCCCCCTCCCTCCCACAGAGCTGATTACTCTTTGATTGGCCACTGGCAAAGTCCCCTGTCCTGGAGGCAACTTCAAGTCCTGTTGTAAGTCGCCCCAAGTCGCGCTGGAAGTCGTGTTGCCCCTGTGTGAATGGAGTCTTATCGGCCGAATGCCAATAACACCATTTTCGGCCGAAAGGTTTCGGTGGCTGAAATTTCGCTGCATCTCTAATTCTAAACCTTCTCTTCCCCATCCATACAAAATAGTTTGAGCCGGAGTCCCACCTTACAATAGACCCCCTAGGATCGGCTCTTGGCCAGAGAAAGTCCAGCTATTTCTATGGAAGGAGGTAACTCCCTAAATAGGTTCCTATGGCACACATTAGAAAACCCCGGCAGTGCCAATTATGTCTTTGTGAAGTGACAGTAGAAACAACTCTTTTTCTGCCGTCTGAAAACTTCAGTTTTTATACAGATGACTGGAGTGACAGAAAACTGTCAATTAACTGGGCGCGCTCCTCCAGCAGACAGCCTGGCTCAATCATCGGCAATTAGAGTGGATCTTCACCGCGGGGTCACGTGACACCATCCGTCCTGGTTTCCTGTCTTAAATCCGTGCCGCAAGTTATCAGGTTTTCAGCACTGTCCTTCAACCTCGTCCTTTGACTGTCATCCAAGCGTGAGTTTTATTTTTAGGTGTTCTTAATCCCTCGCCTGGGACACTTGATAAATTAATCAGAGCTTCCTTGTGGAAGGAGTAATGCCCGCGTACACACGTTCGGAATTTCCTATAGAGAAAGTCCAGCGGAATTTTTTCATCGAATATTCCGAACGTGTGTGTGCCCCATCGGACTTTTTCCCTCGGAAATTCCAACGGACTTAGAAAGAGAACATTTCCGTTCGTCTGGATGCAATTCCGACGGATTAAAAACCACGCATGCTCAGAATCAAGTCGACGCATGTTCGGAAGCATTGAACTTAATTTTTCTCGGCTCGTCGTAGTGTTGCACGTCACCGCGTTCTTGACGGTCGGAATTTGGTGTGACAAGTGTGTATGCAAGACAGCTTGAACGGAATTCCGGTAGCGAAAGGGATATCACCGCTCCAGGAAGTTCAAGCAAAAGTAAAAGCCTTTCCTCCAGACTAGAAGCCCCAGGTACTGGCAATGCATGTAACAATGCAAAAATGGGAAGAAATTCTGGACAGCCGCACTACAAATACGTTTTTGCCTTTTATTTAAAAATGGACATCAAAAATACATGCCACAGCAGAACAGAACGGACAGAAGAGTTGACGCGTTTCACACTAACAAACAGTGCTTAGTCATAGTGTGAAACACGTCAGCTCTTCTGTCCGTTCTGTTCTGCTGTGGCATGTATGTTTGATGTCCATTTTTGAATAAAAGGCAAAAACTTTTTTTAGAGTGCGGCTGTCCAGAATTCCTTCCCATTTTTGCCATGGGAGTCTATGGAAGGGGTGCCCGGCTTTGAAAAATCTGTGCTTCCCGACCGTAGGTCCCCAAGACAAAAAACTTTGCACACTTATAGAGGAGAAATGTGGCTATGTGTATGCCAAGTTTTGGATCCAGGGGACCTACGACCAGCCAGCACCGGGTCCCCAAAGTCACTGGAGAAATGACCGTTTAACATGGGAGTCTATGGAAGGGGTGCCCAGCTTTAAAAAAATTGGTGCTCCCCGGCCGTAGGTCTTCTGGGCAACAACCTTTGCACACTTGTAGAGGAAGAGTGGGGCTACATGTGTGCCAAGTTTGGGGTCCAGGGGACCTTTGGCCAGCCAGTACCGGGTCCCTAAAGTCCGGGAGATCTGGCGCAAAAAGGCGACTCGAGTATAAGCCGAGGGGGGCATTTTCAGCACAAAAAAATGTGCTGAAAAACTCGGCTTATACTCAAGTATATACGGTATTTATAATGTTTATCTGGTTGCTTCTGACCTTGAACGTGAAGTTCACCTTTTCGGGCAGAATTTTACTTTTCATATTAAATAGAATCATTATGCTCAAGAATCGCCCCAAAGAAGCTTTAGAACATTTAGAGTGGAGCGTGGTGCTTCTTTTAGCGTGCGTTTTGGTGTTTGCAGCGTATTTCTGAAACGCACGGCAATGCGTCCATTATCTGTGTGATTTGCCATGCATTTGTAGACACACAGATGTGACTGGAGCAGGCTGGATATAAATCAATGATTTGAAAAAAAAAACAACTAAAAATCCAGATTTTTTTTTAAAAATTTAAATCCGATTTTTTTGATTTATTTCGATTTTCTTTTATTTTTATCAAATTTGTTTTCCTTATGCTCAAGAATCGCCCCAAAGAAGCATTAGAACATATTTTAGAGTGGAGCATGGTGCCTTTTTTACCATGCTTTTTGGTGTGTTTGTAGCGTTATTATTTTTATTAGATTTGTTTTTAAGTGAAAAGGAGGGATTTGGAGTCCTTTAGACCTCAGATCCCACAATAAAGAGTACCTGTCACTGCCTATTACCGTCACAAGGGATGTTTACATTCCTTGTGACAGCAATAAAAGTGATCCGATTTTTTTTTTCTTTTAAAGGAACAATGTAAAATAAATAAATAAAAGAAATAAGAAAAAAAAGAAATCATTTTTTAATGCGCCCCGTCGCCGCGAGCTCGCGCAGCAAAGAAAGCGCATACGTAAGTCGCACCCGCAAATGTAAACGGTGTTCAAATCACACATGTGAGGTATCGCCGCGACGTCAAAGTGAGAGCAATAATTCTAGCACTAGACCTCCTCTGTTATGCCTCGTACACACGCAGATTTCCCCGATGAGAAAACTGCTATGATAGCTTTTGGCCGGGAAAACCGTCCGTGTGTATGCTCCATCGCAGTTTTCCCGACAGAAAAACTTCCGTAAAAAAAAAAAAGAGAACCAGCTCTCTTTTTTCCCATCAGGAAAAAGTCCTGCCGAGAAAACCGGTCGTCTGTATGCTTTCCCGAGGGGAAAAAAAATGCGCATGCTCGTAAACAATTTGACGCATGCGTGGAAGCATAGAACGTAATTTTGTCGGCTCGTTGTAGTCTGTGACGTCACCGCGTTCTTGGCATTCAAAAGTTCAGCAGTCTTTTGTGTGACTGTGTGTATGCAAGGCAGGCTTGAGAGGAATCCCGTCGGGAAAAGCGTCGTTTTTTTTCCTGCCGGGAAAACCGGTCGTGTGTACGAGGCATAACTCCAACCTGGTAACCGTTAAATGTTTTGAAAGCATCGCCTATGGAGATTATTAGGTACTGTAGTTTGTCGCCATTCCATCAGTGTGCGCAATTTCAAAGCATGACATGTTAGGGATCGATTTACTCGGCGTTACATCATCTTTCACATTATGCAAAAAAAATTGGGCTAACTTTACTGTTTTTAGTTTTTTTTAAATTCATGACCGTGTCTTTTTTTCCCATAAAAATGCGTTTGAAAGAACGCTGCACAAATACTGTGTGACATAAAATATATATCTTATATTTTATTTGTGCCTTTTCATCCTCCCCTGGAGCTGGTGTACAGCGGGGCGGGGAACCCGCTGTGACGCAAAGGGAGAGGTCATAAAAGGGGCGGATGCCCTGACCTTAGGGAGAGAGTCGGAGGACGCGGCCGCACCCAGGCACCTTCAGCTTGGGTGCTAGCGTTCCGGTGTTCCAGGCCTAGGCGCCCTTGGCCTAACTGGAGCGGGGATGGAGTCCATCTCAGGCACCTTTAGCCTGGGGTGAGGTACTATGGCGGTTGCCTGGGGCTCAGTACCTTCGACTGAGTTCCGTGAGGGTGGAGGAATCCGAGGGGGCCCTAACTCCTTGGGTGCCCGTGTCTGAGTTTGTGAGGATTGGTGCGCAGTAACTTCTCTGAAGAGTCCGGCGCGGCATCGCTGGTGACGGAGAGGCCTCCATTTCTCCCTTGGAAGGATTTCTCCCTCTGACAGGGGCAAAGCGAGCGAAGGTAATTCACGTTCTATATTACCTAGTCAGTGGCAGTGACTATTCACCACTGGTGACAGCACAGTGGGCAGCAGCAAGAAGGGAAAGGATTGTGCCTCGATCTGTCCCCCTATTTTCCAAAGGAGAAAGATAGTTTTATTCTTCTTGCCAAGCAATAAAACAAAGTTGTACCTATTCACTGTGTGGAACTTGGGTTACTAAGCAAAGGAGTCAGGGACGAAGGACTGGACTTGGCTCTGGGACACCTACACAAAAGCCCAATCTCTGGCCTTCACCTCCCAGTCACGGAGGATATGGGCCGTGGTGTGTATCATCTCTCTCTCCCAGGTACCCCTAGACAACAGCCATTAGACCGATAAAGCAAGGGAGAGGGGTGAGGCCGCTACCGTAATTTTCTAGAAAAAAATATGGAATTTAACTTGTAAGCAACAAATGTCAGAAATAGGTTTAGGCGTGAGAGGGATAATCTAGATTTCTATGAATAGAAAATACAGTGTTTTAATAATAGTACATATTTGCTTCTTTATATAGAGAAATCCCCTACTCTATGAGATGATTAGAAAGACATGTAGCGTCCGCCCGGCGCGTTTCAACTGAAGAGTCGACTTTTTCGGCTTTTTGGTTGGGGCGCGTCAGTTGGACCCATCCACGTGCATCGCTCGTGTGCCTGCACTGTATGATAAGCCTATGATGATCTTCTAAAAAAAAATAAAAAAAAATAAGAAAGACATGTACATTTAATTAAAATAATGTCGTTTTGCCAATTGGGAAGATCAGTGGTGTGCCCCCGCCAAAGGGCCCTAGCCGCCCCGACGGAGGTCCCAGAGAAGAATCCGCCTCAAGCCCTGTAGTCAAGAATGGTTTGGACTCTACAAAGTGCAATGATGTATAGAAGTAAAATCAGGTTCAGGTCAGGTAAGTATACACCAAAAGTTCATGCTGTCCCTTTCTCATAATATAATATCATGGAAGGGATATACTTAGAGGGGTATAAAAGTATAGATGCCTAGATACCTTATACCACTGTGTATTATTATAGATATTTATAAGAGTGTTTTGAGATATATTGAATTGCAAGTGCAAAAATTAAAAACAGGATTTTATGACTTAAAAAAAATCTGAGCACCATAAACCGAAAATGCTATTCAATTTATTTATAGAATTAAAAGAAAATTCCCCCATCCACCCTTGTCTCCATGCTTTTTTTTGCTGAGAAAACGCCTCCTTAGCATTTCTAGCCACGGCCTATCTTGAGTAAGTGCAGATAATTCACGTAGCATTTACTTCCTGTAATCCACCTGCTCTTAGCTCAGGCATGCAGGCAGGAGGGTGTGCTCAGCTGAGAATGCCCCGCATCCGCTCCTGAAGATTCCTGGGATGTATGACCTCATTTTGGCCTAGGATTGGAAACCGGAAGTAACTGAAGAAATGTAAAAATAACGTTTCAAACAAGTAAATATAATATAGTATGAAACACCTGTAGTAATTCCCCGTAGTGGTGAGCGGACAGTGTTCTGGCTTGTAGGGTCCTCCTAGCACCTGAGCAAACATGTAACATGATAAAAGAAAGCTGGAATTTAAATGAGTTTATTAATCCAGGTGTGGTACAAAATAATACAGGGCTTAAGCGTTTCGGCATGTAGCCTTAATCCTAGTCATTGATTTAAAGTGGAGTTCCACCCAAAAATGAAACGTTCGCTTTTCGGAATCCTCCCCCACTCCGGTGTAACATTTGGCACCTTTCAGGGGGAGGGGGGAGCAGATACCTGTCTAATGCAGGTATTTTGCTCCCACTTCCGGGCATAGATAGCCCCAGTATCCCCGGATCTCTATGCCACATCTGGCGCCTCCCCCCCCCCCCCTGCTGTCTTCTGGAAGACACACAGGTCCCAGAAGACAGCAGGGACCATTCAGATTGCGCAGGGCGACTCGCGCATGCGCAGTAGGGAACCAGGAAGTGAAGCCGCAAGGCTTCACTTCCTGATTCCCTTACCGAAGCTGGCGGCAGCAGCATCCAAGAGGCGAGGCAGAGATCGTCTTCGGGTGCCGACATCATGGGCGTCCTAGACAGGTAAGTGTCCTTATTTTAAAAGTCCGCAGCTGCAGTATTTGTAGCTGCTGACTTTTAAAAAACAAAGCTTTAAGTGATGATACTAAAGCCTTGTGTTATACTTATACTTACATACTATACAGATCCTCCTCTTCTTGGGTCCCTCTTCAGCTCTTCTGGCCCCTCCCTCCTGACGAGTGCCCCCACAGCAAGCAGCTTGCTACGGGGGCACCCAAACCGAGCCACTGCTCCATGTTTCCATTCAGACATGCAGCCCCAGCTAGGCCCCACCCCCTCTCTCCTCATTGGCTCTCTAACTTTGACAGCAGTGGGAGCCAATCTGCTGCTGTCTCAGCCAATGAGGAGGAGAGTCCCGAGAAGATGAGTCTCCCCTGCAACATTGTTAGATAGAAATGGGCTCAGGTAAGTATTAGGGGGGCTGCTGCACACAGAAGGCTTTTTATCTTAATGCATAGAATACATTAAAGCGGACCTTCAGTCATTTTTTCAACTTTCCATCTATTAAACAAACATTTTTTTTTCTGCCAGTAAATACCTCATACAGCCCACTTCCTGTTTCTTGTCTGGTCATTAGCCTAGGCTTATCACATCATGCACAACTCTCTCGCTAACTCTTGTGAGAATTTGCTAGGAAGGGAGGGGGAATGAGTCATAAGAGGGCCAATGAGAGCTGCAGATCTGGAGATGTGCCTCTGTGTAAATCCAGGAAGTGAACAGGCAGCAGCTTCAGCTGCCCACAGTTAAAAAGGCTGCAGCCAGACTTAGTGGAGGGAGATTTCTGCAGCATATTTGGCAAGTACAGAATCGCAGGATATATAAAATAATATGCAAAGTGGTTGGAGGGAAGCTTCAGAATGGCAAAGATGTTTTTATTACAAATTATGTGAGCAGACTGCAGTTCCACTTTAACCACTAGGGGTCCGCGCTATAGCCGAATGACGGCTACAGCACGGACCTAGAATGCCGGGAGGACGTCAATTGACGTCCGTCCCTTTCCTTGTCCCCGACGCGCGCTCCCGAGCGCGCATCGGGGAACTTCCATGCCCGCCGCGTCACGTGGGTGCCGATGTGCGTGCTTGTCGGCCGCGGTGTCCGCCAGGTACCCGCGATCGGCATTTACAGAGCCAGGGACGTGGATCTCTGTGTGTAAACACAGAGATCCACATCCTGTCATGAGAGGAGACCGATGCTGTGTCCCTTGTACATAGGGACAACCATCGGTCACCTCCCCCAGTCAGTCCCCTCCCCCCACAGTAAAAATCACTCCCTTAGGTACACTTAACCCCTTCAGCGCCCCTAGTGGTTAACCCCTTCACTGCCAGTGTCATTTTTACAGTAACCAGTGCATTTTTTATAGCACTGATCGCTGTAAAAATTACAACGGTCCTGTCATGGATATGCAGTAGTGTTTGTCTGTCAGCTTACCTTCCTTCCCATGTGTTCATCTTAGAGGCCTGAGCCCTTTCACCTGGCTTCCTTTATAATCTCCTCCCAGCCAGACTCCACCCCAGGCCCTATCACAGAACACTATATTAACCTGTGCACTACAAACCTGCTTTGCTGATCAACGTGTTTGTTAGGCATTGTGTGTTTGGGTTCCTGCCTGCCGTGTGCTACGTCTGTCTCTCTGTTACATATTTGGCTTGTCCCCGACTATCCCTGTCTGCTCGTGACCCTTGACCTTCGGCTCGTTCTTTCGTTATCCTTGTCTGCTTGTGGCCCCTGACCTTCAGCTTGTTATTCGGTTCTCTCATATCTTGTGCTGCTGCTTCCCCTCTTTTCCCCTTATCCTACGGGGCGTGAGCTAGGAAACTCCAGGGGCCGCGACCTGGTCCCAGCCTGCAGCGTAACATCCTCACCACTAGAGGCCCTGGAGAAGACCAGCTGGGTCTTAGACTCCGCGCCCTGGGGAATCTTGGCTCTAGCTTCCGTTAGGATCCCGGTTGTGCTCCTCTGGTCCCGCTTTCCACAACCACCCAGTTTCCTATCCACAGCAGTCAGCCATAGGGTTCACTACCTTGCGGTGCACTCCTGTCCCCCTACGGTGTGCATCTGTCACCTGGCCACAGGTGACCTTGACAGGTCCCAAAATGGTGTCAAAAGTGTCCGACGTGTCCGCCATAATGTCGCAGTCACAATAAAAATCGCTGATCGTCGCCATTACTAATAAAAAAAAAAATATTAATAAAAATGCTATGAATCTATCCCCTATTTTGTAGACGCTATAACTTTTGCGCAAGCCAATCAATAAACGCTTATTGCAATTTTATTTTTTACCAAAAATATGTAGAAGAATACGTATCGGCCAAAACTGAGGAAAAAAATTATAAAAAAAAAAGAAAATTGGGATATTTATTATAGCAAAAAGTAAAAAATATTGTGTTTTTTTTCAAAATTGTCGCTCTTTTTTTGTTTATAGCGCAAAAAATAAAAACCGCAAAGATGATCAAATACCACCAAAAGAAATCTCTATTTGTGGGAAAAAAATACGTCAATTTTGTTTGGAAAACAACGTCGCACGACCGCGCAATTGTCATTCAAAGCGTGACAGCGCTGAAAGCTGAAAATTGGCCCGGGCAGGAAGGGGGTTTAAGTGCCCAGTAAGCAAGTGGTTAAGATATAAACAACCTTCTGCCTTTACAATCACTTCAAACTCTGATTAGGGCTACACGCCGAAACACGTAAGCCCTGGATTAATACACTCATTCATTGTAGAAGATCGAGCTGACGGCTTTCTTTCATCTATAAGTAAATCCTATATATTTAAGTGAATATATCTATATAAGTAAATATAATATCTAGTATTTACCAATGCTAGCAGCATTAAGATTACCATTAGGTCATGTTGATTGAGTGAGTTTTTAGTTCTGCTTTTAATGTCATCCAGCTTTTAAAAAGACAATATTTTTTCATTTGGATTATTTTTTATTAAATCTTATGATTTTTATTACATGGTGTATAGATGGACATGTGTTTTAGAAAGCATGCCTTCTAGCAGACTGTGTTGATTGATTGGAGATTTTTGTCTGGCTAGAAGTGTCATTAAAATGTCATTAGAAAATAGAGGAATAATGTAGATGTCCGGACAGAAAATTTATACGCTAATGCCGTGTACACACGATCGTGATTCGCGGCGGTGAAAACACCGCCGTGAATCACGACAGGAAAAACGAGGGAACGGCTTGTTTCCCTACACACGGCCGTTTTTCCCGTCATTTTTTCTCTTGACGAGAAAAACGACCGTGTGTGGGCTCCCCGGCAGTGTTTCCCTATGGGAAAACTGCCGCGGAAAAAAATGACAGGAATCACGACGAGAAAAATTAGAGCATGTTCTAATTTTTCTCGTCGTGATTAATGCCGTTTTTACCATCGGGAAAAACGGCAAAAAGCCCACAGACGGGCATTTTTTTTTTTTGTATAATCAGTATTTATTTCTCAGAAAGAAAGAGAAAAAAAAAAAAACACACATAGGACAAGACATGTCCAACATAATGCAGTAGACAGGAGCATCAACCTCGCAGGGTCGTTAAACAATAAGAACAGAAATACATGTGGTGGACAGGAAAAGAAAACAAGTACAACTACTAAAACAGTAATAGCATGCAAAGCCTGTGAGGGCCCTAAAGGCCTCTACAGGGCCATATGGCAAATACGGGGACAGTTGAGTGACGTCCTGTAAAACTGGGGGGAAATATACGTCCAGTAGAGAGATTAGCTGCCCGCCGGACGACACGAACCCCGGTGGCGAACCGGGGGGGGGGGGGGGCGTCCCCAAGAGTGTACCGAGGGGAACAAAAAAAAATAAAAATAGCCTGAGGAACTTGCTCATGACCTCGTGGCCCACGGTTCGGGCAGAGGGGGGGGCACGACAGCCTCCATCAAACCGCCCTCAGCCCCCCACACACCAGGGGGATCACAACAAAGGGGCAACAGTACACAGACCCAGGCGGGACAACAGGTACCTATGAAGAACAGGGGCCCGTTGTGATAGCATACAGATTCCGCCAGCCCAGCCATTAACTGCAAATCATATAGTCTCCACTTATCAACAATACAGTAGAGGAAAGAGAAAGGCGCTTTAGAGGGGTACAGAAGAAAGGGAGGGGGGGGAGGAAAGAGGGGGGGGGGGGTAAGGTAGAGGGGAGCGGTCGGAGCGTACCTGCAAATCTGTAAGAGGCGGTATCTCACACGGGCATTTTTCTCGTCCAAAGGAAAAAATTTCATTTTTCCCGACGGAAAAAATGATCGTGTGTACGCGGCATAAGAGTGATGACCTCAGAATGAACAGGCTGCATTTCACCTAAACTTCAGTACTGTTCTCTGCCTGCTGGGGCTGCCTGTGTTACAATGTATCATGGTGGGTGCCAAAGAAGACAGGTTCAGTCTGTGATTTGACAGTAATGAGGAGCTTTAAAAAAAATGACATTCTGATTGGTAAAGCACATAGCTCTGTCTGTGATCCTGACCGATAAGAGCAGAGGATCCCGGAAGCCGCACATCAGAACAAGACCTGCTGTGTGTAGACAAGTGGCAGTCTCAACTTGGCCCCCCCCCCCGCCAGGCCATGCACCAACGCGTTTCACACCGCCCATTGGATTACTCATTGGAGGAGTGATCCTGGACCTTCAACAATCTGTTTTGTGTAATAAATCCGACCTCCAGCCTTCCCTTCAGTCTTGCACAGTTGTACCAAAACATAAAGGTGTAGCGCTAAAACAAATGAAGACTGCACTCAGAGTGCAGTGTGTAACAGTGATATGTAATCAAATAAACAACATATCTTCTAACAAACAGAAGTGAATAAATGAAAAATATTCAAATAGTCCTCAGTGATGTAAGTCGCATAGCATGAAAGTCACCAGAAAATACGAAGTTCATTGATGAAAATAAAATAAATAAATGCTGGTGAAAATGTGGATAACAATGAAAGTGATGGTGCTCCTAAAAGGACTTGGCGTGAGACGAGTGCACTTAAGGTGACCACCACCAAGCAGTGTAGAAAAGGCTTACCAGAGGAAGTGGACCCTGAAAACGTACGTTCAGAGGGTCAACCAGGCATAGGTAAGGCACTGTGGAAAGTGAGTCCTCAGCTGCGATTCAAACAGGGACCTCGAACATTAATCCAGTACAGATGACAGGGGGAGTCTTTCTTATATCCAGATGACGGTGAGACTTGCAGATAGTGCCCGGTTAGGGCCAGGTGGTAATACCAGATAAGTTGCAAAAAATAGAAGGAAAGAAAAGGCACATAGTGTAATACTGTATTGAAAAGGTATTTAATGTAGGTAGTGTGACAGCAGGCAGGTAAAATCCCCAGGTTGCATCCAGGATGGGAGATATATATGTCCTAGATTTAGGCTTTATGCCGATTTATACCACTAGGGGGAGTGCTGGGAGTCTTGCAGGGGAAGAGTTAATGAGCCCAGCTGAAGTAAGTGGGTTTATTAGGGCCTCTACAAGAACTCCCAGCATGCTAAGGGAGATGCTCCGACCTGGAACCAGATCTGTGTGGATAGTCTGGGGAGTGTGATCTCTGTGCGGTGAGCCAAAGCCTGTGTGGTTATTGCTAGAACTTCTAAAAGCAGGGAGCTAGGGACTGGGATAGCACAAGGCTGTACCCAGTTGTTAGTTAGGGACACCAACGTGTGTAGTGAGCGGTCCAGCTGACCAGGATTTATTTTTGTTTGTTTCTTTTTGTTTTGCTGTTTTTCCCCTGTAAATAGTGTAAATAAACCGCACCTTTTGATTTTGCAACTACAAACTCTGTCTGCTGTGCCTGTTTTTGTGTGGTGAACCCATCCAGGGGGTCACACACACCCGCTGCCGAGCGAACCCCCTCACAGTAGGAACACTTACATTTAGAAGAATATAACCGCGCTTTATCAAATGATCAATGGCAACAGTAGGGTCTGCCGACGCGTTTCGCATCCAAATGCACTCTATCTGAGTGCAGTCTTCATTTATTTTAGCGCTACACCTTTATGTTTTGTTTGTTTCCCACCATTTTTCAACTGGTTGTGTGAGCTGCTATATAATTAGGCAGCGCGGAATTTTTTTGTATTTGTTACTATCTTGCACAGTTGTACCGGCTCCTCTCCTGGACTGAAATACAGTGGAACCTTGGATTACGAGCATAATCCGTTCGAGGAGAATGCTCGTAATCCAAAGCACTCACATATCAAAGCGAGTTTCCCCATAGAAATCAATGGAAATGAAAATAATTTGTTCCGCATTGACTTCAATGGCATGCAATACCGCATGTGTCCAGAGGTGGGGGGGCGCCGGAGAGCCTCGGAATTACTCGGAGACAGCTCGGCTGAACTCGAAAAACCTTGGAAAGTTTCGGGAACTGAGTATTTCCGTGTTTTTCCGAATATTTCCGAACGGCTCCGGCGCCTCCCCCCCACCTCTGACCAAATGCGGTACTGCACACCGCTGTGGCTTGAATCCTGCTCGTTTTGTGAGACAACACTCGCAAACCGAGTCAGCATTTAAAAAATAAATAAAAAATGCTCGTATTGTGAAATGCTCGTTAACCACTTGCCGACCTCCTCCTGTACATTTACGTCGGCAGAGTGGCACGGACAGTCACATCGACGTACCTGTACGTCCCCTTTAAGTGCCTGTCCGTGTGGTCGCGTGCGCGCCGCCCGCGGCACGATCGCGACCCTGCCACCATCCCCGTGAGTTGGACCGTGGGTCCCGCGGACTCGATCGCCGCAGGGATCCCCGCGATTGTCTCACGGAGGCCTAGAGCAGGGAGATGCTTGTGTAAACAAGCATCTCCCCGCTCTGCCTAGTGACAACGACACGGATCTCGGCTCCATGTTATGTGACACAGAGCCCAACCCCCCTACAGTTAGAAACACTATGCAGGGAACACTTAACCCCTACAGCGTCACCTAGTGGTTAACCCCTTCACTGCCAGTGTCATTTTTACAGTAAGCAGTGCATTTTTATTGCACTGATCGCTGTAAAAATGACAATGGTCCCAAAAATGTGTCAAAAGTGTCCGATGTGTCCGCCATAATGTCGCAGTCACGATAAAAATCACTGATCGTCGCCATTACTAGTAAAAAATATATTTTTTTAAAATAAAAATGCCATAAAACTATCCCCTATATTGTAAACGCTATAACTTTTTGCGCAAACCAATCAATAAACGCTGATTGTGTTTTTTTTTTTTTTTACCAAAAATATGTAGAAGAATACGTATCGGCCTAAACTGAGGACAAAAATTTTTTTTTATATATATTTTTTGGGGATATTTATTATAGCAAAAAGTAAAAAATATTGAATTTTTTTCAAAATTGTCGCTCTATTTTTGTTTATAGCGTAAAAATAAAAACCGCAGAGGTGATCAAATACCACCAAAATAAATCTCTATTTGTGGGAAAAAAAGGACGTCAATGTTGTTTGGGAGCCACGTCGCACGACCGCGCAATTGTCAGTTAAAGCGACGCAGTGCCGAATCGCAAAAAGTGGCCTGGTCTTTGGCCAGCCAAATGGTCCGGGGCTGAAGTGGTTAACTGCGTTACTCGCAGTCCGAGGTTTCACTGTAGCTTACTCTGATTTCACTGCACACTGTGAGCATCTCGCAAAGTGCATTATAAGTGACAGCCCATCTCATTTCCTGGCCGGAGGACATCCACTATCACCTAGCTCTTTCCTCCTCATCCTGGCTCTCCGCCCCTCTCCTTCATCGGTTTTCAGTTCTTTCAATCATGGAGGCTCAGAATCTCACGTGGGTGTTGCCTAGGCCAGATGTGGTTGTCCCTAAGACTCCTCCAGGCTAACATCCATTTATCAAGGCATTCTCCTATTTGCATAACTCCTCCCACAGCTTGCATCAGGCAGAATGTGATGTTTTTGGAAAGCTCTGGACAGCATCCTTCAGGCTCTTCCCACCAGCCATGATCTGCCTGCATTGCATGGAGAAGCATAGAGATCCAGTGATGATGTCATCGGGTTTAAAAAAAAAAAAAGATACAATGAGAGAAAAAAGTACTTGATCCTCTGCTGATTTTGTAAGTTTGCCCACTGACAAAGAAAGGATCTGTTTATAATTTTAATGGTCGGTTTATTTTACAAGTGAGAGACGGAATAACAGCAAAAATATCCAGAAAACGCTTTTCAAAAAAGTTATAAATTGATTTGCATTTTAATGAGTGAAATAAGTATTTGACCCCCTTATCAATCAGCAAGATTTCTGGCTCCCAGGTGTCTTCTATACAGGGAATGAGCTGAGATTAGGAGCACTCTCCTAAAGGGAGTGCTCCTAATCTCAGCTTGTTACCTGTATAGAAGACACCTGTCCACAAAAGCAATCAATCAGATTCTAATCTCTCCACCGGGGCCAAGACCAAAGAGCTGTCCAAGGATGTGGGACCATAGTTAACAAGAAAACAATTGGTAACACACTACATCGTGAAGGACTGAAATCCTGCAGCGCCCACAAGGTCCCCCTGCTCAGGAAATAACATGTACAGCCCGTCTGAAGTCTGCTAATGAACATCTGAATGATTCAGAGGAGAACTGGGTGAGTGTTGTGGTCAGATGAGACCAAAGTCAAGCTCTTTGGCATCAACTCAACTCGCCGTGTTTGGAGGAGGAGGAATGCTGCCTTTGACCCCAAGAACACCATCCCCCACCATCATACATGGAGGTGGAAACATTATGCTTTGGGGGTGTTTTTCTGCTAAGGGGACAGGACAACTTCACCGCATCAAAGGGACAATGGACGGGGCCATGTACCATCAAATCTTGGGTGAGAACCTCCTTCCCTCAGCCAGGGCATTGAAAATGGGTCGTGGATGGGTATTCCAGCATGACAATGACCCAAAAAACACAGCCAAGGCCACAAAGAAGTGGCTCAAGAAGAAGCACATTAAAAGAGACGTATGGGGTTTGCGCTTTTTTGCAGAATCATACTTACCTAGGTGGATGCAGCGTGGGATCGATGCTGCATCTGTCCCCCCGGCACTTCTGCACTGAGAAAAATGGGAAGAAATTCTGGACAGCCGCACTCCATAAAAGTTTTTGCCTTTTATTCAAAAATGGACATCAAAAATACATGCCACAGCAGAACAGAACGGGCAGAAGAGCTGACGCGTTTCACACTAACAAACAGTGTTTTTTTTTTTTTTTTTAAAGCATGAAAATGCGTTTGAAAAATTGCTGCGCAAATACCGTGCGAGATAAAAAGTTGCAACGACCGCCTTTATATTCTCTAGGGCAAGGGTGTCAAACTCAATTTCATCGTGGGCCGCATCAGCATTATGATTGCCCTCAAAAGGGTCGGTTGTATCTGTAAGATTAGATGTCCAGCGCATCCCCTCCCCTTACATTAGATGTCAAGCGCCACCCCACCGTCAGAAGTTGAGTCCCCCACTCTCCCTTACATCACAGTGCACCCCCCTTTCCTTATGCTGCTGCTGGGAAGAAGCTGGATGCATTGCTTGAAAGCAGAAAGTAAGGGTCTGGAGTAGGACCAGAGGAGGGCTGGAGCTCTCCTGCAGCTGCAGGAGAGGTGCGAGGGCCACATGAAATGACCTGGAGGGCCGGACTCGGCCCGCGGGCCTTGTGTTTTACACCTGTGCTCTAGGGTCTCTGCTAAAAAAACATATATAGTGTTTGGGGGTTCTATGTAATTTTCTAGAAAATGATGAAAAATTATGATTTTTACATGTTTGAGCGAAGTGTCAGAATTGGCCTGGGCCTGAAGTGGTTAATAAACCGATCATTAAAATTATAGACTGATCATTTCTTTGTCAGTGGGGCAAACGTACAAAATCAGCGGGGGATCAAATACTTTTTTCCCTTACTGTATGTAATGAAAACGGAAAGTTTTTATTTAAAAATGTTGTTAGCATTGTGAGTGCCCCCCCACTCACAACGCTAACAAAATTTTTAACCACTTAAGCTCCGGACCATTTTGCAGCTAAAGGACCAGGCCACTTTTTGCGATTCGGCACTGCGTCACTTTAACTGACAATTGCGCGGTTGTGCGACGTGGCTCCCAAACAAAATCGGCGTCCTTTTTTCCCCACAAATGGTGGTATTTGATCACCTCTGCGGTTTTTATTTTTTGCGCTATAAACAAAAAAAGAGCAACAATTTTGAAAAAAATGTAGTATTGTTTACTTTTTGCTATAATAAATATCCCCCAAAAATATATAAAAAAATATTTTTTTTTCCTCAGTTTAGGCCGATACGTATTCTTCTACATATTTTTGGTAAAAAAAAATCGCAATAAGTGTTTGATTGCTTTGCGCAAAAGTTATAGTGTTTACAAAATGGGATAGTTTTATGGCATTTTTATTAATAATTGATTTTTTTACTAGTAATCAGCGATCAGCGTTTTTTTTTTTTATCCTGACTGCGACATTATGGCGGACACATCGGACACTTTTGACACTATTTTGGGACCATTGTCACTTTTACAGCGCGCAGTGCTATAAAAATGCACCGATTACTGTAAAAATGACACTGGCAGTGAAGGGGTTAAGTGTGACCTAATGTGTGATTCTTACTGTGAGGGGGCGTGTGACGTCACTGATCGTCGTTTCCTATGACAGGGAACAGACGATCAGTGACAGTCTCACTAGGAAGCACGGGGAGAGGTTTGTTTACACTTGCCTCTCCCTGTTCTTCAGCTCTGTGACCCGATCGCGGGTCCCGCGGTCACGGAGCTCAGGACCGGGCCGCGAGCGACGGCTGGGCATCTTAAAGAGGACGTACCTGTACGTGCTTGTGCCCAGCCGCGCCATTCTGCCGACGTACATCGGCGTGAGGCGGTCCTTAAGTGGTTAAATAAAAACTTTCCGTTTTCATTACATACAGTAGGGAAAAAAGTATTTGAGGGCGGAACCAGGGAAGGCTGACTATAAGCAGATTAAACTTCAGCCTTGTCTTGCGTACCCCTTTATGCAAATAATAATTATTAAGTTAATAATAACAAAGGTAACAACAACCTCCCAACAGCATGAAATCCATTCCAACTGATTTGCTGTAATTAAAATGTATTTCTCCACAACACCTGAGAAGTGACGCCTTTTCTCCGGCGGGCCTCGGCGTGGTCCTCTGTGTGCCGGGCTTGTCTACGTGAGACGTTCTAGATAAATGAGACTTCGTTACTCTAATTAAACAGCTACATTTTGTGAAAATCCTTCCAGCCAGAAGAGTGAACTGAAAACCAGCGGCCCGCACGGTGCCCAGCCGCGATCTCCGCTGAGTCCACTCTCCCTTTAACCTTTGTTCCCTTAAACACAAACCCAGAGGGTGATTAATTTCAGCTGAGCCCAACACAAAAGGTGAACGTGGCGGGCGGAAAATCATTGCGTGTCAAGTGTGCAGCTGCTACTTGAGAGGGACGCCATGCAAATATATTTTTAACATATTAGGTGGTTGTAAACCTCAGACATGAAATATGAACAAAGCATATTCCTCTATAGTGTCTACTTGTCTCAATCCAGAGAACACATTGTAATTTCTGTCTGTTGTTTCGTTCCTCTGCTATCAGCATGAGTCACTTCTAACAAGTTTTCCTGACACCAAGAGAAAAATGGTGACAGGGGAAGAACCTCTGGCACACAGCCTATGATTGACAGCCTCAGCTCTGTTCCTGGGTGCTTTTTTTATGGGAAGTGTCCCTTCCCTCCAATCAGCTCTCAGAGCTCTCTTCACTGAGCTCTGCAGTGTGTAATTTCAGCTCCCCGCCCCCTTTTTTTCTGACGGCTCTGACAAGCTTTATAAATTCGGGACTTTGAAGGGATGTAGAGAAGAGAAGACTGCAGGTAAAACTTATGTAGGAGGATTTGTTTCATATCTGTGTGTCACCTGAGGCCAGTCACGTCACTGGGTATATGGAAGGGTTTACAACCACTTTAACCAAAACTGTTTCACTTTAAGTCTGGGTTTTGGATAGGCTGACCCTTTAAAGACAAGGTTATTGCTATCAAAAATAGGATTTTTATAACAGCTTACCTGTAAAATCCTTTTCTTGGAGTACATCACGGGACACAGAGCGACATAGTCATTACTAATGGGTTATATAGATACCGTCAGGTGCTGGCACTGGCAACTTCCAAAACCGGAAGTACCCTCCCCTATATAAGCCCCTCCCATCCGGGAGCACCTCAGTTTTGTAGCAAAGCAATAAGTGTCCCCAAAGAGGGGCGGGAGCTCTGTGTCCCGTGATGTACTCCAAGAAAAGGATTTTACAGGTAAGCTGTTATAAAAATCCTATTACTCTTTCGTCCATGGACCGACACAGCTTCTCTATTGACAAAGTGGGTATTATCCGTTAATTAGGAGTGACTAGGCAGAAAAACTTGTAAAAAGTGTTGCATCACACCTTCTACAGTACCGCCCAGGGGGCGGACCCTCTGGGTATACCCTCTCAGTCTGCATCTTCGCAGATCAGTTTTTTTCTGTCTAGCAAGGAGTAGGACATGGCTCCCTTCGGGCCCATTGGCTCGGGGAAAAAAGATATATATATTTTTATTTTTTTTGCTACATTTGTTGTTTCCTGCGATCTTCGATCAACTGCCGACTGGGTGACAGGCTGGATCCTCGATCCTTGTAGTCTCCCCAGTTTCGGCCATCGAGCGTGTGCCGACCCTAGCTACGCGCTGGGTTTTCCACGACATGCCCGTCGCTCCACGGGTGGCCGGTGAGCTTATGCTCCAGGGCCTGCATCGGACCGCTCAGCTTCGGCTGACCTTACGGCCGAGTCGCAGCAGCCTGGCCGGTGAGCTTACGCTCCAAGGCTTGCATCGGACCGCTCAGCTTCGGCTGACCTTACGGCCGAGTCGCAGCAGCCTGTCCGGTGAGCGTCATGCTCCAGGGCATACATATGATCGTCCCTTCTGGGTCCAATCACAGCATGCCTGGCCAACAGTCACCTTCCGTGCGCGGACGATGATCTGTTTGGAATGTCTTCCAGCAGAATACATGCAGGATAGGTAAGTAAAACTCCCCTGCCTCGGCTGGGTGATTTAGCTGGACATTCCTGGAGAGATCAAGTAAGTGGTTGTGGCCCCTTTCTTCCCTCTCTCCCTGCCTTTCCCTCCTCCCTGGGCTTCTAGCTAAAGGTTGCTGGGTGCTGGGGGTCACCTAGGGGGTCCCACTGGAGCGGGGCTGGCTGTAACTAATATTTAAAAGAAATGTCATTTTTTCTTACCTGTGTTTGTGTCCTTCCTCCTCCATGCTGTCGGCGGCCATTTTGAGGTGGTCCATGCCAAGTTTGGCCTCTTGTGACTGCCCGGCGGCCATCTTCCTGTGGTTCGGCCACACCCACTGGCCCCTATCAGCTGATCGGCGGCCATGTTTGTCCACCCTGTATGCAGATATTGCCGTTCGGCGGCCATCTTTTTGTGGGCTATGGCTGCTTGACCTCTATCTTCTGTCGGCGGCCATTTTCTTAGAGCCCACATTATCTTCCATACAGACGTTTTTGGCAACCATTTTTCGAGAGCCTCCGGCCTCTAGGGTGCATTACACTGGCGCGAAAATTCACACAGGAAGTGCTGATAAAAGAAGCAGACTGACACAGCAGCAGGGGGGACAGCATCACAGGCGCAGCATAGCAGTACCTATCCAGGGTGGTGAGTCCTCTGGGTGACCCGGCCTCTCTGCAGCACAGGAGGGTGGCCTATTGATATCTTGCCTGGAGCCCTGTGAATGTCAGCGTGTGGTCAGCATGGCATCTGAGCCAGATGTCTTCTCCCCTGAAACACCAGATTTAGCAGCTGGTGCCCCTGAGGTGTCTATGAACGCTATGACTGCAATCCTAGAGGCGTTTGCTGCCAGGGTGGAAGCAGCACACGGGAATACAGAGGGTAGTAAACGCCCCATCCCCTGCAAGCTTCTGGGGATAATTCTGGTGCAGAACCAGGTCCAGCTACGGCTCGGGGCCCAGATTCTGACGCATCAGAGACTGCAGACCGTGACCGGACAGTGAGGATGACTCAAAGTCCAGGTCAGTACGCGAGACGGCTTTGGTATCTGACCTTATTACTGCAGTGCGGGATATGCTAAAATTGGAAAATACTGCAGAAGCAGCAGAGACTCCGGTCCACTTGGGTTTCATAGACCTGCCCGCACTGCTAAGGTGTTCCCTTGTGTGTCTTTTGATAAACTCTTATACAAGGAATGGGAGAACCCACTGAGGGTCTTTACAGCCCCAAAGAGGTTTGCGGTACGGTACCCCTTTTGAGGAGAGTTTTCTGAAGAAATGGACCTCTCCCCCCTATAGTGGACCCTCCGGTGTCCAGACTTGATAGAGCCACCACAATTCCTGTAGAAGGGGCTCCTGTTTTCAAGGACCCTGTGGATAAGAAGGCTGAAGCACTCGCTTGCTACCTATACTCAGTGGTAGGCTCGGCAGTACGCCCGGCATTGGCGGGGGCCCTAGTGTCTCACACACTTACTGAATGGGCAAGATTGCTACTCCAGGGGTTAAGGAGCGAGATGCTCCTCCTGATGAGATAACATTGGCCGACCTGTTGGTCCAGGGCCTTAGGTTTGTCTGCGAGTCAGACATGAATACTATTCCCCTGCTGTCTAAAACTTTGGTTTATGCAGTAGCAATACGCCGCCTGATCTGGCTAAAAGGCTGGTCTGCGGACCAGACTTCCAAGAAAGCCCTGTTGGATCTGCCTTTTAAGGGCGACAGACTTTTTGGGGCTTCTCTGGATGACATCATCAAGGATGCCACAGGAAGTAAAAGCACTTTGCTTCCCCAAATTAGCAAGGGTAAGGGGCCACGCCAAGGGCAAGGGCCCTCCTTTACTGCACGCAAGTGTTTTTTTCGTCCCCCTAGGGCGACAGGGAAAAGACCCCAGGCCGATAAAGCGCCTGCCCAAGGACAAAAGCGTCCCTGGTCCCGCATACCCAATAAGCCTGCGGACAAATTTGCGTCCGCATGAAGGTCCACCCCCACGCAGCTCTCGGGTGGGGAGACGTCTTCGCAAATTTGCGACTCAGTGGACAGCACTAATCTCCGACAGGTGGGTTTGCAAAGTAATCTCCTCAGGCTACAAGATAGAGTTTCTCTCTTGTCCACCGGACAGATTCAACACCTCCAATCTCCAGCTACTACCGACCCGCCGGGAGGCCCTGTATGGGGCGGTCCAGGGTCTACTGGAACGCGGGGTAGTTATTCCAGTTCCAGAACTGGAACGGGGTTTTTACTCAAATCTGTTCATTGTGCCGAAGAAGGAGGGGGTTCGTCCAAGCTTGGATCTCAGAGCCCTCAATTGCTTTGTGAAGGTACAAAGTTTTCGGATGGAGTCGGTTCGATCTGTAGTCACGGCTCTCCATCCGGGGGACTTTCTGGCCTCCTTGGACATCAAGGACGCATACCTGCATGTCCCCATATACTCCAGACACCAGAGGTTTCTGCGATTTGCTATCGGGAAGGACCACTACCAGTTTGTGGCCCTCCCGTTGGGCCTTGCCTCAGCACCCAGGACGTTCACCAAGGTGCTCGCTCCGATTCTGGCACTTCTAAGACAGCGGGGTATCGCTTTCACAGGCTACTTAGACGACCTTCTGCTGAAGGCCCCTTCAAGCTCAGAATTAGAGGTAAGCGTATCCTTAACCTGTCAGACTCTTCGAGACTGTGGTTGGATACTAAACACGCAAAAGTCAGTATTGGTGCCCACTCAACGCCTAGGGTACCTGGGGTTGATTCTGGATTCTTCAGAGGCAAAGATATTCCTCCCTGTGGAGAAGTTGCAGACCCTCCGGGCTGCAGTACGGCAGCTGACTTCCAGGAATTGGTCGTCACTCCGTTTTTTGCATGCGAGTGTTGGGCCTCAGGGTAGCCTCCTTCGAGGCGGTTCCATATGCTCAATACCACACTCGAGTGTTACAGAAGGAAGTTCTGTCCAGATGGAACAGATGTCCATCATCTCTGGATTATCAAATCCGAGTGAGCCACATAGTCAGGAGATCCCTGGTATGGTGGCTGACAGCACCGGCTCTAATGGCCGGGAAGTCATTTCTTCCGGTTTACTGGATAGTGATCACGACGGACGCCAGCCTTACAGGTTGGGGGGGAGTCTGGGGTGTTCAGTCGGCGCAAGGTCGCTGGACCCCAGAGGAAGCCCTCCTGCCGATCAATGTCCTGGTAATCCGGGCGATCAGGCTGTGCCTCTTCAAATGGTCTCGGAGGCTGCAAGGGCGTCCAGTCAGGATCCAGTCAGACAACACCACAGCAGTGGCATATGTCAATCATCAAGGAGGAACAAGAAGCTCAGCTGCAACATCGGAGATCGCTCGCATCCTGAAGTGGGCAGAGAGGAGCGTACCGGCACTGTCGGCCGTGTACATTCCGGGTGTGGAAAACTGGCAGGCGGACTACCTGAGCCGCCAGATGCTGGACCAGGGAGAAGGGTCCTTACACCCGGAGGTGTTCCAACTCCTCTGCCAAAGATGGGGCACACCAGACGTAGATCTTCTGGCTTCCCGACTCAATCGGAAGGTATTGAGATTTGTGGCCCGGTCAAGAGACCCATGGGCAGACGCAACGGACGCGTTGGTAGCATCGTGGGGTCAGTATCGGCTAATCTATGCCTTCCCTCCCTTAAGGCTTCTTCCTCTTCTGCTCCGCAGAGTGGAGGCAGAGGGAATTCCAATGATCCTAATCGCTCCAGATTGGCCTCAGCGTCCTTGGTACGCCGATCTAGTACGTCTGGTAGCAGACGTCCCCTGGCGCCTACCACTACGGAAGGACCTGCTATTGCAAGGTCCCATATTCCATCCTGCTTTACAGTCATTGGCTTTAACGGCATGGCTGTTGAGAACCAGGTACTGAGAGACCGGGGCCTGTCAGACTCAGTAATCTCTACTATGAGAAGTGCTCGAAAACCGTCCTCTAGGAAGGTCTATCACCGCACTTGGAGGGCCTACATCTCCATGTGTGAGGAAATGAAATGGCATCCGCGTACCTATTTGGTTTCCAGAATCCTGCTGTTTTTTACAGCATAGGGTGGACCAAGGGCTTGCCCTAAGTACGATTTAAGGGACAGATATCTGCCCTGGCTGTCTTTTTTCAGCGACCCCTGGCGACTCACTCTCTCGTGAGTACATTTGTGCAGGGGGTCCGACATGTGGCCCCTCTGGTCCGTCCCCCGTTACCTCCGTGGGACTTGAACCTGGTCCTCTCGGTGCTTCAGAAGGCACCGTTTGAGAATATTAGAGATATTCCCCTGTTGACACTTTCTCAGAAAGTGGACTTTTTGGTGGCTGTTTTGTCAGTTAGACGAGTCTCTGAGCTGGCAGCCTTGTCCTGCAAGGCTCCCTATTTGATTTTCCACAAGGATAGGGTGGTGCTGCGGCCGCAGCCTTCCTTTCTTCCGAAAGTCGTTTCGGCTTTTCATCTCAATGAAGACATTGTACTTCCATCCTTGTGTCCTCAGCCGTCGAATCCTAAGGAGTCGGCGTTGCATTCCTTGGACGTTGTCCGAGCTTTGAGAGTATACCTATCTGCTACTTCCCTGTTCCGGAAGTCAGACTCACTGTTTGTTTCGGTGGCTGGTCCCAAGAAGGGCCAAGCAGTCTCATCGGCCACCATCTCTAGGTGGATCCGACAGATAGTAATCCAGGCTTACGCCTTAAAGGGTCAGGCGCCCCTCTTTCCTGTCACGGCGCATTCGACCAGGGCAATAGGTGCCTCTTGGGCTTTCCGACATCAAGCGTCTGTTTCCCAATTATGTAAAGCGGCGACTTGGTCGTCCGCACACACTTTCACAAAATTCTACAAAATTGATGTAGGTGCATCTTCGGATGCCTCTTTTGGCCGCAAGGTTTTGCAAGCGGCTGTTTAGAGTTGCAACTCCTCCGTTGGAGGAGTGCTGTTTTGTGTTTGGGGTGAAGTTTATTTTTATGCTGTTACCACCCCTCGTTTTTTCTCTGACACTGCTTTGGGACGTCCCACTTTGTCAATAGAGAAGCTGTGTCGGTCCATGGACGAAAGAGTAAATAGGATTTTTTACTCACCGTAAAATCCTTTTCTCTGAGTCCATGGACCGACACAGCACCCACCCCTCCTTTTAAGTTTGTACTGCTTTTTGACGAACTGATCTGCGAAGATGCAGACTGAGAGGGTATACCCAGAGGGTCCGCCCCCTGGGCGGTACTGTAGAAGGTGTGATGCAACACTTTTTACAAGTTTTTCTGCCTAGTCACTCCTAATTAACGGATAATACCCACTTTGTCAATAGAGAAGCTGTGTCGGTCCATGGACTCAGAGAAAAGGATTTTACGGTGAGTAAAAAATCCTATTTTTCTTTCTCGTACATCACGGGACACAGAGCGACATAGTCATTACTAATGGGATGTCCTAAAGCAATGCCAAATGAGGGGGGGGGGGATACACCATATATAAGCTGAGCGCTATCAGACATGAGGATCTTTTGCGGCCTGCAACACACTGCGCCCAAAGGCGACATCCTCCTGACTTCTAACGTCCACCTGGTAGAACCTAGTAAAACGTGTGTACTGAAGACCACGTTGCGGCCTTACAGATTTGAGCCAGGGAGGCCTGGTGATGCACTGCCCATGAAGTTCCAACTGCTCTCGTGGAGTGCGCTCTAACTTTGAACGGAGGCGGTCTCCTTCTCAAGCCATAGGCTTGTATTATGACCTGTCGAATCCACTTGGCTAAAGTAGATTTTGACGCTGCCTGACCCTTTCTGGGGCCTTCCGGCAGAATAAACAAAGTATCCGTTCTGCGAATCTGAGCAGTGGCTTTTAGATAAGCTTTAACTGCTCTTACTACATCCAAAGAATGCAATAACTTTTCCTCTACCGAAGTAGGTTTGGGGAAAAAAGGAAGAACCACATCTTGGTTCAAATGAAACCTCGATACCACCTTAGAAAGAAAGGCTGGATGAGGACGTAACACTACTCTGTCCTTATGGATAACCAGATATGGCTCCTTACAGGACATAGCTGCTAATTCCGATACTCTTTTAGCCGAACAAATGGCTACTAGAAAAATCAATTTCCTGGTGAGAAGCACCAAGGAAATATGCTGTAATGGTTCAAATGGTTGTTTCTGTAGAACCGACAGAACCAAGTTTAGATCCCATGGACATATGGGAATATTAACCGGAGGACTAATACGCATCACTCCTTGTATAAAGGCTTTGACTAGTGAATGCGAAGCCAAGGGCCTTTGAAAAAATATTGACAAGGCCGAAATCTGACCCTTGATAGTACTCAAGGCAAGCTTCCTATCTACAGCCCATTGTAGGAAGTCCAGAATCCTACCTATTACGTATTTACGTGGATGCCATTTCTTGGCCTCACACCAGGCGATGTACGACTTCCAGATTCTATAGTAGATCTGCCTGGATACCGGCTTCCTGGCATTGATCATGGTAGATACCACAGCATTAGAGAGCCCTCTCTTTTTTAGAATGTGGGCTTCAATAGCCAGGCCGTCAAACCTAGGGCTGGTAAGGAAGGGTGGTATATCGGTCCTTGCGAAAGCAGGTCCGGACGATGTGGGAGGGTCCAAGGACTCCCCACAGACATTTTTACAATCTCCGCGTACCATGCTCTTCGGGGGCACGCTGGAGCCACCAGAATCACTGGTTTCTTTTCTACCCTGATTCTGCGGAGTAATCGAGGTAACAATTGTGGCGGTGGGAATGCATATATCAGCTTGAACTGATCCCAAGGGAACACTAGGGCATCCGAGCCGCACGCTAGGGGATCCCTTGTCCAAGAGACAAACCTGTCCACTTTTGTGTTGAATCTGGATGCTAGCAGATCTACATCCGGTGTTCCCCACCGCTGACATATTGTCCGGAAAACCTCGGGATGAAGGGACCATTCCCCTGGGCATAATTGTTGGCGACTTAGAAAGTCCGCCTTCCAATTCTCCACTCCTGGAATGAATACCGCAGATATGGCTGGGACATATCTTTCTGCCCATCTCAGGATGTAATTTACTTCCCTTTGGGCTGCACGACTCCTGGTGCCCCCCTGACAATTGATATATGCCACTGCTGTGGCATTGTCTGATTGAACTCTGACAGGGGACCCTTGGAGTTTGGATGTCCATGCTACTAGGGCATACCGGGCTGCTCGTATCTCTAAGAGATTGATGGGCAGGGCCTTTTCTGCTTCTGACCACTTGCCCTGGAGAGACCATTGCTCCAGTACTGCTCCCCAGCCTATAAGGCTGGCATCTGTAGTGACCACCTTCCAGGAAATCGGACTGAAGGATTTCCCTCTTTCCAGATTCTGGGGAACCAACCACCAGCGGAGGCTCTTGCGAACGGAAGGGGACAAGGACATTGGTAAGTCCAGAGCCTGAACTTTTTTGTTCCAGGCTGACAGTATGGCCCTTTGCAATTTCCTTGAATGGAATTGACCGTAGGGTACTGCTTCGAATGATGCCACCATTTTTCCCAGCAGCCTCATGCACAGGCGTATGGATGGCTGTCTTTTTGAACCCACTAAGTGGATCAAATCTCTCAAAGACGACCCCTTTTCTTGAGGCAAGAAAATTTTTCTCTGGTCTGAATCCAGCCTTAGCCCCAAGTATTCCAGACTTTTGACTGGTTTTAGGGCTGACTTGTCTCGGTTGATAATCCAACCGTGATATTCCAGAAACTTGATTGTCTCGTGAACAACCACTTCTAGTTTTTCCACTGAGTGGTCTATCAGCAACAAGTCGTCTAGATATGCCATTATCGTTACACCTCGTGTCCTTAGATTGGCCAATAATGGGGCCAGAATTTTTGTGAACACTCTTGGTGCTGTGGCCAGACCGAAGGGTAAGGCTCTGAACTGAAAATGGCGCCCTTCTACCGCAAAGCGTAGAAATTTTTGGTGGGCTGGAAAGATGGGAATGTGCAAATAAGCATCTTTGATGTCGATCGAGGCTAACCATTCCTCCCCTTGTAGGGCAGTGGCTACCGATCGGATCGACTCCATCCGGAAAGTCCTGATATGTAGGAATTTGTTTAGCCCTTTTAGATTTAATATGGGCCTCACGTCCCCGTTTGGCTTCGGAACTGTAAAGAGGTTTGAGTAAAACCCGAACCCCCATTCTTCCAGGGGAACCTCTATAATTACTGCTTGGAGCAATAATTGTTCCAGTGCCAACAGGAGGGATCCTCTCTTCTGGGGATCCCTTGGCACGTTTGACCTTATAAAGCGGGAAGGAGGGGAGTTTTTTAACTCCAATTTGTATCCCAGATTTACTGCGGAGAGCACCCATCTGTCTCGGATCGTGTCCCGCCAGGTCTCTGTGAACAACTGAAGTCTTCCCCCCACCAGATTGGGTGGGGGCAACCCTTCATGCATTTGACTTTGGGGGAGGTTTTGTACCTCTCCTGCTCCAGGGCTTCTTGTTACCCTGCAACTGTCCCTGATTTTTCCCTCCGGGATTTGACCGAGGAGGCCGTCGGAACTGTTTCACAGCCGATGTCCTAGGGACTGGAGAAGCCGGCCTCTTAAAAGAGGGACCTCTAACTCTATTTTTAACCGGCAAAAGTGTACTTTTACCGCTGGAAATTCTCTGGATATACTTGTCCAGGTCTTCCCCGAATAAGCGCTCACCATGAAATGGGAAGCTGACCAGCAATTTTTTACAGGGAGCTTCAGCAGACCAGTTTTTGAGCCATAGAAGCCTGCGCATATGTACTACCCTGATGGATTGAATCCTTTATAGCGTCCACCGCAAAGCATAAGGCTCTAGGTAGATCAGCTAGGGCAAGAGCCTGCTGATCTGGCAAGTCCCTTAAGACCTGTTTCAACTGATCCTTTACTGCTTGGCAGACCCCAATAGCTGCCACTGCTGGTTGTGTCACCAATCCTGCTGTAGAAAAAGCAGATTTTAATAAGGACTCCAATTTTTTATCTATTGGGTCCTTGAACATTTGGACATTATCCACCGGACATGTCAGTGATTTATTCACACAAGAGATGGCTGCGTCCACTGTAGGGACCTTCCATTTTCTGATGAACTTATCCTCCATGGGATAGACCACCGGAAATCTCTTAGGGGGAGTAAATATTTTGTCAGGATGCTCCCAATCCTGGTAAATGAGCCCTTCCAGTAAAGGATGGATCGGAAAGGAACAAACAGTCTGGGGAGCTTTTAGCGACCCCAACGAGGAGACAGAAGTGGATGATGGCTCCGCAAGTGGCATTTTAAATGCTGATCGGACCATATTAGTCAGGGACTGAACCCATAACCTTTCAGCATGTGATGCTGAGAATGGCTCTTCCACTGTTGATTCCTCTACAACAGAATCAACCTCATCCTGATCCCCTTCAGGTAAGTCGATCCCTGTATGGGACTGTTGCTCTGTTAACAGGCACTCTGAGGGAGGAGACGGAGATCGGGCGCTTTTCTCCTGTGACAGGGAAGCCGCGATCAATGCTGACAATCTCTCTTCCAGCCCTCCCAGAGCTGAGGAAAAAACCTCCTCTGTTACATACACAGGAGCAGGTGAACTGAGGACAGCCACAGTACCAGGTACTCCTGAGGGTGCTCTACGGTCACTAACCTCTGATTCTTCAGGGGAGACTGGTGCAGCCAAAGCATGCCCAAGATCCTCAGAGCCCGATGGAGACCCCCTATTCCTCCTGGAATTTCTAGTCCCGGAGTTTTTAGACAGCATATTCCTAAGCCACAAAGCTGAGGTATTCCAGCCGAAATACACCAGTTACTGACAATAGTCTAGCATAAATGCTGCTATAAGAAACAGTTGGTGTCTACTAATGTGCCTTTCTAGGCGATGCCTGTATCAACCGCTTGCTGTATGCCCTTTTTTAAATGTTGCCAGCTCTGTCTCTGTACTTCATAGCCAGCTCACCACACAAAAATGTGATTTTTAACATGCTGGGACGCCCACACATGCGCAGAAGCGCTGCGGCGCGCACAGAGCGTCATCCCCCAGGCTCCGCCCCCTTTCCCGGCTCACCTCTATATATAGAGGCGCGTGCACGCGCGCGGCCACGTGCGCCTTTGGCGCTAATTTCGAAAAATGGAAACTAGGGACAAGAGCCAGGGCCCCTCTTTGCCGCAGGCCGGGGGATGGACGAGCATTGCAACATGGCAGAGGAAGCAGTTTCCCATAAGAGAACTCACCATCTGCCTGGACTTGCTCTGCTGAGAAGAAACTAGTCCACATGACAAGAAAACATTCCACAGCGGCCTCTAGTGGACAAACACAGGTACCGCAGTCTAATATATTAAATATATAAAAATAAAAAATAAATTTTTTTTCTTGACCACCATTAAAAATTATTACATTTTTTTAGTAGTTACAGGCATGCACAGAATTTTGCGGGAATACCATTAGGTAACAGACAGACAGACAAATTAGGCTTGGGGGTCCCCCAATAGAACCAAGTTCCTGGGGGCCCCCACTTACCTGTTCCCCGCCGCAGGACTTTGTTTGGTCCACAAAAGCCCAAACTTCACCTATCACGGCAGGCATTGTAATCAAACCTTCAGGGACCGGGTTCCCAAGGATTCCACTCCCCTGGACCTGTATAGCACCCTGCACAGAAAACATCTTGGTCGTGGGTATGACTAGAGCTCTGGATCCCAGGGTCCAGCTCTCCTAAAAGAAGCATTACAGGCAAAACCTTGCTCTTCTCTGCAAGGCCCGGGTACCGTCCGTTTAGCTATGAAGCTTTTTTGGTCGGATCCGGAATAGCTTACTGAGGCCCAAAAGAACCTGTACGCAAGCTCAGTGAAAAACACATGTTTCTTCTTGGCCAACACTTTAGACACTGGCAAAAAACTGAGGTGCTCCCGGATGGGAGGGGCTTATATAGGGGAGGGTACTTCCGGTTTTGGAAGTTGCCAGTGCCAGCACCTGACGGTATCTATATAACCCATTAGTAATGACTATGTCGCTCTGTGTCCCGTGATGTACGAGAAAGAAAGGGGGCTAACAAGCTCCCCTATGCAATAGCTTTTGGCAGGTGACAGGTTCATTTTATGGAGACACCACTGGTCTATTAGATCCCCAATGTCCCCCTTGCCCTTAGTGGCAGCTGGTGCCCAATATTTGGGGGAGGGGGGGGCAAACCAATGCTGGACGGGAAGGTGGCGATGCCACCCCGCACGTGCGGGAGATGGATGGGAAGGCGGCGATCTGAGGCCTCCTTACCTTAGGAGGCAGATGCTGAGGATCCGGGGTAGGGCTTCTGCTCTCCAGGATGGACAGTATACAGTGGAGCTTCAGGATGGACAGTATGCAGTGAAGCTTCAGGATGGACAGTATACAGTGGAGCTTCAGGATGGACAGTATACAGTGGAGCTTCAGGATGGACAGTACACAGTGGAGCTTCAGGATGGACTGTATACAGTGGAGCTTCAGAATGGACAGTATACAGTGGTAGCTTCAGGATGGACAGTATACAGTGGAGCTTCAGGATAGACAGTATACAGTGGAGCTTCAGGATGGACAGTATACAGTGGAGCTTCAGGATGGACAGTATACAGTGGAGCTTCAGGATGGACAGTATACAGTGGAGCTTCAGGATGGACAGTATACAGTGAAGCTTCAGGATGGACAGTATACAGTGGAGCTTCAGGATGGACAGTATACAGTGGAGCTTCAGGATGGACTGTATACAGTGGAGCTTCAGAATGGACAGTATACAGTGGTAGCTTCAGGATGGACAGTATACAGTGGAGCTTCAGGATAGACAGTATACAGTGGAGCTTCAGGATGGACAGTATACAGTGGAGCTTCAGGATGGACAGTATACAGTGGAGCTTCAGGATGGACAGTATACAGTGGAGCTTCAGGATGGACAGTATACAGTGAAGCTTCAGGATGGACAGTATACAGTGGAGCTTGAGGATGGACAGTATACAGTGGAGCTTGAGGATGGACAGTATGCAGTGGAGCTTGAGGATGGACAGTATGCAGTGGAGCTTGAGGATGGACAGTATACAGTGGAGCTTGAGGATGGACAGTATACAGTGGAGCTTGAGGATGGACAGTATACAGTGGAGCTTCAGAATGGACAGTATACAGTGGAGCTTCAGGATGGACAGTATACAGTGGAGCTTCAGAATGGACAGTATACAGTGGAGCTCCAGAATGGACAGTATACAGTGGAGCTTCAGGATGGACAGTATACAGTGGAGCTTCAGAATGGACAGTATACAGTGGAGCTTCAGAATGGACAGTATACAGTGGAGCTTCAGAATGGACAGTATACAGTGGAGCTTCAGAATGGACAGTATACAGTGGAGCTTCAGAATGGACAGTATACAGTGGAGCTTCAGGATGGACAGTATACAGTGGAGCTTCAGGATGGACAGTATACAGTGGAGCTTCGGGATGGACAGTATACAGTGGAGCTTCAGGATGGACAGTATACAGTGGAGCTTCAGGAGGGACAGTATACAGTGGAGCTTCAGGATGGACAGTATACAGTGGAGCTTCGGGATGGACAGTATACAGTGGAGCTTCAGAATGGACAGTATACAGTGGAGCTTCAGAATGGACAGTATACAGTGGAGCTTCAGAATGGACAGTATACAGTGGAGCTTCAGAATGGACAGTATACAGTGGAGCTTCAGAATGGACAGTATACAGTGGAGCTTCAGAATGGACAGTATACAGTGGAGCTTCAGGATGTACACTATACAGTGGAACTTCAGAATGGACAGTATACAGTGGAGCTTCAGAATGGACAGTATACAGTGGAGCTTCAGGATGGACAGTATACAGTGGAGCTCCAGGATAGAGTGCTGGATGTGGCTGTGGGTGAGTCGTCCCTGGAAGAGGGAGCCAAGTCTGGATAAGTTGGTCGCTCTTCTTCTCCCTAGGAGGATCTGATGCTGATTCGCTGGATTAGGACTCCCGGCTGGAGAGAACTGTGCCGCTGGCTGAGCTGCTCCCTGACTCTCACCCTGATGGCTTCAGTCTTCCAAGGTCAGGAGACCTCGCTCCGGGGCTGTTGCTTCTCCTCCCGGGCGAACAGGAAGTGGGTCCTGAGACCTGATTGGCCCGGGAGTCTAAGACTTCCGGGCCAATCGGGTCTTGGGACCCGCTTCCTGTTTGGCCAGGAGGAGAATCAGGAAGAAAATTGTGAATATTAATAAGCTATTGTCACACAACTAGGTGGGCTCAGGGCACAGTGCTCTGTGCCCCAAGTTCACCCTTTTTTTAAGCCAGTTAGAGCCTCAGGGGAAAGAAAAGAGCCCTGGACTGCTGCACTCTGTATAAACAATTTATTTTCAAAATTCAAAAATTAAAATCCAAAATTAATCCATAGATTCAAAAGTCCAAAAACAGACAAAAACAGAAAACTGACATGCAGGGGTGGATGGCTGACGCGTTTCACATCAAAGATAGATGCTTACTCATAGCACGGCTCTAATCACATGTTTAAAAAAAAAAAAAACAATTAAAATCCATGCGTCCGGCGCCCTGAATGTAGATTAGGGGCTGGGCGCTTGGATTTGAGGGGGGGGGGCCGCCCCTGCGCCCCTTATGGACGGGCCGCCACTGCTTGCTCTTCAAAGCATTTAATGAAGAACAGGCTGGGATGGGCAGGTGGTTTCCTTAGTCACAGAGCAGATCGGGGAGCCGATGTTCCTCGATTTCCATTGTGTGAAGCAATCTACCTAGGTCCCAGGCTCTCTGGAAGAACAGGAAAGCCCAGGAACCACGGTAGGAGGGAGGAGAAGCCATTCTCAGTACTGTAAATGTGATCAGGTGGCTGAAGAGCTGCCCAGATCGCCTTACTAAACAGCCAGCTGTAAAAAAAAATAATAAAAAAAAAATGAAAAGAAAAATGAAATGAGAAAAAATATAAAAAAAAAAGAAAAAAAAAGATGGCTCCAAAGAAACAACAAACAACTTAAAAGGTAATCAGTTGTTTTTTAGGAATGCTGTGTGAATGGGTACACATAACAAGTAAACATAGTGAGGGTTTCTCAAATTTGACCGCAAAGGTGGAGCTCCTCTTTAAGTTCATGCGGTCACATTTACTGGAGATTGAAGAATCGGGTCTTTGTCCTCATTGATTTGTAATTTTGTTGCACTTTTTTTTTCTTTTTTCAGAGAAGAAAGATGTTGCTCAGAGCCTGGAGAGCTACACCTCAAAATGTGCTGGCACCATGGAGCCCATTCATCTACCAGAGGGTCTAACGCTGCCCCCTGTGCCCTTCACCAAGCTGCCCATTGTGAGGTATGGATTTATTTTACGGACACCGAGGTGAAAATTAAAAAAAAAATTGCCACACTATGTTTGTCTCAGAATATTATGCAGAGCTTTGCTCCTCCGGCATCCCAGCTTTTCCTACTACTGTAGAAGCCTTGTAGAGACCCGGCGACCAACCTCTATGGCTCTTTGGCATTTATTGTGCAGCCCCCTGGGTGGTTTTCTCCACATGGTTGCTTACTCAAGGCAGTGAAGGTAAAATCTAATAATAAAATAGTGTGAAAGAAATAAAATAAACAATTTAAATACTATTTCTCTTACCGTCCATGGACTGACACAGCCTCTTAATATTTGACAAGTGGGACATAAAAATTAAGAGGCTGTGCCGGTCCATGGACGTCAGAGAAACAGATTTTACGGTGAGTACAAAAATCGTATTATTTATTTATTTTTTTGTGTTGTCAATCTTTTTTTTTTACTCTGATCTTATATATTGGATGAAGTGGGACAAGTCATTTTTAAAAAAGCATTGATCTGTAAAGGGGATGTAGTAACAGCTGTTTTGTTTTCAAATGCCCCTTTATGCATTTACATACATCTTTAGACCCAGTCTGTCTGAACAGTATGGTCACCTGCTGACTTGGAACTATCCACAGGCAGCTTAACTCTTTAATAAGACATAGAAGTTGTCATAGAAGTTGTCTCTGGATTTTCTTAACCAAGATTGGTCATGCTACCTACAGATGTAGTTTTTATGATCAGATTACTTAGTTGTTAAATTGGCAATCTAGATGCACGTTGCTATTTATACAGATGTGAGTTGATAAACTCCTCTCCTGCACATACTACCCACCGCTATAACCCCGCACTGCTCTCCTGTAGAAACTACACACCACCATATACTCCACACTCCTCTCCTGCACATACTAACTGCCATCATATACTATGTATTCCTTTCCTGTACATACTAACCGCCACCATACCCCCTCCACACTCCACTCCTGCATATACTGGCCACCATTGCACCCTAATCACTCCTCTTCTATACATACTACCCCCTGTCCAGGGCCGCCATCTGGAATTTTGGGGCCCCTTACACAGCTTCAGGCATGGGCCCCCTGGAGCAGAGGAGAACCAGGGAGGGGGTGCTGCCGCCGCAAATTGAGAAGCAGGGGGGGGGGCTGCCACGAATTGAGAAGCGGGGGGATGCCACGAATTGAGAAGCGGGGGGTGCTGCCACCGCAAATTGTTGAGGTCGGGGGGCTTTGGGTGCTGACGAACAAAAAAAAAAGGGGGGTTGCCGTCCGGGGGCCTGGGGACCTCTGGGCCCCTTACAGAAAAAAAAAATGTATAAAAGAAAAAAAAGGGGGGTTGCCATTACTGGGGACCTCGGGGCCCCTTACAAAAAAAAAAATGTATAAAAAAAGGGGGGGGGTGCCGTCCGGGCACCTGGGGACCTCTGGGCCCCTTACAAAAAAAAGGGGTGGTTGCCATCTGGACCCCTGGGGTCCTCCGGGCCCCTTGCAGGTGTACTGCCTGTACCCCCCCTGATGGCGGCCCTGTCACACACTTCGTACTCCTTTCCTACAAATACCATCATACCCTCTGTAGTGAAGTGAATGTCCCTCACACAAAGTACAATGACTTGTTGAATGCACAGCAAATTTTTTGAAATGTTGGCAACTATGTTCTAGTTTAATCACATTTTATTAGATATTTTTTTTTTACACACAGGTTCCACTCATAGCATATAAAAGTAACCTAGACATGCATAGCTATTCTAGATGAGGATTGTTCCCCATGCATGGCTCAGGGTCTTACTCTCTAATACATGACCGCTATATATCTATATAGACACAAATACTAAGCAAAGAGATAGAAGACCATTAAGAGTAGCAAAATCCTAACTGCTAGGAATTTTTACCCATTCTACCATATTAATTTTCTTTATCGTACACCACGGGACACAGAGCTAGTCATTACCTAATGGGTTAAGGGTCACCAGCGGTGATTGGACACTGGCACAACCAATGGAAGACAGTTCCCCTCCATATAACCCCTCCCATCAGGGAAGTACCTCAGTTTTTTCGCCAGTGTCGAAAGGTGTTGGACGCGTTAGGAGGTGCTAAAGGAAAGCTCTACCAAAGAGACCCTCTGGGGGTAAAAGAGCTATGCTTTCGGATCCATCCAAGACACCTACAAGTTAAGCCAAAACAGGATGGGATCCGGGCCTCATCCATGAGGCGTCGCCTGTAATGTCTCTCTTCGGAGGACTGGGCTCTAAGATCCAGCACTTTCGCTATTTCGCTATAAAGTCCTGGTAGGAGTCTTGTACAAGGCCCAGGGGAGAGGTATCCTTTAAATAGGAACCCATATCCCTGAAGGTTGGCACACATAGCCCACCGTGAGGGGTGAAGTTTGGTATCTGTCTGAAAATTTTCAGCAGAAAAAACCTGCGGCGTGGATTTAAAAGACTGTCAGTGTGAGAAGCACTGCAGCAGCAAGCAAGCTCGTTAGTTCTCTTGTTCCTGGCAGAGAAACACAGCAGCAATTACAGGGACGTAAGACTCCATGTGTTTGGACTGGGTACTTCCTAGAAGACATCCATGTTATGCATAGTTATGTGTTAAAAGTTGCATACTTAATGTACCGTATTTATCGGCGTATAACACACACTTTTTTCCCCTTAAAATCAGGGGAAAATCGTGGGTGCGTGTTATACGCCGATTCCCACTGATCCCGGCGATCTCCGCTGACTGAGCAGAGCGCAGCGATCGCCGCCGAGATACACATAGCCGAGTGTACTCGGCTATACTCGGCTTTTCTCGGCTCTGCTCACAGTCACGCCCAGTCCCGCCATTGGACCTGTGATATGTCCATCATAGGGCGGGACTCGGCGTGACTGTGAGCGGAGCCGAGAAAACCCGAGTATAGCCGAGTACACTCGGCTATGTGTATCTCGGCGGCGGCTCCGCCCAGTCCCTGCGTCCCTGCGTTCCCTGCGATCTCGGCGGCGTTCGCCCCGCTCCGCCTAGTCTCTGCGGCGATCTCGGCGGTGCCAATTTTGAAAACTGGGGCAAGGCTGCACTTAGCAAAGGCTGCACTGGACACTGGGCAAAGCTACACTGGGCAAAGGCTGCACTGGGCAAAGGCTGCACTGGACACTGGGCAAAGGCTGCACTGGGCAAAGCTGCACTGGACACTGGGCAAAGGCTGCACTGGACAAAGCTGCACTGGACACTGAGCAAAGCTGCACTGGGCAAAGGCTGCACTGGACACTGGGCAAAGGCTGCAATGGACACTGCTGACAAGGCTGCAACGGACACTGGTAAGGCTGCATTTAAATGTAAGTTTTTTTTTTCCTTAAACTTCCCTCCTAAAAGTTTTTTTCCCTAAAATTCCCTCCTAAACTTGGGGTGCGTGTTATACGCCGATAAATACGGTAATTGCTAAACTGAGCACGGTAGTATATGCATTTAGGTACCTTGTATTTTGTCTAAACAGTAAGCCTTCCAGGGGAAGTAATGCGGACAAAAAAAGATAGGAGAGCACTGCTGCCTGAGACAGGAGGCTCTAGCTGTGCTGACTCGGTACCTTCCTCTCCTGTGTTGCCAAATGCACCTGTACAGGATGAGCCATTACCTCTGTCAGGTATGGCGGCTTCCCCAGTGAAGCCTGGGCCTGCATATGTCACTGAGGACACTTTATCAGCTGCCCTAAATAATCTGGAGGAGAAAATTGCTACCTTAATCGCTAAATCATCTAAAAAGGACAATAAGCGAAGCAGATCTCCTCCAGTATTGGACCTCCCTTCAGAAGTACCTGAGGAGGAGGAGGAGGATGAGGAGGAGGCTACATCAGCAGAGGATGAGGAGTCAGACGGATCGGGGATATCGGATGAGCCTTTTTCGGTATCCCAGATTTTAAAGTCACAGGTACAATGCTATGCAGGAGCCGTGCGATCTGCATTTAAGTTACCCTCTTTGGAGGTAACAGAATCACCTGTCTCCTCCCTAGGATCATTAAGATCCCTGCAAGGTGCATGCTCCTTCCCGGTTCATCTGTTACTAGAGGATCTATTGTACGCAGACTGGCAACATCCAGATAAGCGTTTCTCACCTCCAAAAAAGTTTAATATTCTTTATCCTATGGAGGAATTTTTTTTAAAGAAATGGAGCCTGCCTGCGGTAGATGCGGCTATTTCTTGTGTAAATAAAAACCTGACATGTCCAGTGGATAATGTACAAGTGTTTAAAGATCCTTCTGAGAAGAAGTTGGAATCCCTATTGAAATCCTCCTTCCTTTTGGCCGGCTCAATTACCCAACCTGCAGTAGCAGCAGTCGGTATGGGTCAGGTCATCAGCCAACAGGTAAAGCAGGGGCTGAAGGAGCTGCCTTCAGAGCAGGCTAAAAATTGGGATAATTTGCCTAAAGCCTTATGCTTCACAGTGGATGCCATGAGAGATTCTATCATACAGGCATCACGCCTTACACTCCAGCTGGTACAGATGCGCAGAGTACTTTGGCTTAAGCATTGGTCAGCGGAAGCCCCATGCAAAAAGCTGTTGGCAAGTTTCCCGTTCCATGGCGAAACGCCTATTTGGGGATGATTTAGAAAAATATATACAGAAGATATCAAGTGGTAAAACGACACTTTTACCTGAGAGAAAGAAAAACAAGAGACCTTGTTTTAAACGCTCTCTCTCCCCAGCTCCCGGGAAATCTGACTCCAGCCAGTGGCGACGGCCTTTTTATCCGCCCACAAAAGCCAAGGGGCAGGCTCAGAAGAACAGGAAGCCGTGGGGTGCAAGAGCTAATAAGCAAGCCCCCAAAACCTCTCAGTGAAGGGGCGCCCCCGCTCGGCCGAGTGGGGGGAAGGCTTCGTCAGTTCTCAGCGACTTGGCGGTCAGAAATCCAGGACAATTGGGTGGTATCCACAATATCCTCAGGGTACAAACTGGAATTTCGAGAGATCCCATCTTCTCAATTCCGAGGTTCAAGACTCTCCAAGGATCCACAAAAAAGAGAATCCTTCTTCAAAGGTTTGAATCACTTAATGGCTCAAGGGGTAGTTACAGAGGTACCCCAAAAAGAGCGAGGTTCAGGTTTTTACTCAAACCTCTTTGTGATTCCAAAGCCAAATGGAGATGTCAGACCCATCCTGGATCTAAAATCCCTAAATCGGTTCCTGAACGTTCGCCATTTTCGAATGGAAACGATCCGATCCGTGGTCGCCACTTTAAAGGGCGGAGAATTCATGGCGTCCATAGATATCAAGGACGCATATTTACACATACCCATTCTCCCCGCTCACCAAAGATTCCTAAGGTTTGCGGTAGAAGATCGCCACTTTCTATTTGTGGCTCTGCCGTTTGGTGTAGCCACCGCGCCCAGAGTATTCACAAAGGTGCTAGCTCCTCTGTTAGCAAACCTAAGAACACAGGGCATAGCGGTAACAGCCTATCTAGACGATCTACTAGTAATAGATCAGTCAAAGGAGGGATTGGATCACGCTGTACACACTACAGTAGGATACCTGGAGCATTTAGGATGGATTATAAATGTACAAAAATCCTCTCTCCAGGCCCAAAGAAGGATAGTGTACCTGGGCATGATCATAGATACAGCCCAAAACAGGGTATACCTGCCAGAGCCAAAGATACAGTCTCTGAAAGACCTGATCCACAAGGTCAAAGCAAACAAAAGGCCGTCTATTCGCTTTTGCATGAGACTATTGGGAAAGATGGTAGCCTCCTTCGAGGCGGTCCCTTACGCCCAGTTTCATTCGAGACTACTTCAAGGCAATATTTTAGCCTCCTGGAACAGAAAGAGCCAAGCTCTGGATATACCCATGCGCCTGTCCTCACAAGTACGCCACAGCTTCAATTGGTGGCTAGAAGCCAAGAATTTACGGAAGGGAAAGTCCTTCCTCCCAGTGGCCTGGAAGGTGGTATCTACGGATGCCAGCCTATCGGGCTGGGGTGCAGTATTCGAGGAGGCTTCTACCCAGGGAACCTGGGCCAAGACTCAGGGGATCCTGCCCATCAATGTGCTAGAGATCCGGGCGGTATATCTAGCCCTCAAAACCTGGACATACAGGTTACAGGGCTACCCAGTTCGGGTTCAATCCGACAATGCTACGGCAGTAGCTTACATCAATCACCAAGGAGGCACCCACAGTCGGGCAGCCCAAAGAGAGGTGAACCGGATCTTGGCATGGGCAGAAGAGCATGTACCTTGCATCTCTGCAGTCTTCATTCCAGGGATAGAAAACTGGCAAGCAGACTACCTGAGTCGTCAGCAGCTGCTACCAGGAGAGTGGTCTCTTCACCCAGAGATCTTTCAGGCCATATGTCTGAGATGGGGAAACCCAGATGTAGACCTGCTAGCTTCCAGGTTCAACAAGAAATTGGACAACTTTGTGTCCAGAACGAGAGATCCTCTAGCCTACGGGACAGACGCTCTAATAACTCCATGGAATCAGTTCTCACTGATCTATGCATTCCCTCCGATCCCTCTTCTACAAAGACTGCTTCGCAGGATCAAGGAGGAGGGAATACCAGTAATCCTAGTGGCCCCAAACTGGCCCAGGAGGCCTTGGTATGCCGAGATCGTAAAAATAGCGATAGGAAGGCCCTGGAAGCTTCCACTTCGACACGACCTGTTGTCACAGGGTCCAGTATTCCACCCTTCCTTACAAAGGCTAAATTTGACGGCCTGGCTGCTGAGACCCACATTTTGAAAAAGAGAGGGGTCTCTGGCCTGGCTCTTTCTACGCTCATTAATGCTAGAAAGCCAGCCTCCAGACTCATCTATCATAGAGTCTGGAAAGCATACGTTTCCTGGTGTGAATCCAGAAGTTGGAATCCTCTGAAATATGAAATAAGTAGGATTCTTGCTTTTTGCCAGTTAGGAGTGGATATGAAATTAGCCCTTAGCACCATCAAAGGGCAAATATCGGCTCTATCAGTCTTCTTTCAGAGACCATTGGCATCTCACTCCCTAGTTCGGACATTCATTCAGGGGGTACTGAGGATAAATCCTCCAGTCAGGTCTCCCTTGTGTCCATGGGATTTGAATTTGGTATTGTCAGTGTTGCAAAAGCAACCTTTTGAACCTATTCGCCATATTCCTTTAATTATATTAAGTAGGAAATTGGCCTTTCTGATTGCTATAGCTTCTGCTAGGAGAGTATCAGAGCTAGCAGCTCTTTCTTGTAAAGAGCCTTATCTAATTTGTCACAAGGACAAGATCGTACTACGACCCCATCCGGCTTTTCTGCCTAAGGTGGTGTCGGCTTTTCACTTGAATCAAGACATTGTTCTGCCTTCCTTTTTTCCAAACCCGCGGACGGCGGGGGAAAAATTATTACACTCTCTAGATCTAGTGAGAGCGGTAAGGGTGTATCTGCAAGCAACCGCTCAGATACGTAAAACAGATGTTTTGTTTATTTTACCAGATGGTCCCAAGAAGGGCCAAGCGGTATCAAAATCCACCATTTCCAGGTGGATTAGACAAGTAATTGTTCAAGCTTATGGTTTAAAGAACAGGACTCCTCCTTTTCCTGTTAAGGCGCACTCTACCAGGGCGATAAGTGCTTCATGGGCAGTGCACCACCAGGCTTCGATGGCTCAGATCTGTAAGGCTGCAACTTGGTCCTCAGTCCATACATTTTCCAAATTCTATCAAATAGATGTGAAAGGACATGAGGATTCCGCCTTCGGGCGAAGTGTGCTGCAGGCAGCAGTATAGGGCTTCTGGTCCGCAAGCGGTCGGTTTGATCTGTGTCTCCCCCCCTTCATATGAGCATTGCTCTGGGACGTCCCATTATGTAATGACTGGCTCTGTGTCCCGTGGTGTACGATAAAGAAAATAGGATTTTTATAACAGCTTACCTGTAAAATCCTTTTCTTGGAGTACACCACGGGACACAGAGGTCCCCCCCTTCTTATGGGAACCTTACTGCTTTGCTACAAAACTGAGGTACTTCCCTGATGGGAGGGGTTATATGGAGGGGAACTGTCTTCCATTGGTTGTGCCAGTGTCCAATCACCGCTGGTGACCCTTAACCCATTATGTAATGACTAGCTCTGTGTCCCGTGGTGTACTCCAAGAAAAGGATTTTACAGGTAAGCTGTTATAAAAATCCTACTTTTACTATTATCGAGTGTTCCTGATACACTTCTACCTAAGCACAGCAAACAGAGAGATTGAGACAGAGAAAAGAAAAGCAAAAAAAAGAAGAAGAAGAGGGAATAGACAAAAAAAAAAAAAAACAAAAAAAAAAAAAAACTATGTTCTATGTGACTCACAGTATATACACTATATTGTACACACTCCTGCACTATATTGTAGATTACACATTCCTGCACTATATACTAGAGCTGCACGATGAATCGTATATTAATCGCAATCTCGATCCCCCCCCCCCCCCGCGCGATCTCCGGCCTGGATTGCCTCGATTTTTTTTTCGGTCTCCCCCGCAATGTAGACTGGACCGAGGAGAAGCCGGCGGAACCAGCGTGGAACGCAGATGCCGCCGATATCAGAACTGACGTCCGCGTGATGCACCGCTGGATGGATGCGTGGGCTTCCTTCTTTCTCAGTGTGCCACCCAGTGGACTCAGGACAGCATCGTTCTCGTCTCCTCCTACATGTTAGCGGTCGCTGTCTCTAGTGGTTGCTGGCGGTATTGTGACGTGTCCGGTCATTTCCTTCACTTCACTTACTATGGAGTCCATAGTACCAATGCACCCATCATCCCCTGCCCCAATACAGGACACATAGTATTGATATCAAAGCACCAAACATTCCATGTCCTCCCATATTCCCTCCACAGTATTAAACCTCTCATCCCATGTATTACATCCGCCCCTTTGAGAAAAGCATCCCCCCATTATAATAACCAGCCCCAAGCGTGTTTATTGCGCATGCGCCCGTCAACAGCTGATTTTTCTTTTTTAAATTAACCGTTACCATTTTAAAGAATCGTGATCTTTGTTCTAAGCAAAAGAATCGCGATTCTCAGCTCTACTATATACACAATATTGTACATTGCATACTCCTGCACTATATACACTAGGTCAGGAGTATACAGCCCAGCATCACAGATCAGGGTATACAGATTAGCATCACTGATCAGAGTATACAGCTCAGCATCACAGATCAGAGTATACAGCTCAGCATCACAGATCAGAGTATACAGCTCAGCATCACAGATCAGAGTATACAGCTCAGCATCACAGATCAGAGTATACAGCTCAGCATCACAGATCAGGGTGTACAGCTCAGCATCACAGATCAGGGTGTACAGCCCAGCATCACAGATCAGGGTGTACAGCCCAGCATCACAGATCAGGGTATACAGCCCAGCATCACAGATCAGGGTATACAGCCCAGCATCACAGATCAGGGTATACAGCCCAGCATCACAGATCAGGGTATACAGCCCAGCATCACAGATCAGGGTATACAGCCCAGCATCACAGATCAGGGTATACAGCCCAGCATCACAGATCAGGGTATACAGCCCAGCATCACAGATCAGGGTATACAGCCCAGCATCACAGATCAGGGTATACAGCCCAGCATCACAGATCAGGGTATACAGCCCAGCATCACAGATCAGGGTATACAGCCCAGCATCACAGATCAGGGTATACAGCCCAGCATCACAGATCAGGGTATACAGCCCAGCATCACAGATCAGGGTATACAGCCCAGCATCACAGATCAGAGTATACAGCCCAGCATCACAGATCAGAGTATACAGCTCAGCATCACAGATTCATTTGAATGGGCTGCAAATCACACTGGAATGCAGAAAAAGTAATGCGTGCATTACTTTTAAAATCATGCTGCAGCAGACAGCATGGTACTGCGTAAACCATGCAATATGGTGCCCTCAAATGCACTGCGTTTGCGATCTGCCCACTAGTGTTAACCCCTTCCATGCTAGTGACATTTACACAGTAATCAGTGCATTTTTATAGCACTGATCGCTGTATAAATGTCAATGGTCCCAAAAATGTGTCAAAAGTGTCCGATCCGTTCGCCGCAATGTCGCAGTCCCGCTAAAAATCGCAGATCGTCGCCATTACTAGTAAAAAAATAAAAATAAAAATGCCATAAATCTATTTTGTAAACGATATAACTTTTGCGCAAACCAATCAATATACGCTTATTGCAAAATTATAATTTTTTTACCAAAAATATGTAGAAGAATACAGATTGGCCTCAACTGATAAAGAAATGTGTTTTTTAAGAAAATTTTTGGGGCTATTTATTATAGAAAAAAGTTAAAAATATATATATATTTTTTTCAAAATGGTCGCTCTTTTTTTTTTTGTTTATAGCGCAAAAAATAAAAACTGCAGAGGTGATCAAATGCCACCAAAAGAAAGCTCCATTTGTGAGAAAAAAAAAGAATTCAATTTTGTTTGGGTACAGCGTCGCACGACCGCGCAATTGTCAGTTAAAGCGACGCAGTGCCGTATCGCAAAAATGCTCTGGTCATTAAGGGGGTAAAACCTTCCGGGGCAGAAGTGGTTAAGGTCGGCTCAGACAAAGTGTTAATAACTCTTTGTCTATTTTCAGTGTACACAAAATCATAAGTAATGGCAGCGTTTCATTTTTAAAATAATGATTGTGTTGAGGTTTGTGTATGTCTCTGAAACTCTGGCTTGCACAATAGCAATTTCAGCATATTTTATGAGTACAAGAAGGCTTTTGTTTTGTTTAACCATGCCCCTTTAAGCCCCCTCCACTCTTACCCCATTGTGGACCCACCCACAGTTCGCCGTGGCGCGCTACACATGCCACATTACTACTCTACTTAAGCTACTCCGAGGCACCCTCTCTCTCCCCCACTGTCTTTTAGGCCCCTTTCACACTGACACGTTTTTCAGGCGGTTTAGCGCTAAAAATAGCGCTGCTATACCGCCTGAAAAAATCGTGCCCTGCAGTCTTCAATGTGAAAGCCCGAAGGCTTTCACACTGAAGCGGTGCGCTAGCAGGACCGCTCCAAAAGTCCTGCTAGCCACATCTTTGCAGCGGTGAAGGAGCGGTGTGTTTATTGCTCCTTTACCACTGCTGCCCATTGAAAGCAATGGGAAACCGTGGTAATACCGCCGGCAATGCACCTCTGCAAAGGCGCATTGCCGGCGGTATTAACCCCATTTCAACTGCTAGCGGGGGTTAAAATCACCCCGCTAGCGGCCAAATATCGCGGTAAAAACAACGGTATAGCGGCGCTAAAAATAGCACCGCTATACGGCCAGCGCACCTCCCCCGCCCCACTGTGAAAGGGGCCTTACGGTTTTCATTTTATTTATTCCCAAAAAAGGCCCATCAAAATCCTCAGTACCAGGCCCATGATGCTCTTAATCCGGCCCTTGTGGGAAGAATGATCCTTACATTGGGGGTCAGTGAGAAGTATGCGTCTTCTAATGGTGGTCAGTGGGGAGAATGCTCCTTACCAATAGATAAAAGTGTGATTTTTTTAATTTTTTTTTATTTTAGATTAAAGCCTCGTACACACGAACGAGTTTCTCGGCAAGAAACGACAAGAAAACTGCAGAGAGAGCTTTCTTGCCGAGAAATTTGTTCGTGTGTATGGTTTCTCGTCGAGAAAACCGACAAGAATCTCGACGAGAAATATAGAGAACCTGCTCTCTATTTTCTCGTTGAGATTCTCGTCAGCCTGTTTCTCGACGAGAAAATTGTGTGTGTGTGTACACTTACCTGTCCGCCGGGAATTCCCGCGCATGCTCGAAATGACTTTGACGCATGCGCGGTAGCTTCCTAGGCATAGATAGGGTGTAGCAAGATGGCGGCGACGGCATCGAATGTGCCGATGACGTCACCGCGTTCGCTCCATTCAAAGAACCGCGGGTTCTTTGAATCGAGTGTGTGTACACTCGGCCGGGACAAGTTTCTTGTCCAAGAATCTCGTCAAGAAAAACGACGTGTTTTTTCTTGACAAGATTTTTGGCCGTGTGTACGAGGCTTAAGACTGAGTTTTCCTGCAAGTGACAGCTCTAAATGTGTCATTGGCCAATCACTATACAGCAGTGGTATCATGTTAATCAATCTATCGCTATCTTTTTCTGTATCTCTCGCGCTCTCTCTCTGTATATTTCTCTCTCTTTCTCTTGTGTTCTCTCTCTATATATCCATCTCTCTGTATCGCTCCCTCTTTCTCTCTCACTCTCATCTCTCTTTATCCATCACTTTCTCTATCTATATCCATATATCTATCTCTGTCTAGCTGTCTGTGTCACTCTCCTCCTTTATTTCTCTCTGTTTGTCTCTCTATTTTTCTCTCTCTCCCTCTTTCTATCTATCTCTGTATCTTTCTCTCTCTATCTCTTTTTTTTTCATTACTTTTTATTGCATAAGTTTTGCCTTCAGCGTTTCTTAGCTCATTTGTTTCCTCATAAAAACCAATACAAACCAAAAAGAACAAATACACATTATATTCCCCAAACCCTAAGAAAATAAATAAAAAAATGAATGAAATACCCTGGTTGCAATGCACTCCACACCTTACTATATCTGACGTCTATCCATTCGACCTCTTATTTTAGCTATGCCCCTTTTGTACATTATTTTAACTTTTCCACTAAGAGTTATACCGTGTACACACGATCGGTTTTACCGATGAAAACAGTCCCAATGGACTTTTCTCATCGGACAAACCGATCGTGTATGGGCCCCATCGGTCTTTTTTCCATCGGTGAGAAAAAATAGGATTTTTATAACAGCTTACCTGTAAAATCCTTTTCTTGGAGTACATCACGGGACACAGAGCGACATAGTCATTACTAATGGTTATATAGATACCGTCAGGTGCTGGCACTGGCAACTTCCAAAACCGGAAGTACCCTCCCCTATATAAGCCCCTCCCATCCGGGAGCACCTCAGTTTTGTAGCAAAGCAATAAGTGTCCCCAAAGAGGGGCGGGAGCTCTGTGTCCCGTGATGTACTCCAAGAAAAGGATTTTACAGGTAAGCTGTTATAAAAATCCTATTTTCTTTCTCGTACATCACGGGACACAGAGCGACATAGTCATTACTAATGGGATGTCCTAAAGCAATGCCAAATGAGGGGGGGGATACACCATATATAAGCTGAGCGCTATCAGACATGAGGATCTTTTGCGGCCTGCAACACACTGCGCCCAAAGGCGACATCCTCCTGACTTCTAACGTCCACCTGGTAGGACCTAGTAAACGTGTGAACTGAAGACCATGTTGCGGCCTTACAGATTTGAGCCAGGGAGGCCTGGTGATGCACTGCCCATGAAGTTCCAACTGCTCTCGTGGAGTGCGCTCTAACTTTGAACGGAGGCGGTCTCCTTCTCAAGCCATAAGCTTGCATAATGACCTGTCGAATCCACTTGGCTAAAGTAGATTTTGACGCTGCCTGACCCTTTCTGGGGCCTTCCGGCAGAATAAACAAAGTATCCGTTCTGCGAATCTGAGCAGTGGCTTTTAGATAAGCTTTAACTGCTCTTACTACATCCAAAGAATGCAATAACTTTTCCTCTACCGAAGTAGGTTTGGGGAAAAAAGAAGGAAGAACCACATCTTGGTTCAAATGAAACCTCGATACCACCTTAGGAAGAAAGGCTGGATGAGGACGTAACACTACTCTGTCCTTATGGATAACCAGATATGGCTCCTTACAGGACATAGCTGCTAATTCCGATACTCTTTTAGCCGAACAAATGGCTACTAGAAAAATCAATTTCTTTTTCGTACATCACGGGACACAGAGCGACATAGTCATTACTAATGGGTTATATAGTTACCGTCAGGTGCTGGCACTGGCAACTTCCAAAACCGGAAGTACCCTCCCCTATATAAGCCCCTCCCATCCGGGAGCACCTCAGTTTTTTGCCAGTGTCTAAGGTGTTGGCCAAGAAGAAACATGTATTTTTCACTGAGCTTGCGTACAGGTTCTTTTGGGCCTCAGTAAGCTATTCCGGATCCGACCAAAAAAGCTTCATAGCTAAACGGTCGGTACCCGGGCCTTGCAGAGAAGAGCAAGGTTCTGCCTGTAATGCTTCTCTTAGGAGAGCTGGACCCTGGGATCCAGAGCTCTGGTCATACCCACGACCAAGATGTTTTCTGTGCAGGGTGCTATACAGGTCCAGGGGAGTGGAATCCTTGGGAACCCGGTCCCTGAAGGTTTGATTACAATGCCTGCCGTGATAGGTGAAGTTTGGGCTTTTGTGGACCAAACAAAGTCCTGCGGCGGGGAACAGGTAAGTGGGGGCCCCCAGGAACTTGGTTCTATTGGGGGACCCCCAAGCCTAATTTGTCTTTCTGTCTGTTACCTAACGGTATTCCCGCTAATATCTGTGCATGCCTGTAACTATTAAAAAAATGTAATAATTTTTAATGGTGGTCAAGAAAAAAAAAAAAAAAAAAAGGAATGTTTTTTTATATATGTTTAGTATATTAAACTGCGGTACCTGTGTTTGTCCACTAGAGGCCGCTGTGGAATGTTTTTCTTGTCATATGGACTAGTTTCTTCTCAGAGAACAAAGTCCAGGCAGCTGGTGAGTTCTCCTACAGGAAACTGTTTCCTCTGCCATGTTGCAGTGTTCGTCTATCCCCCGGCCTGCGGCAAAGGGGGCCCTGGCTCCTGTCCCTGGTTTCCATGTTTGAAAATTAGCGCCGAGGCGCACGTGGCCGCGCGCGTGCGCGTGCACGCGCCTCTATATATAGAGGTGGCCGGAAAAAGGGGCGGGGCCTGGGGGATGACGCTCTGTGCGCGCCGCAGCGCTTCTGCGCATGTGCGGGCGTCCCAGCAGGTTTTTAAAAAGCCACATTATTGCAGTAAGCTGGCTATGAAGTACAGAGACAGAGCTGGCAACATTTAAAGGCATACAGCAAGCGGTTGATACAGGCATCCCCTAGAAAGGCACATTAGTAGACACCAACTGTTATATAGCAGCAATTGTGCTAGACTATTCTCAGTAAAAGTGGTGTATTACGGCTGGAATACCTCAGCTTTAGGCTTAGGAATATGCCGTCCAGTAGCTCCGGAACTGAATCTTCCAGGAAGCGAAGGGGGTCTCATCGGGCTCTGAGGATCTTGGGCATACTCCTGCTGCACCAGTCTCCCCTGAAGTTCAGAGGTAAGTGACCGTAGAGACCCCGCAGGGGTACTTGGTACTGTGGCTGTCCTCAGTCACCTGCTCCTGTGTATGTAACAGAGGAGGTTTTTTCCTCAGCTCTGGGAGGATTAGAGAGAGATTGTCAAAATTTATCGCTGCCTCCCTGTCAGGGAAAGCACGCCCGATCTCCGTCTCCTCCTTCAGAGTGCCTGTTAGCAGAGCAACAGTCCCATACAGGGATCGACCTGCCTGAAGGGGATCAGGATAAGGTTGATTCTGTTATAGAGGAATCAACAGTGGGGGAACCTTTTCTCAGCATCTCAAGCTGAAAGATTATGGGTTCAGTCTCTGACTAACATGGTCCGATCAGCATTTAAAAATGCACCTTGCGGAACCATCAACCACTACTGTATCCTCGTTGGGGTCGCTAGAAGGCCCCAGACTGTTTGTTCTTTTCCACTTCACCCTTTACTGAAAGGGCTCATTTACCAGGATTGGGAACGTCCTGAGAAAATATTTATTCCCCCAAGAGATTTCAGGTGGTCTATCCCATGGAGGATAAGTTCATCAAAAAAAAAAAAAAAAAAAAAAAAATGGAAGGTCCCTACAGTGGACGCAGCCATCTCTTGTATGTATAAATCACTGACATGTCCAGTGGATAATGTCCAAATGTTCAAGAACCCAATAGATAAAAGATTGGAGTCCTTATGAAAATCTGCTTGGTGATACAACCAGCAGTAGCAGCTATTGGGGTCTGCTAAGCAGTGAAGGATCAGTTGAAACAGGTCTTGAGGGACTTGACAGATCAGCAGGCTTTGCCCTAGCTGATCTACCTAGAGCCTTAGGCTTTGCGGTTGACGCCATAGAGGATTCAGTCCATCAGGCCTCCCGCCTTACGCTGTCTATAGTACATATGCGTAGGCTCCTATGGCTCAAAAACTGGTCTGCTGAAGCTCCCTGTAAAGAATGGCTGGTTAGCGTCCCATTTCATGGTGAACGCTTATTCAGGAAAAACCTGGACAAATATATCCAGAAAATTTCCAGCGGTAAAAATACGCTCTTGCCGGTTAAAAGCAGAGTTAGAGGTCCCTCTTTAAGAGGCCTGCTTCTCCAGTCCCTGGGGCATCGGCTGTGTAACAGTTCCGACGGCCTCCTCGGTTAAATCCCGGGGGTAAAAAACAGGGACAGTAGCAGGGTAATGAGAAACCCTGGGTCAGGGGAGGTACAAAACCTCCCCCAAAGTTAAATTCATTGAAGCCCCCACTCAGTCGGGTGGGGGGAGGACTCCAGTTGTTCGCAAGAGACCTGGCGGGACACGATCAAGACAGATAAGGTGCTCTCCGCAGTAGGTTTGGGATACAGTTTGGAGTTAAAAGACTCCCCTCCTTCCCATTTTGAGGTCAAACGTGCCAAGGGATCCCCGGAAGAGAGAGTCCCTCCTGTTGGCACTAGAACAACTATTGCTCCAAGGAGTAATTATGGAGGTTCCCCTGGAAGAATGAGGGTTCGGGTTTTACTCAAACCTCTTTACAGTCCCGAAGCAAACGCGGACGGGAGGCCCATATTAATTCTAAAAAGGGCTATACAAATTCCTGTATATCAGGACTTTCCGATGGAGTCGATCCGATCGGTGGCCACTGCCCTACAAGGGGAGGATTGGTTAGCCACGATCGACATCAAAAATGCTTATTTGCACATTCCCATCTTTCCAGTCCACCAAAAATTTCTACGCTTTGCAGTAGAAGGGCGCCATTTTCAGTTCAGAGCCTTACCCTTCGGTTTGGCCACAGCACCGAGAGTGTTCACAAAAATTCTGGCCCTTTATTGGCCAATCTAAGAACACAAGGTGTAATGATAATGGCATATCTGGATGACTTGTTGCTGATAGACCACTCAGTGAAAAAACTAGACGTGGTCGTTCACAAGACAATCAAGTATCTGGAATCTCACGGTTGGATTATCAACCGAGACAAGTCAGCCCTAAAAACCAGTCAAAAGTCTGGAATACTTGGGGCTAAGGTTGGATTCAGGCCAGAGAAAAATATTCTTGCCTCGAGGAAAGGTGTTGTCTTTGAAAGATTTGATCCACTTAGTGGGTACAAAAAAGACAGCCGTCCATACGCCTGTATATGAGGCTGCTGGGAAAAATGGTGGCATCATTCGAAGCAGTACCCTACGGTCAATTCCATTCAAGGAATTTGCAAGGGGCCATACTGTCAGCCGGGAACAAAAAAAAAAAGTTCAGGCCCTAGACTTACAATGTCCTTGTCCCCTTCCGTTCGCAAGAGCCTCCGTTGGTGGTTGGTTCCCCAGAATCTGGAAAAAAGGAAATCCTTCAGTCCGGTTTCTTGGAAGGTGGTCACTACAGATGCCAGCCTTATAGGCTGGGGAGCAGTACTGGAGCAATAGTCTCTCCAGGGCAGATGGTCGGATGCAGAAAAGGCCCTGCCCATCAATCTCTTAGAGATACGAGCAGCCCGGTATGCCCTAGTAGCATGGACATCCAAACTCCAAGGGTCCCCTGTCAGATTTCAATCAGACAATGCCACAGCAGTGGCATATATCAATCATCAGGGGGGCACCAGGAGTCGTGCAGCCCAGAGGGAAGTAAATTACATCCTGAAATGGGCAGAAGAATATGTCCCAGCCATATCTGCGGTATTCATTCCAGGAGTGGAGAATTGGAAGGCGGACTTTCTAAGTCGCCAGCAATTAGGCCCAGAGGAAGGGTCCCTTCACCCCGAGGTTTTCTGGACAATATGTCAGCGGTGGGGAACATCGGATGTAGATCTTCTAGCATCCAGATTCAACGCAAAGGGGGACAGGGTTGTCTCTCGGACAAGGGATCCCCTAGCTTGCGGCTCGGATGCCCTAGTGTTCCCTTGGGATCAGTTCAAGCTGATATATGCATTCACACCGCCAATGGTTACCTCGATTACTCCGCAGAATCAGGGTAGAAAAGAAACCAGGGATTCCGGTGGCTCCAGCGTGGCCCCGAAGAGCGTGGTACGCGGAGATTGTAAAATTTCAGTGGGGAGTCCTTGGACTCTCCCACGTCGTCCGGCTTTCGCAAGGACCGATGTGCCACCCTTCCTTACCAGCCCTAGGTTTGACGGCCTGGCTATTGAAGCCCACATTCTAAAAAAGAGAGGGCTCTCTAATGCTGTGGTATCTACCATGATCAATGCCAGGAAGCCGGTATCCAGGCAGATCTACTATAGAATCTGGAAGGCGTACATCGCGTGGTGTGAGGCCAAGAAATGGCATCCACATAAGTACGTAATAGGTAGGATTCTGGACTTCCTACAGTGGGCTGTAGATAGGAAGCTTGCCTTGAGTACTATCAAGGGTCAGATTTCGGCCTTGTCAATATTTTTTCAAAGGCCCTTGGCTTCGCATTCACTAGTCAAAGCCTTTATACAAGGAGTGATGCGTATTAGTCCTCCGGTTAATATTCCCATATGTCCATGGGATCTAAACTTGGTTCTGTCGGTTCTACAGAAACAACCACTTGAACCATTACAGCATATTTCCTTGGTGCTTCTCACCAGGAAATTGATTTTTCTAGTAGCCATTTGTTCGGCTAAAAGAGTATCGGAATTAGCAGCTATGTCCTGTAGGGAGCCATATCTGGTTATCCATAAGGACAGAGTAGTGTTACGTCCTCATCCAGCCTTTCTTCCTAAGGTGGTGTCGAGGTTTCATTTGAACCAAGATGTGGTTCTTCCTTCTTTTTTCCCCAAACCTACTTCGGTGGAGGAAAAGTTATTGCATTCTTTGGATGTAGTAAGAGCAGTTAAAGCTTATCTAAAAGCCACTGCTCAGATTCGCAGAACGGATACTTTGTTTATTCTGCCGGAAGGCCCCAGAAAGGGTCAGGCAGCGTCAAAATCTACTTTAGCCAAGTGGATTCGACAGGTCATTATGCAAGCTTATGGCTTGAGAAGGAGACCGCCTCCGTTCAAAGTTAGAGCGCACTCCACGAGAGCAGTTGGAACTTCATGGGCAGTGCATCACCAGGCCTCCCTGGCTCAAATCTGTAAGGCCGCAACGTGGTCTTCAGTTCACACGTTTACTAGGTTCTACCAGGTGGACGTTAGAAGTCAGGAGGATGTCGCCTTTGGGCGCAGTGTGTTGCAGGCCGCAAAAGATCCTCATGTCTGATAGCGCTCAGCTTATATATGGTGTATCCCCCCCCTCATTTGGCATTGCTTTAGGACATCCCATTAGTAATGACTATGTCGCTCTGTGTCCCGTGATGTACGAAAAAGAAAATAGGATTTTTATAACAGCTTACCTGTAAAATCCTTTTCTTGGAGTACATCACGGGACACAGAGCTCCCACCCCTCTTTTGGGGACACTTATTGCTTTGCTACAAAACTGAGGTGCTCCCGGATGGGAGGGGCTTATATAGGGGAGGGTACTTCCGGTTTTGGAAGTTGCCAGTGCCAGCACCTGACGGTAACTATATAACCCATTAGTAATGACTATGTCGCTCTGTGTCCCGTGATGTACTCCAAGAAAAGGATTTTACAGGTAAGCTGTTATAAAAATCCTATTTTCCTGGTGAGAAGCACCAAGGAAATATGCTGTAATGGTTCAAATGGTTGTTTCTGTAGAACCGACAGAACCAAGTTTAGATCCCATGGACATATGGGAATATTAACCGGAGGACTAATACGCATCACTCCTTGTATAAAGGCTTTGACTAGTGAATGCGAAGCCAAGGGCCTTTGAAAAAATATTGACAAGGCCGAAATCTGACCCTTGATAGTACTCAAGGCAAGCTTCCTATCTACAGCCCACTGTAGGAAGTCCAGAATCCTACCTATTACGTACTTATGTGGATGCCATTTCTTGGCCTCACACCACGCGATGTACGCCTTCCAGATTCTATAGTAGATCTGCCTGGATACCGGCTTCCTGGCATTGATCATGGTAGATACCACAGCATTAGAGAGCCCTCTCTTTTTTAGAATGTGGCCTTCAATAGCCAGGCCGTCAAACCTAGGGCTGGTAAGGAAGGGTGGTATATCGGTCCTTGCGAAAGCAGGTCCGGACGACGTGGGAGAGTCCAAGGACTCCCCATTGAAATTTTACAATCTCCGCGTACCACGCTCTTCGGGGCCACGCTGGAGCCACCGGAATCACTGGTTTCTTTTCTACCCTGATTCTGCGGAGTAATCGAGGTAACCATTGTGGCGGTGTGAATGCATATATCAGCTTGAACTGATCCCAAGGGAACACTAGGGCATCCGAGCCGCAAGCTAGGGGATCCCTTGTCCGAGAGACAAACCTGTCCCCCTTTGCGTTGAATCTGGATGCTAGAAGATCTACATCCGATGTTCCCCACCGCTGACATATTGTCCAGAAAACCTCGGGGTGAAGGGACCCTTCCTCTGGGCCTAATTGCTGGCGACTTAGAAAGTCCGCCTTCCAATTCTCCACTCCTGGAATGAATACCGCAGATATGGCTGGGACATATTTTTCTGCCCATTTCAGGATGTAATTTACTTCCCTCTGGGCTGCACGACTCCTGGTGCCCCCCTGATGATTGATATATGCCACTGCTGTGGCATTGTCTGATTGAATTCTGACAGGGGACCCTTGGAGTTTGGATGTCCATGCTACTAGGGCATACCGGGCTGCTCGTATCTCTAAGAGATTGATGGGCAGGGCCTTTTCTGCATCCGACCATCTGCCCTGGAGAGACTATTGCTCCAGTACTGCTCCCCAGCCTATAAGGCTGGCATCTGTAGTGACCACCTTCCAAGAAATCGGACTGAAGGATTTCCTTTTTTCCAGATTCTGGGGAACCAACCACCAACGGAGGCTCTTGCGAACGGAAGGGGACAAGGACATTGTAAGTCTAGGGCCTGAACTTTTTTGTTCCAGGCGGACAGTATGGCCCCTTGCAAATTCCTTGAATGGAATTGACCGTAGGGTACTGCTTCGAATGATGCCACCATTTTTCCCAGCAGCCTCATATACAGGCGTATGGACGGCTGTCTTTTTTGTACCCACTAAGTGGATCAAATCTTTCAAAGACAACACCTTTCCTCGAGGCAAGAATATTTTTCTCTGGCCTGAATCCAACCTTAGCCCCAAGTATTCCAGACTTTTGACTGGTTTTTAGGGCTGACTTGTCTCGGTTGATAATCCAACCGTGAGATTCCAGATACTTGATTGTCTTGTGAACGACCACGTCTAGTTTTTTCACTGAGTGGTCTATCAGCAACAAGTCATCCAGATATGCCATTATCATTACACCTTGTGTTCTTAGATTGGCCAATAAAGGGCCAGAATTTTTGTAAACACTCGTGGTGCTGTGGCCAAACCGAAGGGTAAGGCTCTGAACTGAAAATGGCGCCCTTCTACTGCAAAGCGTAGAAATTTTTGGTGGACTGGAAAGATGGGAATGTGCAAATAAGCATCTTTGATGTCGATCGCGGCTAACCAATCCTCCCCTTGTAGGGCAGTGGCCACCGATCGGATCGACTCCATCGGAAAGTCCTGATATACAGGAATTTGTATAGCCCTTTTAGAATTAATATGGGCCTCCCGTCCGCGTTTGCTTCGGGACTGTAAAGAGGTTTGAGTAAAACCCGAACCCTCATTCTTCCAGGGGAACCTCCATAATTACTCCTTGGAGCAATAGTTGTTCTAGTGCCAACAGGAGGGACTCTCTCTTCCGGGGATCCCTTGGCACGTTTGACCTCAAAAATGGGAAGGAGGAGAGTCTTTTAACTCCAAACTGTATCCCAAACCTACTGCGGAGAGCACCTATCTGTCTTGATCGTGTCCCGCCAGGTCTCTTGCGAACAACTGGAGTCCTCCCCCCACCCGACTGAGTGGGGGCTTCAATGAATTTAACTTTGGGGGAGGTTTTGTACCTCCCCTGACCCAGGGTTTCTCATTACCCTGCTACTGTCCCTGTTTCTTTTTCGTACATCACGGGACACAGAGCGACTTAGTCATTACTAATGGGTTATATAGATTACCTTCAGGTGTTGGCACTGGCCAATTCCAAACCGGAAGTACCCTCCCCTATATAAGCCCCTCCCACCCGGGAGCACCTCAGTTTTTTGCCAGTGTCTAAGGTGTTGGCCAAAGAGTAACATGTGTTTTCACTGGGCTTGCGTACAGGTTCTTTTGGGCCTTAGTAAGCTGTTCCGGATCCCACCAAAAAAGCTTCATAGCTAAACGGTCGGTACCCGGGCCTTGCAGCAGAAGAGCAAGGTTTTGCCTGTAATGCTTCTCTTAGGAGGGCTGGACCCTGGGATCCAGAGCTCTGGTCATACCCACGACCAAGATGTTGTCTGTGCAGGGTGCTATACAGGTCCAGGGGAGTGGAATCCTTGGGAACCCGGTCCCTGAAGGTTTAATTACAATGCCTGCCGTGATAGGTGAAGTTTGGACTTCTGTGGACCAAACAAAGTCCTGCGGCGGGGATCAGGTAAGTGGGGGCCCCCAGGAACTTGGTTCTATTGGGGGACCCCCAAGCCTAATTTGTCTTTCTGTCTGTTACCTAACGGTATTCCCGCTAAATATCTGTGTTTGCCTATAACTACTGAAAATGTAAAATTTTAATAGTAGTCAAGAAAAAAAAAAAAAAAAACAGGGACCGCGGTACCTGTGTTAAACCACTAGAGGCCGCTGTAGTCCATTTTTTCTTGTCATGTGGATCTTTGGTTTTCTCAAGTCAAAAGATCCAGGCAGCTGGTAAGTTTCTCTGTGGGAATCCACTTCCTCTGCCCTGTTGCTGCGCTCATCCACCGCACAGGCCCTCCGGCAAAAAGGGCCCTGGCTCCTAGTCCCCTGTTTGATTTCGAAAAGGGCGCCAATGGCGCACGGGCGCGCGCGCGGGCGCGTGCACGCGCCTCCTATGAAAAAAAGGGGCGGGGCGGGTGGATGACGCTCGATGCGCGCCGCGGCGCTTCTGCGCATGTGCAGGCGTCCCAGCATGGTTAAAAGACACAGTACAAGTGTCAGCTGCATGCAAACAGAGCTAGCAACAAACAGTGGCACACAGAGGCGGTTGATGCAGGCATCCCCATAGAAAGGCACTTTAGTGGACACCAGCTGGTATATAGCAGCACCTGTGTTAGACTATTACCAGCAAAATTGGTGTATGACGACGGGAATACCTCAGCTTTGTGCTTAAAGGATATGTCGTCCAGACGCTCCGGAAATAGATCTTCCAGGAAGCCAAAGGGGTCTCCATCGGGCTCTGAGGATATTGGGCATGCTTGTACTGCACCAATCTCCCCTGAGAATTCAGAGGTCAGTAGCCATAGAAACCCCGCAGGAATGCCTGGTGCTGCGGCTGTCCCCAGTCCACCTGCTCCTGTATATATAACAGAGGAGGTTTTATCCTCAACTCTGGGAGGATTGGAAGAGAGATTAACAGCATTGATCGCTGCTTCCCTGTCTCAGGAAAAGCGCGTCCGATCTCCGTCTCCTCCTTCAGAGTGCCTGTTAGTGGAGGAACAGCCCCACACAGAGATCGACCTACCTGAAGGGGATCAGGATGAGGTTGATTCAGTTATGGAGGAATCAACAGTGGAAGAACCTTTCTCAGCTTCTCAGGCTGAAAGATTATGGGTTCAGTCTCTGACTAATATGGTCCGATCAGCATTTAAAATGCCTCTGGCGGAACCACCATCCACTGCGGTTTCCTCGCTGGGGTCGCTAAAAGCTCCCCAGGCTGTCTGTTCCTTCCCAATCCACCCTTTATTAGAAGGGCTTATTTACCAGGATTGGGAGCATCCTGATAAAATATTTGCTCCCCCCAAGAGATTTCCGGTGATCTATCCCATGGAGGATAAGTTCATAAGAAAATGGAGGGTCCCTACAGTGGACGCAGCCATCTCTTCTGTTAACAAATCACTGACATGTCCAGTAGATAATGTTCCAATGTTCAAAGACCCAATAGATAAAAAATTGGAGTCTTTACTAAAATCTGCTTTCTCTACAGCAAGTATGGTGACACAACCTGCGGTAGCAGCGATTGGAGTCTGCCAAGCAGTGAAAGATCAGTTGAAACAAGTCTTAAGGGACTTACCAGATCAGCAGGCTCTTGCCCTAGCTGACCTGCCTAGAGCCTTGTGTTTTGCGGTGGACGCCATAAAGGATACAATCCAACAGGCCTCCCGCTTTACGCTGTCTATAGTACATATGCGTAGGCTTCTGTGGCTCAAAAACTGGTCTGCTGAAGCTCCCTGTAAAAAACTGCTGGTTAGCTTCCCATTTCATGGAGAACGCTTATTTGGAGAAGATCTGGACAAATATATCCAGAAAATTTCTGCCGGTAAAAGTTCACTCTTACCGGTTAAGAACAAGGGTAGAAGTCCTTCTTTTAAGAGGCCTACTTCTCCAGTCCTGGGCACATCGGCTGTGAAGCAGTTCCGACGGCCTCCGCGGTCAAATTCAGGGGGCAGAAATCAGGGACACTCACAGGGTAACAAGAAGCCCTGGATCAAGAGAGGTACAAAACCTCCCCCCAAGGCATGAAGCGTTGCCCCCACTCAATCGGGTGGGGGGAAGACTTCAGTTGTTCACAGAGACCTGGCGGGACACCATCAGAGACAGATGGGTGCTCTCCGCAGTAAGTCTGGGATACAAGCTGGAGTTAAAAGGCACTCCTCCTGCCCAATTTATGAGGTCAAACGTGCCAAGAGATCCCCAAAAGAGAGGATCCCTCCTTCTGGCACTAGAACAACTATTGCTCCAAGGTGTAATCATGAAGGTTCCCCTGGAAGAAAGCGGATTCGGGTTTTACTCGAACCTTTTCACAGTCCCCAAACCAAATGGGGACGTGAGGCCCATATTAAATCTAAAAGGGCTAAACAAGTTCCTAAATATCAGGACTTTTCGGATGGAGTCGATCCGATCGGTGGCCACCGCCCTACAAGGGCAGGAATGGCTAGCCTCGATCGACATAAAGGATGCTTATCTGCATATTCCCATCTTTCCGGCCCACCAGAAATTTCTACGCTTTGCAGTAGAAGGGCGCCATTTTCAGTTCAGAGCCTTACCTTTCGGTCTGGCCACAGCACCACGAGTGTTCACAAAAATTCTGGCCTCATTATTGGCCAATCTAAGAACACAGGGTGTAACGATAATGGCATATCTAGACGACCTGCTACTAATAGACCACTCAGTGGAAAAGCTGGAAGTAGCTATTCACAAGACAATCGAGTATCTGGAATATCACGGTTGGATTATCAACCGGGACAAGTCAGCTCTAAGACCAGTCAAAAGTCTGGAATACTTAGGGCTAAGGCTGGATTCAAATCAGAGAAAGATTTTCTTACCTCCAGAGAAGGTGTCGTCTTTAAAAGATTTGACCCACTTAGTGGGTACAAAAAGAAAACCATCCATACGCCTCTGCATGAGGCTGCTGGGAAAGATGGTGGCTTCATTCGAAGCGGTACCCTACGGTCAATTCCATTCAAGGAATTTGCAAAGGGCCATACTGTCAGCCTGGAACAAAAAAGTTCAGGCTTTAGACTTACCAATGTCCCTGTCCCCTTCCGTTCGCAAGAGCCTCCATTGGTGGTTGGTGCCCCAGAATCTGGAAAGAGGGAAACCCTTCAGTCCGGTTTCTTGGAAGGTGGTCACTACAGATGCCAGCCTCATAGGCTGGGGGGCAGTACTGGAGCAATGGTCTCTCCAGGGCAAGTGGTCAGAAGCAGAAAAGGCCCTGCCCATCAATCTCTTAGAGATACGAGCAGCCCGGTATGCCCTAGTAGCATGGACATCCAAACTCCAAGGGTCCCCTGTCAGAATTCAATCAGACAATGCCACGGCAGTGGCTTATATCAATCACCAGGGTGGCACCAAGAGTCGTGCAGCCCAGAGGGAAGCAAATTGCATCCTGGAGTGGGCAGAAAAATATGTCCCAGCCATATCCGCGGTTTTCATCCCAGGAGTGGAAAATTGGAGAGCGGACTTTCTAAGTCGCCAACAATTATGCCCGGGGGAATGGTCTCTTCACCCCGAGGTTTTCCAGGCAATATGCCAGCGGTGGGGAACACCGGATGTAGATCTGCTAGCATCCAGATTCAACGCAAAAGTGGACAGATTTGTGTCTCGCACAAGGGATCCCCTAGCTTGCGGCTCGGATGCCCTAGTGTTCCCTTGGGATCAGTTCGAGCTGATATATGCATTCCCACCGCCACAATTGTTACCGCGATTACTCCGCAGAATCAGGGTAGAAAAGAAACCAGTGATTCTGGTGGCTCCAGCGTGGCCCCGAAGGGCATGGTACGCGGAGATTGTAAAAATGTCAGTGAGGAGTCATTGGACCCTCCCACATCGTCCGGACCTGCTGTCGCAGGGACCGATATACCACCCTTCCTTACCAGCCCTAGGTTTGACGGCCTGGCTATTGAAGCCCACATTCTGAAAAAGAGAGGGCTCTCTAATTCTGTGGTATCTACCATGATCAATGCCAGGAAACCGGTATCCAGGCAGATCTATTATAGGATCTGGAAAGCGTACATTACGTGGTGTGAGGCCAGGAAATGGCATCCACGTAAGTACGTGATAGGGAGGATTTTGGACTTCCTACAGTGGGCTGTAGATAGGAAGCTTGCCTTGAGTACTATCAAGGGTCAGATTTCGGCCTTGTCAATATTTTTTCAAAGGCCCTTGGCTTCGCATTCACTAGTCAAAGCCTTTATACAAGCAGTGATGCGTATTAGCCCTCCGGTTAGTATTCCCATATGTCCTTGGGACTTAAACCTGGTTCTGTCGGTTCTACAGAAACAACCGTTTGAACCATTACAACACATTTCCTTGGTTCTTCTCACCAGGAAATTGATTTTCTTAGTAGCCGTTTGTTCGGCTAAAAGAGTATCGGAATTAGCCGCCTTGTCCTGTAAGGAGCCATATCTGGTTGTCCATAAGGACAGAGTAGTATTACGTCCTCATCCAGCCTTTCTTCCTAAGGTGGTGTCGAGGTTTCATTTGAACCAAGATGTGGTTCTTCCTTCTTTTTTCCCCAAACCTAGCTCGGTAGAGGAAAAGTTATTACATTCTTTGGATGTAGTAAGAGCAGTTAAAGCTTATCTAAAAGCCACTGCTCAGATTCGCAGAACGGATTCTTTATTTGTTCTGCCGGAAGGCCCCAGAAAGGGTCAGGCAGCATCAAAATCTACTTTAGCCAAGTGGATTCGACAGGTCATAATACAAGCCTATGGCTTGAGAAAGAGACCGCCTCCGTTCAAAGTTAGGGCGCACTCCACAAGAGCAGTTGGAACTTCATGGGCAGTGCATCACCAGGCCTCCCTGGCTCAAGTATGTAAGGCCGCAACATGGTCTTCGGTACACACGTTTACTAGGTTCTACCAGGTGGACGTTAGAAGTCAGGAGGATGTCGCCTTTGGGCGCAGTGTGTTGCAGGCCGCAAAAGATCCTCATGCCTGATGGCGCCCAGCTTATGTATCCCTCCCATCATTTGGCATTGCTTTGGGACGTCCCATTAGTAATGACTAAGTCGCTCTGTGTCCCGTGATGTACGAAAAAGAAAGGGATTTTTATAACAGCTTACCTGTAAAATCCTTTTCTTGGAGTACATCACGGGACACAGAGCTCCCACCCCTCTTTTTGGGACACTTATTGCTTGGCTACAAAACTGAGGTGCTCCCGGGTGGGAGGGGCTTATATAGGGGAGGGTACTTCCGGTTTGGAATTGGCCAGTGCCAACACCTGAAGGTAATCTATATAACCCATTAGTAATGACTAAGTCGCTCTGTGTCCCGTGATGTACTCCAAGAAAAGGATTTTACAGGTAAGCTGTTATAAAAATCCCTTTTTTTTACCCCCGGGAATTGACCGAGGAGGCCGTCGGAACTGTTACACAGCCGATGCCCCAGGGACTGGAGAAGCAGGCCTCTTAAAGAGGGACCTCTAACTCTGTTTTTAACCGGCAAGAGCGTATTTTTACCGCTGGAAATTTTCTGGATATATTTGTCCAGGTTTTCCCTGAATAAGCGTTCACCATGAAATGGGACGCTAACCAGCCATTCTTTACAGGGAGCTTCAGCAGACCAGTTTTTGAGCCATAGGAGCCTACGCATATGTACTATAGACAGCGTAAGGCGGGAGGCCTGATGGACTGAATCCTCTATGGCGTCAACCGCAAAGCCTAAGGCTCTAGGTAGATCAGCTAGGGCAAAGCCTGCTGATCTGTCAAGTCCCTCAAGACCTGTTTCAACTGATCCTTCACTGCTTAGCAGACCCCAATAGCTGCTACTGCTGGTTGTATCACCAAGCAGATTTTCATAAGGACTCCAATCTTTTATCTATTGGGTTCTTGAACATTTGGACATTATCCACTGGACATGTCAGTGATTTATACATACAAGAGATGGCTGCGTCCACTGTAGGGACCTTCCATTTTTTTTTTTTTTTTTTTTGATGAACTTATCCTCCATGGGATAGACCACCGGAAATCTCTTGGGGGAATAAATATTTTCTCAGGACGTTCCCAATCCTGGTAAATGAGCCCTTTCAGTAAAGGGTGAAGTGGAAAAGAACAAACAGTCTGGGGGCTTCTAGCGACCCCAACGAGGATACAGTAGTGGTTGATGGTTCCGCAAGGTGCATTTTTAAATGCTGATCGGACCATGTTAGTCAGAGACTGAACCCATAATCTTTCAGCTTGAGATGCTGAGAAAAGGTTCCCCCACTGTTGATTCCTCTATAACAGAATCAACCTCATCCTGATCCCCTTCAGGCAGGTCGATCCCTGTATGGGACTGTTGCTCTGCTAACAGGCACTCTGAAGGAGGAGACGGAGATCGGGCGTGCTTTCCCTGACAGGGAGGCAGCGATAAATGTTGACAATCTCTCTCTAATCCTCCCAGAGCTGAGGAAAAAACCTCCTCTGTTACATACACAGGAGCAGGTGAACTGAGGACAGCCACAGTACCAAGTACCCCTGCGGGGTCTCTACGGTCACTTACCTCTGAACTTCAGGGGAGACTGGTGCAGCAGAAGTATGCCCAAGATCCTCCGAGCCCGATGAGACCCCCTTCGCTTCCTGGAAGATTCAGTTCCGGAGCTTCTGGATGGCATATTCCTAAGCCTAAAGCTGAGGTATTCCAGCCGTAATACACCACTTTTACTGAGAATAGTCTAGCACAATTGCTGCTATATCACAGTTGGTGTCTACTAATGTGCCTTTCTAGGGGATGCCTGTATCAACCGCTTGCTGTATGCCCTTTTTTTAAATGTTGCCAGCTCTGTCTCTGTACTTCATAGCCAGCTCACCACACAAAACTGTGGTTTTTACATGCTGGGACGCCCGCACATGCGCAGAAGCGCTGCGGCGCACACAGAGCGTCATCCCCAGGCTCCGCCCCCTTTCCTGGCTCACCTCTATATATAGAGGCGCGTGCACGCGCACGCGCGCGGCCACGTGCGCCTTCGGCGCTAATTTTGAAAAATGGAGACTAGGGACAAGAGCCAGGGCCCCTCTTTGCCGCAGGCCGGGGGATGGACGAGCATTGCAACATGGCAGAGGAAGCAGTTTCCCATAAGAGAACTCACCATCTGCCTGGACTTGCTCTGCTGAGAAGAAACTAGTCCACATGACAAGAAAACATTCCACAGCGGCCTCTAGTGGACAAACACAGGTACCGCAGTCTAATATCTTAAATATATATAAAAATTTTTTTTTTTTTTTTTTTTTTTCTTGACCACCATTAAAAATTATTACATTTTTTTAGTAGTTACAGGCATGCACAGAATTTTGCGGGAATACCATTAGGTAACAGACAGAAAGACAAATTAGGCTTGGGGGTCCCCCAATAGAACCAAGTTCCTGGGGGCCCCCACTTACCTGTTCCCCGCCGCAGGACTTTGTTTGGTCCACAAAAGCCCAAACTTCACCTATCACGGCAGGCATTGTAATCAAACCTTCAGGGACCGGGTTCCCAAGGATTCCACTCCCCTGGACCTGTATAGCACCCTGCACAGAAAACATCTTGGTCGTGATGATGACCAGAGCTCTAGATCCCAGGGTCCAGCTCTCCTAAGAGAAGCATTACAGGCAAAACCTTGCTCTTCTCTGCAAGGCCCGGGTACCGACCGTTTAGCTATGAAGCTTTTTTGGTCGGATCCGGAATAGCTTACTGAGGCCCAAAAGAACCTGTACGCAAGCTCAGTGAAAAACACATGTTTCTTCTTGGCCAACACCTTAGACACTGGCAAAAAACTGAGGTGCTCCCGGATGGGAGGGGCTTATATAGGGGAGGGTACTTCCGGTTTTGGAAGTTGCCAGTGCCAGCACCTGACGGTATCTATATAACCATTAGTAATGACTATGTCGCTCTGTGTCCCGTGATGTACGAGAAAGAAAATAGAACATGTCTTAAATTTTTCCGATGGGGGGAAAAAAAACGATAGCAAATTCCGATCGTCTGTGGGGAACTCCATCGGACAAAAAACCCACGCATGCTCAGAATCAAGTCGACGCATGCTCAGAAGCATTGAACTTAATTTTTCTCGGCTTGCCGGAGTGTTTTACGTCACGGCGTTTGGGACAGTCAGATTTTTGACTGATGGTGTGTAGGCAAGACTGATGGAAGTCAGCTTCATCGGATTTCCGATGGAAAAATCCATCGGATTAGAATCCATAGGAAATCCGATCGTGTGTACAGGGCTTTAATGATGAGTTTAACCATCTATCCCAAATTCTATTAAAATTCTCAGGCGTTCCTCTGTGCTCATACATTAATTTCTCATATGGGAGTATTTGGTTCACCGCTTAAAGCCATTGAACACTCAAAAACGGTGTATATTGCATCCACTAAAGCACAATTTGTTTACGTGCCATAAATAAGGTTTCATGTAGACAGGTCTTGGTATATCCAGTCCACTTTTGGTTCCCGACCAGTCCTAGCAGGCAGACCTTTGGAGTGAATGGAATGTGGTCCCCCAATACTTTTGATAATATATCCAAGACCTGTCTCCAGTATCTACTAATACCCGGACAAGACCACATTAAATGCAAGAAATCCGCCCCAGGTTGATAGCACCTCACACATTCCGCAGTTGACATTCCTCACATTAAGTGTAATTTACATGGTGTGAGATAGGCTTGGTGTATTATATACAGCTGTATCAATCTGGTGACACTCCCAAATGTGATTTACATGCCTCCCTCCGTGTCTCATCGGTCATAGGTCATAGATGTACAGACCATTTGCCACTTCCTTTTAACCTGCAGCAAAGCCTCCCATATCTTAGTCTGCAATAAATGTATATAATTTAGATACTATCCACCTTTTGCCCCTGAGTTCTTAATACTCCTATACGAGGGAACTTTGATATACTAACATTCTGTTACCAAATTGAGCCTGTAATGCATGCCCTAATTGTAGGAATTTATAAACATTTCTATAGGATAGATTATATTGTGTCTTTAAGGAATCAAAGAAGCACATAGTCCCACTTTTATAAACCTGTTCCAATACTACCATTCCTCTCTGCTTCCAAAATATATAATCTTGTAGTTTACTTAATTGCTAATAAGGGATTATTCCACATGGGCAACTCTGATGGAGTGCCTCTAAATCCTGGTATCTTTTTAACCTTCTTTCATACTGATCATGCCAACGAGAATATAGGAATCTTTACCCTTGGTAATTGTGAATATTGTGCCTCAAGGCCCATCAATAGATTCTCAACCTGGACAATCCTTAAGAGATACCTCTCCACTTCCGAGCTCTGTTCCTGTATCAGTCCGGTACGCAGATGTCTTTTTTGCCCCGCGAGGTAATACATATACATACTGTATCTGGCAAGGCCAGTACTGCCTCCGTAATGTTGTAAGCTTCAATTTGTATCTACCGTTGGCCCATATAAATGTAGTAAATTGAGAGTTCAAGCTTACACTTAATATGTTGCATCCGAGGGTTATCTTGTTATGTGTATCCCTAAGTATTTAAGAGTGTCCACTATTTTGAGTGGTGCATCTATCCTTCCCTCCATTTTTGATTCTTGCTGCAATGGCATAAGAAAAGACTTCTGCCAGTTGATCTTAAGCCCTGAAAACTGCTCAAAGGTCTATATTATACTCATAGCCTTTCCCAGTGTACTCTGTGTATCCCGCATATACAATATGATTGTCAGGTCACCCGAGGCCAGGTGATGGATGCACACCTCTGGGGTAAGGAGCGCACCGCTAAGGTTGTGGACCCTTCGGCTGGTTGCTGCGGATGGAGCTCTGGGTGGGTCAAGAAAGCAGCTCCACCTGAACACTGACACAGACCAAGCAGGACGCTAGAGAGTAAAATTCTTCAGAGTCTAAGAGCCAGTGGGTATTTACCAGAGCCTCTAGTGGTGAGAATGTATTTGGCTGCAGCTTACTCCAGGCTGGGCCCCCAGGGTCTCTCAGCTTATGCTCACGGACTGGCCCTGGTGGACAGAGCGAAAGCAGCAGTTAAGGGTTAAGCACAGGATAGTCAGGTGAACAAGCCAAGGTCAGGGAAACTAGCAGACAGGGATGGTCAAGAAGGCACGCCAAGGTCAGGGTTAATAGCAGACAGGAATGGTCAGAAGGACACACCACGATCGGTGCACGGAAGTCAAAACATACAGCAGGACGCCACACCAGAAGCCTAAACTCAAAGCTGGCTTGCAGTGCACGGTGGTAAATAGTGTTTCTTTATCGTATATCATGGGACACAGAGCAGCCATAGTAATTACTATGTGGGTTATACGCCACCTATAGGTGATTTGACACTGGCAACCCAAGACAGGAAGTCCCCCTCTATATAACCCCTCCCATACAGGAAGTACCTTTGTTTTTTCGCCAGTGTCTAAGGTCTTGGTCACGGTTGATGAAGTGTTGTGCTAAGAAGAAGCCCCGTTGGGGAAATCCTTAAGCAGGATCAAGGGGCTATGCAGTCGGATCCATTCGAGATGCCAAAAAAGCAATAGCTAAAATGGATGGTACCCGAGCCTCGTGGAAAATCGAGGTCACTTGCCTGTAATGCTCCTCTGTTGAGGGCTGGACCCTGGGATCCAGGACCTTGGTCACATACCAAAACCAAAGGTTGTCCTGGCAGGGTGCTGTATGGGTCCAAGGTAGTGGACCCCAGTATACAAGGGGGACCCGGTCCTTTAAGGTCCGTCATGACATGGACTGCCGTGATGGGGTAAGATTGGATCTGGCTGTGTTTTCCAGCAGTATCCTGCGGCTGGAATGGTAAGTCAAAGAAGATCCTAAGGAACACATTCGGTTCACTTTTGGATTTCTTATGAGTAAACGTTGCCTTGCCTGTTTTTTTACCACTAGAAAGTGTAATTATAACATACATGGTGTTTAACATTACCATGCTTCCCCTGCTGTGTGCTCAGTGTCTGGCAGCGCTCCTGTGGAACAGCGTTTGCCCCCTACACCGCTCTGTCATGGCTGCCGAAAGGGCTGGGGGATCGCCGCCTCTGCAACATGTCGGTCTGCATTTCCCTGGGGATACAGCCCTCTTCCCCCTGAGTGCCCCGTTTGAGGGCTGTTCGTTCGCGTGCGCGGGAATATCTTTGTTTAAAAAAGCTATCCTAGGACGCGGGGGGCGTGGCTTAACGCGGCCGGCGTGCACGTGGAAACAAACGTTCACGTAATACATGGCGCAGGCGCAAAGCTCGCTGCCTATAAAGCTTTTACTCTGAAAAGAGTCTGGTGGCTGACAGAGGGACACAGAGCATACGAGGGCATGTAAGTGCTGTATGGGTGTTGGTTACAGGCATTTCTAAAGCCACGTCTACTCAGCATCAGGCTGAGCAGTGTTAGCGGCATATTTCCATTACTGGACTTTAGCCCGGCAGTAGATGCACATTGTAAGTACCTCTGCCTTTTGTGCTTAGGACTATGTCTTCCTGAATGAAAGGTGGGAAAAATACGAAGGGGAGGAGCGCAAGGGCGCCGCGGTCAGGGTCTGAGGATCCTAGTCACGCTTCCACAGTACTATCCTCCCGTGAAAGACCAGAAGCAACTGGCCAGTCTGATTCATTCAGGCTCTCAGGCATAGTAGCCACTTCCAATATTTCAGCCACAGCATACGTCACCAAGGACGATTTGGCTGCAGCATTAGCTGGTTTGGAAGGAAAAATAGCCGATATGTTTTCGTCTTCCTTCCAGTCCGGGAAAAAATGTGATAGGTCCCCTTCTCCGCTGCCTGACCTTCCAGTGTTGGAACAGGAATGGGCAGATGATGTTGAGATACCATCGGGTGACCGGGAAGTAGGGCAAGGCGGATGACTTCTCCTCTGAAGATTCAGGCTCAGAAGAGCCCTTCTCAGCCTCCCAATCTCAGAAGTTGCTAGTGCAATCCCTTACGGAATTAGTCCGTTCTGGATACAAGTTGCCCCCAGCACAGGTAGTTGAGGCCCCCTTTTTCTCTTTGGGTTCTTTAAGGCCTCCACAGGGTTCACATGCATTTCCTGTTCATCCATTGCTGGAGCGGCTGGTATATGCTGACTGGGATCACCCAGATAAGTATTTTCTTCCTCCTTGAAGATTTTCTCTTCTTTATCCTATGGAGGAAAAGTTCACTAAGAAGTGGAGTTTGCCAGCAGTAGACGCTGCTATCTCTTCTGTGAATAAGAGTCTAACTTGTCCAGTAGACAATTTCCAGGTTTTTAAGGATCCAGCCGATAAGAAGTTGGAATCTTTGCTCAAGGCCTCATTTGCTGTAGCGAGCCTGCAGTAGCAGCAATAGGCATTTCAATCCCTAAAAGACCAGCTTAAGCAGGTTATTAAAGGTGTCCCTGCTCAAGGGGAAGCGGCCCGTGAGTTAGCTGAGCTACCTAGGGCCTTAGGTTTTGCGGTTGACACTCTTAAAGATTCTATTCATCAGGTGTCACGCCTTGCTCTCTTATCAGTGAGTATGCGTAGAATTCTCTGGTTAATGCATTGGTCAGCTGAATTGCCCTGCAAAAAGCTATTGGCAGGTTTTCCCTTTCATGGGGAACGATTGTTAAGGGATGACTTGGATAAATATATCCCAAAAATTTTTGGTGGTAAGAGTGCCCTTTTACCTGTTAAACTAAGGAGTAGGCGTCCTTCATTTAAGCGTTCTTCTTCCCCGGTACTAGGTGCGACAGCCTCCAGGCAGTCGCGGCGGCCTCCGCCGTCAAGCTCAGGAGGTTAGCCTCAAGGCCAAGCACAAGGCCAGAATAAGCCCTTATGAGGGGGCGCCCCTGCTCGCTCGAGTGGGGGGAAGGCTTCTGCAGTTTTAAGGGGTTGGCAGGAAGAGATCCGAGACAGATGGGTCATCTCCACTGTATCTCTAGGGTACAAACTAGAGTTTCGAGAGTTTCCACCTTTTCGTTTCCTAAGGTTGAACGTTCCCAAAGACCCAGTGAAAAGAAGGTCTTTGTTCCAGGCACTGCACCCATTGAGAGCTCAGGGTGTAATCGTAGAGATTCCCTCAGAAGAGCAGGGCATGGGGTTTTATTCAAATCTCTTCACGGTGCCAAAACCGAATGGAGATGTCAGACCCATTCTAGATCTCAAAGATCTAAATCAGCTCCTAACCGGCCGCTCTTTTCGCATGCAGTCAATCCGGTCAGTCGTATCCACCCTGCGGGGAGTAGAATTTCTGGCATCAATACACATCAAAGATGCATATCTGCATGTGCCGGTTGTTCCCGCTCACCAGAAATTTTGGCGATGGTGACTTCATTTGAAGCGGTTCCCTATGCCCAGTTTCATTCAAAACTGTTGCAAAACAGTATTCTGTCTGCTTGAAACAAGAAAATCCAAGCCTTGTATTCTCCAATGTATCTGGCCCCAAGGGTGCCCCAGAGTCTCAGTTGGTGGTTGATAACCAGAAATTTGCAGAAGGGGAAATCCTTCATGCCAGTAACCTGGAAGGTTATAACAACGGATGCCAGCCTCTTAGGCTGGGGAGCGGTTCTGGAGGAGACCACTGTCCAAGGGAAGTGGTCAGAGTCCGAGAAAGCCTTGCCCATCAACATTCTAAAGATTCGGACAGCGCGTTTTGGCCCTAAAGGCTTGGATTTCCAGATTACAAGATTGTCCCTTCAGGATACAATCCTGAAGGGACAGTGGGACACCCCGAACGTAGATCTATTGGCATCCAGGTTCAACAGAAAGTTGGACAACTTTGTAACAAGGACAAGGGATCGACTCGCATACGGGATCAGTTTTCGCTGATTAATGCGTTCCCCCCCAGTTCAGCTGCTACCGCGGCTTCTTCGCAGGGTCAAAGTGGAAGGGAAGTCAGTAATACTGTTAGCCCCGGCATGGCCCAGAAGATTCTTGTATGCAGAGATCGTAAGGTTGGCAGTAGGGAAACTGTGGACTCTTCCATCCCGTCCAGACTTGCTTTCGCAAGGACCAGTGTTCCATTCTGCCTTACAGTCGCTAAATTTAACGGTTTGGCGGTTGAGCCCACATATTAAAGAGTCAGGGGCTTTCAGGCTCAGTAGTAACTAACCTTATTAATGCAGGGAAGCCGGCTTCCAGGACCATTTATTATAGGGTCTGGAGGTCCTATGTTTCTTGATGTGTAACCAAAGCATGGCATCCTCGGAAGTATGTAATAGGAAGAATGCTTGCCTACCTACAGTTGGGGGTAGAAATTAAGCTAGCCTTGAGTACAATCAAGGGTCAGATTTTGGCCTTGTCAGTGTTTTTTCAAAGGCCGCTTGCCTCGCATTCTTTGATTCGGGCCTTTATACAAGGAGTAACTTGTATAACTCTGCCAGTTAGGTCACCCTTGTGCCCATGGGATTTGAATCTAGTTCTATCAGCCTTACAAAGACGGCCCTTTGAGCCGATGCGCCATATTCTCTTGGTCCTTTTGACAAGGAAGTTGTTGTTTTTTTGGTTGCAGTAACCTCGGCAAGAAGAGTATCAGAATTGGCAGCTTTCTTATTTAAAGAGCCATACTTTATAATGCATAAGGATAAGGTGGTGTTGCGTCCTCACCCAGCCTTTTTACCTAAAGTAGTGTCCAGTTTTCATCTGAACCAAGATGTCTCCTTGCCTTCCTTTTTTCCAGATCCTTGTTCTCCAGAGGAAAAATTGTTACATTCTCTCGATGTAGCGAGAGCTGCAGGGTCTGAAGGTGACAACTCAGATACGGCAAACTGATGCTTTGTTTGTGCTGCTAGAAGGGCCCAGGAAAGGGCAGGCAGCGTCAAAATCAACTATTTCAAAGTGGATTCTGCAAGTTATAATTCAGGCTTATGGTTTGAAAAGAAGGGTTCCGCCTTTTCAAGTTAGAGCGCACTCTACCAGAGCAGTGAGTGCTTCATGGGCGGTGCATCACCAAGCCTCTATGACTATGACTCCCTCCCCTCTTACTGGGATATATATATTGCTGTGCTACAAAAACTGAGGTACTTCCTGTATGGGAGGGGTTATGTAGATGGGGACTTCCTGTCTTGGTTTGCCAGTGTCCAATCACCTATAGGTGGTGTATAACCCACATAGTAATTACTATGGCTGCTCTGTGTCCCGTGATGTACTCCAAGAAAAGGATTTTACAGGTAAGCTGTTATAAAAATCCTATTTTCCTGTTAGAGACTGGGGTGGAGCCATGCTGAGAGAGGATTACCTAAACACGCAGGTGGGAGGGCACGGTTCCTAAGCTGATACAAAGACCAGAGAGGTAAGCAAACAGACAGGGCATGAAACATTTCTGCAGATTCATGACAATGATATCATGTTCCATTAATTAAAAACTTGGATATCATATAATATTTTGACCCATTCTCTAAATCTGTTACCAAAACCAAACTTTCCCAGTGTTGCCTGTATCTATCTATCGCCAATATATAAGTATTGAGTATATTTATCTATGAGTCCTTGTATGAATTCTTCTATTTTATTTCTCTATTATTCTGTTTGTTTAGAATCTATCTATCTGTCTGTCTGTCGTCTATCACTCTTTCTGTTTCTCTAAAGACGAAATAAAAGCAAACTTTTTCAAATGAACACCGTCTTGTTCCAGGGTGACATTATATACTTTATTTAATCTCTTTCCTCACGCTTTGATGTAACGTATATCAATCCTTCACATCCTGCGGGTGTCTTGGGGATCTGCATCCTTTTACAGACATGCACACAGTGGCTTACACACGTGATTTGTGCACTTTGGGGTTAACGCTGCTCCTACCTTCTCCGCGCCTTTCAGTGAATTATATCTTAAATGTTTGGGTTTCCTTTCTGTCCTTGATGGCAGAACTTTCATCTCTTCCTGCAACAAAAATGACGGTAATAGGGTCACCACCTGCAGCGTCAGCCGCTGTGAAATTGTCACCCTTGTCACCCTCTCATCTCATCAACAAAGTAGAAAGATGAAGGGAGGAGGAGATGCCTGATTCACTCAGCGTGTTCCACTTTCCGAACAACTTCATAAACTTTGGTAGGGCTTATTGTGTGTTTTTTAAGGGTCCTGTTATCTGGGGTAGGAGACTTCTGTACAAGTCTTAACTGGGACACCAACAACACACCGCTAAATATTTAGGTAGGTGAGCAGATTTACCCACCAAAATATTTGTAGTTTTTCTTCACTCACTCTTGTAATTGATGCACCCCCTCCACATTGCATAGACAGGAGGGTGAAATCACTATTCACAGCCTGAAAGTAAACCGAATCACTAAAATGACATATACTGTAAGCTGCAACATGTATAATAATGTCATTAAGTTATTTCCAGTAAATTTTAAGGCCTTGTTTACATGGGGTGTACTACGGCTTATGTCCATGTGGGGGCCCTGTTTACTTGCATGGGGATGCACAGGTGTTCCGTGCATCTCCTGCAGGTAGTCCCATTGCTGTCAATTGGGATACAGCAGCTGCACATACACAGCCACTGCTCCCAACACCTGCAGTCAGAAGGCAGCAGCGGACATCTTGCTACACCCAGCTACGTCTTTAATTTCAGAGTAATTTTAGCAATAAAGGGAGCGTTTATAAATAAATATAGTAGATTGACATCTGTGATGCCGTTTTGAGGTTACATTTTGACAGAAGCTGGACGCCAGCAGTAGGAAGTTGGCGGAGGCCATGTTGGTACACCCTGCACTGCTCAGAGCTAAACCTTTAAGCTTTCAAAATTAAACATCCAAACAGCATCACAGATGTCAATATACTATACAGTGGTACATTGGATTACAAGCATAATTTGTTCCAGAAGAATGCTTGTAATCCAAAACACTCTTATATCAAAGCGAGTTTCCCCATAGAAGTCAATGGAAACTCAGATAATTTGTTCCACAGTGACTTCTATTGTCTGCAGTATGGCATGTGGCCAGAGGTTGGGGGCGCCTGAGACACTCAGAAACACTCGGAAACCGACCAGAGCCGCTCAGATGCACTCGGAAACACTCTGGAACGGAGTGTTTCCGAGTGCATCCGAGCTGCTCCGAGTGTCACCAGCGGCAAATGCGGTACTGCACACGGCAGAGGCTTGAATCCTGCTCGTTTTGTGAGACAACGCTCGCAAACCGAGTCAGGTTTATTTTTTTTAATTGCTTGTATTGCAAAAATACATTGGTTAACCGTGTTGCTCGCAATCCGAGGTATTACTGTATTTATTTACAGTGAGGGCAAAAAAAGAATTTGATCCCCTGCTGATTGCCCACTGACAAAGACATTATCCCTCTATACTTTTAATGGTAGGTTTATTTTAACAGTGAAGCCTCGTACACACGACCAGTTTTCTCAAGAAAACAGCTGGGAGAGCTTTCTTGCGGAGAAAACCGGTCGTTTGTATGGTTTTTTGTCGAGAAAATTGGCAGGAATCTCGACGAGAAAAATAGAGAACCTGCTCTCTATTTTATCGTCAGGATTCTCGTTTCTTCTCGTCGGGATTCTCGTCGGCCTGTTTCCCGACGAGAAAACCGCTCGTGTGTATGCTTTTCCAAGTCTTAAAAAATCGCGTATGCTCAGAATCAAGTATGAGACGGGAGCCCTCCTTCTGGTAAAACTAGCGTTCGTAATGGAGATAGCACATTCGTCACGCTGTAACGAACTGAAAGCACGAAGACTGAAAAGCGCGAATCGTGTCTCCCCAAACTTTTACTAACACGCAGTAACACGAGATCAGCAAAAGCAGCCCAATTGGTGGCGCCATTGGAATCAAACTTCCCCTTTATACTGCCGTCATACGTCACCGCGCTTTACAACAACGAGATTTGGAATTGACGGTGTGTATGCAAGGAAAACTTGACAAGAATCCCGTCGAGATAAACAATGTTTTTTTTTACGACGAGATTCTCGGTCTTAAGAGACAGAATAACAAAAATTTCCAGTAAAATGCATTTCAAGAACGTTATAAATTGATTTGCATTTTACTGAGTGAAATAAGTATTTGATCAATCAGCAAGATTTCTGGATCCCAGGTGTCTTCTATACAGGTAACGAGCTGAGATTAGAAACACACTCCCTTAAAGGGAGTGCTCCTAATCTCAGCTTGTTACCTGTATAAAAGACACCTGTCCGCAGAAGAAATCAATCAGATTCCAATCTCTCCACCATGGTCAAGACCAAAGAGCTGTCCAAGGATGTCAGAGACGGGATTGTAGACCTACACAAGGCTGGAATGGGCTACAAGACCATCGCCAACAGCTTGGTAAGGGGGTGACAACAGTTGGTGCGATTATTCGCAAATGGAAGAAACACAAAATAGCTGTCAATCTCCTCGGTCTGGGGCTCTATGTAAGATCTCACCTCATGGAGTTTTAATGATCATGAGAATGGTGAGGAATCAGCCCAGAACTACACGGGAGAATCTGGTCAATGATTCCAAAGCAGCTGGGCCCATAGTCCCCAAGAAAACAATTGGTGACACACTACGCCGCGAAGGGATGAAATCCTGCAGCGCCCACAAGGTCCCCCTGCTCAAGAAAGCACATGTACAGGTCCATCTGAAGTTTGCTAACGAACATCTGAATGATTCAGAGGAGAACTGGGTGAGTGTTGTGGTCAGATGAGACCAAAATCGAGCTCTTTGACATCAACTCAAGTCGCTGTGTTTGGAGGAGGAGGAATGCTTCCTATGAACCCAAGGACACCATCCCCCACCATCATACATGGAGATGGAAACATTATACTTTGGGGGTGTTTTTCTGCTAAGGGGACAGGACATCTTCACTGCATCAAAGGGACGATGGACGGGGCCATGTACCGTCAAATCTTGGGTGAGAACCTCCTTCTCTCAGCCAGGGTATTGAAATTGGGTCGTGGATGGGTATTCCAGCATGACAATGCTCCAAAACACACGGCCCAGGAAACAAAGGAGTGGCTCAAGAAGAAGCACATTAAGGTCCTGGAGTGGCTTAGCCAATCTCCAGACCTTAATCCCATAGAAAATATGTGGAGGGAGCTGAAGGTTTAAGTTATCAAATATCAGCCTCGAAACCTTATTGACTTGGAGATCATCTGCACAGAGGAGTGGGACAAAATCCATGCTGAGATGTGTGCAAACCTGGCGGCCAACTACAAGAAACGTCTGACCTCTGTGATTGCCAACAAGGGTTTTGCCACCAAGTACTAAGTCATGTTTTGCGAAGGGGTCAAATGCTTATTTGAATTATTTCACTCCTTAAAATGCAAATCAATTTATAACTTTTTTGAAATGCGTTTTTTTTTTGGGATATTTTTGTTGTTATTCCGTCTCTCACTGTTAAAATAAACCGACCATTAAATTATAGACTGATCATTTCTTTGTCAGTGGGCAAACGTACAAAATCAGCAGAGGATCAAATACTTTTTTCCCTTACTGTATATATACTCAATTGCTAAAATTACTAAGATGTCCGCTGCCACCTTCTAACTGCAGGTGTTCTGTCAGATTAGCAAACCTGGTAGCGGTGGAACGCTTGCGCAGCTGACGGAACATCAATTCTGTTTGCTAATCTGACGAGTTCACTAATCTGACAGAACATCTACATGGAGATACACGGAACACCTGTTCATCCCCATGCAAGTTTGGCGCTTTCCTGATGGCCACCTTTGCTCATATAGTAGAAAAGATGAATGGATAGCCGCAGTCCAAAAAACCTTTGATGGTTGTCTTTATTTGTAAAAAAGGATAAAAAAGCACTACAAATCACAGCAAGAATTGGGATCTACAGCCTACGCGTTTCACACTATTGGTTAGCGCTAAGCCATGAATAAGCACTAACCAATAGTGTGAAACGCGTAGGGTGTAGATGCCCATTCTTGCTGTGATTTGTAGTGCTTTTTTTTTATCCTTTTTTACAAATAAAGACAAGTCTTTATGACAGAAGAACATAATAGGCGAGAGGCTTGAAAGTGCTACTTTGTAGCCCAAATAAATGAAAAAAAAAAGAGTACTTTAGCAAACGAAGTGGGAATTGGTTAGCATTAACATTCACATAAAGCTGACCTCCTGTCTTTCCTTCAGACCTGCTCCGTTGTACAGGCTTCTCTCTTGTGCTGAAATTGCTTATTTTTTTATTTTTATTTTGATGCACACTGTGTGCCTGACTGTCCCTTGCCCACCCCTTTCATTCATTGGATTTCAGCACTGTCCATCATGGAGGCTGAGCATCGTATGTGGGCATACGCTAGGGTGGCCTGTTCTTTTCAGGAAGCCATGTACTGTACATTCCTTTGCACCAGCCCTGACCTGCCTTTATTGCATAGAGAATGGTTGTGCTTTAATCTACCTCGGACTGCAACAGTCATCAGTGTGAATGGGAGCTTGGATTTGTGAAGGGGATTTAATAGCAGTGGTTTCTAGCAGTCTCCTGTAACATTTTTCCCAAGTCTTAAGCCTCGTACACACGGCCGAGAATCTCGTCGTTAAAAACATGTTGTTTTTTACGACGAGATTCTTGGACAAGAAACTTGTCCCGGCCGAGTGTACACACGCTCATTTCAAAGAACCCGCGGTTCTTTGAATGGAGCGTACGCGGTGACGTCATCGAATACGACGAACATGCGCTCGTCACATTCGATGCCGTCACCGCCATCTTGGTTCACCCTACCTATGCCTAGGAAGCTACCGCGCATGCGTCAAAGGCATTTCGAGCATGTGCGGGCTTCCCGGCGAACAGGTAAGTGTACACACACTCAATTTTCTCGTCGAGAAACAGGCTGACGAGAATCTCGACGAGAAAATAGAGAGCAGGTTCTCTATTTTCTTGTCGAGATTCTTGTCGCTTTTCTTGATGAGAAACCATACACACGAACGAATTTCTCGGCAAGAAATCTCTGCCAGCAAGTTTCTTGCTGGTTCTTGCCGAGAAACTCGGTCGTGTGTACGAGGCTTCAGTCTTCTGTGTCCTCTCCTGTTTCCAACCACATCCTTTGTTATGCCTGCTATCTCTGACCATCTCCTGCAGGTAAGCCCTCAGTCTCTGACCATCTCCTGTAGGTAAGCCCTCAGTCTCTGACCATCTCCTGTAGTAAGGCCCTCAGTCTCTGACCATCTCTTGTAGTTATACCGCCTGTCTCTGACCATCTCCTGTAGGTACGCCCTCAGTCTCTGACCATCTCCTGTAGGTACGCCCTCAGTCTCTGACCATCTCCTGTAGGTACGCCCTCAGTCTCTGACCATCTCCTGTAGGTAAACCCTCAGTTTCTGACCTTTTCCTGTAGTTTTGGTTGCTGTCTCCAACCATCTTCTGTAGTTAGGCCCTCAGTCTCTGACCATCTCTTGTAGTTATACCGCCTGTCTCTGACCAGCTTCTGTAGGTAAACCCTCAGTTTCTGACCTTCTCCTGTAGTTTTGATTGCAGTCTCCAACCATCTTCTGTAGTTAGGCCTTCAGTCTCTGACCATCTCCTGTAGTTAGGCCCTCAGTTTCTGACCATCTCTTGTAGTTATACCCCCTGTCTCTGACCAGCTTGTAGTTATGTCTATACTCTCTGACAGTCTTCTGTAGAAAAACATATACAAAATATTTTATGCAGCCCCTTGGTGATGTCAGGGGCCACAGTTTGAGGTCCCTTTTATACTCTGAGAGTTTATCACTACTGCTTCAGTGACTAATCTGCAAGTCTTTACATTTAATACATGGCATAATCCAGAATACTGCTTTAGTCTTCTATATATACACACTAATGACAGAATGTCTAAACTTTTAGGTCAGTGAAACTTCTCAACCTACCAGTCATCCTGCGACCACAGAAAGTAAAGAACCTGCTGGGCCAGAAATTGTCTACAAAGAGTCCGTTCATATACTCGCCCATCATTGCCCATAACCGCACTGAGGAGAACAGCAAAAAGATCGGTAAGGACCAACTCTGTGTGTCTCACTGTTTTTCTAGCCTGAGAAAAGGTGACCGTTCTGTGGGCTTTACTAGGGGAGAGCTTTCTGCAGTATCCAAACTCTGTATTATTTTGCCACCTTCTCGCAGTGTATGGAGTCTGAACAATTCTGATCGTGATACTTAGGTAACTACTGTGTGTCTGTCTATTCCATTTTCTCTCTTTCTTCGTTTCTCTCTTTCCCTGACCCTCCTTTCACCCTCCCCCTCTTCTACTCTTTTTCTTGCTCCTAGCTTATTTTCTATCCTCCCTTCCCTCCTTTCTCTCACCTCTTTTCCTTCCTTTCCTCACTTTCTTTATCCACCCTCTCTCTCCTCTATTCTTGCCCATACATTCTTCCTGTCTCTCCTCTTTTTACCTCTCTATTTCTACACCCATTTTCTCTCATCTTCTCTTCTCTTGTTTCCTCTTCCTTACTTTCATATCCTTTATTCTCCTCTCTCCCTTTTTTGTTCTCCTCTCCTCTCTTTCTTCCTCATTTCTTCTTTCTTCCTTGTTTCCTCTTTCTTCCTCGTTTCCTCTTTCTTCCTCGTTTCCGCTCTTTCTTCCTCGTCTCCTCTCTTTCTTCTGTTTCTCCTCTTTCTTCCTCGTTTCGCCTCTTTCTTCCTCGTTTCGCCTCTTTCTTCCTCGTTTCTCCTCTTTCTTCCTCGTTTCTCCTCTTTCTTCCTCGTTTCTCCTCTTTCTTCCTCGTTTCTCCTCTTTGTTCCTCGTTTCTCCTCTCTTTCTTCCTCGTTTCTCCTCTCTTTCTTCCTCGTTTCTCCTCTTTCTTCCTCGTTTCTCCTCTCTTTCTTCCTCGTTTCTCCTCTTTCTACCTCGTTTCTCCTCTTTCTACCTCGTTTCTCCTCTTTCTTCCTCGTTTCTCCTCTTTCTTCCTCGTTTCTCCTTTTTCCTCCTCGTTTCTGCTTTCCTTCCTCCTCCTTTTGTCTCCTCTTTCCACTTTTTTTCTACACTCTTCCCCTCTCTTTTGACCCTTTTCTGTCTTTTTTCTCTCTTCTCCCTCTTCCTTCTTTCCATCTTCTCTCTTCTATGCTCTCCTCCCTCCACTCCTCCTCTTATTTCTTTTGTACTCTGTTATTTTTTCCTCTCTTCCCTCCTTTTTTTTCTCTTTCCTCTCTTCCCTCATTTTTTCTTTTTCATTTGTTCCCTTCTTTTTCCTCTCTTCCCTCATTTTTCTTTTTCCTTTGTTCCCTTCTTTTTCCTCTTCCCTCATTTTTCTTTTTCCTTTGTTCCCTTCTTTTTCCTCTCTTCTCTTCTTTTTCCTCTCTTCCCTCCTTTTTTTTCTTGCCCCTCTTTCCCATTCTCTTTACCCCTCTCGTCACTTTTTTATTTTCCTCATCTCCTCCATTCTCCTCCCTTCTCTCTCCTGCTCTCTCTCCTCCTCTCTCTTTTTCTTCTCTCTTGCTTTTCTCACTTCTCTTAGTCTTCACTGTAACTGTGTGCTTGCTCCCTCTTGTTTTTTTTCTCTGTCTCTGGTCTGATTCTCACTCTTCTTATCTTCTCATTCTTCGTTCCTTTATGAAGAAGTCATGGCCCTCTCATATTTTCATTCATTAGCCGCATTCAGTAGTTCTGAAACTTCTAAGACCAAGACCAAGCAAAACCCAATCAGGAGCTCTAATTAAACTGCCCAACTTTCTCTTATTTCATTTTAACGAGAAAGTAACAATTAGATCCAAGCAAAGTTGCACAATAAAAGCGAGACGGTGCCGCCGCGCCGCTGGCTTCATTAAGTGCAGGAACATGGGATCAATAAGGCGGCCTGGGAGAGCAAGGATAGATTGATCATGCCTGATTGATCGGAATAGATAGTGATTTCCAGGAGGTGAACGTAGCAGGGAATTAATAATACAGGAGCCATTAAAAGAAAATGGGTTCTGCAGGATGCGGCTGTAATCTCTGAGCAATTGGATTCTGCCAAGTGGCTGGTTTACTGTCAGATGAATTTATTTTAATGCACACTGGTTAAGAGTTAGTTTCACAATAAAATAGAACTCTAGGCATATGTAATAGCTCGCAAGGGCAAGGGTGGCAGGCATTGAACACACATAGGTGTGTCTGATGTGAAGATTTTCCTGGAGGTCATAGTTCTTGTGGTCAACATAGTAAGGACTCACAAACAGGCAAGTCATCAAATGGCTGGTGTCATAACTGATCTCATGTGCACCAACATGGCAGCTACAGATGAGATGGCAGATTGCTTGGCTGTAAAAGATAGTTGAGTTTAGTTCCGCATTAAAGCTGAACTCCAAGGAAAATAAAAAAAATTCTTCCTTGTGGTTGGGCTGCCCTGAACTGCAAGGGTTACAGGCTTGTTTAGGGCTAGCACTTTTGCTTACCTGATCCTCCCTCCGCACGGCTAGACTGGTCTTTGCAGACTCTTCTCCACTACGTTATGTTGCAGGTCCTCTGACTTCATCAAGTACAAGGAGCCCATAGCCTTGGGCACCGAGGGACAGTCCACCATCAGAGGCTATTGCATGTGAAGACAACGAGGGACAGTCCGCCGCCAGAGGCTATTGGATGTGAAGACAATGAGGGACAGTCCGCCGCCAGAGACTATTGGATGTGAAGACAACGAGGGACAGTCCGCCGCCAGAGACTATTGGATGTGAAGACAACGAGGGACAGTCCGCCGCCAGAGACTATTGGATGTGAAGACAATGAGGGACAGTCCGCCGCCAGAGGCTATTGGATGTGAAGACAACGAGGGACAGTCCGCTGCCAGAGGCTATTGGATGTGAAGACAACGAGGGACAGTCCGCCGCCAGAGGCTATTGGATGTGAAGACAACGAGGGAAAGTCCGCCGCTAGAGCCTAACGGAGATGAGGACAGTGCTGGCTGCTAAGGGTGTGGGGAGTCCTTTTTTCTTAGACCTAAATGAGCATTTTTAAGCAGAACTAAATCAAAGTTTTAGAAAACTGCAAGCAGGCAACTCTTTATTTCAGAAGAGACTTAATGCTATGTCTCTTCTGCAATAATACACACCTGCCTGCTTGCAGTTTTCTGTTAAATGTACACTGAGTTGTGCATGTTCAACTCAGCTGCACTCCTGGCACATTCCAACTGTGCCAGACATGACTGTCTCCTGTGGGCATTCGCATAATAACATTATCACCTGCTAGCCAATCAAGAGGCTGAGAACCACCTGGCGTCCGGGCAGAAGATGTCAGAGGCCAGTGAGGGATGTAATTGCCAAATCTCTAGAAGGTAGAGGTGTGTACATTGGAATGTTTCGTTCTGCTTTAACCCTTTGCAGTCCGGGAGATAGGCTTTAACTTCCTGTTCTAGAGTTGCAACAGGAAGTGAGAAGAAATCTTTCTGAAAATGAGAGGAGATATCCTCTTAGACAATAGATATCAGAACAAATAGTCCCATTGGATGGTTTTCCCCACCTCTTGTTTTGGTGACGACTCCTAAATGTTAGATTTCCTATTGATTTTTATCTTTGAGATGGCAAATCGATCTAGAGGAGACCCAGACAGCAATAAAAACATGAATAGGGTTCAAATCCTAACCTACTGTATTCAGTGCTATAATAAATAGTTTTTGGTTTAGAAACACTGAAACTGAATGCCTGGCATGAATGTAACTTTTCTCCCGCCATGAAATTATCTTAATTGTATATGATTGCAATTCGTTTTTATGCTCTTCTGCTGAATGAATGAATCGATGACTTGTATAGCTCTACAAATGCGAACTGAATCGCCTCAAGGCGCTTTTTGCAGCCAGTGTCTTGCTGGCCGGTGCGATCATTTACCCCATAGGATCTCGACACTCATGGGACACACATTCGTACACATATATGTACACATATATATACTGGGCCAATTTGGACAAGATCCAATTAACCTACCAGCATGTCTTTGGAGTGTTGGAAGAAATCGGAGTACCCGGAGGAAACCCACGCAGACACAGGGAGAACATGCAATCACTAGGCAGATGGTGTCGTGGTCGGAATTCGAACCAGCGACCCTTTTTGCTGCTAGGTGAAAGTGCTAACCACTACACCACTTTGCTGCCCTCAGCTACTGTGTTCGTTTTTGGCTGCCCATTATCCGTATGAGGCAGGGCTCACTGCTTGCCATGGAAGTCAGAATTAAAGTTCATGTAAATGCCTATGTGTGACAATCTCTCTAATCCAGTTACTATGGGAAGCACAAACCTTATAAAGTAAAAAAAAAAAAAAAAAACTTCCTTTGACCTCAATGACTGAGCCAAATACTCCTTCATTTGTGTCTCACACGCTCCCCCTCCCAGACGCTGCAGCTCACATTGGGAGAGATTCAGCAGCAGAAACAGTGCTGTCAATCCAGAAGAAGTGGGCAGGGCTAGGTGTGGCCAGGTGCTAATTGACATGCTACAGGTTTGTGAATCAGTAATGACAATGTCGATGGCTACACTGTCAGGTTTCTGTGGTAGTGAGCCCTTGTAGAACGCCAACTTGGGGTTCCCCAAATGCGAGTCTAAGCCCCAGCCTGCTTCTTTACCAAGGCCTCTGATGTTGGGTATGGACATGCAGCAAGCTGGAACCAGGTGACAGCCCCTAGGTACACCCAGCTGATGATACAGAGACCACTCGCATGTGCAGAGTACAGATGGCCAGAGACGGAAGAGGATTCAGGAAATGAGCCAAGGTCAGGGTGGGCGACAGGCAAGAAAAAACAGTAGTTAAAGGCGGGTTGGTATACGGGAAGTCAGACACAGAACACAAGTAATGCAAGGCAAGCCAGGAGCACAGAGAAACTGGGAAGTCGCTCAGGCAACATAGGCTGCACTGAACATGTCTTGTATAAGAAAGCAAACTGTAGGCGGTCCAGAAAGTGATAGAAGGGAAAGGAATATATGCCCACAATATGGCAGGCCACACCCTTAGGTGAAGCCAGAAGCCAGTAGCACATGTGAATGGAATCACAGATCTTAGCAGAACCACTGCAGCCAGGAGATAAGAATTTCACAGACCGAAAACTACAGGCTAATCCAAGACATACGCCCCCCCTGCATTATCCTCTCATTCCACTACAAGCAAGCCCAGCCTGCATGTGGGTGACAATACTGCTTTGTTTTTAGGAGCAGTGCAGCAAGGTTGTCCCTCCATCACAGGAAGCTACATTAGGTGGCAGGATTAACAAATATTGGTGAGGCATTGTAGGGGGACTAAGAAAAGACTGTAAGTGCTGCAGTACATTCTTTTTTGTTTGTTTCATAAAGTTTTTATTAGAAATTGTAATGGACAATAAAGAAAGTATCCATGAAAAGGTACCAACAGAGAGGGATGTGGTTCTATTCACAGTACAGTGCACAATTATGTACAAATAACAGAACCCATAGGCGCATTTCCTGCATTAATTGCAAACCATGTGCCTGACATGTAAAGTCATAAATTCTTCTAAGAGATGTCAATGCATAGCTATTGCTAGAATTGTTAGTTGATTATAACCATGTCAGTGCAACCAAGATGACTAGGCCCTCAAAGGTACACCTAATCCGGTTTCTGATTGCTCTGCAGGATATGAGGGATATGGGGAAGTGAGCTGACTACTAGATCAGCTCCCTTCCCCATAGCCCCCGCATGTTAGGATAAGCAAAAAAAGGAATAAGGAAAGAAGAGAGAGAATAGAAAAGAGGATGGGGGTGAGTATAGGGGGCCTGTAGGGAGAGGGGGTGGGGTGACCACCAGCTACTCTCTCCATCCACTTCCGGACGTGACACGTGAGACCCCCAGTCCATTATGCCATCAGGTTGTATCTTCAAGAGGTGTCAAGAACCTCACAAGTCAATTGTTATCTTGTTTAACTTCTTGATATCGCTGAGAGGTTCGATATATGCAAACCAGGCTGCCCAAGTATCTGAAAAACTGGAAATTCTATCTTGGGTGGTGTATATCAGCTCCTCCATCGCAGTCAGTCAGGTCCATACAGTCAGGTCCATAATTGGGGCATCGACACAAATCTAATCTTTTTGGCTCTATACACCACCACAATGGATTTGAAATGAAACAAACAAGATGTGCTTTAACTGCAGACTTTCAGCTTTACTTTGAGGGTATTTACATTCAAATCAGGTGACCGGTGTAGGAATTATAACAGTTTGTATATTTAAGGGACCAAAAGTAATGGGACAGATTAACAATCCTAAATCAAACTTTCACTTTTTAATACTTGGTTGCCAATCCTTTGCAGTCAATTACAGCCTGAAGTCTGGAACGCGATGACATCACCAGACGCTGGGTTTCATCCCTGGTGATGCTCTGCCAGGCCTCTACTGCAACTGTCTTCAGTTCCTGCTTGTTCTTGGGGCATTTTCCCTTCAGTTTTGTCTTCAGCAAGTGAAATGCATGCCCAATCGTATTCAGGTCAGGTGATTGACTTGCCCATTGCATACTATTCCACTTCTTTCCCTTAAAAAGCTCTTTGGTTGCTTTTGCAGTATGCTTCGGGTCATTGTCCATTTGCACTGTGAAGCGCCGTCCAATGAGTTCTGAATCATTTAGCTGAATATGAGCCGATAATAATATTGCCCGAAACACTTCAGAATTCACCCTGCTGCTTTTGTCAGCAGTCACATCATCAATAAATACAAGAGAACCAGTTCCATTGGCAGCCATACATGCCCACGCCATGACACTACCACCACCATGCTTCACTGATGAGGTGGTATGCTTTGGATCATGAGCAGTTCCTTTCCTTCTCCATACTCTTCTCTTCCCATCACTCTGGTACAAGTTGATCTTCGTCTCATCTGTCCATAGGATGTTGTTCCAGAACTGTGAAGGCTTTTTTAGATGTTGTTTGGCAAACTTTAATCTTGCCTTCCTGTTTTTGAGGCTCACCAATGGTTTACATCTTGTGGTGAACCCTCTGTATTTACTCTGGTGATGTCTTCTCTTGATTGTTGACTTTGACACACATACACCTACCTCCTGGAGAGTGTTCTTGATCTGGCCAACTGTTGTGAAGGGTGTTTTCTTCACCAGAGAAAGAATTCTTTGGTCAACCACCACAGTTGTTTTCCGTGGTCTTCCAGGTCTTTTGGTGTTGCTGAGCTCACCGGTGAGTTCTTTCTTTTTAAGGATGTTCCAAACAGTTGATTTGGCCACACCTAATGTTTTTGCTATCTCTCTGATGGGTTTGTTTTGTTTTTTCAGCCTAATGATGGCTTTCTTCACTGATAGTGACAGCTCTTTGGATCTCTTAGGCCGGTTTCACACTGGGGCGGTGTGTGCGGTGGCGGTATAGTGGCGCTATTTTTAACGGCGCTATACCGTCGGGATTGCTGAGGTATTCGGCCGCTAGCGGTGCGGTTTTAACCCCGCTAACGGCCGAAAAAGGGTTAATACCACCCGCAAACCGCGGCTACAGCCGCGGTTTGCGGGCGGTATTACCGCGGTGAGCCATGCATTTCAATGAGAAGGAGCGGTGTAGGAGCGGTAAACACACCACTCCTCTCACCGCTCCAAAGATGCGGCTAGCAGGACTTTTTTTCACGTCCTGCTAGCGCACCGCTCCAGTTTGAAAGCCCTCGGGGCTTTCACATTCGAGAGACAGCAGCCGCTGTTTAGGCTCGGTTTGCAGGCGCTATTGCCTGCAAACCGCCCCAGTGTGAAAGGGGCCATATTGAGAGTTTACAGCAACAGATTCCAAATGCAAATAGCACACTTGAAATGAACTCTGGACCTTTTATCTGCTTTTTGTAAATGGAATAATGAGGGAATAACACACACCTGGCCATGGAACAGCTGAGCAGCCAATTGTCCCATTACTTTTGGTCCCTTAAAAAGTGGGAGGCACATATACAAGCTATTGTAATTCCTACACCGTTCACCTGATTTGGATGTAAATACTGTCAAATTAAAGCAGAAAGTCTGCAGTTAAAGAACATCTTGTTCATTTCATTTCAAATCCATTGTGGTGGTGTATAGAGCCAAAAAGATTAGAATTGTGTTGATGTCCCAATATTTATGGACCTGACTGTATATAGTTAATTTGTGTTGCCCATTCTTTCATTGAAGGGGGCGATTTAGACCTCCAATGAACCGGCAAGCATAGCCTGGCCGCATTGATCATGTGCATAGCTACCGACTTATAGTATCTTTTTGAGGATATTTTGGTGAGATGAAGGAGGTACGGTGCTGGTGAAAACTCCAATGGGAGAGAAGAAATTGCAGTCATTGCGTCGTGCACCTTTCGCCAGTATGGCTGAATCAGTGGGCACATTTTTTTAGGAGGCCATTTGAAAAGGCTTTTTTTATGGGATTTTTTTTATGTCCAATTGCTTTATACATTTATGACCCCTCCTATGCTCAGCATGGTTTGCAAAATTCTCTTAAACAATTTTATCATAAGTGTGGTGTTTAGGGCAGCTGTAGCATGACTGAAATTCCCTCCATTGAAGTATTTTCATTTGTATCTACTCCCGATATCTCTTGATTTGTAGCCCACACGCCTCTCTCTCTTCTGTGCCTTGACATTTCTATTCCTTTTGATGGATGCTAGACTGTGTGATATATACCTAGAGATGGTATAATTAATAGACTAAGAGGACACTATAAAATAATATATATATGTATGGCTCCAGTGATGGATGGGCTGTCCAGAGGTCGGTGAGAAGTAGGAAGGTTAGGGAACAATATACAGTTGGCTGTATGATGTTATAGCCTTTGACGTTGCAGAGTGAAACAAGTTTTGTTAAATGTATTGCTTTAAAGGGCACCTCCACCTAAAAGTAAGGCTATGATCACACTCTGTGCATGTAGAGAACATGTGCAAAATCTTGCGCCTTCACCGGTAGGCACAGAAAAGTGCCTCCCTTTAGCAGATGCGTGGCCGTGCTGATAATTTTTAGAAGTGCCTTCACACATCTGCTCACGTGCTGGTGTTCAGTCGCGTCGATACGTTTTGCCATGAGATTTCGCGAAAGGGTCAGGGGCTTCTTTTGCACGTTTCCTGTGTAGGGGAGCCCTTTGAAATGAATGGGCTACCCTATACGGGATGCATGGGAGCACACGGAAAACGTGTGAAAGGGGCATGTAAAAAGACCCCCTTATGTTCATATTGTGTTTTGTAATCTAAAGCCTGGTACACACGATGGGATTTTCCGCGGACAAAGCGTAGAACTTTTGTCCGAAGGGCGTTGGCCATAAACTTGTCTTGTATACAAACGGCAAAGAATTGTCGGCCAACAAACGCAAAACTACAGTGGAACCTCGGTTTACGAGTAACGCGGTTAACGAGCATTTTGAAAGACGAGCAATTAAAAAAAAAAAAAATCTGACTCGGTTTGCGAGTGTTGTCAGAATTCAAGCTAATGGGGTGTGCAGTACCGCATTTGGCCTGAGGTGGGGGGGGCGCCGGAGCCGATCGGATCCGTTTGAAAATGCTCGGAAATACTCCGTTCCCGGGTGTTTCCGAGCCTTTCCGAGGGTTTCCGAAGTCAGCCGAGCTGTCCTCTGGCCTTTCCGAGTGTTTCCGAGGCCCGCCGGCGCCCCCCCACCTCTGGCCACATGCGATATTGCATGCCATTAAAGTCAATGTGGAACAAATTATTTTCGTTTCCATTGACTTCTATGGGGAAACTCGCTTTGATATGCGAGTGCTTTTTGATTACAAGAATTCTCCTGGAAGGGATTATGCTCGTAATCCGAGGTTCCACGGTTTTTCACTTCTTTAGCGCCACCCTTTTTTAACTTCTGCTAATGTTGTGTTATGGTGAGCATTGCTTCTGAGCATGCGTGTTTGTACTTTGGAGTTTTGTCCGAAGGATTTGTGTACACATGATCGGATAATCCGACAACACACATTTGTTGGCGGAAAATTTTAAGGCATGCTATCCAACATTTGTTGGCGGAAAATCCGACAAAAACATGGAGCATACCAAAGCCTCCGATGGAGCATACTAAAGCCTCATACACACGACTGAGAATCTCATCGTAAAAAAACCTGTCGTTTTTCTCGACGAGATTCTTGTCAAGCTTTCCTTGCATACACACTGTCAATTCCAAATCTCGTCGTTGTAAAGCGCGGTGACGTACAACACGTACGACGGCAGTATAAAGGGGAAGTTTGATTCCAATGGCGCCACCCCTTGGGCTGCTTTTGCTGATCTCGTGTTACCGCGTGTTAGTAAGGTTTGGGGAGAGACGATTGTGCTTTTCAGTTAGTTTTAGCGTGACAAATGTGCTATCTCCATTATGAATGCTAGTTTTACCAGAAGGAGCGATCCCGTCTTATACTTGATTCTGAGCATGCACGATTTTTTAAGACTCGGAAAAGCATACACACGACCGGTTTTCTCATCGGGAAACAGGCCGACGAGAATCTCGACGAGAAAAACGAGAATCCCGACGAGAAAATAGAGAGCAGGTTCTCTATTTTTCTGGTCGAGATTCCCGGCAGTTTTCTCGACGAGAAACCATACACACAAACGGTAAAATCGGTCGTGTATACGAGGCTAAACAGTCGGATTTTCTGACAACAGCCTGTCATCACACAATTCCCGTCGGAAAATCCGATCGTGTGTACGGGCCTTTAGGCTCAACTGCTCCTTTAAGTATAATTTTGCTGATCAAGTAAATATATATATTGTTGTTCAAGAAGTGAAATTGTGTTGAAATAGAGACCAGACATAGAGAAGTTACGTGTGTGTCATAAGATGGTCTGCATTTATATCGGTCTAGGGGACATAATATAATGTGACATAATGAGTTTGCTTGGATACAGAGATGTAACAAGTTAATAATATTGTGACAATGTGATTGGTTGAATACATTTTTGAAGGAAATATGTAATTTGAATATGTAACCCTTATTGGTGGAAAATGGTCGGTAAAGCCCACCTTTTATTTACACTTAACAACTTGTCTGAGCCATAATAAAGCGGAGAAGAGTGTATGAAGCACCGTGTTGTGTCAGTCATTGTGTCCCCTATGCATAGAGATATATTTGGGTAAGAAAGCAACGGAATCAGCCAATAAGTTACTCATAATTAGATAATAAGATAATAGTCAGGACTAGTGATTAAAGGTGAAGTTGCACCTTTCAACATGCATGCGCTTCATCACACCTACCTGGTGTGAACCATCGCCCCCGAAGTGTATATAAAACCAACATTTTTTTTCAGTTTTGGATAGAGAAAAAAGGGGTTAATGCCCATTTTCTTGCTGTCTTTGTCCTGTTGGAGAGATTACCCCTAAGGGCCCTTTCACACGGGCGAATCCCGTAATGATCTGCCCCGTAAACATCCGCTTGCTCAGCGGGGATCGCTCCGTTGATCCCTGCTGAGCGGGTGTCTTGTCGAGCTGGTTCCCCTATCAATATGGTTCCCCCCTTGACTGCGCAGGCGCTGCTGAACAGCTGTTAAAGCTCTGAGATTTCCGTCGGCTCGGCTTGCACCTGCGCAGTCAAGAGGGAACCAGATCTATAGGAGGAACCATAGGCTCGGAAGCTGTGGACGCGCTCGCCCCCGATGCTTCATTACACACGCCGCTTTCTTCTTCATGCCGCTCTATACAGCAAGGGGCGGCTCAGATGTGATATTGAGCAGTGCGATTTGTTTGTTTATACACAACGCTCTAGACCAGCCTTTCTCAACCTTTTCAACACCGAGGAACCCTTGAAATAGTTCCCCGGTCTCGGGGGGACCCCTGCTAAAAATTACAGATCTACAATTCATGAAACCTTAGTGTGACAGTCAGTTGGAAGGATGGTCCTTACACTTTTGGTCATTGGGAAGAATTACCTCCTTACAGATGGCTAAAAAGATCAACGGTGTCAGCAGGAAATTATCTGAGAGGCAGAAATTGCCCAATGCTGAAGGAACCCCTAGCAACCTCTGGAGGAACCCTAGGGTTCCACGGAACCCTGGTTGAGAATCACTGCTCTAGACAGCCCCTTGCTGCATAGAGCGGCGTGTATAAACAAACAAATCGCATTGCTCAATATTATCACATCTTATCCGCCCCTTGCTGTATACAGCGGCATGAAGAAGAAAGCGGCGTGTGTAACTAAGCAACGGGAGCGAGCGCGTCTGCAGCTGCCGAACAGCTGTTAAACCTCGGAGATTTCCGTCGCCTTGGATTTTGCCTGCGCAATCAAGGGGGGAACCATATCAATAGGAGGAACCAGCTCGTCAGAACACCGGCAGATGACAGGGCGGTCCCTGCACACTGTGCAGGGACTGCCCTGTCAGATCTCCGCTTTCCTCTATGGGGGGGATCGGATGAACACAGACCGTCTGTCCGTGTTCATTCGATCCGCTCTGCAGACGGATGGAAAAATAGGATTTTCCTCCGTCTGCAGAAACGGAGCATAGCAAACACTGATGAGATCGGGTGTCGGCAGATGTTCATTCGCTGACACCCGCTATCCTATAGGGATACATGTATGTCCCTTTTAAATCTGTAAACGGATGGATGAAAAAGCGGACATACGGTTCAGCATGTGTGAAAGGGCCCTAAAGCGGAATCTGCAGCTGGGCCTGGAGATTTTTAGAATAGAGATTGCAGGGTATATGATTTGCAGAAGGAGGCCACATGTTGGTCCCCAGGGTCCCAGAGAGTCCCTAACCATCATCTATTTGCAACAGATATGGAAGGATGGCCAATACTTTTTAAGCAAAACTAATCCCATTGATTTTAGCGGTTTCCCAAAACTATTACATTCAAGGGATGCCGTAAACAATAACTACCACGGTTGCTTCTGCTCTCAACTGACCTGTCAAGCCATCAAATGGCTGGTGTCATAACTAATCACATGTGAAGCACCATTGCAAATGCAGACGAAACAGAGGTGCTAAGATGGCAGCTTCCTTGGCTGTAAAGGTTAGGAGGGTGTAGTTCTGCTTTAAAGCTGAGCTCTGAGGAAAACAAAAATGCTCCCTTGCAATGAGACTGCCCCCACACTGCAAGGGTTAAACGCTCAGTTAGGTCTAGGGGACTGGAAAAAGCAGTTCTGCTTACTCGGTCTTCGGCTTTTGCAGGCTCCCTCAGCGCTGCTAGACAGGTTCCCACAGCCTCTTCTGCCCTATGTTTCAGGAGTCGCAGGCCCTCTGACATCACCAACTGTAATGCAGGGCCCATAGCCTTTGACGCCAAGGGGACAGTCCACCACCAGAGGGTAGAGGACCGCACTGGCTGTGGGGGGAGAGGAGAAAACGGTAATTACAAGTTCTTTTTCTGGTCCCCTGGCCCTTATGAACATTCAACCCTTGCAGTAGGGGGGCAGGCCCACAACAGAAAATTTATAGATAGGCTTTAACTTCTTGTTCTGGTCGTGCAACAGGAAGTGAGAATAAATCTCTCTGAAATGAGGGAAAATCCCTTTCTTAGAACAAGTGTTTCCAATTGGTGGTTTTCCCCCACCTTTTGTTCTGGTGACAACTCTTATGCCGTGTACACATGATCGAGTTTCACGGCGGTGAAAACACAGCCGTGAAACCCGACATTAAAAACGAGGAACGGCTTGGTCCCCTACACACGGCCGATTTTCATGACATTTTTTCTCTTGGTCGAGAAAACCGACCGTGTGTAGGCTCCCTGGCAGTGTTTCCCTATGGGAACACTGCAGCGGAAAGAAATGCCGTAAATCACGACGAGAAAAATTAGAGCATGTTCTAATTTTTCTCGTCGTGATTCTTGCCGTTTTTCTCGTCGGAAAAAATGATGGAAAGCCCAGACACGGTCGTTTTTCTCGTCAAAGAGAAAAAATTACATTTTTCCCGACGAGAAAAATGGTCGTGTGTACGCGGCATTACCTTTTTAGATTTCCTATCACTTTTCTTTCTTGGGGATAGTGAATTTATCTAGCGAAAACATGGACATCAGTAAAAAGTTGAATGGGGTTCAAATCCTAACATACTTTATCTGACACTACTAAAATAGTTTTTGGTTTAAAAACACTTTAACTGATTGCCTGGCATGACTGTAACTTCTCTCCTGCCAATAAATGAGCTTTAATTGCATATAAGGCTACATCTCCAGTGATGTCCATCTTTGTGTTCCTCTGCCGTTGTCTTCCAGTTTCTTCACTTTTCAGCTGCGGAGTAAATTGCCCGTTAAACGTGTTTCCAAACGCATTACATATAATATATATTTTACAGCCCTCTGGACTGACTTTAGGACAGGGAGAAATATGTTGCTAGGAACAGGCATTTTATTTTGGTAATAAAGTTCAGTCACGAGCCTGACCACTCTGGGCCGACCACTCTGATGGTCATCCTGTAATGAAATTACTTTAGTGTTTACTTCATTACCCGTCGAGGTCATGAGCCCAAACTCTCTTCTTGCGAATTGATTTGTGCCTGGCAGAGAACACGATCAGCCGTTCAACTTTTTTGTTTTATTTCTTGTCCAAACAACATGAGGAATTGAGCCTTAAGGGGCCTTGGAGATCTCACAATGGCGTTCGAACCCCAGGAGCCAAATTCGGCCTCGTACTCGGGAAGCACACTCGTATATTTCCCTGTCCCCTTTTCCAACGTCAACCCCGGAGATCAATAACTGAATTTGTTTCTTCACCCTTTAGTCATCGGTCTGTCAGGCTTCTGACGTTCCTCGTCTGTATTAATTAATAATTAGCGGTGGCAGCCAAAATTATTTAGCAGTGTTGACATCAAACAGCGGCTCACAGACATGTCTGGGTTTACAGCTTGTTTTAAATTATCGTACCCGCTGCGATGATAGAATCAGAGGCCAAAAACATGTGTTTCTTTGAGAAGGAAATAGAAAACTACTTGTGGCTGGCTGTTGAGAATCCTTTTTTTTTCCTTCTATATAGACTAGTGTTACAAGATAAGCGTGGTCAGGGAAGGCTTGCCCATGCACAAAATGGTGCACCAGAGCACATATGGGTGCAAAGGACAGCAAATGGCAATGCAGGATTATGCGCGCTTACATGCCTGTCACTAATGCTGGCGCCAAATGGACTATTTATATAGAGCTGTTTGGTCTTCAACGTTTTCTGTGGTACCTGACGACCTGTTCTTGCGCTTGGCCACTCGTTGCTGACCTGGCCTGCCTCTGACCACTTCTGAACTCCACCTGCACAGTTCCCTGGCTTGTCTCTGGAATCCGTCTCTACCTTCCGCTTGTTCCTGACTTATCCTACTGCTGTCAACTGCCGTTGACTCTGGCCTAAACCTGACTACTCTTCTGTTTCCTTCTTGTACCTGATCCATCCGTAGGTTACCGACTCAGCTAGCCTGACCTTGCTTACCTGCTATTACTTGCCTTCCCAGTGCTTACCGATCAGCCCTCTTTCAGCCTAGTACCCGCCTGCTGACCATCCATTCGCCGGTTAAGTACCTGCTGACCACCCACTTTACAGCCTAGTGCATGGTGTAATTTACCTGCTCCCAGCCAATGACCATCAAGCTCCTTCTGACCATCTTGCCAGTCCTGTTGAGTACCAGCCACCATCAGCTCTTTCTGTCGTCCGGCTTGACTCCATGCACACACTGGCCACCTACCTGCACCAGCTGCTGGAAGAACACACAGGCACTCGTGCCGCTCCGTGCCCTTGCGCCTCCTGTTACATTACCAGGAGGCTTCGAGCTGAAGGTGTAATGGAGGCCTTCCTCATAGTGTCAAGCTCCACTACCAGGTATATGACATGCACACCTGCTCTAAACTCGGGTGTCTATAGAGGTTAGCATGAATCTATGCGTACTACCATAATCCTCTGTTACCGTTCCCTATCCTGAACCAGGACCTGCCATGTCATGTTTGTTTGCAGTATGTTGCACTTGCCAGGTTATGGCCGCCTGCCTGGTTGGTGCCATGCCTTAGCATGCAGTGATGCGCATATCTTAGACTGGGTGTGCTCACAGGTCTTGAAAAGTATTTAAACGCCTATTTTTTATGGTGGCCATGGCCAGTGTGGTGTTTTCCTGCTAGCTACCTTGTACACTAGATGCCTGGTTTTCCTGATTCACCTGTTGCTGAGATGGGCTGTCTGGCCTTGCTCATATCTCCTGCCCCCATTGTGAACTCTGCCTGTTCTGTTACTCTCTTGCCTCTGGTCTGCCTTGATCACAGCCAGGATACTGACCAATGTTATCTCTGCTGCCTGCCTCAACCTCTACAGACTATTCTCCTGCCTGCCGCCTGCCTCGACTTTTTCCTGGACACCGACTGTGCTCTTGCCTGCCACCTGCATCGACTTCTACTCATGCTCTAACCTTCTGCTATTTTGTACCGTATCTCTGCATCATAGTCGTGTTTTTGCGACCCCATTGTGGGGTCATCCTGATGGCCTCGACCTGGTAATAGCTTGCATCTAAGTGGCCTGGAGTGGCCACTAGGGTTGGGGTGCTCTGGTGATCCCTTAGACCTTGCATCTTTCATCAGCTCATGTTACCTGCCAGGGGTGTCAATCCTGAAAGGTGGGTAATGTACCATATTTCGAGTGTGAATGTGTTGCATTTAGGCAGCCCGTTAATTTTGATTAGGCTTCCACTGCATCCCAATGCATATCCCAAAGCCCAGTTGTTGCTCTGAGTTTTTCTAGTTACTGTAATGTAGTCAGGCTGGGTAAATTAGGGAATTGTTAAATTTTTTATTTTTGCAACAATGGTTAAAATGCCGGCAACATGATGGATATCCTGACTGCTGCACAACACAGAAGTCAGCGGTCTGACGCACACCATGCACAGTGCTCCAGTCACAATAGGGAGAAGGAGCGCTAGAAGGGGGTGTCGGACCCCTGGAGATCCAAACTTCAAAGCACACAAGGTTTATATCTGTGTGCAGCTTGCTAAAATGCTGATGCATTTCTTGGGTATGTTGGGTTGCCATTCAGCACAAAGGTCACTACAACATTCACCTTGATTGTTGTTATAAAAAAACACATTGTTGCAATAGTTTGGACGAGCCCTTGGATTTGACAACACCTGTGTATTGCGTGGACCTACCAAAACGATATAATAATTTTATAGCCAAACATATAGGTCTTTTCTGTACATTGTTGGTAAAAATAAAGGAGATTGTATAATGTGGCATTCTTTAGGTCCTCCCATTAAATAAGAAGTCTAATTTCTTATTACCCCAGGGAACAAATTACATGTGGTGTCAAAGGCTAGCTACACAGCTGCACTGGAAAACCCCATCCAACCCCACTCCCTTCCTCCATCTATGGCCGTCCTACAACACAGCTAGCAAGGGGATGGTTGCATTGATAACCAGTGCCTATCTTCGGCTCCAAGCACTGTCCCAAGACCAACATGGGCAAGAGTAATGCAGAGGGGGGTGGGGTTGTGTCGGTCCCCTGTCCCTCTGCATTCCTCTTGCCGGCTCTGGTCTCAGACAGGTTTTATAGCCGAAGATAGGCACTGGCTATCAATGCATCAGTGTCTCCTTGTTAGCTGCATTGTTGGATGTCTGTTGGGATTATCTAGGTTCAGTCCAATCATGTAGCTAACCTTTCATAACTCGTAGGCAGATGGGACAAACTACTGCATGTACTTTGTCCTCTGAGGGATAGAACACTGTAACAAAAAAGAAATTAGACTTGTTCTTTAAGAGACCCAGTGATACATAACTCCATCACAGCTCCCTACCTAACGAGCATGGTTCTGCAAGGTTCGTTTGGCTAACAAGGGGTACCCAGTGGTATGAATGTACTATGATGTAATGCATAGCACACAACATGTAAAAAAAAAATTGCAGCAAAGACCTCTGTTTTTAAATGATTTGAGCAGGTTGCACATCCTTTTATGTCTCCTTTTTAATTACAAGGCAAGTTTTTCCAATTTTTTATACTGAGGCCTAATTCCAGTTTTTCATCTTGAGCCCATAGCCCTATTTGGGACACGTTTATTATTTTTATGACATGTTTGTTATTTTTAATCTGCTGTAACTGGTTATCTTATTGACATCACTCAAGGAGCCATTAAACCGAGCAGTTAAAGCAAAGCATGATGAAGCAAAATGCATTTATGGATTGGTTAAGGGAAACAAGTTTGTTACCAAAGGGATTGTTTGAACAGAGCGCGGGGTAATGACGCGGAAAGATGAGCTGACTGGAGCAGCGTGATTTGTTGTAGTGCATTTGTGCTGAGGCACTGGTAGGTTTTGTCATTAAACAACGTTGTAAGACACCGTGAAATTCTATGGCTTGTTAAATTGGCATTGGGGAGGGGGTCATATCTTGAGTGGTAATGGAAGCAGATTTTCAGCTCTGACAGAAATCACCAGTACTTATATCAGGCTATGTCAGCCTGCTGCATCTTTGTTTTTAAAGCTCCGGCTTTGGAAACCCCTTTTTGAGCCCGTTGCAGTTTGGCCTTTGTCTGCGGTTAAACCGCACCGCCTCACCACGGGGAATCAGAAGTTCAGGTCTGAAGTCAGTTAGAGTGGTTCACGTCACTCTCAGGATTAGGAGGTCCTTGTCTCTCTGCTGCATTTATCCGTGCCCTGATACTCCATAGAAATGATAGTAGATGTAAACCCTGCTCATGTAAACCCTGCTCATGTAAGCATTCAGTACCTCTCTAAGGTTATGCCATTACATGCATACCAACTGTGTGTGCTCGCTTTCTCTGGGAACCCTTTCCTCCCACAGAAGTCAGTGTATGATTTAAAGGGGTTGTAAAGGTTCGTTTTTTTTTTTTCTAAATAGGTTCCTTTAAGCTAGTGCATTGTTGGTTCACTTACCTTTTCCTTCGATTTCCATTCTAAATATTTTTTTTCTTTGTTTTCTTTGTCTGAATTTCTCACTTCCTGTTCCTTCTCAGTAAGCTGTAAAGTAAAGCTGTTCTGGCTGACTAAACACCGCTCGGATGATGGTGTGAAGTTTAGTGAGGAGAAACAGGAAGTGAGAAATTCAGACAAAGAAAAAAAACATTTATAAGGTAAATCTAAGGAAAAGGTAAGTGAACCAACAATGCACGAGCTTAAAGGAACCTATTTAGAAAATAAAAAACAAACCTTTACAACCCCTTTAAAGGAGAAGTGCAGGATTTCAAAAAAATAAACATTCATACTCCCCTAGGTGGATGCCGCATTGGTCTGATGCTGCATCTGTCCCCCACTGCCTCTAAGACAGAGAACTGAGTGATCAAAGACCATTGCTCAGTTCTCAGTCTTCAGTGAGCAGAGAGCTGGTGACTGTCAGTCAACGATCTCTGATCTGCCCCCTCCAGCATTGACTGGATTGCTGGGATCTAGAGGGGGCGGGAGCGGCTTGCTCAGGATTTCAGCGGCCTGCTGAGATGCTGAACCAGCTGCCAGTCAGGCATCTTGTCGGCTCCCGACATTATTGTCCAGATCCCTGAAAAGCCTGGACCGGCTCTGTAACGTCAGCGGACAGCGGGCTTTAGCACCTATCTGCTGAATCTGGGTCACAGAAGTGCAGAACTAAATTCACTCCTGTGACCAACAGGAGAAGTAACACCAAAAGAGCTTTGGCCCTACTTCTCATTTTAACTGATTCCAGACCACCCACTGCACATTTACTGAGGCAGGGCAGCCCGACTGCGTGAAACAACATACCTGTATGTTGTTTTCTCCTCTGGGTCTGGGGGCGCAGCAGTAGCCAATCAGGGGGTCGGGCAAACATGATGTCTGCCGGGACCCGCTGATCGTTGACAGGAGAGGCAGAATGGCAGTCTGCCTATGAAAACAAGGCAGACCGCCGTTCTATCAGAAAGGAAGAGAGAGAATCTTGTGTTACTGCTAATCCGGAACACAGATCTCTCTTCCTCCAGTTAAACCATCCCCCACACAGTTAGAAAGTATGCCCTAGTACAGTGGTCTCCAAAGTGTGACCCTGGGGCCGGATGCGGCCCTTTGCCTGCCTTTATCCGGCCCTTGGGTCACTACTCCCAATGATACAAGACACTATTCTGCCAACTGACATCGGCAATGAAGCACAATATCTCTCACTGACACCACTGACACCAATAATAGGACACTATTCCTCCCACTGATACTAATGATGGGGCATTATTGCTTTCCAATGATACCATTGATGGGGTATTATTCCTCCCCTCCCAATGATACCAATGAAGGGGCACTGTTCCTTCCAATTAAACCAATGACGGGGCACTATTCCTCCCAATGATGGGGCACTGCTCCCCCAATACCAATTATGGCGATGTTTACTCCCACCGATGCCAAGAAAATTTCCACTACCACTGGTCATAGTCCGGCCCCCCTAAAGTCTGAAGGTCAATCAACTGGCCCTTTGTTTAGAAAGTTTGGAGACCCCTGCCCTAGTAGCACACTTAAAGCGGAGCTCCACCCTATTTGTATACATTAGCTCAATCGTATCGCAACCTCCAATGCATGTTAAAACAGGATTTTTTTTTTCTTTTTCTTAAGTACAGTACCTTTTTGTTTTCCACATCTTTCCTCCAGCTTCCTGTCTGTCTAATGTGCGGGTAGTTCGTCACTTCCTGTACCCGCACTGTCTCCTGGGAGCTTTTGTCATTGCTCCCAGGATTCAGTGCGGAGGCTTGCTACCAGTTATCGCAGGATTTCGTACGGCGATTACACGCCCGTTGTGATGGCAACCCTCAGTGTTTACGGCGCAGCTCGCCGTAAACACTGGGCATGCGCGGGAACGAGCGGTGAATGCTGGGAGCACAGCATTCACTGCATAGCGGAAATCAATGCTTGTGGGCTTCACATGCCCACAAGCAAAATGGGCACGGCCGGGATACAGTTATATAAGATCTTCTTTGCCACGAAAAAGGACAGATGCTGCATTGAAAGACAGAACAAGTGAGTAGTATTACATGAGTGGGTGCGTGTCTGTATGATTTAAAAAAAAAAAGGGTCGCCAAACCTCCGCTTTAAACCATTGATCACCCCCTGTAAACACACAAATCCCTGTGCTGTCAGGGAAGAGGAAACATATCGTTTGTTCCTACTAAGTAGGAAAAACGATATGTCTCCTCTCCTAGTCACTCCCATCCCCACACAGTTAGAACACACTGAGGGAACACACAATTAACCCCTTGATCGCCCCCTAGTGTTAACCCCTTTCCCTGCCAGTGTCATTTATACAGTAACATTTTTTTTTTTTACTGTCACTGGTCCTCAAAAAGTGTCACTTAGTGTCCAATTTGTCTGCCGCAATGTCGCAGTCCCGCAAAAAATCGGTGATCCCCGCCATTAATAGTAAAAATAAAAATATCCCATAGATTGTAGATGCGATAACCTTTGCATAAACCAATCAGTATAAGCTTATTGGGATTTTTTTACCAAAAATATGTAGCAGAATACATATTGGCTTAAATTAATGAAGAAATTGTTTTTTTTTTTACATATTTTTATTGGATATGTTTTTATAGCAGAAAGTAAAAAATATTATTATTATTTTTTCAAAATTGTCGGTCTTTCTTTATAGCGCAAAAAATAAAAACCGCAGAGGTGATCAAATACCATCAAAAGAAAGCTCTATTTGTGGGAGAAAAAAGGACATCAATTGCCATCAGTGCCGTACCGCAAAAAATGACCTGTACATGAAGGGGGTGAAACCTTCGGGGGCCGAAGTGGCTAAACCGTATACTGCTGTTCTGGAAAGATAAAATCGACTTTATTGTTCCAGCACGTCAAAAAACACTCCACTCTGCTTCATGAATTTGGGGCAATACATTAACAAGAGGGATTAACGTCAGAAACGTGGCACAGCTGCTTTATTGAATTTTCCCCAAATTCAAAATTCTAATTAAATATGTAATGCCCATACAGTGGGTAAAATAATTATTTGATCCCCTGCAGATTTTGTAAGTTTGTCTACTTACAAAGAAATGAAGGGTCTGTAATTTTTATTTTAAATGGTAGAGACAGAATATCAACCAGAAAAACATACAAATGTTAAAGGGACACTAAAGGCTCCCGTTTAAAAAATAAATAAAATAACAAACATGTTATACTTACCTCCACTGTGCAGCTAGTTTTTTTTTATATAATCTTTATTTTAATATTTTGTTTTTAAATCATGTACCACAACATTGTAGTTGAAGTAAAGCAAAAAAAACAGCATAACTTGGAAAGCATGGGAAGGGAAATGGGGAGAGTGAGAGGGGACAAAAAAAAAAAAAAAAAAAGGGGGGGGGGGAAACGGTATCATTGCAATGCATATCGAAAGTGCTATCTCCGTGATCCCAGCAGGGGCCCGCACCTCGCTATAGCTCTCAGCCAATGTGTTGGGGCGCAATTCCGCCCCTAGGCCAGCGGAGGCCCGACAGGCATCCCCCCCAGGAGGGGGGCTAAAAAAAGCCTCCATCATACCTCCATCTAGGGGGAACCCCCCCCCGCGCCCCCTCCGCGGCCCTCACAAGTGCAGGTCCCGTCGGGGCACCAGGGTTACAAGTTGAGTTCTCTAACCATTGTAAAAGTAACAAAAATAAATCAACTAAAGGGAAACCGAACAACAGATTGCAAAGAACGTGGTGCACAATAGGATAAGGTCTCCAATATTGGCCATATAGACCGTGGAGGGGGAGAGATAAAGGGGCACACATTACATATCTGCAAGCAGGGTGTATGAGAGGGCCCAATCAGGTATGCGCATCACCACTAGCAGGTCTCTTCAGCTTCAGTGAGGGCTCCGCTAACTCCAGCAGCGCAACATCCAGGCTAGATGGCATAGGGTCCGGGTCAGTAGCATAAGCCTGCCACTGTGCCCAGATCCCCTCAAAAAGGTCACTCCTGTCCTTGCACCTCGCCACCCACTCCTCCGCCTCCCTAATGTCTCCTACCTTCTTCAGCCACTCCGTGACAGAAGGAATCTGCGGGCGTTTCCAGTAGAGAGGTATAAGCCATTTAGCAGCGTTCAAGAGATGAGGGAGTGCGCTTTTCTTGTAGCGGCTCAGAGGAAGGGCAGGGAGGTGCAGGAGAAAGTGAGTTGGGGAAAACGGGATGTCGACCTGTAGGGCATCTTTGATATGGTCGCGAACTTCGAGCCAGAATGGCCTGATCACTGGGCAATCCCACCAAATATGGAGGAGCGTACCCTTCTGGCCACATCCACGCCAGCAGCGGTCTGTGACTGAAGGGTATATACGAGATAATGCCGCAGGCACACGGTACCAACGGGTCAGCAGTTTGTAATTCGTTTCCTGCGTCTTGGAATCAATGGAGCTGGAATGCGCTAATCTATACATGTGTGCCCGTTGCTCTGCTGAGAACTCGACTCCTAAGTCTCGCTCCCATTCGCGCATAAAGGCCGGTTTGGAGTCAGCAGGAGCTGATCCCAGAAGCTGGTACAGTTGGGAAATCAGATGGGGAGTGGGTTCCTCTTCCACGAACATCCGTTCAATGGGGGTAAGAGTGTCTAACCCTCTTATAGAAGCACCACGGGTCGCAATGAAGTGATGGAGCTGTTTGTACCTCCACCAGTCCATTGGGAATCGACCATGTCTGTCCCTCAAGGTGTCTAGGGGTATCAGCCCGTCCCCATCCAAGAATTTGCCGCAGCTATAGTTACCATCCGTGACCCAGGATCCAAAAAAGGCTGCCTGTTCCCCAGGAGGGAACCACAGGAATCCTCCCAGCGGTGTTAGCGGGGAGCCGGGGGGTGCTAAGGTATACAGAGCATTAATGCGGTCCCAGACACGGAGGACATGAGTGGTCAGTGGAGAAGCTGTCTGTGAGAGCCCTCTGTATTCCCGGGGCAGCCAAGGTGCATACGATAGGTTGCGACCTGCTAGGCTTTTCTCGAGGGAGACCCACATTTTGGAGCCGGTATGGTGGCGCCAGTTGAGAATGTGTTGGAGAGCTATGGCTCTATAATAGCGACGCATGTCCGGGAGGCCTAGACCGGCCCATCTCCTTAGGTTTCTGCAGTAGGGACACGGCCAGCCTAGGTTTTTTATGTTGCCATATGAAACTAATCATTAGGCTTTGAAGCTGTGTGAAAAAGCTTTTGGGAAGGGGGATAGGCAACATCTGCAGATAGAAAAGGACGCTCGGGAGGACATTCATTTTAAGTATGTTAACTTTGCCTAGCCATGTGAAAGAGGTCTTGGTCCAGTTCTGCAAGTCTCTACGCACTGTGCCCAAAAGAGTAGGGAAATTGGCTGAGTATAGTGTGCCAAATTGGTCTGTGAGTTGAATTCCTAAATACTTAATAGAGGATTTGGCCCAACGGAATGGGAAAGCTTGCTGTAAGTTAACGGCCAGCGGTTCGGGTATGGTGATGGGCAGGACCTCAGATTTGGTGAAATTAATCTTAAAATTTGATATTTGTCCAAAAATGGTAAGTTCTCTCATAAGGTTTGGCAGCGAGACAAGGGGGCTGGTCAGGTGAAAAAGCACGTCGTCAGCATAGGCTGAGAGTTTGTGTTCCGTGGACCCTACCGTCACCCCTCTGATATCCTTACTTGCCCGTACTGTTCTAAGAAGAGGCTCCAGAACTAAGGCGAACAGGAGGGGGGAGAGGGGACACCCCTGCCTCGTGCCATTCCGTATGGGGAATCCAGAGGACAGATGGCCGTTAACCTTGACCTTCGCACTGGGGGACGTGTAGAGGGCCATAATCCATTGGAGCATGTGAGGACCTAATCCCAGGGTTTCCAGAACCGCCTTGAGGTACGACCAGTCTATTCTGTCGAAGGCCTTTTCGGCGTCCGTGGACAGAATGAGGTAGGGGGTAGTGTTGCGGTGGGAGCGGGCCCACTGAATGAGCTGCATGGCCCGGATGGAATTATCTCTGGCCTCCCTACCTGATATAAATCCCGTCTGATCGGGGTGAACGATAGACGGTATAATGTGTTTTAGTCGGTTGGCCATAATTTTTGCAAAAATTTTTACGTCAACGTTAAGTAGCGATATTGGACGGTAGCTTTGTGGGAGGGTGGGGTCCTTGCCGTCTTTCGGAAGCACCGTGATATGGGCCAACAGGGCTTCGGGTGGGATAGGGTGGCCTGTGGCGAAGGAGTTGAAATACCTACACATATGGTTTTGGAGTAGGGGAAGAAATTTAGCATAATATGCCTTGGTATATCCATCCGGGCCAGGGCTCTTTCCATTCGGCAGAGCCTTAACCGTCCCAATAATCTCCAGAGTGGAAATGGGTGATTCGAGGTCTAGTTGCTGCTCTGGTGTCAGAGAAGGGAGCCCGGCCGAAGCGAGGTAGTCGCCAATAGCGCGTAGTTTAGCTGTCCGTTCCGCATGGGAGATATCTTTGTCTAAGTGATATAAGTCTGCGTAATAATTTTGAAATATTGAAGCAATATCAGAAGAGTGCAGGGTCGCCGTACCGCTGGGAGACCTAAGCGTGTGTACATGAGCAGTTATACGTCGCTTTCGAAGTGCTCTGGCCAGCATTCTGCCGCACTTGTTACCGCGTTCGTAAAATTTATGGGAAATATACCGTAGCTGTCTGCGGGCGCGACGGTCAAGGAGGCGTGAGAACAACTCCCTCAGCTCAGTCAGTCGTTTGCGGGCCTCAGCGTCTCCCTGGCGTTTATGTCGAATTTCTTCTTGTTGTAAAGCTGATAGCACCCTCTGAAAGTCTATCTGTCTTTCCCTCTTAAGTCTAGAACCCAAGGAGATGAGTTCTCCCCTGAGTACCGCTTTATGGCTCTCCCACACGACTCCCTCTGGCAAGTCCTCAGACACATTTTCTGCAAAAAAGTGGGTTATGGTGTCTGAAACCTTAGCTATCACTGAGGCATCGTCCAGAAGACTTTCATTGAGTCTCCAAGACCAAGCCTTCGGAAGCCCGTCCGGGACCCTGATTGTAGCAAAAACGGGGGCATGGTCGGACATGGTGATATTCCCTATGTCAGCCGACTGCAGTAGTTCTAGAGAATCATGATCCACACACATGAGGTCTATGCGTGTATAGACATCATGCACCCCTGAGTAAAAGCTATAATCTCTGTCCGACGCGTGCAGAGCTCTCCACGCGTCGATGAGAAAATTATTCTGCAGCGATTTCCGAAAATGCTTAAGGAAGGCCTGGGAGTGTGTGGGGCGGCCATGAGAGGTATCTAGAAGCGGATCGGGACTAATATTGAAGTCTCCTCCAAGAATTAGAAGGCCTTCCCTGAAATCAGTCAGCTTTCCTAGTACCGAGTCTATAAAGGAAAGTTGTTGGGTGTTAGGTGCGTAGAGATTCGCAAAAGTGAGTTTAGTGTTAGCTATGACCCCCTTCACGAATACAAAGCGGCCGTGTGGATCTACAAGGCTTTCTGAAGGTTGGAATGGGCAGGATTTGTGAAATGCGATGGCGGTACCGCGTGATTTAGCTACCGGGGAGTTGCTAAAGAACCATTGAGTATAGAGATGCATGGGTATCTTGGGGAGGGACTGCTGTCTAAAGTGAGTTTCCTGCAAGAACACTACTTGGGCCCCCAGTCGGTTCAGCTCGAGCCATAGCTTGTTGCGCTTGTGTGGAGAGCAGAGCCCCCTAACATTATAAGACAGTACCTTTAGTGATGGCATACCTGAAGCCGATGATAGTCGGACCGTCTGTACCCCTCAGTGAGTCCCTCGTGGATGGTGACAGATGAGAACACAACCTGAAGGCTAAAGCAACAAACAGTTAGCTATCAGAGACAATAAGGGGGACACTGATAATAAAAAAAAAAAAGGGGGGGGGAGGCGGGTGGGGAAGGGAAGGGAGGGGAGAGGGGGAGGGAAAAGAGTTGGAAGGAGGGGAGGGGGGATAAGGTACAAAGGTATAATAGTGAACTACAAAATCAGCCCGGGGGGGTATCAAACCCCCAAACCACCTGGGCTGGAGCTTGGTGTCCCGCTAGGGACGGTCACCTAGGTAGGTGAGGCCTAAGTGGGGTCGTGGGCAACCACCAAGGGGACGCGGGACCCGATGCCCCGTCCAGTCCATGAAGACAAATAAGCAGGGTGGTGAGTAAGGAGTACCCAAACATGTACCCCCCAGATGTGTAAAAAAAAAAACAAAAAAAAAAACAACAACATGGCATCTAAACACTGGGTTGCATATCAAACCCGCTCAACCAGTATGTAGCAGTAGGGTCAGTCAAACGTTAGGGAACGTCACAGGGGCCCTAAGATCCGGTGTCCTGCATGGTGTGGGTCTGCGACGGCAGCGTTGCGGCCAGTAGCTCCTATGCCCAGTCCAGGGAGCCATTACAGAGAAAAGGGTGGGCTCAGGCTCTCCAAGGGACCGAATGTAAGTACATCTGCTACATGGTCAGTCTCTAGTAGCGGAGGGGCCTGGAGAGGGACCCTCGGTCTGCCGTTTGCGGCCACGGGACCGACGTCCACCGGCCCCCGGGATCCACGGTTGAGGTAGCTGGGGGATCGGGATATCAGGAACAGTGCGCCAATCTGGGAAGTCAACCTGGCGAAGTTCCAGGGTGTGCAGGAAGCGAGGGAGGTCATCTTTAGTGCGCAGCACAGCCCATCTGCCATTTTTGGACGCCTGGAGGCTAAAGGGGAAGCCCCAGCGGTATGTGAGGCCCGCAGCTTGAATTTCTGCAAGGAGTGGGCGCAAGGCCCGACGCTGCATTAGGGTGCGTCTGGAGAGGTCCTGGTAGAAGGACAGCTGGGCTCCATCGAAATCAAAGACGGGTCTATCACGCATCTTGTGCATGATGCGTTCTTTCAGGGTATATTTGTGGAGCCTGCAAATAATATCCCTGGGGTTCTCCGGGTCATCTGACGGGGGTCTGAGCGCCCTGTGGGCCCTGTCTATCTCGATCGGGGTCGAGGGTGGCAGGCTCAGGATTTCACGGAACACCCCCTGCAGCGTAGGTATAATGTCCTTAGGTCCAGTGGCTTCGGGTAGGCCGCGTATGCGAATGTTCGCTCGCCTGCTGCGGTTTTCCATATCATCTAATTGGCATAGGAGGGCCTCAATTTGGTGGCCGTGGGCAGAGGACTGGTCCCTGAGCTGGGAGATGGCGGGCCCAGTATCATCAAGCTTCTGCTCCAGAGTCTCTACTCTGTGTCCCAGCTCAGTAGTGTCCGTTTTCAGCTGTTCAATATCCTGCTTAAAAGCCCTTTCAATCCGGCTGGTAAAACACTCTAGATCCTCCTTAGTGGGGAGAGACCACAGATGCTGTCTGATATCCCTGTCGCCTGCCAGGTCTGCAATCACTGCATCCTGCTCCTGTGATGTGGTGGAGCGGGGGGAGGCAGGGGGGATGGAGTCACTGACCACCCTGGGAGAGGGAATAGGAGACAACACCGGCGGCGCAGGCTGAGCCTCGAGTTGCTGCTTTAGGGCCGCTCTCTCCGTCGCCATCTTGGATCTTCCCCTCTGCTGGCGGGGGGTGTCCGAGAGGAACGAATCCAGCGATCTCTGTCCCTGCTGGTTTGCGGTTTTGGGCTGTGACGATGCCCGACGCCGTTGTGACATGCCTTGGGTGATAAACGGGGGAAAGATCACCCCTGTAGCTGCTGTTAGTGCTGCGGACCGGACGGAGCTCAGGCACGGCACGTCCTTACTCCTCCATAGTCAGACCACGCCCCCGTGCAGCTAGTTTTACACGGAGTGGCCCCAATCCTGGTCTTCTGGGGTTTCTCCGCGGCTGTCTCGTCTCCTCCCCGCAAGAATTAACCCCCTTCATGCGAGCTCACTCGCATAGTGGTTAGTTATTGTGGGCGCTCTCCCGTGATGCAGCCGGCGGCTATAGCCGCCGACTGTATCACTCGGCCCCGCCCCCTGGCGCGCTGGCGTCATTGATTTGATTAACAGCAGCGGGAGCCAATGGCTGCGCTGCTATCAATTAACCAATGACTGAGCCGAGAAGCCAGCCCGTTCACGGTGCGGGACTTTCGAGGGGTCAGGTAAGTAAACGGGGGCTCGGGGGGGGGGTCGCTACCGGTAATCCGCTGATGTTTTTTCACCTTAATGCATTAAGGTAAAAAAACATGTACCTTTACAACCCCTTTAAGTAGGAGTAAAAAAAAAATATTTGATCCTCCAGCAAAACATGACTTTGTACTTGGTGGAGAAACCCTTGTTGGCAAGCACAGAGGTAAGACGTTTCTTGTAGTTGGTGATCAGGTTTGCACACATCTCAGGAGGGATTTTGGTCCACTCTTCTTTACAGATCTTCTCTAAATCCTCAAGGTTTCTTGGCTGTTGTTTGGCAACTCAAAGTTCTAGCTCCCTTCATACATTTTCTATAGGATTAAGGTCTGGAGACTGGCTAGACCACTCCATGACTTTAATATGCTTCTTTTTGAGCCACTCCTATGTTGCCTTGGCAGTATGTTTTGGGTCATTGTCATGCTGGAAGACCCATCCATGGCCCATCTTCAGTGTTCTGCTGAGGGAAGAAGGTTCTCATCCAAGATTTTACAATACATGGCACCGTCCATTGGCCCCTCAATGCAGCAAAGTTGGCCTGTACCTTTGGTAGAGAAACAGCCCCAAAGCATAATGTTTCCACCTCCGTGCTTGACTGTAGGGATGGTGTTCTTAGGGTCATAGCATTTTTTTTCCTCCAAACACGGCGAGTCGAGTTAATGCCAAAGAGATCAATTTTGGTCTCATCCGACCACAGCACCTTCTCCCAATCCTTCTCTGAATCATTTTGATGTTCAGTGGCAAACTTCAGACGGGCTGTACATGTGCCTTCTTGAAGAGGGGGACCTTGCGGGCGCTGCAGGATTTCAATCCATGGCGGCGTATTGTGTTACTAATGTTTTGTTTGGTGACTGTGGTCCCAACTGCCTTGAGATCGTTCAGAAGCTTGTCCCGTGTAGTTCTGGGATGATCCCTCACTCATGATCATCCTCACCCCATGAGGGAAAATCTTGCATGGAGCTCCAGACCCGAGAGCGATTGATGGTTATTTTGTAATTCATGCATTTACGAATAATCCCTCCAACACTTGTCTTCTTCTCACCAAGCTTCTTGCCGATGGTCTTGTAGCCCATTCCAGCCTTGTGCAGGTCTACAATCTTGTCCCCGACATCCTTTGACAGCTCTTTGGTCTTGCCCATGATGGTGAGGAATAATGGAAGAAAGATTCTGTGGACAGGTGTCTTTTATACACATAACGAGTTGTCGTTAGGAGCTCCTTCTTACATTGACAGGTCTAATCTGTGTACCACATGAGCACTTACTGTAGCCAGTCTGTGGGAGCCAGAATTATTGTTGGTTAGTCGGGGATCAAATACTTATTTTATTCACTGAACTGCAACTCAATTTATAACATTTGTAACATGTTTTCTTTGGATTTTTGGTTGATAGTCTGTCTCTATCATTTAAAAAAACACCTATATTAAAAATGATAGACCCTTCATTTTTTTGCAAATGGGCAAACTTACAAAATCTGCAGGGGGTCAAATAATTATTTCCCCTCACTGTATATGTATCAAACTTTGTCTTGTTAGAGTTGTGACAGGGATCCTATTTCCTCTACACGTTTCATCAGGTATAACCCACTTCCTCAGGAACATAGGGGAGAGCATCAAGTCAATGCAATGGCTGCAATTCTGTGCTGGGCAGATGTGACAATTTTAACGATGCAGAATTTTTTTGCAATCCCATGTACTAATGACAGGGACACGTTAAGGAAAGGCTGCTTTTGCATGTGTCCAGAGTTTCCATTGCCTTAAACATGTGTTTTTCTCTTTATTCAGAATTCCAGTGGGTACAGGGAGATGTGTGTGAAGTTCAGCTGATGGTTTACAATCCTATGCCCTTCGAACTACGGGTAGAGACCATGGTGAGTTTCGGCGTCTGCAATTAATATTTGTTTAATGTAGTTCAAATAAAAATTACTTTTTAAACAATTCAATCAATCTGCTGACAAATAGCAGGACTGTCTCAGTTTTACACAGGCTGCCAAAAACCATGCAGGAAGTGTAGGGCTTATTAGAGTTGCCGTCATGCTTTGCAGTATCATGGATGCAGGCTGTAGCAAAAGTTTTTATTTTTTAACAATTTTTTTTTGCAAATTAAAACATAAAATAACAGTTATTATCTTGTTTAAAAATAATAAAAGGGAAGGGCATCATTATTTTCTTTTAAAGAAAAAATTGGCTTTGTTTTTGCCTACATTTTTTGATTGTGGTCAGGACATAAAATACCAATTAAAAAAAAAAAAACCCTGGTCACGTAAATATGCATTTTTCTTTTAAATATTTTATTGAGAGTAATTCAGTACAAGTTATTTATACAATGTTTTATATGAATACAAGATATATAAATTTCAAAGACAGGGCTTCTAAAAAGCATAACAGAAAGTATGTATTATGTATACTTATATAGGTCAAAATATAATTTAAAAACAAGTAGTGGCTTAAGACCAATATACGAAGTAAACTAATTGTAATATCAAAATTTAGACCATATAAAAAAATATACCTAGTAAATGCTAAGAAGAGCGGGTTTATTAGAGTTTGAAAAAAAAAGTTGTTACATATAAAATTCTACATAGTTAAAATTGTCACAACTGGTAAAACATGTTTCTAATCCAGGGCCAAGATCTAACCATGTAGTAAATATGCATTTTATAAGTTTTATGAGATTTTCATTTATTACCAACAAGTGTCTATATTCCAGGTACTTTGGGTTGTTTTAACCATGTGAAAATTGATATTGGTAGACAATGGCAATGTTTCTCAATGTGGGGTTCAGCAAATATTTAAAGTGGTACTTTAGTCCGCAAATTAAGGTGATATTAAATGCAGGATTAAAAAAACAAAAAACATACATGTTATACTTGCCTGCTCTGTGCAGTGGTTTTGCACAGAGTAGCCCTGATCCTCTTCTGCTCGGGTCCCCCCCCCCCCCCAGTGCTCCTGGCTCCTTCTCCTTGAGCAGTGCCCCCAGAGCAAGCCGCTTGCTCTGGAGGCACTCGTGTGTGCTTGCTTGCTCTCGAGCCCTGCTCTGAGCGTCCATAGGACACACAGACCGGGGCTCAACTCCGCCCCCGCTCCCTCCTCACTGGCTGTGATTGACAGCTGTGGGAGCCAATGACTTCTGCTGCTGTGTCTCAGCCAATGAGAAGGCAGAGGCAGCAAGACGGCAGTCACTCTAGTGCACATCGCTGTATCGGACTCGGGTATTAGGGGGGGTGTGGGGGGAAGCTGCATACTGAAGATTTTTTACCTTCATGCATAGAATGCATGAAGGTAACAAAACCTTCAACCTTTACAACCACTTTAAGCCCTGATCACTACATGCTCACCCCTATTGCAGGCAGGGCCGCTGATAGAAATCATGGGGCCCCGTACAGCCTACCTGTTGTGGCCCCCTTCAGCCCCACCCCTGGTCCCTCCTTCAGCCCCACCCCTATCCCCCTCCAGGCTTTCAGCAGCTACAGGAGTAAATAGGAGAGATCGGTTCCTCTAGATCAGTGTTTTTCAACATTTTACCAGTCATGGCGCAATATATTGCCTCTTCACTGCCTGTCAACTGCCTCTGAAAAGCGATCTGAGCCTGGATTGCTTTTCAGAGGAATGGTATTTTCTTGTTGGCATTATGAACCCACTCTAAGAAAATCATTTCTGAACGTACAGAAAAAGGGCGTCAGGTTTAAAAGTAGCGTGTGTAAACACACACACATCTAGACACACATGTATGCACATACACACACATATACAGTGAGGTCCATATATATTTGGACACAGGCACAATTTTCATACTTTTTGGCTCTGTATGACACCAGAAAAAAATTAAAACACAACAATCCTAATAAATTAGAAGTGCAAACTTTCAGCTTTAATTCATGGGTTTGAACATGAATATCAAGTACAAATTTTAGGAACTGCAACCATTTTATACACGGTCCCCCCCATTTTCAGGGGCTCAAATGTAATTGGACAAATAAATATATTCATAAATAAAATGTTAAATTTTAATATTTTGTTGAGAATCCTTTACTGGCAATGACTGCCTGAAGTCTGGAACCCATGGACATTACCAAAGACTGGCTTTCCTCCTTTCTGATGCTTTGGCAGGCTCTAACTGCAGCTGTCTTCGATTGTTCTTTGTTTGTGGGTCTTTTTGTCTTTAGTTTTTCCTTCAGCAAGTGAAATGCATGCTCAATTGGGTTAAGATCAGGTGATTGACTCGGCCATTGCAGAATATTCCACTTCTTTTCCTTCAAAAGCTCCTGAGATGCTTTTGCAGTGTGTTTTGGGTCATTGTCCATCAGTACTGTGAAGTGCCATCCAATCAACTTTGCTGAATCTGGGCTGACCCTATATTTCTAAACACTGCAGAATTCATCTGGCTGCTTCTGTCTTCTGTCACATCATCAATAAACACCAATGACCCAGTGCCACTGGAAGCCATGCATACCCATGCCATCACACTGCCTCCACCATGTTTTACAGATGACATTGTGTGCTTTGGATCATGAGCTGTTCCAAGCCTTCTCCACACTTTTCTTTCTCGTACATCACGGGACACAGAGCGACATAGTCATTACTAATGGGTTATATAGATACCTTCAGGTGCTGGCACTGGCAACTTCCAAAACCGGAAGTACCCTCCCCTATATAAGCCCCTCCCATCCGGGAGCACCTCAGTTTTTTGCCAGTGTCTAAGGTGTTGGCCAAGAAGTAACATGTGTTTTTCACTGAGCTTGCGTACAGGTTCTTTTGGGCCTCAGTAAGCTATTCCGGATCCGACCAAAAAAGCTTCATAGCTAAACGGTCGGTACCCGGGCCTTGCAAGAGAAGAGCAAGGTTTTGCCTGTAATGCCTCTCTTAGGAGGGCTGGACCCTGGGATCCAGAGCTCTGGTCATACCCACGACCAAGATGTTTTCTGTGCAGGGTGCTATACAGGTCCAGGGGAGTGGAATCCTTGGGAACCCGGTCCCTGAAGGTTTGATTACAATGCCTGCCGTGATAGGTGAAGTTTGGGCTTCTGTGGACCAAACAGAGTCCTGCGGCGAGGAAAAGGTAAGTGGGGGCCCTCGGGAACTTGGTTCTATTGAGGGACCCCCAAGCCTATTTTGTCTTTCTGCCTGTTACCTAAGGTATTCCCGCTAATATTCTGTGTATGCCTGTTACTACTGAGAAAATGTAAAAATTTTAATAGTAGGCAAGAAAAAAAAAAAAAAAAAGTAAGACCGCGGTACCTGTGTTAGACACTAGAGGCCGCTATGGTTCTTTTTCTTGTAATGTGGATTTTTTTCTTCCAGAATCAAATCCAGGCAGTTGGTATGTTCTCTCCTGGGAAGCTGTCTCCTCTGCCCTGTTGCTGCGCTCATCCATCCCCTATCCCCGGGCCCTGCGGCTAGCTCCTTATTGTTTTCAAAAAAGGCGCCGAAGGCGCACGTGCCCGCGCGCGTGCGCGGGCACGCGCCTCTATATATAGAGGCGATCTGGAAAAAGGGGCGGAGCGGGTGGATGACGCTCAGGTGTGCGCCGCGGCGCTACTGCGCATGTGCGGGCGTCCAGCGTGTTTTAAAGCACATTATAGCTGGCTATTGAAGTGCACAGACAGAGCTAGCAACAGTATAAAGGCACACAGAGGCGGTTGATGCAGGCATCCCCTAGAAAGGCACTTTAGTAGACACCAACTGGGCAATTGGGCTAGACTATTCTCAGTAAAAGTGGTGTATTACGGCTGGAATACCTCAGCTTTAGGCTTAGGAATATGCCGTCCAGAAGCTCCGGAACTGAATCTTCCAGGAAGCGAAGGGGGTCTCATCGGGCTCTGAGGATCTTGGGCATGCTTCTGCTGCACCAGTCTCCCCTGAAGTTCAGAGGTAAGTGACCGTAGAGACCCCGCAGGGGTACTTGGTACTGTGGCTGTCCTCAGTTCACCTGCTCCTGTGTATGTAACAGAGGAGGTTTTTTCCTCAGCTCTGGGAGGATTAGAGAGAGATTGTCAACATTGATCGCTGCCTCCCTGTCAGGGAAAGCACGCCCGATCTCCGTCTCCTCCTTCAGAGTGCCTGTTAGTGCCTGTTAGCAGAGCAACAGTCCCATACAGGGATCGACCTGCCTGAAGGGGATCAGGATGAGGTTGATTCTGTTATAGAGGAATCAACAGTGGGGGAACCTTTTCTCAGCATCTCAAGCTGAAAGATTATGGGTTCAGTCTCTGACTAACATGGTCCGATCAGCATTTAAAAATGCACCTTGCGGAACCATCAACCACTACTGTATCCTCGTTGGGGTCGCTAGAAGCCCCCAGACTGTCTGTTCTTTTCCACTTCACCCTTTACTGAAAGGACTCATTTACCAGGATTGGGAACGTCCTGAGAAAATATTTATTCCCCCAAGAGATTTCCGGTGGTCTATCCCATGGAGGATAAGTTCATCAAAAAATGGAAGGTCCCTACAGTGGACGCAGCCATCTCTTGTATGTATAAATCACTGACATGTCCAGTGGATAATGTCCAAATGTTCAAGAACCCAATAGATAAAAGATTGGAGTCCTTATGAAAGTCTGCTTCTTTCTACAGCAAGCTTGGTGACACAACCAGCAGTGAGGTCTGCTAAGCAGTGAAGGATCAGTTGAAACAGGTCTTGAGGGACTTGACAGATCAGCAGGCCTTGCCCTAGCTGATCTACCTAGAGCCTTAGGCTTTGCGGTTGACGCCATAAAGGATTCAGTCCATCAGGCCTCCCGCCTTACGCTGTCTATAGTACATATGCGTAGGCTTCTATGGCTCAAAAACTGGTCTGCTGAAGCTCCCTGTAAAGAATGGCTGGTTAGCGTCCCATTTCATGGTGAACGCTTATTCAGGGAAAACCTGGACAAATATATCCAGAAAATTTCCAGCGGTAAAAATACGCTCTTGCCGGTTAAAAACAGAGTTAGAGGTCCCTCTTTAAGAGGCCTGCTTCTCCAGTCCCTGGGGCATCGGCTGTGTAACAGTTCCGACGGCCTCCTCGGTCAATTCCCGGGGGTAAAAAACAGGGACAATAGCAGGGTAATGAGAAACCCTGGGTCAGGGGAGGTACAAAACCTCCCCCAAAGTTAAATTCATTGAAGGGTTGCCCCCACTCAGTCGGGTGGGGGAGGACTCCAGTTGTTCGCAAGAGACCTGGCGGGACACGATCAAAACAGATAGGTGCTCTCCGCAGTATGTTTGGGATACAGTTTGGAGTTAAAAGACTCTCCTCCTTCCCATTTTTGAGGTCAAACGTGCCAAGGGATCCCCGGAAGAGAGAGTCCCTCCTGTTGGCACTAGAACAACTATTGCTCCAAGGAGTAATTATGGAGGTTCCCCTGGAAGAATGAGGGTTCCGGTTTTACTCAAACCTCTTTACAGTCCCGAAGCAAACGCGGACGGGAGGCCCATATTAATTCTAAAAGGGCTAAACAAATTCCCGTATATCAGGACTTTCCGATGGAGTCGATCCGATCAGTGGCCACTGCCCTACAAGGGGAGGATTGGTTAGCCGCGATCGACATCAAAGATGCTTATTTGCACATTCCCATCTTTCCAGTCCACCAAAAATTTCTACGCTTTGCAGTAGAAGGGCGCCATTTTCAGTTCAGAGCCTTACCCTTCCGTCTGGCCACAGCACCACGAGTGTTCACAAAAATTCTGGCCCTTTATTGGCCAATCTAAGAACACAAGGTGTAATGATAATGGCATATCTAGATGACTTGTTGCTGATAGACCACTCAGTGAAAAAACTAGACGTGGTCGTTCACAAGACAATCAAGTATCTGGAATCTCACGGTTGGATTATCAACCGAGACAAGTCAGCCCTAAAAACCAGTCAAAAGTCTGGAATACTTGGGGCTAAGGTTGGATTCAGGCCAGAGAAAAATATTCTTGCCTCGAGGAAAGGTGTTGTCTTTGAAAGAGTTGATCCACTTAGTGGGTACAAAAAAGACAGCTGTCCATACGCCTGTGCATGAGGCTGCTGGGAAAAATGGTGGCATCATTCGAAGCAGTACCCTACGGTCAATTCCATTCAAGGAATTTGCAAGGGGCCATACTGTCAGCCTGGAACAAAAAAGTTCAGGCCCTAGACTTACAATGTCCTTGTCCCCTTCCGTTCGCAAGAGCCTCCGTTGGTGGTTGGTTCCCCAGAATCTGGAAAGAGGGAAATCCTTCAGTCCGATTTCTTGGAAGGTGGTCACTACAGATGCCAGCCTTATAGGCTGGGGAGCAGTACTGGAGCAATGGTCTCTCCAGGGCAGATGGTCGGAAGCAGAAAAGGCCCTGCCCATCAATCTCTTAGAGATACGAGCAGCCCGGTATGCCCTAGTAGCATGGACATCCAAACTCCAAGGGTCCCCTGTCAGAATTCAATCAGACAATGCCACAGCAGTGGCATATATCAATCATCAGGGGGGCACCAGGAGTCGTGCAGCCCAGAGGGAAGTAAATTACATCCTGAAATGGGCAGAAAGATATGTCCCAGCCATATCTGCGGTATTCATTCCAGGAGTGGAGAATTGGAAGGCGGACTTTATAAGTCGCCAGCAATTATGCCCAGAGGAATGGTCCCTTCACCCCGAGGTTTTCTGGACAATATGTCAGCGGTGGGGAACATCGGATGTAGATCTTCTAGCATCCAGATTCAACGCAAAGGTGGACAGGTTTGTCTCTCGGACAAGGGATCCCCTAGCTTGCGGCTCGGATGCCCTAGTGTTCCCTTGGGATCAGTTCAAGCTGATATATGCATTCACACCGCCACAATGGTTACCTCGATTACTCCGCAGAATCAGGGTAGAAAAGAAACCAGTGATTCTGGTGGCTCCAGCGTGGCCCCGAAGAGCGTGGTACGCGGAGATTGTAAAATGTCAGTGGGGAGTCCTTGGACTCTCCCACGTCGTCCGGACCTGCTTTCGCAAGGACCGATATACCACCCTTCCTTACCAGCCCTAGGTTTGACGGCCTGGCTATTGAAGCCCACATTCTAAAAAAGAGAGGGCTCTCTAATCCTGTGGTATCTACCATGATCAATGCCTGGAAGCCGGTATCCAGGCAGATCTACTATAGAATCTGGAAGGCGTACATCGCGTGGTGTGAGGCCAAGAAATGGCATCCACATAAGTACGTAATAGGTAGGAGTCTGGACTTCCTACAGTGGGCTGTAGATAGGAAGCTTGCCTTGAGTACTATCAAAGGTCAGTTTTCGGCCTTGTCAATATTTTTTCAAAGGCCCTTGGCTTCGCATTCACTAGTCAAAGCCTTTAGATAAGGAGTGATGCGTATTAGTCCTCCGGTTAATATTCCCATATGTCCATGGGATCTAAACCTGGTTCTGTCGGTTCTACAGAAACAACCATTTGAACCATTACAGCATAGTTCCTTGGTTCTTCTCACCAGGAAATTGTTTTTTCTAGTAGCATTTGTTCGGCTAAAAGAGTGTCGGAATTAGCAGCTATGTCCTGTAAAGAGCCATATCTGGTTATCCATAAGGACAGAGTAGTGTTACATCCTCATCCAGTCTTTCTTCCTAAGGTGGTATCAAGGTTTTCTTTTGAACCAAGATGTGGTTCTTCCTTCTTTTTTCCCCAAACCTAGTTCGGTAGAGGAAAAGTTATTGCATTCTTTGGATGTAGTAAGAGCAGTTAAAGCTTATCTAAAAGCCACTGCTCAGATTCGCAGAACGGATACTTTGTTTATTCTGCCGGAAGGCCCCAGAAAGGGTCAGGCAGCGTCAAAATCTACTTTAGCCAAGTGGATTCAACAGGTCATTATGCAAGCCTATGGCTTGAGAAGGAGACCGCCTCCGTTCAAAGTTAGAGCGCACTCCACGAGAGCAGTTGGAACTTCATGGGCAGCGCATCACCAGGCCTCCCTGGCTCAAATCTGTAAGGCCGCAACATGGTCTTCAGTACACACCTTTACTAGGTTCTACCAGGTGGACGTTAGAAGTCAGGAGGATGTCGCCTTTGGGCGCAGTGTGTTGCAGGCCGCAAAAGATCCTCATGTCTGATAGCGCTCAGCTTATGTATGGTGTATCCCCCCCCTCATTGGGCATTGCTTTAGGACATCCCATTAGTAATGACTATGTCGCTCTGTGTCCCGTGATGTACGAGAAAGAAAATAGGATTTTTATAACAGCTTACCTGTAAAATCCTTTTCTTGGAGTACATCACGGGACACAGAGCTCCCACCCCTCTTTAGGGACACTTATTGCTTTGCTACAAAACTGAGGTGCTCCCGGATGGGAGGGGCTTATATAGGGGAGGGTACTTCCGGTTTTGGAAGTTGCCAGTGCCAGCACCTGAAGGTATCTATATAACCCATTAGTAATGACTATGTCGCTCTGTGTCCCGTGATGTACTCCAAGAAAAGGATTTTACAGGTAAGCTGTTATAAAAATCCCATTTTTTCTTCCCGTCATTCTGGTACAGATTAATCTTGGTTTCATCCGTCCAAAGAATGCTTTTCCAGAACTGGTCTGTTTTTTTTAGATGCTTTTTGGCAAAGTCTAATCTGGCTTTTCTATTCTTCAGGCTTATGAATGGTTTGCACCTTGTGGTGAACCCTCTGTATTTGCTCTCATGAAGTCTTCTCTTGATTGTAGACTTTGACAATGATACGCCCACCTCCTGGAGAGTGTCCTTCACTTGTCTGGATGTTGTGAATGGGTTTTTCTTTACTAAAGAGAGGATCCTGCGATCATCCACCACTGTTCTTCTGTGGACGTCCAGGCCTTTTTATGTTGCGGAGCTTACCAGTGCGTTCTTCTTTCTTCAGAATGTACCGAACTGTTAATTTGGCCACTCCCAATGTTGCTGCTATCTCTCTGGTGGATTTGTTTTTGTTTTTCATGCCTTACAATGGCCTGTTTCACTTGCATGGACAGCTCCTTTGAACGCATGATGTAGGCTCACAGCAATAGATTCCAAATGCAAATACCACACTTAGAATCAACTTCAGACATTTCACCTGCTTAATTGATGAAGAAATAACGAAGGAGTAGCCCACACCTATCCATGAAATAGCTTTTGATTCAATTGTCCAATTACTTTTGGTCCCTTGAATAAGGGGGGGGGGGGGTAGCTATTCTTAAGAGCTGTAATTCTTAAACCCTTCCTCCGATTTGGATGTACATACCCTCAAATTAAACCTCAGAGTGTACACTTTTTCAGCCCATATCCATTATATATGGTAACTATAGCTTGAATATGTTTTGGTAAAAAAATACCTGGAAAAAAAAAAATTGTGCTGTGTCTAAATATATATGGACCTCACTGTACATATACATATAAATACACACACAACTGCACACACACAGACACATCTCTTAAACGGTAGCTGTCTGCTAAGGGGGACCTGTAGTTACACATGGCAGAGGTCATGAGGCTAGCAGCAGGCAACTTTTTTTTTGGAACAGGGGGACAAAAATTACAGATTTCTTGCCATGCTTTCTCAACAGAATAGGCCCCTCACTTCTACTGTATATCCCAAATCCGTGCATTTGAAGGGTTTATGGTCTCCTCTCCTGAGGGGATACTGTGAGAATTTACCATCTACTATAGTCAGTTATATGCCTCTTCCCTGCCGCCCTGATTTTGAGCACACACACATGCATACAAACATATACAGATTGCTTTTTAAAAAATTGTCAGCAGCACTGTACCTTCAATCTCCATGCCGGGTACTGCGCTGTAGGGGGAGACAGAGAGCACAGCACACTCTGCAAGGCACCTCTCCCTTCGCTTTCACTTTCAGTGTAAACAGTGAGATCGAGCTCCTGCACTGCCAATTTACACATCAGCTGAGGATCGGGCAGCCACCTCTCTAACAATTCAGGCATGGGGGGCCACACGGGCCCCCTGCAGCATGGGGCCCAGTCGTAATGGTGACTTCTGCAACCCCTATGCGTCTGCCCCTGCCATGAGCTGAGGGAGATGAATCACTCCGCCAGGGAAGGGAACATACAGGCCGGGACTTGAGGCAGCATGCGGAGCGGGTGCGGATGTGACATGCGCCCGAAATAGAAAAAATAGTCCCTCCCACACACCCACAAGAACATTAATACGGAGGTACCCAGAAAGAAGAAAAAACCCTCGGATAAGTCGGAGCAGAGGGGGAGGGGGGGGGGTGCTGGCTTATTAGCACCCTTGACTGCAGGTATAGCTATGTAAAACATTAGAATTAACTGCCTATACTTTTTAAAATCTAGTAAGGCCCGGTCTCACCCTGTTCTGCACATCCTCAGTTGTCTGTATTCTCGGCACTGTGCTGATAATCAGTGAGTCACCAGCGGCTAATCTGCTGATGCCTCAAGATCTACTGCTGCTGGGGGGGGGGGCAACAGGAATCACAGACTGTGCCAAGGGAACACAGATTAAGCCGGGTACACACTACAAGTTTTTTTTTTTTGTACAACCGAAAAAAACTGTCAGCTCCGGTCGGAGGCGCTGCTGGTTTTCCAGCATGCACGTCCAACATACATACACACGGGCCGTTTTTTTTTTTTTTTTAACCAGCCAATGTCTCCCGACATTTGGCCCTCGTGTACCTGGCTTTAGGGAGAGACAGGACAAACTGCTGTTGGGAAGACACAAAAGAGGTAACTTAAAAGAATAGTGTTTCATCTCCCTGATATATTCTGTCCTTTTTCCCTTTGCAACCAGCGTATGAATTTCAGCACTGTAAAGCTTCTGCAGCCTTAGGCCCCTTGCACACATTGTTGTCTGTTTTCAAGGACTCCGTTTGCTCAGCGGGGATCGCTCCGTTGATCCCCGCTGAGCCAGGGGATGACAAAAATTTCAGCCTCCAGCAAGAAGAAACAGGAGCAATGCTGGACAAATGGCAATTTACAGCAGACACAAATTTTGGTAACTTAATTATTAATGTGGAATATATGTTCTTTTGGTAAAGAACATTAATTGTTATCAAACTTTTATGGGTAAAGTTCCACTTTAAAGTATATTGAGTAGTTAAGTGAATCAGCCAAGGATAGGTGGAACAAGGCACTGCATCCCAAATTTCTTGAAGAAAATTGAAATTGGAATAAAGGGACTTTTAAGGTGCCTAATACATTGAAAAACTATAATATGTATAGTAAAAGTAACACATTTTTATTTTATTTATAAATTTGTTAAAGATATAACAATCTTTAATTTAAAATAGCATAATCAGACCAAAACATTAAAGAATGAGGTATAACTACTGTACAAAAACGTGATTCTCGACATGTTTCGCTACAATATATAGCTTCTTCAGGAGATTCGTCATTGTCTGTGTACAGCTTATTCACTGCAATATATAAAGAAATACATAAAAAGAAGGACAAAATGTCCTCAATCAAACATCTTAAAACAAGTATTAAAGTGGTTGTAAACCCACAAAAAAAACCCCCGCAAGACAAAGGCATAATGAGCTAGTATGCATGCATAGCATACTAGCTCATTATGAAATACTCACCTTAGATTGAAGACCCCGTAGCGGTCCCCTTACACGGCTCCGCCCGGCGACATAGCTCCCGGAGTTACTTCCGGGTATCGCAGGCTCTGGCACTGTGATTGGCTGGAGCCATGACGATGTCATTCCCGTGCATGAGCGTGGTAACACCACACTAGCTGAAGCAACGGCACAAACAAGTCATTGCTTCAGTGCGCATGTGCCGATGACGTAGGCACATGCTGATACACGGGATATCTCCTAAACCTTGCAGGTTTAGGAGATATCCGGGGTAGCTACAGGTAAGCCTTATTATAGGCTTACCTGTAGTAAAAAGTGGATTGTAAGGGTTTACAACCACGTTAAGATGTTAAAATGAGCATAAAAAGCATTAAAACACAATTGGTCAACTTTTTTATACTATAGATAACTCGTAGTGCTCTGATATTCCTTTGTCATGCATTAAGTTTTATAACTGCACCATTGGTTCAGTTACTCCATTTTATTGTAGTCCCCTTGCTCCTAACCCTACCTGCCAGTTGTTTTTTCAACTGTCCCCAATCCAGCAAGATATCACTCATGGGACCACAGGGCTGCTTGTCAAAATCCTCCTGGCCAAGTTTGCACATGCATACTTATTCATTCCTATGCACTTCTGAGTACAATCTCATGTTCCCGAATAAATCTAAGAATGAATGAGAGTAAAAATGCATATGGGTCCACTGGCCAGGAAGATTTTTGAGAAGCCGGTGTGCATGGGGTCCGAGGGTGGGTTTACCATATTATTGTAACTCAGTTGCACTTGAGATTTTTATTTCTGAAGCAAATATTGTATATGTGTATAAAAAATATTAATTTTAAATATAAAAAAAATAAAATAAAAAAAAGTTAAAAGAAAATGGACTCAAAACCATTCTAGTTTTCCATTAAACAGATTCTTTTACGTGGGTCCAAGCATACCGGTATAGCGGACCACCGGGAAATGGACATGTCTGCAGGCAGTTGAGCCTTGCCTGTATGATTGCTTGTCCTTGCATGTCTCCGGCTGCTGTATCACGAACATATCCTTTTATCTTTTACTTTTTACCCACGCCCTTACTTAGCGAATCAACGTTTGAACAGTACGATGGAATACGAACTGTTAAGCTAATAATAAATAATCGCTTCTCCTGGCGTCTATATCAGGCAGGTTAATTTCAAGCTCTGGGGCCTCCTGATAAAGCTGCTTGTCAGGTTTTATGGTGTTTAATGATAAGTACGGGACCAAGCTTTCACCGGAGATACCTATTCTGGTGCATCTCTGTATACGGTGAACAAGGGATCGGTTAATGTAGCGGTCATCATTGTGACACTTTTTTATTGTCCTGTATTGTCTTCAGAATCCCTTGGTGACCTCCTATTCTCAGAACTTCTAACAAAGTTAAAATAATGCCCAATAAAGCAGATTATCTCCAGCAGAGGCTGTATATAGCCCGCGGTCATACCCTTGTTCCCCCGTAGGGGCTCAGCGCGAAGCCTCAGAACGTGGACGTCACTAGTCCTAATGACCTGGTAATAGATGTCATTCCTTGTTATAGCTCATATAAGCACTTTCCTTGCCTGTGTTTGTGACAAGGATGGAAATATCACACAGGGGGGTCACAGTGACCAGGGAGATGGCTTCGCTGACATTGTTACCAGAGTCCTCTCTAGCTATTTCTGTTTGTTTTTTTTGTCATTTTCGGTATTAATCGCTGGCGGGGAGGTCTGTTTTCTCATCTCGCTTTTTGCCATTTAACTGTTTGCTCTCTCACAGCTGGGAAGGACTCTCCATTGGCAGATGAAAGTCCTGGAGGAAAAATAAAATTTCAGCGCAGTTTTGATGGACTGGGGGGCTTAAGGGAAATGTATGGTGGTCTTGTGTGTTTTTCCTTTTTTACTGATAATAGTGAAGGCTAAAAAAATAAATAAAATCTTTTAGTTTGATAAATATGAAACTTTGCATATAAATATTATAAGCGCAGCTGACAGCTCAGGCTGCACACACAGCTGGCAGCTCAGGCTGCACACACAGCTGGCAGCTCAAGCTCCACACACAGCTGACAGCTCAGGCTCCACACACAGCTGACAGCTCAGGCTCCACACACAGCTGTCAGCTCAGGCTCCACACACAGCTGACAGCTCAAGCTCCACACACAGCTGACAGCTCAAGCTCCACACACAGCTGACAGCTCAAGCTCCACACACAGCTGACAGCTCAAGCTCCACATACAGCTGACAGCTCAGGCTCCACACACAGCTGTCAGCTCAGGCTCCACACACAGCTGTCAGCTCATGTTGTGAATGTTGTAGTGAGAAGGAACAGATCCCCCACTGATGGCTATTGTATTCCAACAGCCGTAACTCACAGCTGTCAGAATACCCAGACTGTTACTGCAGATGGCTGGCTGCTGTCACTGTTTGGCCAACTTTTTTCCGCCCAGCTCCTTCAGTTTTTCAATCAAAGTTTGTCAAGGCGGGTGGTGTTGGCGTGGTCACCCATGACTTGAATTTTGTCCGATTCACAGGAATTGGCTGAAATCTGAGCTGTGTATGGCCAGCTTAGGATGGGGGGCTTGATCCCCTTATTCACCCCCCTTCCTCTCTACTTCGTAGAAACTTTAAAAATAGTTTGAACTCCTAACCTGGCGGCAATTAGTTTGTTAAAGCACTATGTATCATAAACAACTGCTATGTGTTTTTGTTTTTTTAATAGGAAATCTTATTTTCTTTGTATTGCTGTGCAACTTTCCTGCAACTACTTTTTGTCTACATGTACTCACTCTAGCAATGCCATTGTTTAACCACTTAAATACCAGGCACTTACCCCCCTTCCTGCCCAAGCCAATTTTCAGCTTTCAGCGCTGTCACTTTTTAAATGACAATTGCGCGGTCATGCTACACTGTACCCAAATAATTTTTTTTATCATTTTGTTCCCACAAATAGAGCTTTCTTTTGGTGGTATTTGATCACCTCTGCGGCTTTTATTTTTTGCTAAACAAATAAAAAAAAGGCCTAACATTTTTGAAATAAAACGTTTTTTTCTTTGTTTCTGTTATAAAATGTTGGAAAAAAGTATGTTTTCTCCTTCACTGATGAGCACTGATAAGCTGCACTGATGGGCACTGATAAGGCGGCACCGATGCGGTGGCACCAATGAGATGGCACTGATGAGGTGGCACTGACAATGGGCACTGATGGATGGCACCGATATGCAGCACTGATGGGCATTGATAGGCGGCACTGATGGGTACTTATGGGTGGCACTGATAGGCAGCACTAATAGGCGGCACTGATGGGCATCACTGATGGCACTGGCAGGCATTATTAATGGCCACAGATAGGCAGCTGCCTGTGCACTAATTGGCATATCTCTGGTGGTCTAGGGTGGCATACCTGTTGGGGTTCCCTTTTGGGCATCCCTGGTGGTCCTGGCGGCATCCCTGGTGGTCCTGGGTGGGCATTCGCAGGGGGCTGTGCTGATAAACAATCAGCACAGACCCCCTCTGTCAGGAGAGCCGCCGATCTGTCAGACGCGAGTGAGGAAAACCCGATAAATGGTTCTTCCTGTTTACATCGTGATCAGCCGTAATTGGACACGGCTGATCATGTGGTAAAGAGCCTCCATCAGAGGCTCTTTACCGAGATCGGTGATGCGGTGTTTCAGACTGACACACTACACGAACGATCGCCGCGCTGCGCGCCCCCACGGGCGCACAAACGCGTCTTTTTTTCTGCTGGACGTCATATGACGCCCAGTCAGGATACCTGATCCACTTCTGGCCATCATTTTGTTATAGGCCAGGCAGGAAGTGGTTAACCAAGCTGCTTACATGCTGTTCAGCCACTGAAGAATATTTGTGGCTATTGTCTCTCAGATGATACACTTTTTTTTATTGCAATATAAAATTGGTCTAATCTCTCCTTCTGGTATAAAGCCTAACCAAGCTGCTTATATAGTGTCCAGCCATTGAATAATACTTGTGGCAATTTTCTCTCAGATTTTTATTGCAAGTTAAAACTTGTCTAATCATTCCCTCTTTTACTGCTGCCTAACCAAGCTGCTTACATACTGTCCAACCAATGAACAACATTTGTGGCTATTGTCTCTTAGACAACACACACCAAATTGTATGGCTAGATAAAGCCTGTCAAATCTCTCCCTCTTTTTCTGCTACCTAACCAAGCTGTTTACGTACTATCCAGCCACAGAACAATATTTGTGGCTACTGTTGCCTGTCTTGTCTCATTCAGTTTACTCCCTATTTAGGTGCTCATGTATTGTCCTGATGCTAGCCAATTTCTACCGGACACATACCCATCCTATATTTGTTATATTTTAGGAGTAACTGGGGATACGAGGATCTAAGGGAGTTTAGAGATTGTGAAGTTGTGGTTTTAGTGCACTCAGTTTTCAAATTTCATTTAACTTTTAGAACCTTGCATTGTAATACTTCAAAAAAGGTCACAAGCTATCCCAATAAATTGTTGTGCTAATTTTTACCAAAGTTGAGGGCTTTATGTTTAATTATTTTTTAAGAGTAAACTTCCATATAGCTTTTTTGGACACATTCACGTTTGCCATTTTTTGCGTGCAGGCTGGTCTCTGTTGTCTGCTGACCTGATCCCTTAGCTCTTTATCTTGACCTCTGAACGCTACATTATTTAATCCTACCCCTCGGACTCTCTGCTTTATTTAATCCTGCCCACTTGCATTCTGCTTTACTTAAAGCGGAAGTAAACCCATCCATAAAACAGTTGCATTTCTGGCACGTGCCGGAAATGTAACACTCCCATTGGTTGTGCTCTCAACCAAACTGTCAAACCATACAATGGCTGGTGTAACTGATCACATGTGCAGCATCATGGCAGTTGAAGATTAAACAGAGGCAAAGATGGCTGCTTCCTTGGCTAAAACGATAGGGGGGTTTACTTACACTTTAATCATGACCCTTTCACTCTCTGCTATACTTAATCCTGACCCCTGCACTTTGTTTTATACCCCCTTACCCGTAGCGGCATAGGTTCAGGTTTTATATAACTATATCCTTTTAATCCCTGCCCACTGTACCTCCAGTTTGGCCACATCCATGGTTTACTACGATGCACTTAGACACACAGCATCATTCCCCATGTGTCCATTTATTTTCAGGGCATAAAAAATGAAAATGAAATGAAAAAATAAAAAATGGCGACGTAGTTTTGTGAGTATGGCTACAAATGAGGGTGCGATTTTGTTGCTGTGGTCAGTAGGGTGTCACCAGATTTAATTTTGAATATCTGGTAACTTTATTTTACCGGAATTTTTTTCATTTGGTGTCAGGACCAAACACTTTAACACCAGCGATGCAACTGCATCATTACTTTTCGATTGTTTCCACCTCCATCTGCAAGTCCTGGAGCCCTCGCACCATACAGCGGCATCCTGAAACTCTTGAACGATTGCCAAGTCTCATTCACCCAACTCCTCATTTCACCCCTTCTCCTCTCACGGCTTGTCAAGCACAAGTGGATGTTTTGCTATTTAATTAGAGCAAATCATCTTCCTGGTGCTCCAGCAAGATGAGACGTTACAATTTTTCTGTTAACCAGTTCTAGAGGGACCGTCAGAGTTTAAACAGGTGGATGATGGAGTGTCAGATGTATTCCTTGTTGTCAGTAAACCCAGCGTGAGACGCTCGCTGCTTTTGTCAAGGCTCTCCGAGGTGGTGGCATATGAAACGCACAGGGCCGCCATCAATGTTTTAACAAAAGTTTTAAATGAAACTATTGTGTCACATTAAGATAGAAATAAATCCTAACTGAATGACATTTCATTTGCAAAAGCAGTGTGTCATAAAGTTGGCTTTTTTTTTTTTTTTTATAAAATGTAACATTTTCTAACAAATTAGTTGCCTTTTCCTCCTTTTTTTTTTTTTTTTCAATCCTTTGTTGCATCTGAGTTTCTCATCTGCTACAGCCTCTTTGCAGACACTTCCTGTCTATGTGCACTCCGACGGCTACATTGCGTTTATTCATGCGCGTTTCCTGATGGTGACAGACCATGTCTGTGTAATGTGTGTGGACACTTCCACTTTTAATCTTCATTAGCAGCCCATGCGACAAGGTGACAATGCAGGATCACAACTGGGTGACAGGGAATGAGCGTTGTCACCCTATAATAGGAAGTAGGGCTGCAACTAACGATTATTTTCATAATCGATTAGTTGGCCGATTATTGTTTCGATTAATCGATTATTTGGTTAATAACCTTAAAAAATAAAATAAATAAATAATTTTGCTGCGATTTGCATATTTGCAATTTTTTGGGCCAATTTGTTGTTGGGCAGATTAAAAAACACAAAATTGCTGCAAAAACGTATTACATGCTTTTCTGCAGATTCTCCATTGAAGTATATTGAACCCAAAAAAAAAATGGCATTGTTTTCTGTTAAAAAAAAGTCCTTGCCCTTTCCAAATATGCAGCAGCTGAAAAAAAATCATGGATGTGAACGTGTCCCATAGGAAATCATGTAAATGAACTGCAGTGTGTTTCTGCAAAAAAGCACCAAAAAACACAGAGGTGTGACCCAGGCCTGAGATGTTTAGTAACATGGGGTTAAAAAAACTAAAATGAGTACAAAAAGAGCAAATAATCTACTGTAAGGGGTTCATTTTTTTACTGTGGGACAGTGAAAGTAATATTTACAGTATCAATTTGCTCTTTTTGTACTATAAAGATGTGAAATTATGAAAATGGTAATCGATTCATTTCATAATCGATTAGTTGACGATTAATCGATTAGTTGTTTCGGCCCTAATAGGAAGTATCTGAACTGGAACCTTCAAGGCAGGATCAGGTGTTATTCCATGAAAGCTGCAGATTAGAAACTTTTGAAGGCGACATTTGAAATAATTGATATAGAAAGTGCAGTGCTGAGTCATGAAATACTTGCATAAACCCAAAAAATCATATGAAACAAAAACAACATATAAAGTGCATGATTAAACATCCTTGTAAGGAAGTGCTAAAAAGTCCATAATAACAATAAATGTCCCACAGGTGGATATTTGATTGGTAAACCACTTGATGTGTAATTGTGGAATATAAAACGTCCAGACCTTCAACGAATCACCCCACTCGTGCTCCCCCCAATGGGTATAGGCTCAACTCTGGGAATGCAACCCCCCAACTAAGCAGAGAGATATCCCTGAGGAAGACACGTGACCCTGTGTCTACACGCGTAGGGGGAGTGGGCTAGGACAGTGAAGGCACTCTGGCTCTACAGTGTTTTGAGGAGCTGATCGAGATTTTGGGTGTGTGGCTCTGTGTTGCACATTTTATAACTTTACACAATTCACATTATTTCACAATTACATATCAAGTTGTTCACCTGTGGGGCATTTAATGTTATTATGGACTTTTTTGCACTTCATTACATGGATGTTTAATAATGCACTTTATATGTTGTTTTTGCTTGACACGATTTTTTTGGTTTATGCAAGTATTTCATGATTAAGGCCGGGTTCACACTGATACTACACGACAGTCATACGACTGTCAGGCCGGGTTCACACTGGTACGACAAACGCTCTGACATTGGGAGCTCATGTCGCATGACGTGTGAAAATCAATGTTTCCCTATGGGAGCCGTCTTAACTGGTCCGACACAAGTCGGTCCGAATTTGAAAATGCTCCCTGCACTACTTTGGTCCGACTTTGATCCTACTTCAGACCATTGAATATCATTGAAGTCGGATTGCCGTCTTGCCTGATCCAACTTTGGCATGCGACTTGTGCTCTGATGATCTTGAGGGGGAACTCCAACCCAAATAATAAAAAAAAAGCGGCATGGGTTCCCCCTCTAAGAGCATACCAGGCCCTTCAATCTGGAAAGGAAAAAACGGCGTGGGGGTCCTCCTAAAATCTATACCAGACCCTTATTCAAGCACGAAGCCCGGCCGGTCAGGAAAGGGGGTGGGGACAAGCGAGCGCCTTCCCCCTCCTGAACCGTACCAGGCCGCATGCACTCAATATGGGGGGTGGGTGCTTGATGTTTATGAGGACAAGGGCCTCTTCTTGACAACCCTGGCCGTTGGTTGTCGGGGTCTGCGGGCAGGGGGCTTATCAGAATCTGGGAGCCCCCTTTAATAGGCGGTCCCCAAGATCCCGGCCCCCCACCCTATGTGAATGAGTATGGGGTACATTGTACCCCTACCCATTCACCTGGGAAAAAAAGTGTCAAAAATAAAACGCACTACACAGGTTTTTAAAGTAATTTATTAGGCAGCTCCAGGGGTCTCTTCCGACTTCTTCTTCGGCATCTTCTGCCTTCTCCGCTGATGTCTCCTCCCCTCTCCGGCTCTTCTCCACTCTCCCAGGTTCTTCTCTCTCTGTCTTCTGCCTGGTCTCCTCCGCTATCTTCTGCTCTTTTGCCCGCTCTTTTGCTCGCTCTTGCTCGGTCTTCTCCGCTGTCTTCTTCCCTTTTCTCTTCTTCCGATGTTGACACAGCGCTCTCTCCCGCTTTAGTGCGCGGTATGCCATTACTTATATTGGCATCCTCCTAGATAGTTGCTAGGATTACCGGTAGGTAGATTTCGTTTTGGCTTACTGTGTTCAGTGAAGCTGTGTTTTTGCTGTTAGGTAAATTTAGCTTGCGTCACTGTAATCAGTGTGCCTGCAATTGCTGTGTTAGGTAAATTTAGTTGTGCTCACTCTAATCAGTGTAGCTGCATGTGATTAGTTAGGCCTGTTTGGTGTTTCAGCTGTTGCTGGTTTGTTTCCTTTGCTTTCCAGAAAACAGTAGAATTCTCTGGAACATAGGTGTGAAGCAATGCAAATGGCAGCATTAATATTTATACAGCCCTGACCAGTCCCAGAGAGGGTGGCCCTGAAGGCTGCTGTGAGTCTGTTTTAACCACTCCAGCCCCGGAAGATTTGGCTGCTCAATGACCAGGCCATTTTTTGCGATATGGCACTGCATCGCTATAACTGACAAGTGCGACGCTGTACCCAAACAAAATTGATGTCCTTTTTTCCCCACAAATAAAGCTTTCTTTTGGTGGTATTTGATCACCTCTGTGGGTTTTATTTTTTGTGCTATAAACAAAAAAAGACCGACAATTTTGAAAAAAAACCCACTATTTTGTACTTTTTGCTATAATAAATATCCCCATTTAAAAAAAAAAAAAAAAAGCAATTTTTTTCCTCCGTTTAGGCCGATATGTATTCTTCTACATATTTTTGGTAATAAAAATCGCAATAAGCGTATATTGATTGGTTTGCGCAAAAGTTATAGCGTTTACAAACTATGGGATAGGTTTATGGCATTTTTATTATTATTATTATTTTTTTTACTAGTAATGGTGGTGATCTGCGATTTTTATCGGGACTGCGATATTATGGTGGACACATCGGACACTTTTGAAACATTTTTGGGACCATTCACATTTATACAGCGATCAGTGCTATAAAAATGCACTGATTACTGCGTAAATGTCACTGACAGGGAAGGGGTTAACACTAGGGGGCAATCAAGGGGTTAACTGTGTTCCCTCGTGTGTGTTCTAACTGTAGGGGGATGGGAGTGACTAGTGGAGATGACAGATCATTGTTCCTAGCTAGTAGGAACACACAATCAGTCTCGTCTCGCCTCTCCTCACAGAACAGGGATTTGTGCGTTTGCACCCACACACACACACACACACGTCCCTATTCTGGTTCTCATGCCCGCAATCACGTGTGGCCAACGGGCCGACGTACAGCTACGACGGCTCGCGGGAACGTGCCGACCTGCCGCAGTATAATGACGGTGGCTGGTCGGCAAGCGGTTAAATATTCTGAGAGACCGAGTTTCTGGATTTTTACCTTCAGGAGAAGATTAGTCTAACCTAAAGGGCTTGCTGCCCACTGGCAGTGCTGCCATGTGCTTGCTGTTTGTGAGGCCTCAGAAGGGTGACCTGAGGGCCTGGATGCTGAAGCTACAGAGAGCTGACTGAGGGGCTGTCTGCTGAAGATCCAGTCTGGTGTCACATGGATGTAGGAAGGAGGCTACCAACTGTCCCTGGACATTTTGTGAGTATAGGTTGCTGTGAGAGATCTTAGAGACTTTTGGGCTGCTGCCACCGCTATGGTGCTAGAGAGTCAACTGTGTGTGTGTGTGTGTAAAGGGGACATCGGCTGGTGTCCTGAAGAGCTCAGTCTATCATTTCTTGGTGAAGGGACTCTGCTCTGATTGCTCTAAGAAAGAAGTGTGTATAAAAAAAAAAACAAAGAAAAATTCCCAGCTGACTTACCAACCTGCCTGCAACAAACCAAATTGACCTTGTTTCATGTTAAAACCAGGGGTTTGGTTTGCACACATTTGCAAATACATCCTTAAAGCGGAGTTCCACCCACTTTTACAAGGTGGTCTTAAACTAAAGACCACTCCTCCACCCCTCGTTTTTGGATATCTATTTTTTTTCTTACCTTTTTAGAAAGAATAAATTTACTTCTGTCCTAGCCCAGCCGCGGCGCAGTACGTCACGTCCTCTTCTGCAACGAACCATCCTCCTTTTCCCCTGCTGCCTTCTGGGACCTGTGTGTGTCCCAGAAGATGAGCTGGCCATTCACAAAGCGCCGCGCGACTTCCGCAGCAGGAAACCGGCTGTGAAGCTTGAAGGCTCCAATGCCGGTTTCCCTTATTTGGAATGGCGGCACCTGCACCCGAGCTGGCGGATGAATCGGCCTTGGGGGGGCAACATCGCGGGCTCCCTGGACAGGCAAGTGTCCTTATTAAAAGTCAGTAGCTACAGTACTTGTAGCTGCTGACTTTAAAAAAAAAAAATAATTGCTGCAGGGCCACTTCACAGCCCCCCAGTGTACTGCAGTCCTAATTCTATAAAGATTTAGAGCCTTCAAAGTTGGCGCACAAATAAAATAATTGATAGAATAAGGGCAGGTATGACTGGAGGGAGCCTACCCCTCCTTAAATGTATAGAGGCGCCCTGGACACTCAGCAATAGCACAATGGCAGCGAAGGTGTCCAGTGCGCCCCCTCACCAAATAACCAACGGTACAAGCAAATGGCAACCACCCCAACCTATAACTGGCCTTTGCAGCGAGAAGCACATGGAAGGGTGATGACCGAATTGTCCTGTCTAACAATTCACGTTAAAACCAGCAGCTTGTGTGCTTTCAACTGGTTCTACCTCAAAGCCAAGTCCACAATTTGCTTATGCAAGGACTTCTGCTTCAGCTCTACAGAAGGAAGTTTACTGTCCTCAAATTGTACATACCGTATATACTCGAGTATAAGCCGACCCGAATATAAGCCGAGGCACCTAATTTTACCACATAAAACTGGGAAAACGTATTGACTTGTCCATGTGCATGCCTCACTGTGTCCATGTGCATGCCTCACTGTGTCCATGACTAGACTGACGTTTAACATGGGAGTCTATGGAAGGGGTGCCTGGCTTTGAAAAATCGGTGCTCCCCAGCTGTAGGTCCCCTAGACAACAAACTTTGCACACTTGTAGAGGAAGGGCTATATGTGTGCCAAGTTTGAGGTCCAGGGGACCTACGGCCGGCTGGTACCGGGTCCCCAAACCTGGAAGATCAGGAGCAAAAAGGTGACTCGAGTATAAGCCGAGGGGGGCATTTTCAGCACAAAAAAATGTGCTGAAAAACTCGGCTTATACTCAAGTATATACGGTAGTTCTTTTTGGAATATACCACTCAAATTCCCTAACCCTATCCAAGTTACCCTGAAAATAAAAACGCCAAAAGGAACACCCCTAGACTTGTTATTGAGCCAAAGAGCGAGTGTGATCATATGCCTGGCTGCAGGGCAATCGAATGGGAAAAGGAATCTGGGCAATTTTACAGCAGCTCCTATAGGGGTAGCACTGCCCTTAACTACTTGCTGACCAGCCCCCACAGTTGTACTGCGGCAGGTTGGTCCGGCTGCGCGAATCTCAGTCATTGTATGTCGGCCACTTTAAGAAGCTATAGGGGGCGTACGTGACGCCAGAGCCGATGCGCGTGGCCAGCGGCCGCGATGTCCATCGGCCACCTGCGATCGCTCCTCAGAGAGCCAAAACGGGGATCTGTTAATGTAAACAGACAGATCCCCGTTCTGACGAGAGTAGAAAGAGTGATCAGTAACGGCGATCTCTCTCCTCCAGTCACTACACTCCCCCCACAGTTAGAAACCCCTCCCTAGGGAACACTTAACCCTTTGATCGCCCCCTAGTGTTAACCCCTTTCCTGCCAGTGACATTTATACAATAATCAGTGGCTATTTTGAGTTCTGATCGCTGTAGAAATGTCAATGGTTCCAAAAAAGTGTCAAAAGTGTCCGATCTGTCCGCCGCAATGTCGTAGTCCCCCTAAAAATCGCAGATCACCTCCATTACTAGTAAAAAATAATTAAATAATAAAAAATGACATACATCTATCCCCTATTTTGTAGACGCTATAACGTTTGCGCAAACCAATCAATATACGCTTATTGAGAGTTATTACCAAAAATATGTAGAAGAATACATCTCAGACTAAACTGATGAAGAATTTATTTTTTTACACATTTTTGGGGGGATATTTATTATAGCAAAAAGTAAAAAAACATTGTTTTTTGTTTTTCAAAATCGGTGCTCTATTTTTGTTTATAGCGCTAAAAAGAAAAACCGCAGAGGTGATAAATTACCACCAAAAGAAAGCTCTATTTGTGGGAAAAAAAAGGACCTAAGTTTTGATCGTGATTGGGTACAAGGTCGTACGCCCGCGCAATTTGCAGTTAAAACGACACAGTGCCGTATTGCAAATAATTACCTGGTCATTAAGGGGGCAAATCCTTCCGGTCCTTAAGTGGTTAAAGTGTTTTTTTTTTATTTTATTATTATGATTGCACCCTCACCTTGTAAATCAACCCATTCAGTTTTTAATAGGCAAAACAGTTGTGGATTTATATTTATATATATATATATATATATATATATATATATATATATATATATATATATATATATATATATATAATAAAACATAAACCCCTTTTTTCCCAAGTTTCTTTAAAAGTGATCACATATCCTCTGTTCTCAGCTGCAAAAGCAGCTCAGAGAGCTAGTGGAGTATCAACAGCAGTACGCTAATCGTCCCAGTGAATGGCTGTGCAGTTGGAAGCGTGTCAGCACAAGTTTGGTAATTGGAGGAGAGCAGGCTGAGTTCCCAGCACAGCCAGAAAACTGACCACAGTGTGTTCTCATGCCTAGAGTAGTCAGATTTTAATCGGAAAGCAGAGGGATTGGCGGGAACACCAGGGATCTCACACAAAGGAAGCAATACAAAGAGTACAGGATACTTTCTCAAACACGTACATGGTACAGCAGACCTGTATTAGGAATATGAAATGTTGGGGTAACATATTACTTAATTATCCCTGCTTCTGCCCATGGGGCCTTGGCAAGGGTGACATCAGAGATATCTCGGGAAATGCAGAGTGGCCCATATTCTTGGTAGAAGACACTACTGCATTGTGCTGTAGCATCATCTTGTGAGATTTGCGGCACTCTACATTCCCTCTGAAGAGCCTTGACTTCACCCCCCCTGCAGCACAGAAGTCAGGGTGAAGGGTAAGTAAATTTTAACTAATTAATTTTTTTTTTTTAGCAGCCTTTAAGATGTTGGAGGGGACCCTAAAGCCCCGTACACACGATCGGTTGGACTGATGAAAACCGTCCGATGGATGGTTTTCATCAGACCAACCGATCGTGTATGGTACCCATCAGTCTTTTTTCCATCGGTTTTAAAAAATAGAACTTGTTTTAAAATTTTCCGATGGATAAAAAACCGATCGAAAACTCAGATCGTCTATGGGCAAGTCCATCGGATAAAAAACCCACGCATGCTCAGAATCAAGTCGACGCATGCTCAGAAGCATTGAACTTCATTTTTCTTGGCTCATCGGAGTGTTTTACGTCACCGCGTTTCGAACGGTTGGTTTTTTGACTGATGGTGTGTGGGCAAGACTGATGGAAAACAGTTTCATCGGATATCCGATGGACAAATCAATCGGACGAAAATCCATAGGTTATCCGATCGTGTGTACGGGGCTTTACTTAATAAGATGCACTTTTTTGGAGGGCCAGGTCTGCTTTAACTTGCATTTTTAGAAGGAAGCAAGCATTGGAAGCCTCCTGATTTCTCTAATGGCAGGTGTGGGTATAGGATTGTGTTTATGGAATTGTATTATTAATATAAATATATATATATATTAGGGCTGCAACTAACGATTATTTTCATAATCGATTAGTTGGCCGATTATTGTTTTGATTAATCGATTATTCGGTTAATAACCTAAAAAATAAAAAAAAGTAATTTTGCTACGATTTGCATATTTGCAATTTTTTGGGCCAATTTGTTGTTGGGCAGATTAGAAAAAACTACCGTATTTATCGGCGTATAACACGCACCCCAAGTTTAGGAGGGAATTTTAGGGAAAAAAACTTTTAGGAGGGAAGTTTAAGGAAAAAAAAAACCTTACATTTAAATGCAGCCTTACCAGTGTCCGTTGCAGCCTTGTCAGCAGTGTCCAGTGCAGCCTTGCCCCAGTGTCCAGTGCAGCCTTGCCCCAGTGTCCAGTGCAGCTTTACCCAGTGTCCAGTGCAGCCTTTGCCCAGTGCAGCCTTTGCCCAGTGTCCAGTGCAGCTTTGTCCAGTGCAGCCTTTGCCCAGTGTCCAGTGCAGCTTTGCCCAGTGTCCAGTGCAGCTTTGCCCAGTGTCCAGTGCAGCCTTTGCCCAGTGTCCAGTGCAGCTTTGTCCAGTGCAGCCTTTGCCCAGTGTCCAGTGCAGCTTTGCCCAGTGTCCAGTGCAGCCTTTGCTAAGTGCAGCCTTTGCCCAGTGTCCAGTGCAGCCTTGCCCCAGTTTTCAAAATTGGCGCCGCCGAGATCGCCGCAGAGACTGGGCGGAGCGGGGCGAACGCCGCCGAGAACGCAGGGACTGGGCGGAGCCGAGATACACATAGCCGAGTGTACTCGGCTATACTTGGCTTTTCTCGGCTTCGCTCACAGTCACGCCGAGTCCCGCCCTATGATGGACATATCACAGGTCCAATGGCGGGACTGGGCCTGACTGTGAGCAGAGCCGAGAAAAGCCGAGTATAGCTGAGTACACTCGGCTATGTGTATCTCGGCGGCGATCGCTGCGCTCCGCTCAGTCAGCGGAGATCGCCGGGATCAGTGGGTATCGGCGTATAACACGCACCCACTATTTTCCCCTGATTTTAAGGGGAAAAAAGTGCGTGTTATACGCCGATAAATACGGTAATTGCTGCAAAAACGCATTACATGATTTTCTGCAGCTTCTCCATTGAAGTATATTGAACCAAAAAAACAAAATGGCATTGTTTTCTGTTAAAAAAAAGTCCTTGCCCTTTCCAAATACGCAGAAGCTGAAAAAATCATGGATGTGAACGTGTCCCATAGGAAACCATGTAAATGAACTGTAGCGTGTTTCTGCAAAAAGCACCAAAAAACAGGAGTGACCCGGGCCTGAGATGTTTAGTAACATAATGGGGTTAAAAAAAACTAAAATTAGTACAAAAAGAGCAAATATTCTACTGTAAGGGGTTAATTTTTTACTGTGGGACAGTGTAAGTAATATTTACTGTAGCAATTTGCTCTTTTTGTACTATAAAGAGCTAATTTTAGTTCTTTTTTAACCCCATTATGTTACTGGCCGATTATTCGATTATGAAAATGGTAATCGATTAATTTCATAATCGATTAGTTGTCGATTAATCGATTAGTTGTTTCGGCCCTATATATATATATATATATATATATATATATATATATATATTTATTTTTTATTGGTTGAACTAGAGGGACTTGTTTCTTTTTTCAACCTGACTATGTAGCTATGTGTACTTTTAACAGCTCTTTCTTGCTGGCGGTCCTTCAGTCTTCTTTCTGGTTATATTTCAGGGGCTTCTGACCAGCGGTGTGGAGTTCGAGTCCCTCCCGGCTGCGCTTTCACTCCCTGCAGAGTCCGGCCTCTATCCAGTAACACTAGTGGGCGTGCCTACAACCACTGGCCAGATAACTGTCAATGGTGAGTATTTATTTACACTACATTCAGAAATCCACACGGCTTCAAAAGGGCTGAAAGTGAAAAATCAACTACCGGCTAGTGGTCAATTTATTGGAAAACGGTGTATGTTGCTCTTTTGCTACTTACTATAAAAAAAAAAAATATTTTAAAAGTTGAAGTTATCTAAAAAAAATTATTAGCTAGTCACATCACTTACCTTTAATAGACGTCCTACGTTGTTTCGGCTGCGGGATTCTGGAAAAATCTTCACTATAGGGAGGCCCCATCCTCTTCCTGTCTTTTGGCACATCATTGGTTAACAGATTTGGGTACTCAGGCAGAACCGCCGTACAGATGATCCAACATGGACACGCTTCCTCCTCCTCCTCCATTGAGAAAAGTTCTTCATTTGTTATTATAATAAGATATACCGTATACACTCGAGTATAAGCCGACCCGAATATAAGCCGAGGCACCTAATTTTACCACAAAAAACTGGGAAAACGTATTGACTCGAGTATAAGCCTAGGGTGCCCATCTGCATGCCTCACTGTGGTTCACTTTGCCACACTGTGTTCATGTGCATGCCTCATTGTGCCCATGCCTCACTGTGCCCATGCCTCACTGTGCCCATGCCTCACTGTGCCCATGCCTCACTGTGCCTCACTGTGTCCATGCCTCACTGTGCCCATGCCCTCACTTTGTCCATGACTTGACTTACGTTTAACATGGGAGTATATGGAAGGGGTGCCCGGCTTTGAAAAATCGGTGCTCCCCGGCTGTAGGTCCCCCAGACAAAAAACTTTGCACACTTGTAGAGGAGAACTGGGCCTACAAGTCTCGGGTGCAGGGGACCTACGACCGGCCGTTATCGGGTCCCCAAATTTACCAGAGAAATCACCATTTAACATTGGAGTCAATGGAAGGGGGGGGGGTGCCGGCTTTGAAAAATCGGTGCTCCCCGGCCGTAGGTCCCCCGGACAACAAACTTTTCACACTTGTAGAGGAAGAGTGTGGCTATATTTGTGCCACGATTGGGGTCCAGGAGACCTACGACCGGCCGGTACCGGGTCCCCAAATCCGAGAGATCAGGCGCTAAAAGGTGACTCGAGTATAAGCCGAGGGGGACATTTTCAGCACAAAAAAATGTAATGAAAAACTCAGCTTATACTCGAGTATATACTGTATGTGATGCTAACTCAATAAATGTGAATAGAATAATGCATAAACAAATCAAAAAAATCTATATAATGAATTCCACTTCAAGTCAATAATCAGTGTAAAAAGTGCATGTGCAATTGATTAAATATGTAAAACTTCAAGTCCATAAATAAAAATCCAAAATGCATAAATGTGTAGAAAAGAGCATGTGCACACAGAATCTTCAATGTCAGCGAGACGTGCAGTAAAAAGTGCAATAATCAAAATTACAAATAGGCTTCAATTCTTAATGTCCAGTCACAATCTCCTCCACCGTCCATCCGTAATCCACCACAAGTGTGCCCCAGCCTCTCACCTCAAGTAAAGACCACAACTGGTCTAATGGCGCTTCAGGTAGATAAAAATCATGAGGATACTATCCGATTCCCAATTTTCTGCTTGGAGTGTCAGACACGGTTGAGGTATGCAGTAATGGCGGTGGATAGGAACAACCAGTGTTCTCTTTCTATGTTAAATATGTCCCCCTTAGACTCCTCCACTCTCCTCCATTTACAACTCATAGAAGATAAAGGAAATCTCCATAGTGTAGTATTTCAATAAAATCTAATTTATTTGACAGCAGAAACTTACATATAAAATTGGAATTATCAGCATCGATCTATTCCAAAATATCCGCGACCGGAAGTAGAACGTCACCCGGCTCCTTCCCGAGCCGGGTGATGTTCTACTTCTGGTCGTGACCAAGACCGGAAGTTTTTGAATAGATCGATAATTTCAATCTATTTATCTATCTATTTATTTGTTCTATTTATTAATTTCCAACTTTCAGTTTATTAATGTGTCCCTGGCAAAGGGGCATTGTGCTGGGAGGTGTCAATGAACAGATTTTGGGTGGGAAGGGGTTAATGATTACTTTCCGCCTCCATTTTAAGCACTCGGGCTCTCAAAACCGGGAAACGATTGAAGCCACACAAGGCAATTTTCTGTCGCCCTTTCAGCTTTTTGAAATCATATTTTTAACCAAAATTACTATATATAAAATTGCTGCCCATACACGTGCCAATTTTGGAAGCTTTGAAAACACCACTGTGCCAACCGAAACATACCTTCTATCAATTCCTATCCCATTTATGTTACTCAATAGCAGAAAATATTAAGTGACAGGTCACTGTGCACTATTCATTTCTATGCTGTCATTTTTATTCCATCTGAAGCTGTTTTATTTTCATTTTACATGATTTATATCGACCTCCCCTCGAAAAGTAAGGGCTGTACTGAAAGTAATGCAAAAGTGGGCATTTTTTTTATTGACCTACATTCGTCGTTCAATTGTCACAAGTAGTAACTCTTCCTCTATAGTAACTTTTCTTTTTCATTGCAGGTAAATAAAGGATTCCAAGCATAAGCAAGGTGCCGTCATTAAATTCTCAATGAAGGAGGGATTCAGGCTGTCCAACATTCAGAGAAGACTACAGAATGTGTACGGAGATGACACCATTGATGAGCAAGGTTGACACTAGTCAATGGTGTCATCTCCATTCTGTAGCCTTCTGTGGATCAATAGAAAAATGACTTAAGGGACCCCAAAACCCAAAAGACCGAAACAGAAAAAGAAGGGCAGTAGGACTATTGCAGTACAAGATGAGTTAGGTAAACTCACAAAGAGTAGGTATAATAAAAATTATAGATTTATTAACAAGTAGGTCCTGGGACCCGGCGTCCATCACCGTGATGGACGCCGGGTCCCAGGACATACTAAGCTCTACCAAGCTTTAAGTTACCACTGGCTACTGCATTGTGAGGCCTCTATGGGATCATTACCATTGACCCCTATCTATTAACAATAAGTAATATCACCATTCACCACGTTCTGAAGCACCAGTGTTTACTGGGTCTCTGGTTTTGGGACCCCCTACTTTTGTTTTGTACCCCTACAGTTGATAGGTCCATCTTCGCATCCGTCCCCCTTGGCCGCCGCGGGAGACTCCCCTCGGTGGCTCTGGCACTTGAGCTAACTGGATTCACGTTTTTAGAAACTTCTCCTGAGGAAGCGATACAGTCGCGAAACTAGTAGAGAACCCCTTTCGTGACCCCTACCTCCACCGTGATCTCCCCCAAGGGGATCATCATTTCTCGGTGACACGTATGGTTTGTCACGATGTTTGTATTGTATTTTATTGTCTGTTTGATGTTGTTTATTTTTGATACCATGTTAATAAATCTATAATTTTTATTATACCTACTCTTTGTGAGTTTACCTACTCATCTTGTACCGCCATAGTCCTACTGCCCTTCTTTTTCTGTTTTGGTCTTTCGGGTTTTGGGGTCCCTTAAGTCCTATTTCTATTCAATACTTTTTAGGATGATGGTACCACTGTTAACAAGATTATACGTTCTTTACTAAAGAGGCCAACAATTGAGCCTTCTGTGCATCTTGGGCAGTCTTCACCCTTCTTTTATTAAGAACTCAATAATTTGCTTCTGCTTGCAATCCATTATTTACCTGCAATAAAAAAAAAAGGAAGCGTTATTATACAGGAAGAATGACTCTACCAACATGTGAAATTTGAACGGCCTGTATAAGTTATTAAAAAAGTTGTGCCCATATATGCATTACTTTTGGTACAACCCTCATAATAAACATACATATCCCTTTTCTAAAGGTCGGCCAGATGATGTCATGGGTCCTTCATCTTCTCCTCCAGCAGTGCTGGTGGGAAGCTCTTGCTGTTGCACTGAATACTGCTTATCTAATGAGGCGCGAGCACCATTTAGTGCAATAATACCATACGTAATGACGCCTCCCCAGGGGGTGGGTCCTTGACAGCCAGGGCTTAGAGAAATTGGGCTAAATGGCACTGGGAGTCATTTAACTGGGAAGGCTGAGAACATCTAGTGGCAGAAAGAATATACTACAGGGGGGCAAACAGAAAAAACATGCAATTATAATAGCTATAATACCGTACGTAATGCCGCCTCCCCAAGGGGTGGGTCCTTGACAGCCAGGGCTCAGAGAAATTGGGCTAAATGACACTGGGCGTCATTTAACCAGGAAGACTAAGGACATCTAGTGGCAAAATATACTACATATTCAGCAGCTCTTTCTCTGCTCTACACTAGGAAGTACCCTTGATTTGCCTCTCTCTACAAATTCTGGTTTCCTGGATGTCTCTGACTTCAGTACTTTGCAGGTCCCTGATATAGAACGAGGTTGAAAGTCAACTAGAAGTCAGAACTCTTGATCTGCATTTTTGTTTTAGGTCAGTCAGTGCCCTATTGAAGCCATCGGATCAGCATGACAATCAGGCAAATGTCATTTTCAGTAGGAGAGGTCAGGGTGTAAGTGGGAACTCTCATGAGGACCCTGATTTAAGGCGGCTCTGATGGGGACCATGATGTAAGGGGGGACTTTGATGAGGACCATGATGTAAGGGGGGACTTTGATGAGGACCATGATGTAAGGGGGAACTCTGATGGGGACCCTGATGTAAGGGGTAGAAAAATGTATAAAAAGTGTAGTGAAACTTACAGTGCCTTAAAGAAGTATTCATACCCCTTGACATTTTCCACATTTTGTCATGTCACAACCAAAAATGTAAATGTATTTTATTGGGATTTTATGTGATAGACCAACACAAAGTGGCACATAATTGTGAAGTGGAAGGAAAATGATAAATGGTTTTCAATTTTTTTTACAAATAAATATGTGAAAAATGTGGCTTTTATTTGTATTCAGCCCCCTTTAATAGAGTCCACCTGGACTTAAGAAGCCCAATCATAGGGCACAACGCGTATAGGGAGGAGCCAAGCCTGTGACATCAAGCCGCTTTCAATACCCGTTAGTTAAGTCGGTGTATGTTATGTACTTGGATGCGCTTTTCTGACCTGTTTTTAGTAAGTGTAATTCTTTGTAAAATAAAGTAGTTTTAGCAGAGTACACTTTTTTTGTGCATTATGTTTTCCATATTACTTGGCTATGGAGATGTAAACTGTAAGGAAGAGTTTTAAAGTTTCCAGGTTGAGGGAGGGGAGGAGGAGTGGAGTATCGTTGTCTCTTTATGTATGCTGGGACCTTGGAGGACTTTTTGACCATTAAGGAAGACATTTGGGTGTTCATGTCGCTTTTGAAGACCTATACTGTATAGCTATGCTGAGAACTGTGAGTGTGAAGTTTGTGGGACTTTCACAGATTATAGCACTATTTGAATGTAGTTTGATATTCTACATGTGTTATTTAAAGTGGTATCTCACTTTGTTTTATTTATATATATATATATATATATATATAAATACACAGTATAGATACATATTTTTATATATACCGTAGTCACTTATCAATTTGTGTGTAATATACGTTTTTAAACATTTTTTATTGAATACATATGGTGGGAGAAATCACTATTTAGTGTTTAGCTAGCAACTTGTGATTTTGTAAGCACTTTTATTGTTCTTTATTTTATGTTTATGCGATTGCGCTGATTGATTTATTTTGATTTATTGATGTAAGTGGGACTCTGAAGGTAAGACTTTGATGGGGACCATGATCTAAGGGGAGACTTTGATGGGAACCCTGATGTAGGGGGAGACCTTGATGGGAACCCTGATTCAGGGGGAGACTTTGATGGGGACCCTGATGTAAGGAGAGACTTTGATGGGAACCCTGATGTAGGGGGAGACCTTGATGGGAACCCTGATGTAGGGGGAGACCTTGACGGGATCCCTGATGTAAGGGGAGACTTTGATGGGACCCTGATGTAGGGGGAGACCTTGATGGGAACCCTGATGTAGGGGGAGACTTTGATGGGGACCCTGATGTAAGGAGAGACTTTGATGGGAACCCTGATGTAAGGGGAGACTTTGATAGGAACTCTGATGTAAGGGGAGACTTTTTTTTTTTTTAAAGGGTACATTTTATTGTACATATCAGCAGTATCTTACATTGACATATTACAGTACACATTTTCGTACATTATAATTTGCTTACATCGTCAAAATCAACATCTTACACTTGCAGCATGTTTTTAGAGAACAGATATGAAAACAAAACAACCAAAACAAAAGTAAAAATTTGTCCATAAACATTCACTATTAGACAATATCAGTATTAGGACTCCCGCTCCTCTCCCATGTCTCCTCCATTGTCTATGACATTCTATCGACTTATCACCTGGTGAACCTGGATACTTCCCCACTTATCTCCAACCATAACATGTTTATTATCATTTATTACACCTCCACTTCTGATACTTTAATCATCCATCCCGTCCACACTTTATCCATCTCGCCCACACTTTTAGGCGGAGACTTTGATGGGAACCCTGATGTAAGGGGAGATTTTGATAGGGACCCTGATGTAAGGGGAGACTTTGATGGGAACCCTGATGTAGGGGGAGACTTTGATGGGAACCCTGATGTAAGGAGAGACTTTGACGGGGACCCTGATGTAAGGGGGGACTTTGATGGGGACCCTGATGTAAGAGGAGTCTTTGATGGGGACCCTGATGTAAGTGGGGACTTTGATGGGGACCCTGATGTAAGGGGGGACTTTGATGGGGACCCTGATGTAAGAGGAGTCTTTGATGGGGACCCTGATGTAAGTGGGGACTTTGATGGGGACCCTGACATAAGGGGGAACTCTGATAGAAACAATTATGTTAGGGGGACTCTGACAGGACTTAAGTAATATGAGGTTGGTAAGAAGGGATCCGAGCAATAGAAACCGTACATATGTTGGACAGGAAGTGTCCGGTACCACATCCTATATCAATAATTGCAGAAAGACACTACCCTAACCATATAAAACTATTAGGACTTTGACAGTACCACAAGTCAGTGTAAATAAAAGTAACACGTTTTTGTTTGTACAAATGTTAAAAAACCTATATTGTTTAAAATCAGACATACATGTCACACCCTTAGTGCATATACACCTGCCATCTCATACAGACATTATATGATGTTCTTCCCCATGATCTGTATCCTGAGTGAGGTATAAATTGCTTGCTATTTCTTCGATGCGTTTCATGGGTCATAGGTCCGCTTGTGGAATGTGATAGGAACCTTGATGTAAGGAGCATTCTTATGGGGACTCTGATGAGGACCATGATGTAAGAAGGGATCTGATGGGGGCTCTTATGGGGACCATGATGTAAGGAGGGCTCAGCTTGGGGACCATGATGCATGGGGAGCTCAGTTGGGGGGCCCTTATGGGGACCATGATTTAAGGGGGGCTCTGATGGTGGGGGGCTCTTATGGGGACCATGATGTATGAGGGCACTTATGGGGATCATGATTAAGGGGGGATCTGATGGGGGGGCTCATAAGGGGACCATGATGTAAGGGGGGCTCATATGGGGACCAATATGTACAGGGGGGCTCTGATAGGGGGACTCTTAGGGGGGCCATGATGTAAGGGAGGCTCAGATGGGGGGCTCTTATGGGGACCATGATGTAAGGGGGACTCTGATGGGCGGTTCTTTTGGGGACCATGATGTAAGGGGGCTCTCCCAGGGACTATGATGTAAAGGAAACTCTGATGGTGGGCTCTTATGGGGCCATGAAGTATTGGGGGCTTTTATGGACACAATGATGTAAGGGGGGCTCAGGTGGGGGGCCCTTATGGGGACCATGATGTAAGGGAGACTCTGAAGGGGGGTCTTATGGGGACCATGAAGTATTGGGGCTCTTTTGGGGGCTTTTATGGGCACAATGATGTAAGGGGGGATGGGAGCTCTTATGGGGACCATGATTTAAGGGGGGATCTGATGGGGGGGCTCTTATAGGGACCATGATGTAAGGGAGGCTCATATGGGGGGCTCTTATGGGGACCATGATGTAAGAGGGACTCTGATGGGCGGCTCTTCTGGGGACCATGATGTAAGGGAGACTCATATGGGGGGCTCTTATGGGGACCATGAAGTATTGGGGGCTCTTTTGGGGGCTTTTATGGGCAGAATGATAAAAAGGGGACTCTGAAGGGGATCCTAATATAAAGACAACTGGTGGGGGCCATGATGTAAGGAGGACTTTTTATGGGGAGCCTGAAAGGGAACTTGATGCAAGGGGGGCTCTGATGGGGTTTTAGACTTTTTCCGGCCGCTAATGATTTTAAAATATACTATTTGTCCCTCATACTGAAAAGTTTGGAGACCCCAGTCGGAGGATTGATTTGCATGGCTTCACCCATTATCCTAAAATAATGCCCCTTTTGTTCTTGATCATACAGTACATCAGTGGTTCTCAATAACAGAACACAACAAATCCTGCACACAAGTGGATCATCCAGCAGTAAATCTTTCACGCTGGTAACACCGGCTTTGCAGCCCTTCATGGACAGGGATGTCCTAATGGCAAATAGAAGAAGAGAATCAAGGGCGCACTAGCCTGGTGTATTATCTTTGGGATAGATTTTATTAAAAAGAAAACATCAATACTACTCACAAGTGTAGCAGAGAAAATCGCAGTACAATGATGTCTCATGTAGATGGCAGCTGAAGGTAGAGCTCGGAAACCACACTCCACAGAATCACTGAGGATAAAATCAGGGCCACTGCCGGCTTACGCGTTTCGAAGTTCAAAGCTTCTTCCTCAGAGCCCAGCAGGCCAGACCTTGTTTCTCTTCCTCAGTGGTTCTCAACTCTGTACCCCCAACAGGCCATGGTTGCAGGTTTTCCTTTATCTTGCACAGGTGCTTTAAATCGGAGTCAATGGCTTGGTATTTTGGACAGCTATTTTATCCAAGAGAAATTCCCAAAACATGGCCTGTTGGGGGTACTTGAGGGGCAGGGTTGAGAACCACTGCAGTACAGGACAGCGGCGTAGTCTCAGAGGATCAGGCAGTAACATATCACCCAGTCACCTACAGTAGAACTATGCCGGTGTCCTGCACTGGTCTCCATGAAATAGATTTTACAGGTAAGCCAAAACTCTTTTATTTTTGGATCTTTGATGGAAGTGAGACCTACCAACACCTTATGTTTTAAGAACTTGCTACAATGTAAAACATAAAAACAGTTTTTTTTTTTTTTAAAGGTGTTCTGGGATCTTATTAAAATTTCCCATTTAAAAATAAAAACAAATAGTGCGGTGCCCGCGGACCTGTGAATGCTGTCGGCGATATTAATATCTACGGAGCGGCGCCCTGCTCCGTACTCATCGCACTTCTATAATTGCCGATTACATCAACCTTTTCCTGTATTTTGGGACTTGGAAGACTGATCTTCACCCCGCCCTCCCCCTACCCCAGTTTGCTTTTCTTTTTTTTTTTTTTATAAAGTCATTTCAGATTTCCTGTTTACAGCAAGCCTCTAAAAAGAGAGCCGATCCGTCACGGTGACAGCGGCTTTAATTAAAACCCCCAAATATACATTTACACTCAAATATATCAAGACGTCTGACGTCTGTAATGCTGCTTTTAATGGGGGAGCTGAATTTTCCATTACTTCCTTTGAGTTAATGTCCTTTAAAGTTTGTCAGTCGGAGATGATCATTTAGACTCGAATGTTCCCGAGTTTTACAAGTTAAACAAACTTTTTATGCTGTGTATGTTCTGATCTGAACTGATCTGAACTCCAGCCTCCAGTCTTGCACAGTTGTAGCGGCTCCCCTCCTGGACTGAAATGGCTTACTCTGATTTCACTGCACGCTGTGAGCTTCACACAATGTGCATTAGAAGCTGTAACCAGTTAGATGGAGCCTGCCTCATTGCCTGGCTGGAGGACATCCAGCATCATCTAGTCTTTCCTCCTCAGCCTGACTATATATAACTGAAATGAGGTACTTGCTCTCTTGTTAGACCCAGCGGGGATCTGGCTCCTGACATTTGTTTTGTGGTTGTGTTAATGGTGGGCTGTTGTTACAGGTTATCACACATCTGTATTTGGAGTGTACAGCGACTGTCTTCTTGACAACCTCCCGGGACTGAAGAATAACGGATGTACAGTGGACGTGATCCCGGCTCTGCCCCGGCTACAGATCAGCACCTCCCTCCCCAGGTGAGCCCTGCATGCTCCATGTGCATGTCCCTCTATAGTTTGTACTTGTCCAGAGCACAAAGTGTCATTTCTATCTGCTGCCTCTATGCTCAGCATGAATTACTTTTGCATTTAGGGCCAGTTCACACCAGACGCAGTTCAGTTCAGTTCCGTGTGCTTTTTTTCTGCACAAAATGTATGCACAGTGTTTTCCATGTATTCCAATGGCTCTAGTTGGCTTTAGTTCACACAATGCAGTCAGTTTCCGGTCAGTTTCTGCACCGGAAACTGACCGGAAACTGACTGCATGGTGTGAACTAGAGACAACAAGAGCCTTTGGAATACATGGAAAACACTGTGCATGCATTTTTAGTGCAGAATAAATGCGCACGGAACTGAACGGAACTGCATCTGGTGTGAACTGGCCCTTAAGTTTTCCTGACACCAAGAGATCTCCAGTACACAGCCTGTGATTGACAGCCTCATCTCTATTCTTGTGCGCTGTGTGAAGCGGGGTGGTGTCCCTTTCTTCCAATCAGCTCTCACTTAGCTCTGCAGATAGCAACTTTAGATCCCTGCCCCCCGATGTCTGAAAGCTTAGACAAGCTGTGTGAATTCTGCACTTTGAACGGCCGTAGAGAGGAGAGGGCTGCAGATAAATGGGTACAACTTATGTAGGAGGTTTTTCTTCCCTGTGTATCATCTGAGCATAGTCAATTTACTTGGTGTATATATAAGGGGTTACATCCAGCTGCAAAGGAAGCGGACAGAGGTGTACACTTAACACAGCAAGAATTAAACCCCCCTTTGCGTTCAGTGGGCACTTCTAATGAATGGGTTCACGCTGCAACCGCCTCTCAAGTGTTGCAGTGCAGTGATGCAGCATTTTCCGGGTTAAGACTGGGTTCACACTGGTACGACACGACAGTCAAACGACTGTGGATCCGACTTTGCCCTGCGATTTGAAGTCCAACTTCAGTGAACGGGGATCCGACTTTGATCCCGACACGACATGTTGATGAGGATAAGGACCTCTTCCCGAAAACCCTGGCCGGTGGTTGTCTGGGTCTGCGGGCGGGGAGCTTATCGGAATCTGAAAGCCCCCTTTAATAAGGGGGCCCCCAGATCCTACCCCCCCACCCTATGAAAATGAGGATGGTATGGTCCAGGAGGGGGTGGGGCGCTTGTTCCTCCCCACCCCCTTTCCTGACCTGCCGGTCTGCGTGCTTGGATAAGGGTCTGGTATGGATTTTGGGGGGGACCCCACTCTGTTTTTTTGGCGTGGGGGTTCCCCTTAAAATTCTTAGCAGACCTAATGGTCTGGTATGGTCTTGGAGGTGGACCCTATGCCGTTTAAAAAAAAAATGTAATTATTTTGGCGTGGGGTTTCTCTTCAAGATCATCAGAGCACAAGTCGCATGCCAAAGTCGGATCAGCTAAGACGACGATCCGACTTTGATCTGGCTTTAATGATATTCAATGGGCTGAAGTAGGGTCAAAGTCGGACAAAAGTAGTGCAGGGAGCATTTTCAAAGTCGGACTGACTTGTGTTGGACCAGTTAAGACGGCTCCCATAGGGAATCATTGATTTACACATGCCGCATGAGCTCCCAATGTCGGAGCGTTTGTAGTACCAGTGTGAACCCAGCCTAAAACAGGAGGTGAGGAGGCAACATATTGCTTTATTATATGAGAGGGGGACCAGGGAAGGTAAAATACACTGCTCAAAAAAATGAAAGGAACACTTTGGAATCAGAACTCCTGGGATATTAATCTGGTCAGTTAAGTAGCAGAGGGGGAGGGGTGTATACAGAGGGAGGTTGTTAATCAGTTTCAGCTGCTTTGCTGTTAATTAAAATTAACAACAGGTGCACTAGATGGGCAACAATGAGACGACCTCCAAAACAGGAAGGGTTTTTCAGGTGGAAGTGTCTGACATTTGTTTTCCCTACTCATCTTTTCTGACTGTTTTTCACTAGTTTTGCATTTGGCTAGGGTCAGTGTCACTACTGGTAGCACGAGGCGATACTTGGACCCTATAAAGGTTGCACAGGCAGTCCAACTCCTCCAGGATAGCACATCAATACGTGTCATTGCTAGAAGGTTTGCTGTGTCTCCCAGCACAGTCTCAAAAGCATGTTGGAGATTCCAGGAGACAGACAGTTACTCTAGGAGAGCTGGACAGAGCCGTAGAAGGTCCTTAACCCATCAGCAGGACCGGTATCTGCTTATTTGTGCAAGGAGGAGCAGGATGAGCACTACAAGAGCCCTACAAAATGACCTCCAGAAGGCCACTGGTGTGAATGTCTCTGACCAAACAATCAGAAACAGACTTCATGGGGGTGGCCTGAGGGGTCGACGTCCTCTAGTGTGCTCTGTGCTCACTGCCGGATACTGTGGAGCTCGATTGGCATTTTCCATTGAATACCATAATTGGCAGGTCCGCCACTGGTGTCCCATGCTTTTCACAGATGAGAGCAGGTTCACCCTGAGCATATGTGACAGACGTGAAAGGGTCTGGAAAAGCCACGGAGAATGTTCTGCTGCCTGTAACATTGTTCAGCATGACCGGTTTGGTGGTGGGTCAGTAATGGTCTGGGGAGGCATCTCCATGGAGGGACGCACAGACCTCTACAGGCTAGACAATGGCATCCTGACTGCCATTAGGTATCGGGATGAAATCCTTGGACCCTATGGCAGACCCTACGCTGGTGCAGTGGGTCCTGGATTCCTCCTGGTGCACAACAATGCCCGGCCTCATGTGGCGAGAGCATGCAGCCAGTTCCTGGAGGATGAAAAAATTGATAACATTGAATGGCTCCCACGCTCACCTGACCTAAATCCAATAGAACACCTCTGGGACATTATGTTTGGGTCCATCCGGTGCCGCCAGGTCTCACCTCAGTCTGTTCAGGAGCTCAGTGATGCTCTGGTGCAGATCTGGGAGGAAATAACCCAGGACACCGTCCGTCGTCTCATTAGGAGCATGCCCCGACGTTGTCAGGAATGCATTCAAGCACTTGGGGGCCATACAAACTACTGATGACTACTGATTGAGTTGTTGCAAAGAAATTTCAGCAAAATGGACTAGCTTGCTGCATAATTTTTTCACTTAGATTTTTGGGGTGTCTTTGAATTCAGCCCTCTGTAGGGGGAAAATTTTCATTTCCATCAAATGATGTGCCATCCTTTTATTCCTAACACATTACCCCGTCCATATCAGTATAGATATCCAGCATGAGATTTTGCCCCGTTGAGATCTGATGTGTTTTTAAAGTGTTCCTTTAATTTTTTTGAGCAGTCTATAAGCAGAACTTAGGATTCAGCTTCTGTTTTAATAAATGGCTCTGATGTAAAGCAATTAGAAATGTGATTGGCACTGTATGTCCTGACATATACATTGGTACTTCTGTCACTCTAGGTCAGCTCATGCTTTGCAGCCATCCACTGATGATGTGTCCGCCCACGTCTCTGTCCAGCTCTACAACGGGGAGACACAGAAGGTCCTCATAAAACTAGAGAACATTGGCACCGAGCCGCTGGAGACATTGGAGGTCTCCTCGAAGATTATCAATAATAAAGGTAGGTTCGAAAGTGTGTTTTAAAAAGACAACTGTCTTCTATTTGCCATTCCATCATCCAATGAGAGTGCTCTTACAGGCCACTGAGGTGCTCTCATTGGACAACGAAAAGGCAGGTGGCAGGGCATCGCTATGAAGTCAGGAAATAAAAACGAATTAGCCGCTAAGATTGCTTTCTTTATCGTACACCACGGGACACAGAGCTAGTCATTACATAATGGGTTAAGGGTCACCAGCGGTGATTGGACACTGGCACAACCAATGGAAGACAGTTCCCCTCCATATAACCCCTCCCATCAGGGAAGTACCTCAGTTTTTTCGCCAGTGTCGAAAGGTGTTGGACGCGTTAGGAGGTGCTAAAGGAAAGCTCTACCAAAGAGACCCTCTGGGGGTAAAAGAGCTATGCTTTCGGATCCATCCAAGACGCCTACAAATGAGCTGAATCTGGATGGGATCCGGGCCTCATCCATGAGGCGTCGCCTGTAATGTCTCTCTTCGGAGGACTGGGCTCTAAGATCCAGCACTTTCGCTATTTCGCTATAAAGTCCTGGTAAGAGTCTTGTACAAGGCCCAGGGGAGAGGTATCCTTTAAATAGGAACCCATATCCCTGAAGGTTGGCACACATAGCCCACCGTGAAGGGTGAAGTTTGGTATCTGTCTGAAAACTTTCAGCAGAAAAACCTGCGGCGTTGGATAAGGTGAGATTAGAAGGTCCATAACTAGGTTGGGACCTTTTTCAAAAAGTGGATGTCTTCTTTTTTTCCACCACTGGGGGGAGTAAAGAGCTGAATATACTCACCTCACTCTGTTCAGTGTCGGCTTCGGCGAAGTACACTGCTCGTCACCTCCGCTGCTGAGCTTGCTTGAGCACCCCGCTCCTCCTTCCGGTGGCCGATACAGACACCTGCAGATGCAGGTAAGTGGGGACAGGGGCTGATGAGAGTCCTCTCTCACTATGGCCACCACCATAGCGCTAAAGGCCGCGCGCAGCGCGCGGGAGCGCGCTTTATCGGAGGGGGGGGGGGGGGGGCCGAGGCGTGCGCGGGCACGTGGCGCGCGCAGGCACAGAAACGGCGCCAAATTTAAAAGACTGTCAGTGTAAAAAGCACTGCAGCAGCAAGCAAGCTCGTTAGTTCTCTTGTTCCTGGCAGAGAAACACAGCAGCTATACAGGGACGTAAGACTCCATGTGGTTGGATTGGGTACTTCCTAGAAGACATCCATGTTATGCATAGTTATGTGTTAAAAGTTGCATACTTAATGTATTTGCTAAACTGAACACGGTAGTATATGCATTTAGGTACCTTGTATTTTGTCTAAACAGTAAGTCTTCCAGGGGAAGTAATGCGGACAAAAAGAGATAAAAGAGCACCGCCGCCTGAGACAGGGGGCTCTAGCTGTGCTGACTCGGTACCTTCCTCTCCTGTGTTGCCAAAAGCACCTGTACAGGATGAGCCATTACCTCTGTCAGGTATGGCGGCTTCCCCAGTGAAGCCTGGGCCTGCATATGTCACTGAGGACACTTTATCAGCTGCCCTAAATAATCTGGAGGAGAAAATTGCTACTTTAATCGCTAAATCCTCTAAAAAGGACAATAAGCGAAGCAGATCTCCTCCAGTATTGGACCTCCCTTCAGAAGTACCTGAGGAGGAGGAGGATGAGGAGGAGGCTACATCAGCAGAGGATGAGGAGTCAGACGGATCAGGGATATCGGATGAGCCTTTTTCGGTATCCCAGATTTTAAAGTCACAGGTGCAATGCTATGCAGGAGCCGTGCGAGCTGCATTTAGGTTACCCTCTTTGGAGGTAACAGAATCACCTGTCTCCTCCCTAGGATCATTAAGATCCCTGCAAGGTGCATGCTCCTTCCCGGTTCATCCGTTACTAGAGGATCTATTGTACGCAGACTGGCAACATCCAGATAAGCGTTTTTCACCTCCAAAAAAGTTTAACATTCTTTATCCTATGGAGGAAAATTTTTTAAAGAAATGGAGCCTGCCTACGGTAGATGCGGCTATTTCTTGTGTAAATAAAAACCTGACATGTCCAGTGGATAATGTACAAGTGTTTAAAGATCCTTCTGAGAAGAAGTTGGAATCCTTACTGAAATCCTCCTTCCTTTTGGCCGGCTCAATTATCCAACCTGCAGTAGCAGCAGTCGGTATGTGTCAGGTCGTCAGCCAACAGGTAAAGCAGGGGCTGAAGGAGCTGCCTTCAGAGCAGGCTAAAAATTGGGAGAATTTACCTAAAGCCTTATGCTTCACAGTGGATGCCATGAGAGATTCTATCATACAGGCATCACGCCTTACACTCCAGCTGGTACAGATGCGCAGAGTACTTTGGCTTAAGCATTGGTCAGCGGAAGCCCCATGCAAAAAGTTGTTGGCAAGTTTCCCGTTCCATGGCGAACGCCTTTTTGGGGAAGATTTAGAAAGATATATCCAAAAGATATCAAGTGGTAAAACGACACTTTTACCTGAGAGAAAGAAAAACAAGAGACCTTGTTTTAAACACACTCTCTCCCCAGCTCCCGGGGAATCGGACTCCAGCCAGTGGCAACGGCCTTTTCAGCCGCCCAAAAAAGCCAAAGAACAGGCTCAGAAGAACAAGAAGCCGTGGGGTTCAAGAGCTAATAAGCAAGCCCCCAAAACCTCTCATTGAAGGGGCGCCCCCGCTCGGCCGAGTGGGGGGAAGGCTTCGTCAGTTCTCAGCGACTTGGCGGACAGAAACCCAGGACAAATGGGTGGTATCCACAATATCCTCAGGGTACAGACTGGAATTTCGAGAGATCCCATCTTCTCAATTCCGAAGTTCAAGACTCTCCAAGGATCCACAAAAAAGAGGATCCTTCTTCAAAGGTTTGAATCACTTAATAGCTCAAGGTGTGGTTACAGAGGTACCCCAAAAGGAGCAAGGTTCAGGTTTTTACTCAAACCTCTTTGTGATTCCAAAACCGAACGGAGAAGTCAGACCCATCCTGGATCTAAAAAATCTAAACCAGTTTCTGAACGTTCGCCATTTTCGAATGGAAACGATTCGATCCGTGGTCGCTACTTTAAAAGGCGGAGAATTCATTGCGTCCATAGATATCAAAGACGCATATCTACACATACCAATCCTCCCCGCTCACCAAAGATTCCTAAGGTTTGCGGTAGAAGATCGCCACTTTCAATTTGTGGCCCTGCCATTTGGTGTAGCCACCGCGCCCAGAGTATTCACAAAGGTGCTAGCTCCTCTGTTAGCAAACCTAAGAACACGGGGCATTGCGGTAACAGCCTATCTAGACGATCTACTATTAATAGATCAGTCAAAGGAGGGATTGGATCACGCTGTAGACACTACAGTAGGATACCTGGAGCATTTAGGATGGATTATAAACTTACAAAAATCCTCTCTCCAGGCCCAAAGAAGGATAGTGTACCTGGGCATGATCATAGATACAGCCCAAAACAGGGTATACCTGCCAGAGCCAAAGATACAGTCTCTGAAAGACCTGATCCACAAGGTCAAAGCAAACAAGAGGCCGTCTATTCGCCTTTGCATGAGACTATTGGGAAAGATGGTAGCCTCCTTCGAGGCGGTCCCTTACGCCCAGTTTCATTCGAGACTACTTCAAGGCAATATTTTAGCCTCCTGGAACAGGAAGAGCCAAGCTCTGGATATACCCATGCGCCTGTCCTCACAAGTACGCACAGCTTCAATTGGTGGCTAGAAGCCAGGAATTTACGGAAGGGAAAGTCCTTCCTCCCAGTGGCCTGGAAGGTGGTATCTACGGATGCCAGTCTATCGGGCTGGGGTGCAGTATTCGAGGAGGCTTCTACCCAGGGAACCTGGGCCAAGACTCAGGGGATCCTGCCCATCAATGTGCTAGAGATCCGGGCGGTATATCTAGCCCTCAAAACCTGGACATACAGGTTACAGGGCTACCCAGTTCGGGTTCAATCCGACAATGCTACGGCAGTAGCTTACATCAATCACCAAGGAGGCACCCACAGTCGGGCAGCCCAAAGAGAGGTGAACCGGATCTTGGCATGGGCAGAAGAGCATGTACCTTGCATCTCTGCAATCTTCATTCCAGGGATAGAAAACTGGCAAGCAGACTACCTGAGTCGTCAGCAGCTGCTACCAGGAGAGTGGTCTCTTCACCCAGAGATCTTTCAGGCCATATGTCTGAGATGGGGAAACCCAGATGTAGACCTGCTAGCTTCCAGGTTCAACAAGAAATTGGACAACTTTGTGTCCAGAACGAGAGATCCTCTAGCCTACGGGACAGACGCTCTAATAACTCCATGGAATCAGTTCTCACTGATCTATGCATTCCCTCCGATCCCTCTTCTACAAAGACTGCTTCGCAGGATCAAGGAGGAGGGAATACCAGTAATCCTAGTGGCCCCAAACTGGCCCAGGAGGCCTTGGTATGCCGAGATCGTAAAAATGGCGATAGGAAGGCCCTGGAAGCTTCCACTTCGACACGACCTGTTGTCACAGGGTCCAGTATTCCACCCTTCCTTACAAAGGCTAAATTTGACGGCCTGGCTGCTGAGACCCACATTTGGAAAAAGAGAGGGGTCTCTGGCCTGGTTCTTTCTACGCTCATTAATGCTAGAAAGCCAGCCTCCAGACTCATCTATCATAGAGTCTGGAAAGCATACGTTTCCTGGTGTGAATCCAGAAGTTGGAATCCTCTGAAATATGAAATAAGTAGGATTCTTGCTTTTTGCCAGTTAGGAGTGGATATGAAATTAGCCCTTAGCACCATCAAAGGGCAAATATCGGCTCTATCAGTCTTCTTTCAGAGACCATTGGCATCTCACTCCCTAGTTCGGACATTCATTCAGGGGGTACTGAGGATAAATCCTCCAGTCAGGTCTCCCTTGTGTCCATGGGATTTGAATTTGGTATTGTCAGTGTTGCAAAAGCAACCTTTTGAACCTATTCGCCATATTCCTTTAATTATATTAAGTAGGAAATTGGCCTTTCTGATTGCTATAGCTTCTGCTAGGAGAGTATCAGAGCTAGCAGCTCTTTCTTGTAAAGAGCCTTATCTAATTTGTCACAAGGACAAGATCGTACTACGACCCCATCCGGCTTTTCTGCCTAAGGTGGTGTCGGCTTTTCACTTGAATCAAGACATTGTTCTGCCTTCCTTTTTTCCAAACCCGCGGACGGCGGGGGAAAAATTATTACACTCTCTAGATCTAGTGAGAGCGGTAAGGGTGTATCTGCAAGCAACCGCTCAGATACGTAAAACAGATGTTTTGTTTATTTTACCAGATGGTCCCAAGAAGGGCCAAGCGGTATCAAAATCCACCATTTCCAGGTGGATTAGACAAGTAATTGTTCAAGCTTATGGTTTAAAGAACAGGACTCCTCCTTTTCCTGTTAAGGCGCACTCTACCAGGGCGATAAGTGCTTCATGGGCAGTGCACCACCAGGCTTCGATGGCTCAGATCTGTAAGGCTGCAACTTGGTCCTCAGTCCATACATTTTCCAAATTCTATCAAATAGATGTGAAAGGACATGAGGATTCCGCCTTCGGGCGAAGTGTGCTGCAGGCAGCAGTATAGGGCTTCTGGTCCGCAAGCGGTCGGTTTGATCTGTGTCTCCCCCCCTTCATATGAGCATTGCTCTGGGACGTCCCATTATGTAATGACTAGCTCTGTGTCCCGTGGTGTACGATAAAGAAAATAGGATTTTTATAACAGCTTACCTGTAAAATCCTTTTCTTGGAGTACACCACGGGACACAGAGGTCCCACCCTTCTTATGGGAACCTTACTGCTTTGCTACAAAACTGAGGTACTTCCCTGATGGGAGGGGTTATATGGAGGGGAACTGTCTTCCATTGGTTGTGCCAGTGTCCAATCACCGCTGGTGACCCTTAACCCATTATGTAATGACTAGCTCTGTGTCCCGTGGTGTACTCCAAGAAAAGGATTTTACAGGTAAGCTGTTATAAAAATCCTATTTTTACATGAAAGCCGGCCGCTGGCTGAAAAGAATGATACCTAAACCTGCAGGCATCATTCTGGTATAACCATTCAAAGTCCAGCAACATACCAGTACGTTGCTGGTCCTTGTTGGACATGTATTGTAATCTTTTTTTTCATGCAGCCTGTTGGCTGAACGAAAAAAAGAGATTGATCAGTGGGTATGCCAACCATTAGAATACCTCCCTTCATTCACCCACTTCTAATGATGGGCATACATGCACCATTTATATATGCCGAAGCATGGGGGCATCCTCCCGCAAAAGTTATGCCGCACACACATGGTCAGACTTTTCCATGGGCAAGCCTCCGTCGGAATTTTTACCGTATGTAAGCGGCATTAGGAGCAAAATCACTCCTCCGCCCCTGCTGCCCCATGCTTCGGCATATATGCTTTTTGGTGAAATCAGCTCCTACAGCACTGGAGTCGCAGGGATCAGGCCTGTCTCTGCGAACGCTGCAGTTATGTGTGTTGTGTTTTGTAAGTGACAGTGGTCGATCAATACTGCACTTGGGTGGCCTGGGCTGGACGGAGGGGCAAAACGCAGGTGCTAGCAGGTATCTGGGCTGATCCCGCTAACACTGCGTTTTTGGGAACCCTAAACTGCTGGGGACGCTAGTATAGATCTGATCAGATCAGATACTATACCACTAAGGGAGGTGTATGCTTCACGCGTGGGTGTTAGCGTTACTGGCACTAACCTGACGCTGCCTGGGGCGACGCAGACCCTCTCTGATGCTAAAACCTAATTGATATCACCCGCCGGGCGATCAGGGGGTTAAACCTTTATTGGGTTATATACGGCTGGTGCCCTGACACTATAAAAAGCAAACTAACTAACCAGCGTCACCCGTAACACTTATATGGTGATCACTGGTGAAAGGGTAACTAGGGGCAATCAGGGGGTTAAACCTTTATTAGGTAATATATGGGGTACCTGACGCTATAAAAACCTGCGGCGAACCTAAAAAAATAACTGGCTACCTATCGTCAACCACCGACACTAATACAGCGATCAGAAAAACGATCGCTTAGTGACACTGGCAAAAGGGGGTGAAAGGGTTACCTGGCGGGGCGATCAAGGGGTTAAACCTTTATTAGGTAATATATGGGGGTACCTGACGCTATAAAAACCTGCGGCGAACCTAAAAAAAATAACTGACTACCTAGCGGCATCACCGACACTAAGACAGCGATCAGAAAAACGATCGCTAAGTGACAGTGGTGCTAGGGGGTGAAAGGGTTACCTGGGGGGCGATCAAGGGGTTAAAATTTTATTAGGGGGGGATTAGGGGGCTACACTGGACCTAAAACTAACTGCCCTGACACTTTTACAGTCACAAATGTCACTGATTGCAGTGATCAGTAAATAAATGGTCACTGCAATCAGTGACACTGTGACTGGGGGCTGGGGGGTGATCTGGGGGTGTCTGGGAGGGCCTGGGGAGGCAATCGTGTTCCTATGTGTCCTGGTGTCAGTGTGCTGTTCAGTGCACTAACCTGTGTGTCTTCTCTCCACGGCGCTCGGTATATGTGAGCGCCGCATTAAGATGACATCACTTCCTCCTGCCTGTGTAAACATTACACAGGCAGAGGAAGCATTTCATTCGCCGGGAGCGATCGCGAGGGGGTGGCGGAAACGAATGGCCGTCCCCTCATCACGGATCGCTCCCGCACCGAGAACCACCGCTCGCTGTACCGGAGACCGGAGGGGGGGTCCGATTGGACCCCCCACCCATACGAAGGCAGTCACGTACAGGTACGTGATTGAACCTGTCCGTGCCATTTTGCCGACGTATATGAACAGTGAGCGGTTGTTAAGTGGTTAAAGAGTAATGCCACGTACGCACGACTACGTTTTTCTCGACGTGATTCTTCTCAAGCCTGCCTTGCCTACACACGATCGTGAAAAAAAAATGCTTGAACAAAGCGCGGTGACGTACGAAACGTACGACGGCACTATAAAGGGGAAGTTCCATTCGCATGGCGCCACCCTTTGGGCTGCTTTTGCTGATCCTAGTGTTAGTAAAGTTTGGTGAGCGACGATTCGCGCTTTTCAGCCTCGTGCTCTTCAGTCCGTTACAGCGTGACGAATGTGATATCTCCATTACCAACGCTAGTTTTACCAGAACGAGCGCTCCCGTCTCATAACTTGCTTCTGAGCATGCGCGTTTTTTTCACGTCGTTAAAGCCTACACACGGCCGTTTTTCACGACGGGAAAAACGACGACGTGAAAACGACGAGAAAAAATAGAGCAGGTTCCAAATTTTTAATGGGCATTTTTCACATCGCAAAAAATGCTCTGGAGCCCACACACGATCGTTTTTAATGACCAAATAAAAAAATTCAATTTTTTCTCGTCATGAAAAACGGTTGTGTGTACGCGGCATAACACTACTTTTGTGTAAAAAATTTAATATAGCAAATAGGAAGAAGTAATATAGCGTATACAATTAGTACACAAGCCATATTGCAATGTTAATATAAAAAGGCCGTTCCTTTTCAATCTGCATCCGCTGTAATTTTCTGTCGATGCCAATATGTCAGCCTGGAGGTGATCTGTAGAACATTGGTGTACAGAAGGCCTCTAGAAATGTAAATTCCTGCTTGGGTGATTAACTTATTTTTCCTGAAGTCTGCACTAAGATGCAAGTCAAATTTTAGGCATCCTCTGCAATAAGAATTTCAGTTTGGTGAGATACTCCCCAAGGGTTAATTACGTCAAAGGGTTGCAGACACTGCAGCTTTTCTTATCGGAACACTGAGAGTGCACCAAATGATTTTAATGGACCAGATCTTCCCATTCAGAATCAGTCTAGTGAAACAAAAAGCTATTTCTTTAGAGCAACAAAAGGTAGGAATCTGCTACAAAGTTTAATAGTCTATTTCCACCTATTTAACACATATGTGCAGCGGCAAAAGTTGGGCTTTAATGCCCACATACCACACATATTTTCTACTGGGCGGCTAATGTTTCTGCACTGAGAGCGCGCTTGCTACAAGTGTTGCAAGGCAGAAGTGCTAACTACTAAGCCATTGGGCTGCTAGTATTTAGGACGTGGAACCTGGTGACAGTGCACTAGATACATTATTGTACAGGTCATATACAGAGGGAGGCGGAGTCAAAGTGGTTAATGTGATCTGTACATTAATCACTCAGTGTTCTGATGAGAAAAGCTGTAGTGTCTGCAACCCTTTGAAGTAATTAGCGCTTGGGGAGTATCTCACCAAATTGAAATTCCTGTTGCAGAGGATGGCAAAAAAATGGTTTGTATCTTAGTGCGGACGTCTGGGAAAATCAGTGAGAGGATGGAGATGAAGGAGACAAATGTGCAGATTTACCACTTCAATACCGGCACTTTCACCCACTTCCTGCCCAGGCCAATTTTCAGCTTTCATCACTGTACCCATATGACATTTTTATAAATTTTTTTCTAGACAGACAGAGCTTTCTTTTGGTGGTATTTAATCACCACTGGGTTTTTTATTTTTTGCTCAACAAGTGAAAAAACTAAACAAAGACAGAAAATGTAGAATTTTATTTTTCCGTATCTATTATAACTTTATGCAAATATGTAATTTTTCTTCTTCATTTATGTGCGCTAATGAGACTGCACCGATGGGCACCGATGAGGCTGCACTGACGTGCGCTAATGAGGCTGCACCGATGGGCACGGATGAGGCTGCACTGACGTGCGCCAATGAGGCGGCACTGATGGGCACCAATGAGGCGGCACTGATGGGCACCAATGAGGCTGCACTGATGAGGTTGCACTGACGTGCGCAAATGAGGCTGCACTGATGGGCACCAATGAGGCTGCACTGATGAGGTTGCACTGACATGCGCTAATGAGGCTGCACTGATAAGGAGGCTCTGATCAGGGTGCACTGATGAGGCGGCACTGATGGGCCCAGTTAGGCGGCACTGGTTAGCACTGATGAGGCTGCACTTATAATCGACGCACTGATGATTTTTGTCCTGATTATCAGTGTAAATGTGTGCTGGCATAGGATTGCCGGTTATCGGCTTTCCTTTCCTCACACAGTGACAGCACTGAGGAAAGGAAATTCCGGTAACAAGCATTTGTTTACATGGAACAAGCTGTGATCGGACACAGCTGATCACATGGTAAAAGCCTACTGTGGTTGGCTCTTTACCTTGATCTGTGATCAGCTGTGTCTGAAGGTCACAGCAGTCACAGAGTTCCCCCGATGCGTGCTTCGGTGGCGGGCGGGGATCTGGGAGGATGTCAATAGATGCCCTCCCAGAACTGGAAGACTGCACTGTAGCCGTCTTTCTATAGCGCCGGTTTGCAAGTGGTTAAGGGAGGTGAAGGGTTTATATACAGGTTACATACATAGACAGGCTGGAGGTCAGATGTGTATGAAGAAAGGGGTTTGGGGGGTTGTTAAAGGGTTCCTACTGCTGATCCATTCAGTTCCTAGCCATAACTTTCTATGTAATTGAAAGTATCGTGTGATCGCTGTGTTTTGTTAAACTATAGGGAAAAGTATTTTTTTTCATTTTGGATAGAGTAAGAGCCGGTTCACACAGGGGCGACTTGAAGTCGCCCCAAGTCGCGCTGTTTTTAAAACTAATTGAAGTGAATGGAGCCGTCTTAATGTACGCGACTGCAGTCGCTCCGACTTCAGAAAAGGTTCCTGTACGACTTCAATCCGACTTCTAGGCGACTTGTACCCATTGATTTCAATGGAAGTTGCCTCAGAAGTCGGATCACTGTCTTTACTGCAGCGACTTTTCAGGAAGTGAAAATAGTTTTTAGGGCAAACCCCTCCCCCCTCCCTCCCACAGAGCTGATTCAAGGTTGATTGGCCACTGGAATGCCTCCTGTCCTGGAGGCAACTTGTAAGTCGCCCCATGTCGCGCTGTGGTGCAGGCTCAGGTCGCTTCCAGGTCGCCTCCAAAGAGTCGTGTTGCCCCTGTGTGAACCGGCTCTAAGGGAGGGTTATAACCCCTGTTAGATTTTTTTTTTTTTTTACACCATCTGTGTCCCATTGCGGAGATTTCCCTTCACTTCCTGTCCCATAGCCAAACAGGAAGTGAGAGGAAATCCCTGCAAATAAAAGGAATTCCTTGGGGATCCCCAGGTCATCCAAACTAGTCTACCCATTGGTAGATTTTCCCTCTATTACTTTTCTGGGGACAACTTAAAATTTGGGATTTTCTTTTACTTTCACTTTGAATGATAATAGTAAACAGGACAAATAGAGAGGGTAAATAATCCTAATGGGGACACAGAAAACAAGAATTACTGACAAGCTTTCTAATCCCTCTCCACTCTATCCAAAACATAAAAAAAAAATGTTTTGCCTTAAGTCATACTATAAGGCACAGAGCCACTCCGATCAGCTCAGTACACTGTGTCTGTGTAATGTCTAATGATGTCTCTGTACATACCGATTAGAAGGCACTATGGGAGCCCAAGGATGTTTTTCTCAGAGTTTATAAATGTCGCTGGGGTAATGACACCCCACTAATCTGCAATTTATAAACATACTTTGGTATAAAATAGGTTAATCTACTGTAGCGATTAGCTGAGGAGGGGGATCCCAGGCTGGAGTTCAGCTTCAGGATAACTGTGTGAGTCATACGCTTTGAAGAACAATATGTGTAAATGGCTTCTGCAGGGACTGATATTTTGTTTTCTTTTTTTTAATTAAAAAGAAAGCAGGATCAATGAAACACAATATAAGTGATCAATAAACACATTATTTCTGGTAATATTTGCAATCTTTTCTTAAGGAAATGGCTGTCACATTCGCCGTTCGGCCTGCGCTCAGTCTTCCATTTCAGGCCACGCACCTTCCCCCTCCTTTCCATGAATGTTTTTAGATTGATATGCAGCGAGGATTGTGTCTCATCTGCAATTGCGCATTTTCAAGAAGGTATTAGGCTGAATTTTAATGTTCCCTGTTCTTTTCTTAACTAATTGCCCAGCTCGTCGTGTCACAGAGACTGTGAGCTGCACCGTAGATTTCACAGTGGAGAGGACGCTTAATTCTCTTGTGTGTCTTTTTTTTATTTTTTATTTTTATAAATCTCCCCCATTCCGCTTGGGTGAACATTGCGTCTCCTGCTAATGCCGGTGTGGTGTTCTGCCACCACGTGTAACTCGGGCTTTTAAAAGTGAAATTAATCCCCGTGGGTTGTCGGACTTACCTGATCGGAAAACCGCATTAGCTGAGTCCCAAAGGATTTGCGTTTGCCGAGATTGATGGGCGCCGGTAATTTATCTTTTCAGCCTAATAGTTCAGCTTGCATTAGCCATGATTGAATGGTGGAAGAACTTGGAAGGAAGACAGAATCTTTGTCTCTAAAGGAGTTGGTATATAACAACCAACCTGATATTAACTCATTGGTGCTTTTAGGTTGTCAAAGAAATTTTCAACTTTGTATATACATGTATTTAATTTTGTATGTTTTGTCTACTGCAGTGTCACTTACATGGTTGGAGGCCAAAGTGACGAGAGGGTTTCCCTTGCAGCTCAGGTCCAAATGTGGAGATGGGTGCACAGGGCACAAAGTACCATGGGTGCCAGGGATCCAGGTAGTTGATAGTTGCCTTTGGAATTGGTCTGCAAGGATGGTTTTCAGGCAGCAGACTGGAGTCTCAATGATGTGAGGGAGGAATCGTAGCTAGTAATTTGTATGTCCGTGGTAAGAAGATGAAGGGCAGGGCCCTTAGAGCAGGTCTGTCAAGAAGTAGCAACGATGGATGTTTGTATACTTGGTCTGGTCCACTTGTCCAGAGCGATGAGAATGCTGATAGGGTTGTTATTATTTTACGCCGCAAGGCCATACTGCTCAAATGGAAGTCTCCGATGGCACCTACACTTGATTTTTGGAAAACTCTGGTCAGCTCAACAATACCGATGTGTAAGTTCACTTATGAGTCCAGGAGTTGTCGTTGGAAATTCACTAAAACATGGGATTTTTGGGTTGCCTCTGTGGACACCCTTCCCGGGATCCACTCCCCCTCCCTGATTTCATTATACTGACCTAATGAGAGCATCTGTAGGGTAGAGGCAGATTAGGTGGTACAATTTTGGGTTATGCATATGCCGATGAGCTTAATCAAAATCAGACATCTTGGTTGCCAAGTGAATAGTTAATTGTTTTATTTTTTTGATTTTTTCCTCTTTTATGTCTTCTATTTACTTTATAAGCCTGGGTATGCCCAATAGGCTTTGTTTTGTACCTTAAGTTCAAAATCCTTAATAAATAGTATCTTTAAAGAAGTAGCACCGAGATTATTCACAGGTAGGTAGAAAAGACTTTGTCCTGAAGCCTAGATGAGGTACACAAATAACCACTAAATGTATAGAAAATCCTCAGACCGTGAATCTTATGTCAACAATGTAACACATGTTTAATGATGTAGCTTATGTAATGGAGACCTCTTAAAATATCCTGCATTACAGACATGTATCACTCCCATTATAGTACAGAGCCACGCAAAGATTATGCACAAAGTTATAAGAAAAAATATATGCTTTAAACATTGACCTCAGAAATAAAAGTATGGTATATCACAGGATAAATGCAAACAAAGGCATCAATAGCTCAACACAAAGCAGCTGAAGCCTTTCCAAAGAAAAAATGGTATGGGTTCTAAACCTTAATCGATACGAAATGCAGGCAATGTGAGGTGTAGATCTAAAATAAGTCATAATAAAATAAAAAGATAATCACAAGATTTAGGTATCTGCCAGAAAATGTCCTAATTTAACACATTATAGACCAAAGGCCCAAGGCACTGCTGTGGGCAATTAATATGCCTCAGCCTATGGACATTTATATCTACGAGAATGGAAGAGCAAGATCCTTGGGGGTGATGACATGTCAGTGTACCTGCCCAGGATTCTGACTTGGTACAGGTACATTGACGATGTCTTGGTCCCATGAACAGCTATGAATGCAGAGGCCCCTGATTTTGTGAGAAGTCTTGAGCCTAATGATTTCAATCTAAAGTTCACCAGCACTTGTTACCTTCCTTAATTTGATGATTGAATTGGACAGACAGGGATGACTATTAACCCATCTCTACAGAAAACCCACCTTATCCAATAGCCTACTACGTACAGATAGCTTTCATCCATGGCAGTTATTAAAAGTATCTTAGTGTGTCAATACCTACGGACCCACAGGAAATTGTTCACAATTTCAAAGATTTTGCGGTAGAGGTAAATACCCTGAGGAATATGTCTACCAGTTGCTGGTTTAAAGGAAGGTGGTTGAGTCAGGCTTATCATAGGGCAAGAGATTAGAATAGAGATGACCTTTTATGTCAGTGAAAATTAGATAAACCAACCAGCATCACCAAGTTGAGTTTGAGGTATACCGATATCTCCCATAGAATTCAGGATATTTGTACTAAACTTTGGTGGTGCCTCTTTATTAAATACCCTTTCTTTCTCGTACATCACGGGACACAGAGCGACATAGTCATTACTAATGGGTTATATAGATACCGTCAGGTGCTGGCACTGGCAACTTCCAAAACCGGAAGTACCCTCCCCTATATAAGCCCCTCCCATCCGGGAGCACCTCAGTTTTTTGCCAGTGTCTAAGGTGTTGGCCAAGAAGAAACATGTGTTTTTCACTGAGCTTGCGTACAGGTTCTTTTGGGCCTCAGTAAGCTATTCCGGATCCGACCAAAAAAGCTTCATAGCTAAACGGTCGGTACCCGGGCCTTGCAGAGAAGAGCAAGGTTTTGCCTGTAATGCTTCTCTTAGGAGAGCTGGACCCTGGGATCCAGAGCTCTGGTCATACCCACGACCAAGATGTTTTCTGTGCAGGGTGCTATACAGGTCCAGGGGAGTGGAATCCTTGGGAACCCGGTCCCTGAAGGTTTGATTACAATGCCTGCCGTGATAGGTGAAGTTTGGGCTTTTGTGGACCAAACAAAGTCCTGCGGCGGGGAACAGGTAAGTGGGGGCCCCCAGGAACTTGGTTCTATTGGGGGACCCCCAAGCCTAATTTGTCTTTCTGTCTGTTACCTAATGGTATTCCCGCAAAATTCTGTGCATGCCTGTAACTACTAAAAAAATGTAATAATTTTTAATGGTGGTCAAGAAAAAAAAAAAAAAAATTTTTTTTATATATATTTAATATATTAGACTGCGGTACCTGTGTTTGTCCACTAGAGGCCGCTGTGGAATGTTTTCTTGTCATGTGGACTAGCTTCTTCTCAGCAGAGCAAAGTCCAGGCAGATGGTGAGTTCTCTTATAGGAAACTGTTTCCTCTGCCATGTTGCAGTGCTCGTCCATCCCCCGGCCTGCGGCAAAGAGGGGCCCTGGCTCCTGTCCCTTGTTACCATATTTGAAATTAGCGCCGAAGGCGCACGTGCCCGCGCGCGTGCGCGTGCACGCGCCTCTATATATAGAGGTGAGCCGGGAAAGGGGGCGGAGCCTGGGGGGATGACGCTCTGTGCGCGCCGCAGCGCTTCTGCGCATGTGCGGGCGTCCCAGCAGTTTAAAAAAAACACAATATTGTAGTGAGCTGGCTATGAAGTACAGAGACAGAGCTGGCAACATTTAAAGGCATACAGCAAGCGGTTGATACAGGCATCCCCTAGAAAGGCACATTAGTAGACACCAACTGTGATATAGCAGCAATTGTGCTAGACTATTCTCAGTAAAAGTGGTGTATTACGGCTGGAATACCTCAGCTTTAGGCTTAGGAATATGCCGTCCAGAAGCTCCGGAACTGAATCTTCCAGGAAGCGAAGGGGGTCTCATCGGGCTCGGAGGATCTTGGGCATACTCCTGCTGCACCAGTCTCCCCTGAAGTTCAGAGGTAAGTGACCGTAGAGACCCCGCAGGGGTACTTGGTACTGCGGCTGTCCTCAGTCACCTGCTCCTGTGTATGTAACAGAGGAGGTTTTTTTCCTCAGCTCTGGGAGGATTAGAGAGAGATTGTCAACATTTATCGCTGCCTCCCTGTCAGGGAAAGCACGCCCGATCTCCGTCTCCTCCTTCAGAGTGCCTGTTAGCAGAGCAACAGTCCCATACAGGGATCGACCTGCCTGAAGGGGATCAGGATGAGGTTGATTCTGTTATAGAGGAATCAACAGTGGGGGAACCTTTTCTCAGCATCTTAAGCTGAAAGATTATGGGTTCAGTCTCTGACTAACATGGTCCGATCAGCATTTAAAAATGCACCTTGCGGAACCATCAACCACTACTGTATCCTCGTTGGGGTCGCTAGAAGCCCCCAGACTGTTTGTTCTTTTCCACTTCACCCTTTACTGAAAGGGCTCATTTACCAGGATTGGGAACGTCCTGAGAAAATATTTATTCCCCCAAGAGATTTCCGGTGGTCTATCCCATGGAGGATAAGTTCATCAAAAAAAAAAAAAAAAATGGAAGGTCCCTACAGTGGACGCAGCCATCTCTTGTATGTATAAATCACTGACATGTCCAGTGGATAATGTCCAAATGTTCAAGAACCCAATAGATAAAAGATTGGAGTCCTTATGAAAATCTGCTTGGTGATACAACCAGCAGTAGCAGCTATTGGGGTCTGCTAAGCAGTGAAGGATCAGTTGAAACAGGTCTTGAGGGACTTGACAGATCAGCAGGCTTTGCCCTAGCTGATCTACCTAGAGCCTTAGGCTTTGCGGTTGACACCATAGAGGATTCAGTCCATCAGGCCTCCCGCCTTACGCTGTCTATAGTACATATGCGTAGGCTCCTATGGCTCAAAAACTGGTCTGCTGAAGCTCCCTGTAAAGAATGGCTGGTTAGCGTCCCATTTCATGGTGAACGCTTATTCAGGGAAAACCTGGACAAATATATCCAGAAAATTTCCAGCGGTAAAAATACGCTCTTGCCGGTTAAAAACAGAGTTAGAGGTCCCTCTTTAAGAGGCCTGCTTCTCCAGTCCCTGGGGCATCGGCTGTGTAACAGTTCCGACGGCCTCCTCGGTCAAATCCCGGGGGTAAAAAACAGGGACAGTAGCAGGGTAATGAGAAACCCTGGGTCAGGGGAGGTACAAAACCTCCCCCAAAGTGAAATTCATTGAAGCCCCCACTCAGTCGGGTGGGGGGAGGACTCCAGTTGTTCGCAAGAGACCTGGCGGGACACGATCAAGACAGATAGGTGCTCTCCGCAGTAGGTTTGGGATACAGTTTGGAGTTAAAAGACTCTCCTCCTTCCCATTTTTGAGGTCAAACGTGCCAAGGGATCCCCGGAAGAGAGAGTCCCTCCTGTTGGCACTAGAACAACTATTGCTCCAAGGAGTAATTATGGAGGTTCCCCTGGAAGAATGAGGGTTCGAGTTTTACTCAAACCTCTTTACAGTCCCGAAGCAAACGCGGTCGGGAGGCCCATATTAATTCTAAAAGGGCTATACAAATTCCTGTATATCAGGACTTTCCGATGGAGTCGATCCGATCGGTGGCCACTGCCCTACAAGGGGAGGATTGGTTAGCCACGATCGACATCAAAGATGCTTATTTGCACATTCCCATCTTTCCAGTCCACCAAAAATTTCTACGCTTTGCAGTAGAAGGGCGCCATTTTCAGTTCAGAGCCTTACCCTTCGGTTTGGCCACAGCACCACGAGTGTTTACAAAAATTCTGGCCCTTTATTGGCCAATCTAAGAACACAAGGTGTAATGATAATGGCATATCTGGATGACTTGTTGCTGATAGACCACTCAGTGAAAAAACTAGACGTGGTCGTTCACAAGACGATCAAGTATCTGGAATCTCACGGTTGGATTATCAACCGAGACAAGTCAGCCCTAAAAACCAGTCAAAAGTCTGGAATACTTGGGGCTAAGGTTGGATTCAGGCCAGAGAAAAATATTCTTGCCTCGAGGAAAGGTGTTGTCTTTGAAAGATTTGATCCACTTAGTGGGTACAAAAAAGACAGCCGTCCATACGCCTGTATATGAGGCTGCTGGGAAAAATGGTGGCATCATTCGAAGCAGTACCCTACGGTCAATTCCATTCAAGGAATTTGCAAGGGGCCATACTGTCAGCCTGGAACAAAAAAGTTCAGGCCCTAGACTTACAATGTCCTTGTCCCCTTCCGTTCGCAAGAGCCTCCGTTGGTGGTGGGTTCCCCAGAATCTGGAAAAAAGGAAATCCTTCAGTCCGATTTCTTGGAAGGTGGTCACTACAGATGCCAGCCTTATAGGCTGGGGAGCAGTACTGGAGCAATAGTCTCTCCAGGGCAGATGGTCGGATGCAGAAAAGGCCCTGCCCATCAATCTCTTAGAGATACGAGCAGCCCGGTATGCCCTAGTAGCATGGACATCCAAACTCCAAGGGTCCCCTGTCAGAATTCAATCAGACAATGCCACAGCAGTGGCATATATCAATCATCAGGGGGGCACCAGGAGTCGTGCAGCCCAGAGGGAAGTAAATTACATCCTGAAATGGGCAGGAAAAATATGTCCCAGCCATATCTGCGGTATTCATTCCAGGAGTGGAGAATTGGAAGGCGGACTTTCTAAGTCGCCAGCAATTAGGCCCAGAGGAAGGGTCCCTTCACCCCGAGGTTTTCTGGACAATATGTCAGCGGTGGGGAACATCGGATGTAGATCTTCTAGCATCCAGATTCAACGCAAAGGGGGATAGGTTTGTCTCTCGGACAAGGGATCCCCTAGCTTGCGGCTCGGATGCCCTAGTGTTCCCTGGGGATCAGTTCAAGCTGATATATGCATTCACACCGCCACAATGGTTACCTCGATTACTCCGCAGAATCAGGGTAGAAAAGAAACCAGTGATTCCGGTGGCTCCAGCGTGGCCCCGAAGAGCGTGGTACGCGGAGATTGTAAAATTTCAGTGGGGAGTCCTTGGACTCTCCCACGTCGTCCGGCTTTCGCAAGGACCGATATACCACCCTTCCTTACCAGCCCTAGGTTTGACGGCCTGGCTATTGAAGCCCACATTCTAAAAAAGAGAGGGCTCTCTAATGCTGTGGTATCTACCATGATCAATGCCAGGAAGCCGGTATCCAGGCAGATCTACTATAGAATCTGGAAGGCGTACATCGCGTGGTGTGAGGCCAAGAAATGGCATCCACATAAGTACGTAATAGGTAGGATTCTGGACTTCCTACAGTGGGCTGTAGATAGGAAGCTTGCCTTGAGTACTATCAATGGTCAGATTTCGGCCTTGTCAATATTTTTTCAAAGGCCCTTGGCTTCGCATTCACTAGTCAAAGCCTTTATACAAGGAGTGATGCGTATTAGGCCTCCGGTTAATATTCCCATATGTCCATGGGATCTAAACTTGGTTCTGTCGGTTCTACAGAAACAACCATTTGAACCATTACAGCATATTTCCTTGGTGCTTCTCACCAGGAAATTGATTTTTCTAGTAGCCATTTGTTCGGCTAAAAGAGTATCGGAATTAGCAGCTATGTCCTGTAAGGAGCCATATCTGGTTATCCATAAGGACAGAGTAGTGTTACGTCCTCATCCAGCCTTTCTTCCTAAGGTGGTATCGAGGTTTCATTTGAACCGAGATGTGGTTCTTCCTTCTTTTTTCCCCAAACCTACTTCGGTAGAGGAAAAGTTATTGCATTCTTTGGATGTAGTAAGAGCAGTTAAAGCTTATCTAAAAGCCACTGCTCAGATTCGCAGAACGGATACTTTGTTTATTCTGCCGGAAGGCCCCAGAAAGGGTCAGGCAGCGTCAAAGTCTACTTTAGCCAAGTGGATTCGACAGGTCATTATGCAAGCGTATGGCTTGAGAAGGAGACCGCCTCCGTTCAAAGTTAGAGCGCACTCCACGAGAGCAGTTGGAACTTCATGGGCAGTGCATCACCAGGCCTCCCTGGCTCAAATCTGTAAGGCCGCAACATGGTCTTCGGTACACACGTTTACTAGGTCCTACCAGGTGGACGTTAGAAGTCAGGAGGATGTCGCCTTTGGGCGCAGTGTGTTGCAGGCCGCAAAAGATCCTCATGTCTGATAGCGCTCAGCTTATATATGGTGTATCCCCCCCCCTCATTTGGCATTGCTTTAGGACATCCCATTAGTAATGACTATGTCGCTCTGTGTCCCGTGATGTACGAGAAAGAAAATAGGATTTTTATAACAGCTTACCTGTAAAATCCTTTTCTTGGAGTACATCACGGGACACAGAGCTCCCGCCCCTCTTTAGGGACACTTATTGCTTTGCTACAAAACTGAGGTGCTCCCGGATGGGAGGGGCTTATATAGGGGAGGGTACTTCCGGTTTTGGAAGTTGCCAGTGCCAGCACCTGACGGTATCTATATAACCCATTAGTAATGACTATGTCGCTCTGTGTCCCGTGATGTACTCCAAGAAAAGGATTTTACAGGTAAGCTGTTATAAAAATCCTATTTTTCAGCTCTGTGTATACAAAGGAGCATGGGGGAGCTCATGTCCATAATAGGGGTGGTAGTGACACAGCCCCAAATGATCCACAATGGCTCAAAATTTATATTGTCCAGAAATATTTAGACAGAATAAAGGTGAATAAAGAACCTGGACCAGATGGCATCCACCCACTGATCCTAAAAGAATTAAGCTCTGTAATTTCAAAGCCATTGTTTCTAATTGTTAGGGACTCTTTAATGACTAGAATAGTACCACTGGATTGGCATAAGGCAAATGTGGTGCCTATATTTAAAAAGGGATTAAAGTCTTTACCAAGTAGGGATGAGCTTTATGTTCACGTCGAACATGAGTTCGACTCGAACATTGGCTGTTCGACCGTTTGTCGAAATACGAACATTATGGGGCGTTCGCGCCAAATTCGAGTGGCGCGTCACGCCCCATAATGCACTGCGATATCGCAGTGCATTGCTGTCTGGTGATTGGCCAAGCATGCAATATGACCCGCATGCTTTGGCCAATCACAGCGCCGTAGGCAAAGAGAGCCATAATTGGCCTGCAGGTCGGCTCTGTGTAGTGTTTTTCTGGCGTTGACCGAGCGAGAGTGTCATTTCATTTAGATTGAGCAGGCAGGCGATTCAGTTAGCTGCAGTGTATTTAGTGTGTGTGTGTGTGTGTGTATATATATATATATATATATATATATATATACTGTATATACTCGAGTATAAGCCGACCCGAATATAAGCCGAGGCACCTAATTTTACCACAAAAAAATGGGAAACCGTATTGACTCAAGTATAAGCCTAGGGTGTCCATCTGCATGCCTCACTGTGCCTCACTGTGCCCATGTGCATGCCTCACTGTGCCCATGCCTCACTGTGTTCATGACTAGACTGACGTTTAACATGGGAGTCTATGGAAGGAGTGTCCGGCTTTGAAAAATCAGTGCTCCGCGGCCGTAAGTCCCCCAGACAAAAAAACTTTTCACCCTTATAGAGGAGAAATGGGGCTACGTGTGTGCCATATATGGGGTCCAAGGGACCCAAGACCAGCCGGTACCGGGTCCCCAAAATCACCAGAGAAATGACCGTTTAACATGAGAGTCTATGGAAGGGGTGCCCGGCTTTGAAAAATCGATGCTCCCCGGCCGTAGGTCCCCCGGACAACAAAATTTGCACAATTGTAAAGGAAGAGTAAGGCTACATGTGTGCCAAGTTTGGGGTCCAGGGGACCTATGGACGGCCAGTAGCGGGTCCCCAAAAATCCGGGAGATCAGGCGCAAAAAGGTGACTCGAGTATAAGCCGAGGGGGGCATTTTCAGCACAAAAAAATGTGCTGAAAAACTCGGCTTATACTCGAGTATATACAGTATATATATACACACATATATACAACCAGGCTTGTGTGTATATATATATATATACAGTGGGTACGGAAAGTATTCAGACCCCCTTAAAATTTTCACTCTGTTATATTGCAGCCATTTGCTAAAATCATTTAAGTTCATTTTTTTTTCCTAATTAATGTACACACAGCACCCCATATTGACAGAAAAACACAGAATTGTTGAAAGTTTTGCAGATTTATTAAAAAAGAAAAATTGAAATATTACATGGTCCTAAGTATTCAGACCCTTTGCTCAGTATTTAGTAGAAGCACCCTTTTGATCTAATACAGCCATGAGTCTTTTTGGGAAAGATGCAACAAGTTTTTCACACCTGGATTTGGGGATCCTCTGCCATTCCTCCTTGCAGATCCTCTCCAGTTCTGTCAGGTTGGATGGTAAATGTTGGTGGACAGACATTTTTAGGTCTCTCCAGAGATGCTCTATTGGGTTTAAGTCAGGGCTCTGGCTGGGCCATTCAAGAACAGTCACGGAGTTGTTGTGAAGCCACTCCTTCGTTATTCTACCTATGTGCTTAGGGTCATTTTCTTGTTGGAAGGTAAACCTTCGGCCCAGTGCTGGTCTACAGCCAACAGTGCTGGTCGTGGACACGGTGCATCCTCAGCACGTGGCCGTGGGGCACGCTGGTCCTTTTTTTCGGCAGCTGGCCCTGTTGATCCACAACATGCAGAAGAGTTGGTAGAGTGGATAACTGCGCCATCTTCATCCTCCTCATCCTCTGTCACCCAGGCTCAGAGTAGTTTGCCTGCCAATGCAGCTGCCAAAGGGGCCTATTCCATCGGCTCAATATCATCAGTCACTCCTTCCCTAACCCCACCATCATGCACGGAGGAGTCCCCCGAACTGTTCGACCACAGTTTTGGGTACATGCTGTAGGAGGATGCGCTGCGTTTTTAAGGCTCAGATGATGGTACCCAGGTTGAGGAAGGCAGTAACGTGAGCCCAGAGAGAGGGGGTGCCCAAGAAGGACAAGAAACTGGCAGTCATGTTCCCCCAGCTGCAGCATACTTCCAAGTTTGCTCCAGTGACGAGGAGGGAGGGGATAATGAGGTCACTGACTCTACGTGGGTGCCTGATAGAAGAGAGGAGGAGGAGGAGGAGGCACATCTCCAACGAGGCAGGATGCCCTCCAGGGGCCAGCTTAAGGGCAGTCACCCAACTGCATCACACTGCAGAGCTCCGCATGTGCAGCACGCTGCTGAATCCCCGCATATTTTGAAAAGTTCTTTGGTGTGGGCTTTTTTGATACTTGTGCAGCAGATCGCATCGTTGCTGTTTGTAACATATGTCTGAAGTGTATCAAGCATGGGCAAAACAGCAGCCGCTTGGGCACCACATGCTTGACCAGACATATGTCGACCTCCCATGCAGTCCGTTGGCAACAGTACTTAAAAGACCCACACCAAAGAACAAGGCTCCTCATCAGCTGGGATCTCCAACCCCACTATACCTTCAGTCATCTCAGAAACCTGCACTGAGAGGAATGAAGGTGTAGAATTAGGTGTGCCAAGTACTTGCGGGCAATCTCCTATCGCTACACCAACATCCGATTGTAGCAGGCAAATTTCCCTACCCCAGTTGCTAAACCGTCAAAAGAAATTTGGTCCCAGCCATCCACATTCTCAGCGGCTGAATGCTCTTTACTGGCATGTGGAAGGCAATGTCTTGGCCTCGTTGGACAGGGCGGTCTGTGGTAAGGTGCATATTACCGCTGACTCATAGTCCAGCAGGCATGGACAGGGACGTTATCTTTCTTTCATGGCGCACTGGGTAACTCTGCTGGCAGCTGGGAAGGATGCAGGACAGGGTTCAGTATTGTTGGAGCTTGTTCCGCCACCACGCCTTCAAAATGCTAGTAGTGGTGATTCTGCCACACCTCTCTCCTCCACCCCTTCCTCTTCTTCTTCCTCTATGGCCTCTTCCTGTGCAGTTTTGTCCTCGGAACCAGCGGTGCTCCGTAGGCGTTCAAGGGGCTATGCAAGCACTCAGGCAAAAAGATGCCATGCAGTGCTTAAGTTGGTCTGCTTAGGGGACAGGAGCCACACTGGGGTAGAGATTCTGTCAGCTCTGCAGGGGCAGACTCGGAGGTGGTTGACGCCACGCCAGCTTCAGCCAGGAATTGTGGTTTAAGACAATGGCACCAACCTCCTCTCCGCCCTCCGACAGGGACACTTGACCTATGTTCCCTGTTTGGCTCACGTCCTTAATTTGGTGGTGCAGCGCTTCTTGTGCAGGTACCCGGGCTTACAGTATCTCCTGAGGCAGGCCAGGAAAGTCTGTGGGCATTTCCGCCAGTCATATAATGCCAGTGCTCGGCTGGCTGTCCTTCAAAAGGAATGCAACCTGCCCAAGAACCGCCTCATTTGTGACATGCCCACCAGGTGGAACGCAATGTTGGCAATGCTGCAGCGGCTGCACACGCAGCAGAGGGCCATCAATGAGTACCTGTGTGAGTATGGCACCAGGATAGGGTCAGAGGAGCTTGGCTTTATTTTCGCCACGCCAGTGGCTACTGATCAAGGATGCATGCACTGTCCTGTCACCATTTGAGGAGGCCACGAGGATGGTGAGCAGTGACAGTGCATGCATCAGTGATACTGTCCCTCTTGTCTTCCTGTTGGAGCACACGCTTCGTGGAATAATGGACAGGGCACTTAAGGCAGAACAGAGGGAGGAAGAGGAGGAAATCCTTACCTCTCAAGGCCCCCTTTATCCATACAGTATTCCTGCGGGCCCACCGATCACACAGGAATCGGAGGAGGATGAGGATTGTGTCAGCATGGAGGTGGAGCCTAGCACTCGGCATCAGCAGCAGTCTTCAAGGGATCGTTTTCAGTCCCAAGAAACCCATGGACTTGTACGTGGCTGGGAGGAGGTGTCTGTGGATCATGTCATCCTTAGTGACCCAGAGGACTCTGGATCAAATGCCTCAGCAAACCTTCGCTGCATGGCCTCCCTGATCCTGCAAAGCCTGCGAAAAGACCCTCGGATTCGTGGTATCAAGGAGAGGGATCATTACTGGCTGGCAACCCTTCTTGATCCACATTACAAGAGTAAGGTTGCGGAACCTATCCAGCCTTCGCAGAGGGAGCAGAGGATGAAACATCTTCGGAAGGCCTTGCAGCAAGGTTTGTGCAATGCGTTTCCAGAGCCTGGGAGGTTACAATTTCCTGGTCCTCCTGGACAACGTGTTGCTGAGGCTTCGGTCAGTCACAGAAGGAGCGGTGGAGAAGGTGGCCTTCTGACCGATGCGTTCAGACAATTCTTTAGTCCGCAGCCCCAAGGTCTAATCGGTTCCAGCAACCATCACCAGCGTCTGATTTAAATGGTGCAGGAATACCTAGGGGCAAGATTAGACTTTCCAACTGAAAATCCACTGGGTTACTGGGTCTTGAGGATGGATCACTGGCCAGAGCTTGCACAATATGCAATTGAGCTACTGGCCTGTCCTGCATCCAGCATTTTTTCTGAACGCACATTCAGTGCTGCTGGAGGCTTTGTAAACGATCACAGAGTGCGCCTGTCCACAGACTCAGTTGATCGGCTCACCTTCATAAAAATGAATCAGTCTTGGATCACCAGCTACCAAGCACCTGATGCTGATGTAACCGATACATTTTTCTATGAATGTGAGATCCCTTGAAGATTGCCTATGCTGAGTGACTATCCTATTATGCTGACTGACTATCCTATTCCTCCTCAATGTTTATGTTGATAGCTTCTAAGAACATTTTTGTTTCAGGGCACCACCACAACTGCCTAAGGCCCAATTTATTCTGCCCCTGTTTAACAGGGGCATGTAATTACAATATTTGCTGTAATATTTCACAGCAGGGCCCGTTCCTGCGCTCAACAAGAGTATCTGTGAGGCTTTACAGTGTTGCGCCACCGCCACCGCCTAAGGCCCAATTTTTCTGCCCCTGTTTAACAGGGGCATGTAATTGCAATATTTGCTTGTTCCTGCGCTCAACTAGAGTATCTCTGAGGGGTTACAGTGTTGTGGCACCACCACAAGTGCCTAAGACCCAATTTTTCTGCCCCTGTTCAACAGGGGCGCGTAATTACAATTTTTGATCTAATATTTCACAACAGGGCTGGTTCCTGCGCCCACCAGGAGTAGCTGTGAGGGCTTACAGTGTTGTGGCACCACCACCACCAAAGGCCCAATTGTTCTGCCCCTGTTCAACATGGGCATGTAATTATAATTCTTGATATAATATTTCACAGCAGGGCCCGTTGCAGCGCCCACCAAGAGTAACTGTGAGGGCTTACAGTATTCTGGTACCACCAACATCTAAGGCCCAATTTTCTGCAGGGTATATAGGGCAGGCTGTATAGTATATACAGGCGGTCCCCTACTTTCAAACATCCGACTTACAAACGACTCCTACTTACAAACGGAGGGAGACAACGGGAAGTGAGAGGAAATCTACCCCTAGGAAGGGAAATTCTCTCCTGTAAGTGTTAATATGGGAAAAATGTGTCTCCACTGATGCTTTATCACCAATCCTTGTTTCCTTAATAACCCCAAATTTTCTAAATCCAATTGTCATTGGGACAGAAAGTGAGGTGAAATCTTCTGAACAGGGGCACAGACAGCAAAACAAATGTTACAGGGGTGATAACCTTTCCCTATGTTACCCAAAAAGCTTAGAATTTGATGTTTTGGCTGGAGCTACACTTACAAAATATACCTGTTCCAAATTACAAACAGATTCAACTTAAAGTGGAAGTAAACCCTCCTATCATTTTCAGGCAAGGAAGCTGCCATCTTTGCCTCTGTTTAATCTTCAACTGCCATGATGCTGCACATGTGATCAGTTATGACACCAGCCATTGGATGGTTTGACAGTTTGGTTGAGAGCACAACCAATGTGACAGTTGGCATTCCCGGCATGCCAGGAATGTAACTGCTTTTTCAAACTGTTAAATCGATGGGTTTACTTCCGCTTTAACAAACCTTCAGTCCCCGTCTTGTTTGGACCGCCTGTATACGGCCTGGGGGCCCCACGCCTTTTTCTTTTTTTAATTTGGGTGCGGGGTTCCCCTTAATATCCATACAAGACCCAAAGGGCCTGGTAATGGGCTGGGGGGGAATGGGGGTTACCCATGCCATTTTTCTCAATAATTTTCATCCATATTACCGGGACTTGACATTACATTACATAAAATGACTTTTATTCCTTTAGAAATTTCATTTTGTGCAGGGCCTGTTCTAAACATGGGAAACACGTGCCACTTTACAGGCATACTATAGACACCCCCCAGGTACGATATTTAAAGGAATACTTCACTTTTATTTTTTCACTTTAAGTATTATTAAAATCACTGCTCCCGAAAAAACATCAGTTTTTAAAACTTTTTTTTGCATTGATACAAACCCTTTTTAGGACAATAACTTGCATATTAGCCTTTAAAATTCACACTTTTGATTTTTCACGTTCAGGTCCCATAGACTTTAACGGTGTTTGAATGTTCGCGGAAACTTTCGGTCCGTTCGCATGTTCTGCCGGGAAAGAACCAAGGGGTGTTCGGCTCATCCCTATTACCAAGTAACTATAGACTTGTTAGTTTAACTTCTATAGCTGGGAAGATACTGGAGAGATTAATAAAAAACCACATAGACGAGTTCTTGCTGGTAAAAAAATATTTCAAGCAACAGACAGCATGGATTCATGAAAGACAGAAGTTGTCAGACAAAACTGATTTCTTTTTATGAGGAGGTAAGTAAAACCTTGGACAGAAGGGTGGCTGTCGATTTAGTATACTTGTATTTTGCAAAAGCATTTGACACAGTTCCCAACATGGATAATGTGTAAGGTAAAGTCTAAAGGTCTGGAAAAATCAGTTTGTAACTGGATAAAAAACGTCTTCAGAGTAGTGGTTAATAATTCATACTTTGAATGGTCTAAGGTTATCAGTGGTGTACCCCAAGGTTCAGTGTCGGGACCCTTTACTTTCTAATATATGGAAGGGGTGCCCGGCTTTGAAAAATCGGTGCTCCCCGGCCGTAGGTCCCCAGGACAATAAGCTTTGCATACTTGTAGAGGAAGAATGGGGCTACATGTGTGCCAAGTTCCGGGTCCAGGGGACCTAAGACCGGACGGTACCGGGTTCCCAAAGTCACTGGAGAAATTACCATTTAACATGGGAGTCTATGGAAGGGGTGCCCGGATTTGAAAAATTGGTGCTCCCCGGCCGTAGGTCCAACGGACAACAAACTTTGCACACTTGTAGATGAAGAGTGGGGCTACATGTGTGCCAGTACAGAGTTCCCAAATTCCAGGAGATCAGGCGCAAAAAGGTGACTCGAGTATAAGCCGAGGGGGACATTTTCAGCACAAAAAAATGTGCTGAAAAACTCTGCTTATACTCGAGTATATACGGTACTTACAGGATGTCTCCAATTTACAAGCCAACCTCAATGCACTGTTTAATTGGGCAACTATGTGACAGATGAGGTTTAATGTTGATAAATGTACAGTTATGCACGTAGGGGCTAAGAATATGCATGCACCATACATACTAGGGGAGTACAACTGGGGGAATCAATATTGGATAAGGCTCTGGGTGTTCTGTTAGATCATAAGCTTAATAATAGCATGCAATGCCAAGCTGCAGTTTCCAAAGCAAGCTAAAAAAAATCTTGTTTTAAGAGAAGTATGGACTCCAGAGAGAGAGAGAGATATAATTTTGCCCCTGTACAAATCATTAGTAAGACCTCATCTGGAATATGCAGTTCAGTTTTGGGCACCAATTCACAAAAAGGATATCGGGGAACTGGAGAAAGTGCAGAGAAGGGCAACCAAACTGATAAGAGGCATGGAGGAGCTCAGCTATGAGGAAAGATTAGAGGAACTGAATTTATTCACTCTTGAGAAGAGGAGATTAAGTGGGGAGATGATCAACAAGTACAAATACATAAGTGGTCCATATAGTCAACTTGGTGTAGAGTTATTCACTTTAAAGTCATCACAGAGGACAAGGGGGCACTCTTCACATCTGGAGGAAAGGAGATTTATTCTCCAAATATGGAAAGGTTTCTTCACAGTAAGAGCTGTGAAAATGTGGAATGGACTTCCTTTAAGAGCTGGTTCTGTCCAGCTCAGTTGATTGCTAAAAAAAAAAAAATCTGGATTCTTTCCTAAATGTACATAATATAACTGGATACTAACATTTATAGGTAAAGTTGATCCGGGGAAAATCCGATTTGCCTCTTGGGGGATCAGGAAGGAACTTTTTCCACTGCTTTAGCAAATTGGATCATGCTTTGCAGTTTTTTTTTTCAACCAGACTAACTATCAAACATGTATATTCCGGAAGGCACACTATTTGGGTGATAACCTGGTACACAGTGTTTTTTCTTGAAGGAGGGAATGTACCTCCATTAACTCTACAAAGACAGGTACGCGTGTTTCCTGATGTGGAATGTTCAGTGACTCTCCTTTCATGATTGAGGGACCTGTTTTATGTCTCTCAAATGGAAGTCTCCTCAGCTGCAGGGACCATGTTAGATGTCATATTGAGGTAGTAGTTTATGTCCTTGTCTGCACCCGTGGAGCCTTCTAAGTAGGAAAGATTATTGGAACAGTTAGACGTCTTTACGATCATTTACTGCATATGATATATGTAACTTTATTTTAAGTTGTAAACCAACACCTCCCAACCCTACGGCTACTAACGAGTAAAATTAATAACCTTGATTATCTTGTTACAGTGGCATCTAAGTATGGATGGGATGTTAGGCAGAAAGTTAACATGTTGTCCCTGATGTTGATCTGTTAAAAGCAGACAAAATGGGCGTGCGGAAGGATGTGGGCGACTTTGACAAGGGCCAGATTGTAATAGCTAGTTGGCTGAGGTCAGAACAACTCCAATACTGCAACTCTTGTGGGATGTTCCTGGTCTGCAGTGGTCAGGACCGACCAAAAGTGGTCTAAGGAAGGAAAACCAGTGACAGGGCCATGGGTGGCCAAGGCTCATTGATGCACGTGAGGAGGGAAGGCTGGCCTGTATAGTCTGATTTAATAGCTACTGTCACTCAAATTGCTGAAAAAGTTAATCTTGGTTGCAGTAGGTGTCAGAGCACTCAGTGCATCACAGTTTGTTGTGTATAGGGCGGTGTAGCCACAGACCTGTCAGGGTGCTCATGCTGACCCATGTCCACAGCCAAAAGTGCCTACAATGGGCACGTGAACATCAGAACTGAACCACAAAGCAATGGAACAAGGTGGCCTGGTCTGATGAATTTTTTTTTTTTTTTTTTTACATCATGTGGATGTCTGATGAATTCAAGAATGGTTTGAATTAACCTCCAGATCTCAATCCAATCGAGCATCTGTGGCATGTGCTGGAAAACAAAGTCGGAGGCCCCACCTTACAACTTACAGAACTTAAAGGATCTGCTACTGACAGCTCGGGGCCACATACTACAGCATACCTTCAAAGGTCCATGCCTTGGTGGGTTATTGTAGGTGGTCCTAATGCTATGGCTGATTGGTGTACAATAAATGTCACAATTAACTCAGGGCATCCAATCAGACTACCAGCAAAATATTCTGGCTCCTTTTTTTTTTTTAGAATAAGCCCCACATCATTAAAATAAATTCTTGATTATTTGGCCGCCTGTCGTGGCTTACCGTGACTGTTGGTAATAGTCTGTGTGTTTGTTGCTGTGCGCAGGTACAACACTCTCTCACACTTGTAATTAGCTGATTACAGGGAGGGAAGGTGCGGTGTAAAGTGCTGATAACAATGGAGCACTGTCAAAGGGTGCCGCTTCACTGAGCCAAGATCCCCCCCCTTGCCGAAAACAAATCTCTTGGAGTAGGTGACATCCTGCTGGGCGCTGATAACGCTTGTTAGCAGAGCAGCCGAATATCAATTTTCTGCAGCTTATTTTCTTCTATTTTTTTTTCTCTCGAGTGTATATATGTCTGGTGTGTGATTGGGGGGCGGGGGTGATGCTGCCGCTGTTTACTGTCCTTACAGGGGTTTATTTTTTTTCCAGGAAGAAATGCTTATTATGTATTGATTGATGGTTACTCTTAAAACTTTAGTTGTAGATGGAAATATTTTGTCTGAAATAATGACCTGGCTATGCTTTTCCCTGCATTATTTCCAACCTTGAGCGACCCGCGGGTAAGAGCCACCAGGCGCAATTTAATATTCCAAATACGAAAGCACCTGGGTTTGGTTACATTAGTCCTAGAAAATGCACATGTGCAGAGACAAACATGCAATGTCTGAGTATATGTGAGAGGTAGTGCTGGGCTTTCTTGTGAGGGCATTCTTTGTGGCTGCTCTACTGGAGCCAATCCTGGATCTATTGTTCCCTTCAAAATATAGAAGTAGGAGCACCGTAAATAAAAAAAAATCTTGAAAACTTCCAGTTATTATTAATTTTGTTAAGAAGAATATGTACATACAAAATGTAGCCAACACATTTCAGGGTTAAACCCCCTTCTTCGGGGCTAAAGACCCAAAACTTTCAATTTGAGCTCAACTTTATCCAAGAGCCCTGGCTCCACAAACCTTTGCACTTTTCACACTGTGAATTAGAACCTGCAACAATTTTGAGTCGGCTTAATTTCATGGAGGATGTCCAGCATCATCTGGCTCTTTGCCTTCCAGCCTGAATGTCCCTGGTCTGCCCTTTTCATTCATTGCAATTCAGTTCTTTCAACCATGGAGGCACAGCATCACATATTGGGCGTTACCTAGGGCGGTCTGCATGCAAAAGCAGTCTGCCTAAGAATGCCTACTCCTCCAGACTGACATGTGCCCATCAAGGAATTTTGACATTTACATAACTACCCCTAGGAGGCAGCCTACTGCTTGCATCAGGACTGAGGAGTACTGAGGCAGGGTGCTGTGATGTTTTCAGTAAGTGATGTCCGTGTGGCCAGGTGATGTCTGGGTCCCAATCTGTACAAGAGGTCTATGTACAGAGCCCTCCGGCCCCTCCCACTAGCCATGATCCGCCTGCATTGCATAGCCACTTCAGCCCCGAAAGATTTTACCCCCTTTCTGACCAGAGCACTTTTTACCATTTGGCACTGCGTTGCTTTAGTTGACAGTTGCGTGGTCGTTTAAAGCTGTGCCCAAACACAATTTGCGTCCTTTTTTCCCACAAAAAGAGCTTTCTTTTGGTGGTATTTGATCAACTCTGCTGTTTTAATATTTTGCTCTATAAACAAAAAAAGAGCGACAATTAAAAAATATATATATATTTTTTTACTTGTATCCCCAATATTTAAAAAAACAAACACATTTTTCCTCAGTTTAGGCCGATATGTATTGTTCCACATATTTCTGGTAAAAAAAAAAATTGCAATAAGCGTATAGTGATTGGTTTGCGCAAAAGTTATAGTGTCTACGAACTATGGGAAAGATTTATGCCATTTTTATTATTTTTTTTTTTACTAGTAATGGCGGTGATCTGCTATTTTTATCGGTATTGTGACAGACAGATGGGCGACTTTTGACACATTTTTGGGACCATTGGCATTTATACAGCGATCAGTGCTATAAAAATGCACTGATTACTGTGTAAATGTCAATGGCAGGGAAGGGGTTAACACCAGTGGGCGATCAATTGGTTAATTGTGTGTTCTTTCAGTGTATTCTAACTGTGGGGGGCTAGGATTGACTAGGAGAAGAGACCTACTAACTAGGAACAAACGATATGGCTCCTCTTCCCTAACAGCACTGGGATTTGTGTGTTTACACACACAAATCTCTGTGCTGGCGCTCGTGCACGTGATCGCGCGTGGCCAGTGGTGATCGTGCCCGCCGGCCACACGCATCGAGTCCCCCGCCGTGCGGCGGGCGAGCACACCCTCTGGTGGCTGCTAAAGGAATGGACGTACCTATACGGGATTTCGCCCAGGGGAGCCATTCTGCCGCTGAATATCTGTGTGAGCCAATTGGGGACCCGTTAGAGAAGCATGAATACCCAATGATAACACCAATGTGTGTTAAAAAATATGGTATGTAGTGAAAACGGAAAGAAGGTATTTGAAAATGTTTTCAGCATGTTGATGAGGGGAGAGAGGAACCAGTAAAGGGAAGTTTGCATTTTTGAATGAATACGCTGGGTGGATTATAACTTTTTCTAAATAAAAATGCTGACTTTAGATGCACGTTAATGAATGCACTGGTAGATTTTTGATTCATCCTACATTTTGATTTGATGTGAGATGTATGGAAAATAATGCCCTCTTTTTATGTTCTTATCGTCTTCTTTTACTGTATAGGAGGCTGATTTGAATGTACGCCATCATCCCCGACACAGCAGTGAATCATTTATGGAGTCAGGAATGATTGTTTTTTGAAAAGGGAGATATTATTGTATCAGAGTTCTCTTCTATTACCTCATTACCTGATATTATTCATGCTGTTAGACCTAGTTTGGAAGAGGCAGGTGCAGTAAATCTGCTAAAATGACAGGTATTCATACGGATCACGCTGTGAGAAGTGTTTCTCATCTGAATTGTGCCCGAGTCCTCCAGGGTTCTCTCTGTGTTAGGTGAGGTATACTAGATTTGCATTTCCCTAGTGATGTGAGCATTTCGAATAATAGATCCAAACCTTCAGAGCAGCCATTCTCAACCAGGGTTCCTCCAGAGGTCGCTAGGTGTTGGGCTGTGGCTTATTGGCCTTTCATTTGATGGTGCCTGCAGAGTTCCATGGGTAATGCCACTTGGCAGAGCTAGCTGTTTGATACTAATGACCTTTTTAGCTATTTGTAAGGATGCCTTTCTGACCACCACTGTATTGAGCATTCTTACCACTGACCACCAATGTATGGAGCATTCTTCACACTGACACCAATGTAAAGAGCATTCTTCCAACTGACCACCAATGTAAGGAGCATTCTTCCCACTGATCACCAATGTAAGGAGCATTCTTCCCACTGATCACCAATGTAAGGAGCATTCTTCCCACTGATCACCAATGTAAGGAGCATTCTTCCCACTGATCACCAATGTAAGGAACATTCTTCCCACTGATCACCAATGTAAGGAGCATTCTTCCCACTGATCACCAATGTAAGGAACATTCTTCCCACTGATCACCAATGTAAGGAGCATTCTTCCCACTGATCACCAATGTAAGGAACATTCTTCCCACTGATCACCAATGTAAGGAGCATTCTTCCCACTGATTACCAATGTAAGGGACATTCCTCCCACTGATCACCAATGTAAGGAACATTTTTCCCACTGTTTACCAATGTAAGGGACATTCTTCCCACCGATCACCAATGTAAGGGACATTCTTCCCACTGATCACCAATGTAAGGGACATTCCTCCCATTGATCACCAATGTAAGGGACATTCTTCCCACTGATCACCAATGTAAAAAAGCATTCTTCCTACTGATCACCAATGTAAGGAACATTCTTCCCACTGATCACCAATGTAAGGGACATTCTTCCCACTGATCACCAATGTAAGGGACATTCTTCCCACTGATCACCAATGTAAGGAGAATTCTTCCCACTGACCCTCAATTAGAGCTGCACGATTAATCGTTAAAAAATTTAAATCGCGATTTTACCCCCCTCCCGATCTTAACCCTCCTGACGGTATTCCCGAGTGTGCCTCAGGTTTAAATTTCAGTACCATTAGTGGTAACCCCAAGCCACACTCGGGATTGCACTGCTGAGTCCTGGTCCCGGTAACTTACCTTGTCCCCAGGATCCTGCGTTGTCCCCCCGCTGTGTCATCCGCTGGATCCTCCGCCCGATGCTCTATGTGACGGGCTCCGTTTCCTGCGAGCGACGCATGGGGGCGGAGCCCGGCGGCAAATTCTAAAAGTACAAAAAACATAACACATATAGTACACTGTAATCTTACAGATTACATTACTGTATCAAATCATTTCAAATCCCTTTTGTCCCAAGTGCTTTGTCCAGTGTCCTGCATGCACTTTTATATGATATATACTGTTCTTTCTGCCTGGAAACTGGAGATTGTCCATAGCAACCGAAAAGTGTCCCTTTATGTCAAAAGAGGTTTTAGACCAGCTAGAAAACAGCGATAGTAAATTAGAACACTTGCAGAATTGAGCGATAGTGATTAGTGGGGAAATTCATTTTATTATTGTTTATTTTTATTATTATATTATTATTTTTTATAATTATTTATAGTAATTTATTATATTATAATTTATGATTTTGTGTTTCAAACTTTATCATACCCGGGATGTCTACTAGACAGATTTAAAGTGGTTGTAAACCCTTACAGACCACTTTATGCTACAGGTAAGCCTATAATAAGGCTTGTCTGTAGCTACCCAGAATATCTCCAAACCTGTACGGTTTAGGAGATATTCCCTGTCCCCTGCATGTGCCGATGTCATCGGCACATGCCCACTGGGGCAAACTGAAGCAATGGCACCTATGTGCCGTTGCTTCAGTGACCGTGCCATTACCAGTGGCTCCTGCGCGCATGCGCAGGAGTAACGTCATCGAGGCTCCGGCCAATCACAGCGCCGGAGCCGCGATAACCCGGAAGTAACCCCCGGGAGAAATGTTGCCGCCGGAGGGGGGGACGAGGACCGCTGCGGGGGCTTCGATCTCAGGTAAGTAATTCATAATGAGCTAGTATGCTATTCATACTAGCTCATTTATGCCTTTGTCTTGCAGGGTTTTTTTTTTTTACAAGGGTTTACAACCACTTTAAGTGTGTTATTACTAAAGCCTCGTATGCACCACCGAGTTTCTCGTCGTAAAAAACCCGTCGTTTTTCTCGACGAGATTCTTGTCAAGCTTTCCTTGCATACACACTGTCAATTCCAAATCTCGTCGTTGTTCTGCGCGGTCACATACAACACGTACGATGGCAGTATAAAGGGGAAGATCGATTTCAATGGCACCACCCCTTGGGCTGCTTTTGCTGATCTCGTGTTACCGCGTGTTAGTAAAAGTTTGGGGAGAGACGATTCGCGCTTTTCAGTCTTCGTGCTTTCAGTTCGTTTTAGCGTGATGAATGTGCCATCTCCATTACGAACGCTAGTTTTACCAGAAGCAGGGCTTCAGTCTTATACTTGATTCTGAGCATGCGCAATTTTTTAAGACTCGAAAAAGCATACACACCGGTTTTCTCGTCGGGAAACAGGCCAACGAGAAACCCGACGAGAAAATAGAGAGCAGGTTCTCTATTTTCTCATCGAGATTCGCGGCAGTTTTCTCGACGAGAAACCATGCACACAAACGTTTTTCTCGGCAAGAAAGCTCTCCCAGCAGTTTTCTTGTCGTTTTTTGACGAGAAAAGTGGTCGTGTGTACGAGGCTTTAGAATTACAGGCCTACAATACAAAACGCCAAATTTCTATGCAAAACAATGTACCGATTTGAGATTAAAAAATCTGACATAATCATACCGCCAGGGAGGCTACAACAGCATTTCCCGATTGTATGTAACAAGTGCAGAGTTCTCTGCTCACTTCTGACAGCTGACAAAAAACAAAAAAATCCAGGCAGCCTGCCAAGTTTATCTCAATATCAGAGATACAGTAACTATAAACAAAGTAACATTTGGTTCTTAGATCAATGGAATTAACTTCTGTCTGTAAATGAGGTCAGTTTAACCACTTAAAATGGTTGTAAAGAAATATCTCCTTAACCTATACGGTTAAGGAGATATTTGCAGAAAAGACTGCACCGATGTCTACGTAAACAACGGCACAGGCGCACTGAGCCTGCCGGCTTTCGAATGGGAAATGCCGGGAACGCGCGCATGCGCGGGGATCGTGCTGGTCCCGTGCGCATGCGTGGGAGTGACGTCATTGCCGCTCCGGCCAGTCGAAGCGCTGGAGTGGCGAAACACGCAAGGCGCTCGGAGGGCACATGGCGGGGGAGGAAACAAGGAGCGCTTTGGGGGCTTCGATCTCAGGTAAGTGCCACATAATGAGCTAGTATGCTATTGCATAGCATACTAGCTCATTATGCCTTTCTCTTTCAGGGTTTTTTTTTTTTTTTTTTTAAAGAGGGTTTACTTCCTCTTTAAAGACTAAACCTTTTTTTGACACTAGTTGCTTACAAGTAAAAAACAGCATTTTTTGCTAGAAAATTACTTGGAACCCCCAAACATTAATTATGTATATATATATGTGTGTAGTACACAGACCCCCTTTTACCTGCCTTGTTCTTTGGCTCTTCGCAGGAAGAAGGGGCACTACATGCCACAAGCCCGTACCCTCCTGTATAAAGAGGTTGAGCGGTGTTGTTGGTGGGTCATTTCACAGTTGAGCCAGAGAATGATTTTCTCACCTCTGTGGATAACAGATTTGAGTACTTGCTTTCCCCAGTGAATAGAATGTCCACACTTGCTATAACTCCAACAGAGAGTTTATTTCTTCTTTCAGCAAATAACAATCTCTTGATAGAAACAAAGGTTGGAGCAAGAAAAGGATAGCACAAGATGTGGGGAAAGGTCCAGGCACAATCTCAGTCCCTTCACTGTTCAGCTTCTCGAACAGACTCAGCCTCAAATGGATAGTCTACTTAGAACAAGACTAGCAGCCAAATGACCCTCACACTTTACTCAAAGTCTCTGCCACAGACCTGGTGAAATTGGTCTCTGCCACAGACCCAATGAAATTGGTCTCTGCCACAGACCTGGTGAACTTGACCTTGGCCTAGGGAGAAGACATCCCTCCGAAGCGTTACCGGGACCCTTTCCTTCACCGTGACTACCGCATCAGTCCCTCGAAACGGTTCCTCACCCGGCCTCCTCTACTCAGATACGGGTCACCTCGCAAGGCGGCACCCTGAGACTCCTCAATCCCCGACGGGCCCCAGCCAAAGGTGCTGGGCCCAGGCCTTTGCTGCAATTCCCGAGTCCCCGCATCCAGGACAGCCAGGAACAGCAGAGTAGTACCTCACCCTGGGACTAAAGGTGCCCAGGATGGAACCGGAACAGAAAACACCCGCCCTTGGGCCTAGGGCGCCCAGGGCAGGCTGGAACCAGAACCAGGGGTAGGACCCCACCGACTAACCCCGAACAGGCAGCGTCTGCCCCTTTTATCTCCTCTCCTAGCGTGTACAGCAGGTTAACCCCGCCCCACCATACGTTTGCCGAGAGGGGACACAAAAAGCACAGCCCTGTACTGGTAGTTCAACCCAAGCCTACCATGGCAGCGCCACTTTTAAGCCTCAGGTTACTGCACACCAATACTCTCCCTGTGGATAAAATGGTTGTAAACCCTGACGAATCCCAAACACTCCCCTTAAATTGAGGACCCCGCTACGCTTCTTCCCACTGATCACCAATGTAAGGAGCATTCTTCCCACTGACCACCAATGTAAGGAACATTCTTCCCACTGATCACCAATGTAAGGAACATTCTTCCCACTGACCACCAATGTAAGGAACATTCTTCCCACTGATCACCAATGTATGGAGCATTCTTCCCACTGACCACCAATATAAGGAACATTCTTCCCACTGACCACCAATGTAAGGAACATTCTTCCCACCGATCACCAATGTAAGGAACATTCTTCCCACTGACCACCAATGTAAGGGGCATTCTTCTCATTTCACCAACAATGCGAGGGGACCTTTACCCACTGACCAACAATTTATTGGTTTTACCTGGGTTCTCAAGGGAGGAGGCGTTTCTGGAACGCGGGGGCGTGGCTTAGGCGCGACTGGCGTGCACGTGATACACTGCGCAGGCGCAAGGCTCCCTGGCTTTAAAAGGTTTTTCACTCTGAAAGGGGCTGGTGGCTGACGAAGGGACACAGAGCATACGAGGGCATGCAAGCTGTATGGGCGTTGGATACAGGCATTCTTAAGGCACGTCTACTCAGCATCAGGATGAGCAATTATAGCGGCATAATATTCATTTGCTGGACTAAAGCTCGGCAGTAGATGCACTGTGTTAGTACCTCTGCTTTTTTATGTCTTCCTGAGGTAGAAGGGGGAGCGCAAGGGCGCTGCGGTCAGGGTCTGAGGATCCTAGTCACGCTTCCACAGTTCAATCCTCCCCTGAAAGACCTGGAGCAACTGGCCAGTCTGAGCCGCCTAGACTCATAGGTGTTGTAGCTGCTTCCAACATTTCAGCCTCTGCATACGTCACTAAGGAAGATTTGGCTTCAGCGCTAGCTGGTTTGGAAGGGAAGATAGCTGATATGCTCGCTTCTTCCTCCCAGGATGGGAGAAAACACGGTAGATCCCCTTGTTCGGCCCTTGACCAGTATTAGAACTGGAATGGCAGGAGCTTTTGAAATACCTTTGGGGGGGGGGGGGGATCAGGCAGATGGCTCCTCTTCTGAGGATTCAGCGTCTGAAGAACCTTTCTCAGCCTCGTAATCCCAAAGATTGCTGGTTCAATCCCTTACAGAGTTGGTCCGTTCTGGATACAAGTTGCCCCCAGCAGAGGCGGCTGAAGTTCCCTTTTCCTCTTTGGGTTCTCTAAAGCCCCCACAGGGTTCACATGCTTTCCCTGTACACCCATTGCTGGAGCTGCTGATTTATGCTGACTGGGATCACCCAGATGAGCATTTCCTTCCTCCTAAGAGGTTTTCTCTTTATCCTATGGAAGAAAAGTTTACCAAAAAGTGGAGTTTGCCAGCAGTAGTCGCTGCTATCTCCTCTGTAAACAGGAGTTTACCTTGTCCAGTGGACAAGGTCTAGGTGTTTAGAGATCCAGCGGATAAGAAGCTGGAATCTTTGCTTAGGGCCTCATTTGCTGTGGCCGGTGCAGTAGCACAACCTGCAGTAGCAGCAATAGGCATTTTTCAATCCTTAAAGTGGAGCTCCACCCTAAATAGCAACTTTTGCTATTTGGAACCCTCCCCCCCTCCGGTGTCACAATTGACACCTTTCAGGGGGGAGGGGGGTGAAGATACCTGTCTAAGACAGGTATTTTCACCCACATCCGGGAGTCCTGTCTCCGGGAATCTGCGGGAGTGACGTCACTTCCCGCAGACTTCCCTTGGTGTTCTGGGAGACACTCGGCTCCCAGAACACAGGAGCACCAATCAGAACGGCGCAGCGCGACTCGCGCATGCGCCGTAGGGACCGGGCATGAAGCCGCAGGGCTTCACTTCCTGGTTCCCTCAGCGAGGATGGCGGAGGGAGCAGCAGAGCGACGAGCGGTCGCTCGTCCTCTGCTGCGGACGTCGCTGGACTCCAGGACAGGTAAGTGTCCAAATATTAAAAGCCAGCAGCTGCTGTAGCTGCTGGCTTTTAATATATTTTTTTCCGGCGGAGCTCCGCTTTAAGCAGGTTATCAAGAGAGTGCCTGCTCAAGGAGAAGAAGCCCAAGATTTAGCTGAGCTACCAAGGGCCTTATGCTTTGCGGCTGACGCTATTAAAGTGGAGCTCCACCCACAAAAAAAAAAGTCACCAAAAAACCATAAAAAAATAGAAATATTTTTTGTTTTTATACTCACCCGAAATACCCGTTGCTATGCGGAAGTCCGTAATCTGCCTCTTCCGTAACCGCGGTCTGTTTTCTTCCCCGTCCTCTTCTAGTGAATGGGGCGCGCTGCTTTATGGGAACTGTGTGTAATCCCAGAGAGCAGCCGCCCATTCACAAGTCGGCGCGAGACTCGCGCATGCGCAGTAGGAAACGGGCAGTGAAGCCATAAGGCTTCACTGCCTGTTTCCCTTAGTGTGGATGGCGGCGCGGGACCTGCACCGATCGAGGGCTCGGCATCGAGGGGGCCATCAGCGCGGGAGAGTTGGACAGGTAAGTGTCCTGATTAAAAGTCAGCAGCTACAGTGTTAGTAGTTACTGACTTTAAAAAACATAAAATTTGTGTGTGGAGCTCCGCTTTAAAGATTCTATCTATCAGGCCTTGCGCTCCTCCTAAAGCATTGGTCAGCTGAGATGCCGTGTAAAAAGCTATTTGCTGGTTTTCCCTTTCATGGGGAAAGGTTGTTCAGGGAAGATTTGGATAAATACATCCAAAAAAATTTCAAGTTGAAAGAGTACCCTTCTGCCTGTTAAGAGAAGGAGTAAACGTCCTTCATTTAAACGTGCTACTTTTCCGGTGCCAGGGGTAACAGCCTCCAGGCAGTCACGACGGCCTCCGCCATCAGGGTCAAAGGGGTAAGACTCATGGCCAAGCACAGGGCCAGAAGAAATCCTCGGGACAGAAGCCTACAAAGCAGAGTCCCAAGGCCTCCTTATGAAGGGGCGCCCCTGCTCGATCGAGTGGGGGGAAGACTTCGGTGGTTTTCAGAGACTTGGAAAGAAGAGATCCAAGACAAGTGGGTCATTTCTGTGGTAGCCCTAGGCTACAAACTAGAGTTTCAAAAGTTTCCACTGTTTCGTTTTCTAAGATCAAACGTTCCCAAAGACCCAGTGAAGAGAAGGTCTTTTTTTCTGGCGCTAGACCGTAACCGAATGGAGATGTCAGACCCATTCTAGATCTCAAAGGCCTGAATCAGTTCCTAAACATTTGCTCTTTTCACATGGAATCAATCAGGTCAGTAGTGTCCACCCTGAGGGGAGGGGAACTTCTTGCGTCAATAGACATCAAGGATGCATATCTACGTGTGCCAATTTTTACCGCTCACCAGAGGTTCCTACGGTTCGCAGTAGAACAGTGCCACTTTCAGTTTGTGGCCTTGCCCTTCGGATTGGCTACCACACCTCGAGTGTTTACAAAGGTTCTGGTTCTGCTTCTGGCAAGATTAAGGGCCCAGGGTATAGCGGTAATGGCATACCTAGACGACCTGCTGCTGATAGATCAGTCCGTAGCATGGTTAGACGAGTGTGGTCAGCACGGTCAAGTATCTGGAACATCTGGGTTGGATTCTCAACATAGAAAAATCATCCTTACGGCCAGTAAAAAGGCTGGAATACTTTGGTCTGGTTATAGACACAGCCCAAGAAAGAGTGTTTTTACCTCAGACAAAGGTCAGCGCTATAAGAGAACTGGTTCACGCGGTCAGGACAAGGAAGGGTCCCTCCATCCGCCTTTGCATGAGGTTGTTAGGGAAGGTGGTAGCTTCAGTTCCCTATGCCCAATTCCATTCAAGACTGTTACAAAGCAGTATCTTGTCTGCCTGGAACAAGAAGAGGAAAGTCTTGGATTGTCCAATGTATTTGGCTCCAAGGGTGCACCAGAGTCTCATTTGGTGGTTGATAGCCAAAAATTTGCAGAAGGGGAAATCCTTCATACCAGTTACCTGGAGGATAGTAACAACGGATGCCAGCCTCTTGGGCTGGAGAGCAGTCCTGGGTGGGAACACTATCCAGGGGAAGTGGTCAGAATCCGAAAATACTTTTCCTATCCACATTCTAGAGATTCGGGCAGTACGTCTGGCTCTAAGGGCCTGGACGGGCAGATTACATAATTGTCCTGTCAGGATTCAATTTCGACAATGCCACAGCAGTGGCCTACATCAATCACCAAGGCGGCACCAGAAGTCGCGCGGCCCAGAAAGAGGTGAACCATATTCTGGTTTGGGCAGAAGAGCAATGTACCTTGCCTATCTGCAGTCTTCATTCCGGGAGTGGAGAATTGGTAGGCGGATTTCTTCAGCCGCCAACAATTGTTCTCGGGAGAATGGTCTCTACAGCCCGACATTTTTCTGGCCATATGCTAGAAATGGGGTACCCCGGACATAGATCTATTGGCATCCAGCTTCAACAACAAGTTGGACAGCTTTGTGTCAAGGACAAGGGATCCACTCGCATACGGGATGGATGCATTAATGATTCCATGGGATCAGTTCTTACTGATTTATGCGTTCCCCCCAGTTCAGCTGCTACCTCGGCTTCTACGCAGGATCAAAGAGGAACAGAAGCTGGTAATCCTCGTTGCCCCGGCGTGGCCCAGAAGATCCTGGTATGCAGAGATCGTAAGGATGGCAATAGGGGATCCTTGGATTCTTGCATCTCGGCCAGACCTGCTTTTGCAGGGGCTGGTGTTCCATCCGGCCTTACAAACGCTAAATTTGACAGTTTGGCTATTGAAGCCTACATTCTAAAGAGTCGGGGGCTTTCAGGTTCGGTGGTAACTACCCTGATTAATGCAAGAAAGCCGGCCTCTAGGACCATTTACTATAGGGTCTGGAAGGCCTACGTTTCCTGGTGTGAAACCAAAAGATGGCATCCTCAGAAGTATGTCATAGGTAGAGTTCTGGCCTTCCTACAATTAGGAGTGGAAAATAAGCTAGCCTTGAGTACAATCAAGGGTCAGATCTCAGTGTTTTTCCAAAAGCAGCTTGCTTCACATTCTTTGGTCCGGGCCTTTATACAAGGGGTAAAGCATATAAATCCGCCAGTTAGGTCACCCTTGTGCCAGTGGGATTTGAATCTAGTTTTGTTGGATTTACAAGGACAGCCTTTTAAATTGATGCGCCGTGTGCCCTTGATCCTTGTAACAAGGAAGTTGGTGTTGATTGCGATAACCTCCGCAAGAATAGTTTCAGAGTTGGCAGCTTTCTCTTGTAAAGAGCCATACTTAATTATTCACAAGGATAAGGTGGTGTTGCGTCATCACCTATCTTTTTTGCCTAAGGTAGTATCTAGTTTTCATATGAATCAAGATGTTTCCCTACTTTCATTTTTTCCAGAACCCCGTTCTGCAGAAGAGAAATTATTACACTCTCTCGATGTAGTGAGAGCAGTTAAGGTCTATCTGAAAGCGACAGCTCCGAAACGGAAGACTGACGCTTTGTTTGTGCTGCCAGAAGGCCACAGAAGAGGGCAGGCAGCGTCAAAATTGACTGTTTCTAGATGGATTCGTCAGGTATTATTCAGACTAATGCCGCGTACACATGATCATTATTCACGGTGGTTAAAAAACCGCCGTGAATAATGTCATTAAAAACTAGGGAACGGCTTGTTCCCCAAACACGGTCGTTTTTCACGTAGTTTTTTCTCTTGTCGAGAAAAACGACCGTCTGCGGGCTCTGCGGCAGTGTTTCCCTATGGGAAACACTGCCGCGGAAAACATGTCGAAAAAATTGACGAGAAAAATTAGAACATATTCTAATTTTTATCGTCGTTTTTAATGGCGTTTTTCTCGTCGAAAAAAACGACAGAAAGTTCACAGACTATCGTTTTTCTCGTTGAATGGGAAAAATGTCATTTTTCTCGACGAGAAAAACGGCCGTGTGTACGCGGCATTATGGTTTGAAAGGAAGGATTCTGCCTTTTCAACCTAGAGCGCACTCTACCAGGGCAGTAAGTGCTTCTTGGGCAATGCATCACCAAGCCTCTATGACTCAGGTTTGCAAGGCAGCAACTTGGTCGTCAGTACATACATTCACTAGATTCTACCAGGTGGATGTAGGTCAGCAAGAGGATGCCGCCTTTGGGCGCAGTGTACTGCAGGCAGCAGTATAGGTCCTCATGTCTGATGGCGGTCTGCTTTATTTTGTGTCCCCCTCCCCTCAGATGGCATTGCTTTGGGACATCCCACATAGTTATTACTATAGCTGCTCTGTGTCCCGTGATGTACGATAAAGAAAATAGGATTTTTATAATGGCTTACCTGTAAAATCCTTTTCTTGGAGTACATCACGGGACACACAGGTCCCTCCCCTCTTTTTATTGGGGATACTTATTGCTTTGCTACAAAAACTGAGGTACTCTCTGTATGGGAGGGGTTATATAGAGGGGAACTTCCTTTCTTTGAGTGTACCAGTGTCCAATCACCTGAAGGTGGCATATAACCCACATAGTTATTACTATGGCTGCTCTGTGTCCTGTGATGTACTCCAAGAAAAGGATTTTACAGGTAAGTTGTTCTAAAAATATTTTTGTTTCTTCTATCCACCCCACCTGTATTGACTTTAAATATCCACCCCACCTGTATTGATTTTAAATGGATCCTTCAATATCTTCCTTGTTTGTGCAGATAAATTGTATGGTGATTTTCTGACATGGGACCTGGAGCAGACGACGTCACAACTGCCGCTGAAGCCGGGGAAAACAGCAACTTTTACTGTCTACATCAAAGTGAAACTGGACTTCTCATGCCAGGAAAATCTTTTGCAGGATCTCAATGATGGTAAGGTGTTGCTGTCTTTTAATTCTGTTCTTTTCCTCCACCTGTGATCGCTCTCATTTATAGAGGCATGTATTATTAATGGAAACCTGTACTGAGAGAAATACAAATGCTTCCCCTGCTAACCTCTCCATCTAAAAATGCTGGTTACTTAGTTGCTATTAATGAGTAGTAGTTGGTCACATTCAACTGGACTTGTTCTGTAATGTAGAATATCTTTTGTAGCTTCTCCAAACCACTTCCTCAGTTCTAATGAGTGTCAGGAAACATACTGTGTATCCATACAGGTTGCACCAGCACCTTAATCTAGCCATCCCTGTATGGTGGTGGGGGCATTCAACACCATCTTGTCTTCCATATATGATGTTTTAACATCTCTACCCCCGCAATTTGACAATTCATATCTTTAGCCCTGTAAACCCAAGGATAAGCACCTGTTGCAGACCTCCAGGCACCATTGAATGGGATTATGGAGGGGGCGGGTTCCACAACTTTAACATCTAGCATTCTGTTTATTGGACAACGAACATCTACACATTCTATGTTGGTCTATTAGAACTGAAGAAGTGACTTGGAGAAGCTGAAAAATGTCTTTAACATTAAGGCCCCTTTCACACTGGGGCGCTTTTCAGGCGTTTTAGTGCTAAAAATAGCACCTGAAAAGTGCCTCTCAAGCCACGCCAGTGTGAAAGCTAGAGTGCCTTCACACTGGGGCGGTGCGCTTGCAGGACGGGAAAAAAAGTCCTGCAAGCAGCATCTTTGGGGCGGTCGGGGCGCAATGTATACACTGCTCCCAAAACGCCCTGCCCATTGAAATGAATGGTCAGCGCTGCCGAAGTGCCTGGAAAGCGTTTCGGCAGCGCCGTAACACGGGCGCTATTAACCCTTTCTTCGGCCGCTAGCAGGGGTTAAAAGCGCCCCGCTAGCGGCCGAAAAGCACTGCTTTAACAGCGGTAAAACGTCGCTAAAACTAACGCCCACACCACCCCAGTGTGAAAGGGGTCTACTAGTATCAATTTGCTACAGTGTGGGACTTGAGGTGCCCAATTATGCAGCACGTGTAATGCACTGTTAAAATTCTTCTTTTTATTACAAAATTATTAAAACATGTAGCAAATTATGCATAATAGCACTTGAGTTTTGTATATGGATACAATACATGAAAAAAATACACAAATCCTTCACATAGGATTCACAGCATATTAGTCATTCCCCTATGTTTAAAATACGTACCTCCTCGATGTAGACTAGGGTCTGGTCGGGGGGAGTGAAATGATAATTCACAACGCATTTTGTGGGTCTCCAACCCCACTTCCTCGGGTTCAATAATTATTCAAGGTTGGGATCAGAAGCCTGGGGACCACCATCCACACCTAGCCTCCCCCTGGGAGGAGGGCCAACAAATCAAACGAGTGAAACACAAGTTCATCCGTCTTACCTTCCAAGGAATAGGAGGAACATCAGCCCACAACCTCAATACACATGTGATTACCTAGCTTTCTAAATCGAATGGATGGCCCTCCAAACTTCCTAAGGTGGAAAGACCTCGCCGGTCATCGGATGCCTAAAATTGGACATTTTAGGGACAAGGTTGCAATTCTGCGAAACGCAAGAGAAATGGGGGAGATACAATATAAAGGTGTGAGAATTTCAATCTATCCAGATTTCTCCCCGGAACTACAGAGGCAAAGGGCAACATTTTCGGACTGTAAGCGTAGGCTGCAACATAATAAATTGAAATACGCAATGTTTTATCCAGCGCGCCTACGGATAACGGGGAACATACCTTTTTTTCTACACCTGCAGAAGTGACACTGTGGTTGGACGGGAGGGATGGGAGGGAACGGGGTGGAGGGGAGGAGGGTAGGGGATAGAAGGAATAGGAGGGTAAGGGACAAAGTTTGTATCCCTTTTTTTTTTTTGCCCTCCGCCTTGTCTTCTCCCCCCCTTCAATCCCTCCCCCCTTTCTTCTTCTTTATCCTTTTTTTTTTTTTAATAAATTTTTTGACGGTTAGGACACGGGGAAGCAGGGAAAAGGGTGGAGTGGGGAAGTGCTGTAATATGGCTAATCTGAAATGTGTATGTGTTTTGTTTATTTTTTGTTTGATACCATGTGTGAAGGGGAAAAGGAAGTATACAATTATAAATGGTTGAAACCGGAAAAATTGGGAACACGGGGAAACACAGTGAAAGATAAAATAACACTAAGCACCTTAAAGGGGAACACTTGATCACTTTAGAAGCCCTCAATATAGGCCCAAAGGAGGGCAGGGAAGGGGAGGGGGAGGGGAGAGAGAGCAAGGGTGGGATGAAGATACGAGTGAGGAGTATGAATGGGTGAATCCACTAAACATAAAACACGACTTTTGGAAAGGAATTAAAAACAAGGACATGAAAATTAAAAGGAACGCATGTTTGAGGCACAAATGTTTGAGACACAGAACTACAATATGGGAAGTACACTGATAAATTTGAATAATGGTAGTTAATAGACAGGATAAAGGGGTATTCCTGGGACAGACTAAAAGTATTAGGGTATGTTCCTGGAACAATCGTGAGGTAAGAGAACCAGTTAAAAGAAGCATAATTTACTCGATGGCAGAGCTGGATAATATTGGGATACTGTGTCTGCAGGAGACGCATTTGGAAAAGGAAACCAACAGCACACTAAAACATAGAAAATATCAAGTACAATACCATGCCACGCATACCTCATATTCAAGGGGTGTCAGCGTGCTGGTTGATTCTGGAATAGTGTTCTCCTGCAGGCAGAGTAAAGTGGATGATAAAGGGCGGTTTATATTCCTTTTTTGTCAGATAGAGACAAGGGAATATGTACTGGCTAATGTCTATATCCCACCACCCTTTAGTACCGAAATTTTAGAGGAGCTAATAAAGTTTTCCTTGGACAAGGAAGGGGTCCCAGTTATAGTGACAGGAATTTTCAATATGACTATGAATAAAAAGGTGGATAGGTTTCCCCCCGGGGTCTCCCCCGGTGGCACGCCTGGCAGTCCTCTCCTCCAATTTTGTGGAGAGACTGGACTGGTGGACGTGTGGAGGGTGAGACACCCGGAGGAAAAACAGTTTTCTTGTCACTCAAAAACGCACGCGACCCTGTCCAGAATAGATTTGGTGCTTTGTAGTGAGGATGCCTTTGGGAGGTGGAGGAAGTGAAATATGAACCGAGAAGTATTTCAGACCATGCTGCAATAATTTTTGAAATACATACAAGTAAGAAACTTAGTAAAGGGGATTGGAAGTTGAATCCATTCTGGTTAGAAATAATTAAGGATGTGGGGGGAGTCTGTGCTAGCCTAGAAGAATTTATAAAACTAAATGCAGGATCAGCATCTAAGGGAACTATTTGGGATGCCCTGAAAGCCTTCCTTCGGGGAGTCTTAATACAAAAAATTTCATATGTAAAAAAACAAACACAAGCCAAGGAAGTTACAGCAAGGGAAAAGGTGAGAAGGTCTGAAGTAAAATATGTAGAAAGTCCAACAACAGAGAAATATAAAGAATGGGTAAAAAGTCAGGAAGAATATAAAGACTTGTTATTAAAAAAAGCAGAAAATAAAATGCTGTTTCAAAAACAGACCTTTTTTGGGGAGGGAGAAAGAGTGGGAAGGATGCTGTCCCTGATTGATAGGGCCAATGCCCCCTCCTCGGTTATATTGGCTATATGTGATAAAGAAGTGGAGATTAGGAGAGGCACTAGTAAAATAACAGAGGTCTTTAAAAACAACTACCAAAACCTGTACAGCAGTACTCCACCAGAAAACGTAGAAAGGGAGATGGGAACCTTTTTTGAAGGGCTACAGGTCCCCCAACTATCAAGGGAAGATAGAGAAGGACTGGAGGCACCACTGACGCTGGAAGAGCTACAAAAAGCAACAGCAGATATGGCGAACCAGAAGGCCCCTGGATCTGATGGTTTGCCAATAGAAATATATAAGACTTACAGTAAGGTGCTGCTTCCAAGACTTCTGGAGGTACTTAACTGGGCAGCTGTAGAGGGGAAGCTGCCAATGTCTATGACAGAGGCAACAATTATAGTGCTTCCTAAAGAGGGGAAAAGTCAACTTGACGTAGCATCATATAGGCCGATATCTCTCTTATGTTCGGATGTGAAGATATTGGCTAAAGTACTGGCAACAAGACTTAATAGGATAGTTGCAAAACTGGTGCACCCGGAACAGACCGGATTTATTCCAGATAGATCTACAAGTATTAATATAAGAAGGACATATCTAAACATTCAACTGCCAATAGAGAATAAAGGGACAAGAGCTATTCTGTCCTTGGATGCAGCCAAGGCATTTGACAGCCTTGAGTGGCACTTTTTGTGGAGGGTACTGGCTGAGTTTAAGTTTGGTCCGAGATACATCCAATGGGTCAAGATTCTGTATGAGGGTCCAAGAGCAAAAATAAGAATAAATGGTGAGTGTTCAGAGTGGTTCCAGTTGGCGAGGGGGACAAGGCAGGGGTGTCCGCTGTCGCCCCTGCTGTTCGCCCTCGCAGTGGAGCCTGTCATGGATATGCAGTAGTGTTTGTCTGTCAGCTTACCTTCCTCCCCATGTGTTCATCTTAGAGGCCTGAGCCCTTTCACCTGGCTTCCTTTATAATCTCCTCCCAGCCAGACTCCACCCCAGGCCCTATCACAGAACACTATATTAACCTGTGCACTGCAAGCCTGCTTTGCTGATCAACGTGTTTGTTAGGCATTGTGTGTTTGGGTTCCTGCCTGCCGTGTGCTACGTCTGTCTCTCTGTTACGTTATTGGCTTGTCCCCGACTATCCCTGTCTGCTCGTGACCCTTGACCTTCGGCTCGTTCTTCGTTATCCTTGTCTGCTTGTGGCCCCTGACCTTCAGCTTGTTATTCGGTTCTCTCTATCGTGTGCTGCTGCTTCCCCTCTTTTCCCCTTATCCTACGGGGCGTGAGCTAGGAAACTCCAGGGGCTGCGACCTGGTCCCAGCCTGCAGCGTAACATCCTCACCACTAGAGGCCCTGGAGAAGACCAGCTGGGTCTTAGACTCCGCGCCCTGGGGAATCTTGGCTCTCGCTTCCGTTGGGATCCCGGTTGTGCTCCTCTGGTCCCGCTTTCCACAACCACCCAGTTTCCTATCCGCAGAAGCCAGCCATAGGGTTCACTACCTCGCGGTGCACTCCTGTCCCCCTACGGTGTGCATCTGTCACCTGGCCACAGGTGACCCTGACCGTTTGATCAGCCATGAACCCGGCTGACATCCCGCTACCCGCGGATGATCCATTGCAGGGCATAGTTTGCAGACTTGAAACCCAGGAATCGAATCAGACTCAGGTGATGCGATTCCTCCAGGATCTGGCTTCTCGCTTCGAGCAGCTTCAGGCCTCCTTGGGAACCCTGAATCCGCAACCTCAAATACAATCAGCGGCTGCACCTATTGCACCAGTCGCAGCCACACACTCACTACAACTGCCAGCTCCGTCCCGTTTCTCTGGGGACTCCAAGGCCTGCAGGGGGTTCCTTAGCCAATGCACGATTCATTTTGAGCTCCAGCCCCAAAACTTCCTGTCTGATCGGGCTAAGGTAGCCTATATAATTTCCCTCCTCTCCGGTGAAGCTTTAGCCTGGGCAGCCCCTCTGTGGGAACTGAATGATCCAGTGGTTTCTAGCCTGTCTGGCTTCTTGAAACTTTTTCGGAATATCTTCGAAGAACCGGCTCGTGTCTCTTCAGCGGCCAGCGCCCTTTTACGTCTCCGCCAAGAGTCTGCTTCTGTGGGACAGTATGCCCTTCATTTCCGCATACTGTCGGCTGAGTTGAGCTGGAACAATGAGGCCTTAGTCGCAACCTTTTTGCATGGCCTGTCTGATAGAGTGAAGGATGAATTAGCAGGAAGAACCATCCCCACTGATCTGGCCGGCGTTATCTCCTTGTGTAACCAGATCGATATTCGCTTTCAGGAGAGGACCTTAGAAAAGCAACGCCAGCACTCCTTGGTTCTTAGTCAGCCTGAGCTCCCCTCTCTTCGACCCGTAGAGCATCTCCTACCAGCTGAGGAACCCATGCAGCTGGGTCGGACCAGGCTATCCCCCGAGGAACGTGCTAGGCGCAGAACTCTTGGTCTGTGTCTTTACTGTGGGGGCAAAGGTCATTTTCGTGACACTTGCTCTCTTTGTCCAGAAAAACGTTCGGGTCCACTTCATCTGGAAAGTGGAGTATTGGACCCAGAAATATCGCCTTCCCCTTCTCGTCTTCTGCTTTCTGTGTTCCTTCATGTTGGTGCTTCTTCTCATTCGGTCTCAGCATATCTGGATTCCGGAGCCGCTGGTAATTTCATGGACTGGGAAATCGCATCGTCCATGAGACTTACTCTTTTGCCCCTCACCACGCCATTGGTGGTCTTGGCGATTGATGGTACTGTTCTCCCAGGGGGACCTATCCGCTTCCAGACCCTCCCTGTTAAGATGTCGGTAGGGACACTCCACCAGGAGTGGATATCCTTCCTTATCTTACCCAAGGCCTCAACGCCTATAATTTTGGGTCTCCCATGGTTACAGCTCCATTCTCCTCATGTGGACTGGACTACTGGACAGATTCTGGCTTGGGGTCCCTCCTGTTCCTCGTCCTGCCTACCCAAGGTTGCCCCCTGTGAATCTGAGCCGGTCATTCATTCCAGGTTGCATAACCATTTACATTTCTCTGTCCCTAACCACCCTTGGACGCACAGCCAGGCTAGCTTGTCTACAAGTCCTGCAGTCGCTACGTCTTGCGATGCGATTCAGGTAGTCGCTACACCTGACTCAGCTATTCACTCTGCCTCTGTACTAGTTATGCCAGTCCAGCCCATGCCCAGTGAGCCTCCTACTTTTTCTTGTTCGGGACATTCTGCTTGTCCTTCAGCTATTCAGCTTGACTTCGGCGACATGTCACCTTCTAACCAACCTGACTTGAGGGTTCCACTGACATCTGCCCAGTCTGATGGTCCTGTGCAAGATGACCAGTTCCCCTTTAAGGGTCTAGGGGACCCTCCTCAGATTCCTGTTGATCCTCTCATGCCCTTGCTTATTCCTAGAGAGCCTTTGGTCCTCAATAGATCTTCTTGTCATCTCCCTACCTCGTTTTCGGTCTCTGAGGATAATCTTAAGTACGAGGTTAGACAAGTTCCGGATTCTCGGCTCTGCAGAGGCATTCTTCAGTACCTTGTGCATTGGAGAGGTTTTGGTCCTGAGGAGGCGTCTTGGATCGCTGCATCTGATGTCGCTGCACCTCATCTGTTGAGAAAGTTTCATCAGAGATTTCCCTTTAAGCCTGGGTCCAGGCGGGGGAGGGGCCATAAGAGGGAGGGTACTGTCATGGATATGCAGTAGTGTTTGTCTGTCAGCTTACCTTCCTCCCCATGTGTTCATCTTAGAGGCCTGAGCCCTTTCACCTGGCTTCCTTTATAATCTACTCCCAGCCAGACTCCACCCCAGGCCCTATCACAGAACACTATATTAACCTGTGCACTGCAAGCCTGCTTTGCTGATCAACGTGTTTGTTAGGCATTGTGTGTTTGGGTTCCTGCCTGCCGTGTGCTACGTCTGTCTCTCTGTTACGTTATTGGCTTGTCCCCGACTATCCCTGTCTGCTCGTGACACTTGACCTTCGGCTCGTTCTTCGTTATCCTTGTCTGCTTGTGGCCCCTGACCTTCAGCTTGTTATTCGGTTCTCTCTATCGTGTGCTGCTTCTTCCCCTCTTTTCCCCTTATCCTACGGGGCGTGAGCTAGGAAACTCCAGGGGCCGCGACCTGGTCCCAGCCTGCAGCGTAACATCCTCACCACTAGAGGCCCTGGAGAAGACCAGCTGGGTCTTAGACTCCGCGCCCTGGGGAATCTTGGCTCTCGCTTCTGTTGGGATCCCGGTTGTGACCCTCTGGTCCCGCTTTCCACAACCACCCAGTTTCCTATCCGCAGAAGCCAGCCATAGGGTTCACTACCTCGCGGTGCACTCCTGTCCCCCTACGGTGTGCATCTGTCACCTGGCCACAGGTGACCCTGACAGAGCCTCTGGCCATATCAATAAGGGCATCCCCAAAGGTACAAGGATTTAAGAGAAAACTTGGGAAAGAAAAGATTGCCATGTATGCAGATGACATCTTGCTTTTTCTGGGGGATACACAGTCCTCATTAGATGCAGCAATTGGGATTATTAGAGAATATGGGAAAATTTCAGGGTTGAGGATTAACTGGGAAAAATCGGCACTTTTGCCGGTGGACCCAATAACACAGCAGATAACCCAAGTTAAGGTTGTGAGTCAGATGAGGTACCTGGGAATAAATGTAACAAAAGATCCAGGACATTATATAGCCAATAATCTGGTACCATTAATGACAAGGTTGAGACAGAAGTGCCGCGTGTGGAACAGACTCCCACTTTCGGCGGTCGGACGTTGCAACCTTGTCAAAATGGTCTGGATGCCTCAGATCCTATATGTACTGCATAACTCCCCAGTATGGATTCCAAAGTACTGGTTCAAAAGAATAGACAGTGTATTCAGGGAACTGATATGGAGAAATGGAGCAGCAAGAGTCCGCCTTCGTACTTTACAGCAAACTAGTGAAAGGGGGGGACTGGCATTGCCCAACCCGAGATACTACTTTCTAGCTGCACAAATGCAGCATATGAGGGGAAGTAACCTACCAGGGAGTAGGGAGGGGGGGAAGAATCTATTATTGAATGATACAAGTCATGATACAGAAGTAGAGGCAGTGGAGGCTGGCTCTTTCTGCTCCAGATGTCCAACAGAAAAACTGATTGGTAAAATGTTGGAAGACGGTTAAGGAGATATTGGGGTACAGCGGATTCTCAGAATTTTCTCCCATTTGGGATAATAGTAATCTAGAAGAGCTCAAAAAGATGGGAAAAGTTGAGGAATGGGATATATGTGGAGTACACCTCCTGATACAGTTTTTTAAAGAGGGAAGAATAAAAACATTTCAAGAGCTAAGAGAGGAGTACTCAGTCCCTAATAAATCATTCTACAGATATCTACAGGTAAGGCATGCTCTGAATGCACAATTCAGGCAAGAAATACCAGTATGGAATGAAATGACCCAACTCAGTAGGTTAGTGAATGCGGATATATCTAGAGGGATAATATCGGAGATGTACAAATGTATAAGTGAGGTAGATCAGGAAGAGAGATTCGAAAGTAAGGGAAAATGGGAAAGAGACCTGGGCCCAATAACACAAGATCAGTGGAAAAGGATACTAGAGGCAGGTCCGAGAGTTACACTTTCCCCCTCTCAAATGGTTTCACAATTATATTTAGTACACAGAGCATATTATACACCCCGAAGAATGTATCAGTTTGGTGGTAGGAAAGATGCGAAATGCCAGAGATGTAGAACTGAGGAGGGAGATTTGGTGCACATGATGTGGAGATGTCCCAAATAGTATTGGTATTGGAAGGAGATAATAGATAGAATAAACTTTGTATTTGGGACATCTTTTCAACCAGAAGCTAAACTATGTGTGCTAGGATTGATAGAAGATAGGGGAATATCAGTAGACACCCAAACGGCAATATTAAGGTGTTTGTTCCAAGGTAGGAAGCTTATAGCGCAAAGGTGGCAAGCAAAAGACCCCCCAACAGGGATAGAATGGAGGAAATTAATAGACAATACCATTAGAAAAGAAGAATTTATATATAATAAGAGGGGAAATAGGAAGAAATTTATGAACATATGGAAACACTGGCTAGAGGTGAAGGCACAGTAGAGAGTGAGGGGTGGAGTGAGGGGAGGGAGGGGGAGAGGAGAGGATGTGGGAAAATGTGATGGGGTGGGGAGAGGGGAGGAGGGTGCTCTATTGTTGTTTGTGTTTATGTGATATATGTATTGTTTATGGAGGAGAGTGCCATGTATATGTGTGGGAATGTTTATATGGAAAAAAAAAAAGAAAAGGAAATAAAGAATATTTGATTTAAAAAAATAAAAAAAAATTGGACAGCCGTTGGGTCAAAAAGTTTATTTTTCATGTATTGTATGTTTCCATATACAAAACTCAGGTGCTATTAGGCATAATCTGCCACGTATTAATCATTTTATTAAAATATGGACTTTAATGGCATCCCAGTCTTAGTCTGAATATTGCAACATGCCTGTTCCTGACAGTAACAGAGAGCACTGATGCAAGAACGGCAACCAGTATGTCAGGTTTTAATTTATCCAGGTCATGGTATACAGTACCTAGTAGGAATTCGTCAAATTCAACTGGACTTGTTCTGTGATGTTAAAGATGTATGTGTGTGTGTGTGTGTGTGTGTGTGTATATATATATATATATACATATACACACTATATTACCAAAATGGGACGCCTGCCTTTACACGCACATGAACTTTAATGGCATCCCAGTCTTAGTCTGTAGGGTTTCAATATTGAGTTGGCCCCGCCCTTTGCAGCTATAACAGCTTCAACTCTTCTGGGAAGGCCGTCCACAAGGTTTGGGAGTGTCTATGGGAATGTTTGACCATTCTTCCAGAAATGCGTTTGTGAGGTCAGGTACTGATGTTCGATGAGAAGGCCTGGCTCGCAGTCTCCGCTCTAATTCACCCCAAAGTTCTTCTATCGGGTTGAGGTCAGGACTCCACCCCAAACTCGCTCATCCATGTCTTTTTGAACGTTGCTTTGTGCACTGGTGCACAGTCATGTTGGAACAGGAAGGGCCATCCCCAAACTGTTCCCACAAAGTTGGGAGCATGAAATTGTCCAAAATGTCTTGGTATGCTGACGCCTTGAGAGTTCCCTTCACTGGAACTAATGGGCCAAGCCCAATTCCTGAAAAACAACCCCACACCATAATCCCCCCTCCACCAAATGATTTGGACCAGTGCACAGAGCAAGGTCCATAAACACATGAATGAGCGAGTTTGGGGTGGAGGAACTCGACTGACCTGCACAGAGTCCTGACCTCAACCTGATAGAACACCTTTGGGATGAATTAGAGAGCAGACTGCGAGCCAGGCCTTCTCGTCCACATCAGTGCCTGACCTCACAAATGCACTTCTGGAAGAATGATCAAACATTCCCATAGACACACTCCTAAACCTTGTGGACGGCCTTCCCAGAAGAGTTGAAGCTGTTATAGCTGCAAAGGGTGGGCCAACTCAATATTGAACCCTATGGGCTAAGACTGGAATGCCATCAAAGTTCATGTGCGTGTAAAGGCAGGCGTCCCATTTTGGTAATATAGTGTGTGTGTGTATATATATATATATATATATATATATATACACACATATATATAATAGGATTTTTATAACAGCTTACCTGTAAAATCCTTTTCTTGGAGTACATCACGGGACACAGAGCGACATAGTCATTACTAATGGGTTATATAGATACCGTCAGGTGCTGGCACTGGCAACTTCCAAAACCGGAAGTACCCTCCCCTATATAAGCCCCTCCCATCCGGGAGCACCTCAGTTTTGTAGCAAAGCAATAAGTGTCCCCAAAGAGGGGTGGGAGCTCTGTGTCCCGTGATGTACTCCTAAGAAAAGGATTTTACAGGTAAGCTGTTATAAAAATCCTATTTTCTTTCTCGTACATCACGGGACACAGAGCAACATAGTCATTACTAATGGGATGTCCTAAAGCAATGCCAAATGAGGGGGGGGGATACACCATATATAAGCTGAGCGCTATCAGACATGAGGATCTTTTGCGGCCTGCAACACACTGCGCCCAAAGGCGACATCCTCCTGACTTCTAACGTCCACCTGGTAGAACCTAGTAAACGTGTGAACTGAAGACCATGTTGCGGCCTTACAGATTTGAGCCAGGGAGGCCTGGTGATGCACTGCCCATGAAGTTCCAACTGCTCTCGTGGAGTGCGCTCTAACTTTGAACGGAGGCGGTCTCCTTCTCAAGCCATAGGCTTGTATTATGACCTGTCGAATCCACCTGGCTAAAGTAGATTTTGACGCTGCCTGACCCTTTCTGGGGCCTTCCGGCAGAATAAACAAAGTATCCGTTCTGCGAATCTGAGCAGTGGCTTTTAGATAAGCTTTAACTGCTCTTACTACATCCAAAGAATGCAATAACTTTTCCTCTACCGAAGTAGGTCTGGGGAAAAAAGAAGGAAGAACCACATCTTGGTTCAAATGAAACCTCGATACCACCTTAGGAAGAAAGGCTGGCTGAGGACGTAATACTACTCTGTCCTTATGGATAACCAGATATGGCTCTTTACAGGACATAGCTGCTAATTCCGACACTCTTTTAGCCGAACAAATGGCTACTAGAAAAATCAATTTCCTGGTGAGAAGCACCAAGGAAATATGCTGTAATGGTTCAAATGGTTGTTTCTGTAAAACCGACAGAACCAAGTTTAGATCCCATGGACATATGGGAATATTAACCGGAGGACTAATACGCATCACTCCTTGTATAAAGGCTTTGACTAGTGAATGCGAAGCCAAGGGCCTTTGAAAAAATATTGACAAGGCCGAAATCTGACCCTTGATAGTACTCAAGGCAAGCTTCCTATCTACAGCCCATTGTAGGAAGTCCAGAATCCTACCTATTACGTATTTACGTGGATGCCATTTCTTGGCCTCACACCAGGCGATGTACGCCTTCCAGATTCTATAGTAGATCTGCCTGGATACCGGCTTCCTGGCATTGATCATGGTAGATACCACAGCATTAGAGAGCCCTCTCTTTTTTAGAATGTGGGCTTCAATAGCCAGGCCGTCAAACCTAGGGCTGGTAAGGAAGGGTGGTATATCGGTCCTTGCGAAAGCAGGTCCGGACGATGTGGGAGGGTCCAAGGACTCCCCACAGACATTTTTACAATCTCCGCATACCATGCTCTTCGGGGCCACGCTGGAGCCACCAGAATCACTGGTTTCTTTTCTACCCTGATTCTGCGGAGTAATCGAGGTAACAATTGTGGCGGTGGGAATGCATATATCAGCTTGAACTGATCCCAAGGGAACACTAGGGCATCCGAGCCGCAAGCTAGGGGATCCCTTGTCCAAGAGACAAACCTGTCCACTTTTGTGTTGAATCTGGATGCTAGCAGATCTACATCCGGTGTTCCCCACCGCTGACATATTGTCCGGAAAACCTCGGGATGAAGGGACCATTCCCCTGGGCATAATTGTTGGCGACTTAGAAAGTCCGCCTTCCAATTCTCCACTCCTGGAATGAATACCGCAGATATGGCTGGGACATATCTTTCTGCCCATCTCAGGATGTAATTTACTTCCCTTTGGGCTGCACGACTCCTGGTGCCCCCCTGACGATTGATATATGCCACTGCTGTGGCATTGTCTGATTGAATTCTGACAGGGGACCCTTGGAGTTTGGATGTCCATGCTACTAGGGCATACTGGGCTGCTCGTATCTCTAAGAGATTGATGGGCAGGGCCTTTTCCGCATCCGACCATCTGCCCTGGAGAGACCATTGCTCCAGTACTGCTCCCCAGCCTATAAGGCTGGCATCTGTAGTGACCACCTTCCAGGAAATCGGACTGAAGGATTTCCCTCTTTCCAGATTCTGGGGAACCAACCACCAGCGGAGGCTCTTGTGAACGGAAGGGGACAAGGACATTGGTAAGTCCAGAGCCTGAACTTTTTTGTTCCAGGCTGACAGTATGGCCCTTTGCAACTTCCTTGAATGGAATTGACCGTAGGGTACTGCTTCGAATGATGCCACCATTTTTCCCAGCAGCCTCATGCACAGGCGTATGAATGGCTGTCTTTTTGAACCCACTAAGTGGATCAAATCTCTCAAAGACGACCCCTTTTCTTGAGGCAAGAAAATTTTTCTCTGGTCTGAATCCAGCCTTAGCCCCAAGTATTCCAGACTTTTGACTGGTTTTAGGGCTGACTTGTCTCGGTTGATAATCCAACCGTGATATTCCAGATACTTGATTGTCTCGTGAACAACCACTTCTAGTTTTTCCACTGAGTGGTCTATCAGCAACAAGTCGTCTAGATATGCCATTATCGTTACACCTCGTGTTCTTAGATTGGCCAATAATGGGGCCAGAATTTTTGTGAACACTCTTGGTGCTGTGGCCAGACCGAAGGGTAAGGCTCTGAACTGAAAATGGCGCCCTTCTACCGCAAAGCGTAGAAATTTTTGGTGGGCTGGAAAGATGGGAATGTGCAAATAAGCATCTTTGATGTCGATCGAGGCTAACCATTCCTCCCCTTGTAGGGCAGTGGCTACCGATCGGATCGACTCCATCCGGAAAGTCCTGATATGTAGGAATTTGTTTAGCCCTTTTAGATTTAATATGGGCCTCACGTCCCCGTTTGGCTTCGGGACTGTAAAGAGGTTTGAGTAAAACCCGAACCCCCATTCTTCCAGGGGAACCTCTATAATTACTGCTTGGAGCAATAATTGTTCTAGTGCCAACAGGAGGGATCCTGTCTTCTGGGGATCCCTTGGCACGTTTGACCTTATAAAGCGGGAAGGAGGGGAGTTTTTTTAACTCCAATTTGTATCCCAGATTTACTGCGGAGAGCACCCATCTGTCTCGGATCGTGTCCCGCCAGGTCTCTGAAGTCTTCCCCCCACCCGATTGGGTGGGGGCAACCCTTCATGCATTTGACTTTGGGGGAGGTTTTGTACCTCTCCTGCTCCAGGGCTTCTTGTTACCCTGCAATTGTCCCTGATTTTTACCTCCGGGATTTGACCGAGGAGGCCGTCGGAACTGTTTCACAGCCTATGTCCTAGGGACTGGAGAAGCAGGCCTCTTAAAAGAGGGACCTCTAACTCTATTTTTAACCGGCAAAAGTGTACTTTTACCGCTGGAAATTCTCTGGATATATTTGTCCAGGTCTTCCCCGAATAAGCGTTCACCATGAAATGGGAAGCTGACCAGCAATTTTTTACAGGGAGCTTCAGCAGACCAGTTTTTGAGCCATAGAAGCCTGCGCATATGTACTACAGACAGCGTAAGGCGGGAGGCCTGATGGATTGAATCCTTTATAGCGTCCACCGCAAAGCATAAGGCTCTAGGTAGATCAGCTAGGGCAAGAGCCTGCTGATCTGGCAAGTCCCTTAAGACCTGTTTCAACTGATCCTTCACTGCTTGGCAGACCCCAATAGCTGCCACTGCTGGTTGTGTCACCAATCCTGCTGTAGAAAAAGCAGATTTTAATAAGGACTCCAATTTTGTATCTATTGGGTCCTTGAACATTTGGACATTATCCACCGGACATGTCAGTGATTTATTCACACAAGAGATGGCTGCGTCCACTGTAGGGACCCTCCATTTTCTGATGAACTTATCCTCCATGGGATAGACCACCGGAAATCTCTTGGGGGGAGTAAATATTTTGTCAGGATGCTCCCAATCCTGGTAAATGAGCCCTTCCAGTAAAGGATGGATCGGAAAGGAACAAACAGTCTGGGGAGCTTTTAGCGACCCCAACGAGGAGACAGAAGTGGATGATGGCTCCGCAAGTGGCATTTTAAATGCTGATCGGACCATATTAGTCAGGGACTGAACCCATAACCTTTCAGCATGTGATGCTGAGAACGGCTCTTCCACTGTTGATTCCTCTACAACCGAATCGACCTCGTCCTGATCCCCTTCAGGTAGGTCGATCCCTGTATGGGACTGTTGCTCTGTTAACAGGCACTCTGAGGGAGGAGACGGAGATCGGGTGCTTTTCTCCTGTGACAGGGAAGCCGCGATCAATGCTGACAATCTCTCTTCCAGCCCTCCCAGAGCTGAGGAAAAAACCTCCTCTGTTACATACACAGGAGCAGGTGAACTGAGGACACAGTACCAGGTACTCCTGAGGGTGCTCTACGGTCACTAACCTCTGATTCTTCAGGGGAGACTGGTGCAGCCAAAGCATGCCCAAGATCCTCAGAGCCCGATGGAGACCCCCTATTCCTCCTGGAATTTCTAGTCCCGGAGTTTTTAGACGGCATATTCCTAAGCCACAAAGCTGAGGTATTCCAGCCGAAATACACCAGTTACTGACAATAGTCTAGCATAAATGCTGCTATAAGAAACAGTTGGTGTCTACTAATGTGCCTTTCTAGGGGATGCCTGTATCAACCGCTTGCTGTATGCCTTCTTTAAATGTTGCCAGCTCTGTCTCTGTACTTCATAGCCAGCTCACCACACAAAATTGTGGTTTTTAACATGCTGGGACGCCCGCACATGCGCAGAAGCGCTGCGGCGCGCACAGAGCGTCATCCCCCAGGCTCCGCCCCCTTTCCCGGCTCACCTCTATATATAGAGGCGCATGCACGCGCACGCGCGCGGCCACGTGCGCCTTCGGCGCTAATTTCGAAAATGGAAACCAGGGACAAGAGCCAGGGCCCCTTTGCCGCAGACCGGGGGATGGGCGAGCATTGCAACATGGCAGAGGAAGCAGTTTCCCATAAGAGAACTCACCATCTGCCTGGACTCGCTCTGATGAAAAGAAACTAGTCCACATGACAAGAAACGTTCCACAGCGGCCTCTAGTGGACAAACACAGGTACCGCAGTCTAATATATTAAATATATATATAAAAAAAAATTCTTGACCACCATTAAAAATTATTACATTTTTTTAGTAGTTACAGGCATGCACAGAATTTTGCGGGAATACCATTAGGTAACAGACAGACAAATTAGGCTTGGGGGTCCCCCAATAGAACCAAGTTCCTGGGGGCCCCCACTTACCTGTTCCCCGCCGCAGGACTTTGTTTGGTCCACAAAAGCCCAAACTTCACCTATCACGGCAGGCATTGTAATCAAACCTTCAGGGACCGGGTTCCCAAGGATTCCACTCCCCTGGACCTGTATAGCACCCTGCACAGAAAACATCTTGGTCGTGGGTATGACCAGAGCTCTGGATCCCAGGGTCCAGCTCTCCTAAGAGAAGCATTACAGGCAAAACCTATCTCTTCTCTGCAAGGCCCGGGTACCGACCGTTTAGCTATGAAGCTTTTTTGGTCGGATCCGGAATAGCTTACTGAGGCCCAAAAGAACCTGTACGCAAGCTCAGTGAAAAACACATGTTTCTTCTTGGCCAACACCTTAGACACTGGCAAAAAACTGAGGTGCTCCCGGATGGGAGGGGCTTATATAGGGGAGGGTACTTCCGGTTTTGGAAGTTGCCAGTGCCAGCACCTGACGGTATCTATATAACCCATTAGTAATGACTATGTCGCTCTGTGTCCCGTGATGTACGAGAAAGAAATATATATATATACACACACACACACACACACACACACACACACACACACACACACACATATATATATATATATATATATATATGTGTGTATCAGGGCTGGCCCAAGACATTGTGCTGCCTGGGCCCAAGAATGAAATGCTGCCCCCCTCCCCAAAAAAAATCCTATGCCCATCCAGCAAAGAGACGTTTCCATAAAGCAAAGAGACAGCCCAATATATTCAGCAAGAGACATCCCATATATTCAGCAAAGAGACATGCCCCTTCTAGGGTGACCACGCATTTTGCAGGTCTGTCCCGGGCACATTCATTCCAGGACAATACAGTGTCCCGGAATGAAACTGACACAGCCACCCCCCTAGGCCAATCTGATGCCCCCAAAAAAGGCCGCCACATCACCGCTTTACTCACTGACAGTACTTGTCCTGGCCGGGAATGCCTGGAGGAGCACAATCCCCGCCCCCTGCATGTGATTGGAGAAATCATAAATCCCACCTCTTGTGTCCAATCACTGTGCTGTGATTCGTTACAGAACAAGCTGATGTTTGGGAAGGGGGGGGGGGGTGTCCGTGAATAGTAGTTTAAAAATGTGGTCACCCTAGCTCCTTCCTGCAAAGAGTATTGTGTAGCACCACGAAAGCTCCCCCCTTTCTCTCCACTGCCACCGATTAGCTACGCTCTGATCTCAGCTCAGTGATGCAACATGCTGCAACAACAGCGCTGCATTGACCACATTTCCAAACTGCCATTCAGGGATACCGCCCTTCCTTCCCAAAAAAAGATGAAGGGGGGCGTTGTAGTCTCGCTGACAGGGAATTTGGCAGCGGGTGATTTGTCGGGCGAATGGCTGGTGTTAGCACTTAAATCATCCTAACATTATGATTGATATGGTGTCAGGATGATCAAATCACATTATTTCTATTACTACATTGTAATATATAATGAAATAGTTTAACTCACCATAATGCGGAATCAGTGGGAACCCTGAGCTTGTCATTTGCCACCATTGCTTGCCACCAGATGTAGCTTATTGCTTGCCACCGTTGCCTGCCACCAGATGCAGCTGTGCCACTTGCCACCCATAGCCTGCCACAACATGCAGCCTGTCACTTGTCACCAATGCCTGTCACCAGATGCAGCCAGTCACTTGTCACCAATGCCTGTCACCAGATGCAGCCAGTCACTTGTCACCAATGCCTGTCACCAGATGCAGCCTGTCACTTGTCACCAATGCCTGTCACCAGATGCAGCCTGTCACTTGTCACCAATGCCTGTCACCAGATGCAGCCTGTCACTTGTCACCAATGCCTGTCACCAGATGCAGCCTGTCACCAGATGCAGCCTGTCACTTGTCACTGATGCCTGTCAACAGATGCAGCCTGTCACTTGTCACCATTGCCTGTCACCAGATGCAGCCTGTCACCAGATGCAGCCTGTCACTTGTCACTGATGCCTGTCAACAGATGCAGCCTGTCACTTGTCACCATTGCCTGTCACCAGATGCAGCCTGTCACTTGTCACCGATGCCTGTCACCAGATGCAGCCTGTCACTTGTCACCATTGCCTGTCACCAGATGCAGCCTGTCACTTGTCACTGATGCCTGTCAACAGATGCAGCCTGTCACTTGTCACCATTGCCTGTCACCAGATGCAGCCTGTCACTTGTCACCATTGCCTGTCACCAGATGCAGCCTGTCACTTGTCACTGATGCCTGTCAACAGATGCAGCCTGTCACTTGTCACCATTGCCTGTCACCAGATGCAGCCTGTCACTTGTCACTGATGCCTGTCAACAGATGCAGCGTGTCACTTGTTACCAATGCCTGTCACCAGATGCAGCCTGTTACTTGTCACCAATGCCTGTCACTTGTCACCAATGCCTGTCACTTGTCACTGATGCCTGTCACCAGATGCAGCCTGTCACTTGTCACCAATGTCTGTCACCAGATGCAGCGTGTCACTTGTCACCAATGCCTGTCACCAGATGCAGCCTGTCACTTGTCACCACTGACTCACCAGATGCAGCCTGTCACTTGTCACCAATGTCTGTCACCAGATGCAGCCAGTCACTTGTCACCAATGCCTGTCACCAGATGCAGCCTGTCACCAATGTCTGTCACCAGATGCAGCGTGTCACTTGTCACCAATGCCTGTCACCAGATGCAGCCTGTCACTTGTCACCATTGACTGTCACCAGATGCAGCCTGTCACTTGTCACCATTGACTGTCACCAGATGCAGCCTGTCACTTGTCACCAATGCCTGTCACTTGTCACTGATGCCTGTCACCAGATGCAGCCTGTCACTTGTCACCATTGCCTGTCACCAGATGCAGCCTGTCACTTGTCACTGATGCCTGTCAACAGATGCAGCGTGTCACTTGTTACCAATGCCTGTCACCAGATGCAGCCTGTTACTTGTCACCAATGCCTGTCACTTGTCACTGATGCCTGTCACCAGATGCAGTCTGTCACTTGTCACCAATGTCTGTCACCAGATGCAGCCTGTCACTTGTCACCATTGACTGTCACCAGATGCAGCCTGTCACTTGTTACCAATGCCTGTCACCAGATGCAGCCTGTTACTTGTCACCAATGCCTGTCACTTGTCACTGATGCCTGTCACCAGATGCAGCCTGTCACTTGTCACCATTGACTGTCACCAGATGCAGCCTGTCACTTGTCACCGATGCCTGTCACCAATGTCTGTCACCAGATGCAGCGTGTCACTTGTTACCAATACCTGTCACCAGATGCAGCCTGTTACTTGTCACCAATGCCTGTCACTTGACACTGATGCTTGTCACCAGATGCAGCCTGTCACCAGATGCAGCCTGTCACTTGTCACTGATGCCTGTCAACAGATGCAGCCTGTCACTTGTCACCATTGCCTGTCACCAGATGCAGCCTGTCACTTGTCACCATTGCCTGTCACCAGATGCAGCCTGTCACTTGTCACCATTGCCTGTCACCAGATGTAGCCTGTCACTTGTCACTGATGCCTGTCAACAGATGCAGCCTGTCACTTGTCACCATTGCCTGTCACCAGATGCAGCCTGTCACTTGTCACCGATGCCTGTCACCAGATGCAGCCTGTCACTTGTCACTGATGCCTGTCACCAGATGCAGCCTGTCACTCAGCCTGGCTCTCTCTCCCTCCCCTTCAGATGGGCATGCTGGGGGCTGCAGTTTCCCCCCTAGAATTGCAATGGGCCAGCCATTTGCACTACACATCCCATAATCCTCTTTTCTCCTTTTAGTTCTTTTCCCTGGCCAATGGGAGGAAAAGGGGGAAGAAACATAGCGGTGGCTGTCCTAGGAACAGCAGCATGAGGAGGAGAAGGAGGGGGGAGAAGAGCCCGCAGCTGCTCTCTCTCTCTACACACACACACAGCCGCTCCGATCTCATGCTGTTACATACAGGGAGGAGGTGGGTGGAGCTAGCGGAGGAGGAGGAAGTGAAATACTCTCTGCAATGAATGATGGGCCTCTCTCTCCTTACGTCACTGGTTGCTAGACACAAAGCGGTCCGCAGCTAGCAACCAGTTTGGGCAGTGAAGCAGGGGCCGCTGGAGAGACCCTTGAAGTGGGTCTTGCCACTGCGGCCAGTGACAGCGGCGCCGGCGATGCAGTACAGTATGACACTGCACACTAGATGGAGGGAAACCCAGGTCCTCAGGCAGTGCGCCCATGTTGCCGCCCCTCTTAAAGTGCCGCCTGGGACCATGGTCCCATCGGGTCCCATGGTAGGGCCGGCCCTGGTGTGTATGTATGTATGCGTGTGTGTGTGTATATATATATATACATATATATACATATATACATACACAGTGGAACCTCGTATTACGAGCATAATCAGTTCCAGGAGAATGCTCGTATTTGAAAATACTCGGATATCAAAGCGAGTTTCCCCATTGAAGTCAATGGAAACTAAAATAATTAGTTCCGCATTGACTTGAATGGCATGCAATACCGCATGCAGCCAGAGGTGGGGGGCGCTGGAGAGCCTCGGAAACAGCCGGAAAGGCCCGAGGTCAGCTCGGCTGACCTCGGCAAACCTCGGAAAGGCTCGGGAACGTAGTATTTCTGAGTCTTTCTGAGCATTTCCGAACGGCTCCAGCGCTCCCCCCCACCTCAGTCCAAACGCGGTACTGCAACTGCTTTGGCCTGAATCCTGCTTGTTTTGCGAGACAACACTCGCAAACCGAATTAGGATTTTTCAAAATACAGTGCTCGTATTGCGAACCGCTTGTTACACTCGCAATCCGAGGTTCCACTGTGTGTATATATATATATGTACATCTTTAACATCACAGAACAAGTCCAGTTGAATTTAACTAATTCCTACTAGGTACTGACTGTATACCATGACCTGGATAAATGAAAACCTGACGTGCTGGTTGCCGTTCTTGCATCAGTGCTCTCTGTTACTGTCAGGAACAGGCATGTTGCCAGTGAATTTTAAGTCCTTCATCTGCATGCCTCTTCTAGAATGCATTGAGGTAATTGGGTCATCATAAAAGCCAGGTAACTAGCATTTTTCAGAAGGTCAGCAGTCGTAGCCTTTACTATCCAATTCCATTGTAAACTTCTTGCTAATTAAAAAGTAAGGATGCCAAACTATGTGGATCAAAGGTTTTCATGCCATCACATCTCTGCTAAACACTTCCTCTGGAAGAATCATTGTTTCTAGAAAAGTTTAAGCCTTTTATTCCTGTGATACCATGCCGAGTAAATGTTACACTGAAGAGCTTTTATGTTCAGAATAAGCTTGCTTTAAAAACCTGAATGTGAGAAATGTATATACCTGGGTGTATAATTCGTATAGTACTTGGAAGACAGGTTATCCCAGCAGATGTAAAACGCGTTAGTATACATCATACCTCCGTAGGGCTCTCCTGTGTACTGTTACCCTGAGACAGCGGATGCATCAATTTCCTGTGCTATGCTGAGATGTCACGTTAATGTACAGTTGCACGTCATATTCATACTGGCAGCACATGCTGATAGCATTCTCAGCTTTATTGCTTTTAAAAGCCTCTAAAGTTAAAAATCTTGTATTCTGATAACTATATGGGGTGATACTAGTAATGAATTACTATTTTTTTATTTTTTATATCACATGCTTTTATTTCTATGTTCTTCACATTTACACACAGATCAAACCGTCCTGCAAAAGTGACAGTTACATGGATTGGGACAAGCTATAGGAGACTGCTGAGGATGCTTATAATGCATCTTTTTTTAATTCTTATGGTTTAAACGTTTTTTCCCCCCAAAAGAAGAAGGACCTATTGCTTTAACTGCCTAAAAAGTGTTACCGTATATACTCGAGTATAAGCCGAGTTTTTCAGCACATTTTTTTTGTGCTGAAAATGCCCCCCTCGGCTTATACTCGAGTCACCTTTTTGCGCCTGATCTCCCGAACTTTGGAGACCAAGTACCGTCCGCCCGTATGTCCTCTGGGCCCCAAACTTGGCACACATGTAGCCCCACTCTTTCTCTACAAGTGTACAAAGTTTGTTGTCCGGGGGACCTACGGCCGGGGAGCACCGATTTTTCGAAGCTAGGCACCCCTTCCATAGACTCCAATGTTAAACTGTAATTTCTCTGGTAAATTTTGGGACCTGGTACCGGCCGGTTGTATGTCCCCTGGACCCCGAAATCTGGCACACCTGTAGCCCCAGTTCTCCTCTATAAGTGTGCAAAGTTTGGGGTCTCGGAGACCTACGGCCGGGGAGCACCAATTTTTCAAATCCGGGCACCCCTTCGATATATACTCCCATGTTAAACCTAAGTCTAGTCATGGACACAGTGAGGCATGGAAACAGTGAGGCATGGACACAGTGAGGCATGGACACAGTGAGGCATGGACACAGTGAGGCATGGACACAGTGAGGCATGGACACAGTGAGTCATGGGCACAGTGAGGCATGCACATGGACACAGTGAGGCATGCAGATGGACACCCTAGGCTTATACTCGAGTCAATACGTTTTCCCAGTTTTTTGTGGTAAAATTAGGGGCCTCGGCTTAGATTCGGGTCGGCTTATACTCGAGTATATACGGTAATTGGAGTTAGGCTTTAACTTATTTGGCCTTTAACCCATTAACACCAGTGTAATGCCCCATACACACGACCGTTTTTCCCGACGAGAAAACTGCCATTTTTTAGAATGTCGTGTATATGCTCCATAGCAGTTTTCCCGACGAGAAAACTGCCCGCAAAAAAAATTAGAATCTGCTCTATTTTTTCCCGGTGTGATTCCAGTCGGTCTTTTTCTCGTCGCGAAAACTGCTCGTGTGTATGCTTTTCCGAGGGGGAAAAAAAACGCGCATGCTCAGAATCAAGTATGAGATGGGAGCGCTCGTTCTGGTAAAACTAGCGTTCGTAATGAAGATGGCACATTCGTCGCGCTGTAACGGACTGAAAAGCATGAAGGCTGAAAAGCGCAAATCGTCTCTCACCAAACTTTTACTAACACGGGGATCAGCAAAAGTAGCCCAAAGGGTGGCGCCATTTGATTGGAACTTCCCCTTTATAGTGCCGTCCTACGTGTTGTACAACACCGCGCTTTGGTCAAGCGGTTTTTTGCCTGAACGTGTGTATGCAAAGCAGGCTTGAGAGGAATCGCGTCGGGAAGAACTTCGGTTTTTGGCATGTCAGGAAAACCGGTCGTGTGTACGAGGCATAAGACATACACTATATTGGGACGGATGCCTTTACACGCACATGAACTTTAATGGCATCCAAGTCTTAGTCCGTAGGGTTCAATATTGAGTTGGCCCCCCCTTTGCAGCTATAACACCTTCAACTCTTCTGGGAAGGCTGTCCACAAGGTTTAGGAGTGTCTATGGGAATGTTTGACCATTCTTCCAGAAGTGCATTTGTGAGGTCAGGCACTGATGTGGACGAGAAGGCCTGGCTCACAGTCTAATTATTCCCAAAGGTGTTCTGTTGGGTTGAGGTCAGGCCAATCAAATTCCACCACCCCCTAACTTGGCCTAGGGCAGGAGAGACCCAGTTATTATGCTGGACAGAGACAAGAACAGAGAGAGGTACTACTTCAGTGTGAAAATTGCAGAGATGTCCATGGGATTACAGAGCACTCCCCAAAGCAAGGAAGTGAGCTGGACTGCCCTGAGACGATATGAGATGGCAGGCTGTGCAGTCTAAAAATTTCTCAGTTGAAGACTGGTTCAAAGACTGCGACAGAAGGAAGAGTGGAATGAAGTGAAAAAGTGGGGTACCCACCTTCTAGTATGCTAGCCAAATTGTACGTTTAACCAGTTGTTTACTGCCCACCGTCAAATGACGGCGGGCGGAAGACTCTCTTGTTCTGACAGGACGTCATATGACGTCCTGCCTTTAAAAGCAGCTAGGGGGCGCGCGCGCCCGCCGCATCGCAGGGGACCCGACCCGCCGCATCGCAGGGGACGCGGCCGCCGGGCACCCGCGATTGCCCAGTAACCGAGCAGGACAGTGGATGTGTGTGTGTAAACACACAGATCCACATCCTGTCAGGGAGAGGAGACCGATGGTGTGTCCCTTGTACATAGGGGCAACCATCGGTCACCTCCCCCAGTCAGTCCCCTCCCCCCACAGTTAGAACACATCTAGGAAACACATTTAACCCCTTCCTCGCCCCCTAGTGTTAACCCCTTCCCTGCCAGTCACATTTATACAGTAATCAATGCATTTTTATAGCAGGAATCGCTGTATAAATGTGAATGGTCCCAAAAACGTGTCAAAAGTGTCCGATGTGTCCGCCGCAATATCACAGTCACAATAAAAATCGCAGATCGCCGCCATTACAAATTTTGTTTGGGAGCCACGTCGCACGACCGCGTAATTGTCATTCAAAGTGTGACAGCGCTGAATGCTGAAAAATGGCTTGGGCAGGAAGGGGGTTTTCGTGCCCGGTAGGCAGGTGGTTAAAGAAAAAAAGGAAAGAAACTCCCAGTGGCTTGTGCGCAGCTTGAATGATGTATTGACTCATGATAAAAGTATTCGATAATTTTATTATACTTGTATATCGAATTTACAAATTCATTAGAAAAGTACAAGTAAAAAAGAGGGATTGGGGAATTACATAGAAGGGAACAACAATAAGAGCTCTGGTGTACAAATTATAACGGTGCAAAAGCAGGTACAAAAAGCAGCGCAGCCATTGGCTGGCGCTGCTGTCAATCACATCCCATGACGCGGCGTGCCGGGGGCGGGGCCGAGTGATAGACGGCGGTTATGGCCGCCGCTGTATCACGGGAGTGCGCCCGCAATAACTCCACACCATGCGAGCTCACTCGCATGAAGGTGTGGAGTCCTTGCGGGGAGGAGCCGAGACAGCCGCCGTAGGACCCCAGAAGACCAGGATCGGGGCCACTGTGTGCAAAACGAGCTGCACAGTGGAGGTTAGTATAACATGTTTGTTATAGAAGGCCTAAATCTTGGAAAATGAGACTGGGTAGATTCTGCCGCAAGGATTTGTTGATTCAGAGAGTAGATCAACATTAAAGAGTGGTGAGGAGACAAGGTGTCAGTAGCGTGCTTAGGGAAGGCATCAAAGAAATCAACAAAGGCAGCAGGAACCTGCAGGGTGGTCTGAGCGTGGGCCAGTGGAACTACAGTACTTCATAATTGGTTTTGGGGAAAAGGCTGAGAATGGCAGAGAGGCCTCCAAACCGGAACTTTGAAGGTGTACCAGCTTATGGTTCACAAGTGCTGCTGCAGGCCTAGTATGATAGAAGTGGTAACCTTTGTTAGAAGCAGGGAAGGGAAGCATCCACCTCTTTAGATGCATTTGGACTGGGAACAGAATAAAAGCCCTGCTGGCGGCAACGCAAGCCTTTATGGAACTGGACATCGATTTGAATAAAGATGGAAATAATATTTTCGAGGAAGGAGGTTGATTCTCTGCCTTCCAGCCGATCCTTAACAGGATCTGATAATTCTTTGCTAAAATGTGGATGTTGGGGCCTTATTGTTCAAGGCCAGTTCAGCCACCAGGGTCCATTATTGAATTGCATACTGGCCCAATCTAATTCTAACTTGACAAAGGCATAGGAGGGCACTAGCATGGGAGGAGATATGTCTAGGTTCATCAGACATTATTATTATTTAGGTACTTACATAGCGCCGTCAATTTATGCAGCGCTTTACATATACATTGTACATTCACATCGGTCCCTACCCTCAAGGAGCTTACAATCTAAGGTCCCTTAACTCACATTCATATACTAGGGCCAATTTAGACAGAAGCCAATTAACCTATCAGCATGTCTTTGGAGTGTGGGAGGAAAACGGAGTACCCAGAGGAAACCCACGCAAGCACAGGGAGAACATGCAAACTCCAGGCAGATGGTGTCGTGGTTGGGATTCGAACGAGCGACCCTTTTTACTGCTAGGCGGGAGTACTACCCACTACACCACTGTGCTGCCCCAACAGACATGCATTGAAGGGTAGCTTGGCACAACGGGACATTTTGGACCACCCACTTTCAGGTGCCGTTATAACGATAATGAATTTTAACTTTACATGCCTTTTTACATTTTTCTTCACATTTTGCAAGCAGGCCAAGCTGTCCAGAAAAAAGTGGCGACCGGTTGGGACAAAAGGGTCTTTAGCAGCTGCAGCGACAGATTTGAACCATAAATGGCATAAAAGGTGACCACTGTAATCACCTCTTGGATTGTTCTAGTTTATCTGGGCATGAACAAAGCATAAGTTAACTTAAAGGAAATTTCTTTGCTGCCCCTTCTCAGGAGCTGCAAAACAGAAGCAGATAAAAATCTGTAGTTTACTACATTTCTTGGAATGCTTATAATTGGCCTGCAGAGGACTGTGGATTGTCTCAATACAAGGCGGGGTATTACTTTAATCCTCACTGTCACAATTCTCTCGTTCATTGCTGTGTGCCACCATGAGATTCCCAGGTTTTTGGCCCAGGTTTAAATTGAATTCATTAGAAAGCGTGTACGTGATATTTATGACACCGCCAAAGATCTTTCTGTGCCGTAATGCATTATTTTCTTTCTATTTTTATATTTTTTTCCTCTTTTCCACTTCTCGCTGTATCCGCATTAATTTATCACTCGAGCAGCTATTATAAACTCGGCTAGTTAAAGAGCTTTAATGTGCCCATTGTAGGACTCCAGGATGATAAAACGTCACGCTTCCATTTTTCGCTCCTTAGCGCCTCTGTTATATATTGAGTGCGGCGGCAGTCGCTGGCAAGGGTTTTCACTTCTGCTTTTGTCTGATCTATTGTTGCTGTCCGTAGTGGAGTTGTCAAATCTTGTAATTTTCTTCCACGGAATGAGCTTTGTATTTGCTGAATCTCATAGAAAAGAAATTCTGTTATAGTCTCACTCATCTCTTCAAATATATATATATATATAAGTCTTTTTACTTTTTGAACAGAAATTTGATTTTTATTGTTACAAGGGCAAAAAGGAAGAGTGAGAAAACTTGTTACAAACAGAATCGGTTTCCTCATTGCATGCAATTAGGTAGAGATGAGCATTTGAAATGTCTTGAGACCTTCTTTGCTTTTTAAAATAAGGCTGAAAATATTTTTTTCTATCAGTATTTTTATGCCGTTTAAAGGGTTGGTCCAAAACTGAGACTTTATTTTTTACAAATTGGTGTACTATTACCACCTGACAGGTTCTTCTCTTTTTCGGGGCCCCTATTGGTAGGATCTGAGTTTCCAGAGCTATACACCTGCCCAATTTGAGGACCTTCTTACTGTCTCTGTTGAACTTTTATTTATTTTATATTATGATTATCCTCTTGCCACCCAAGTAACACATGTAATGGCAAAGAGGGTGGGCTTTAATGATCAAAAGCTGGGCCGGCTCTAGATCACATGACCATAGTAACAGCCAATAACTGTGGTCACATGATCAACTGTTTCTTCCTGTCCCTGGGCTTACAAACCCTGTTAGTTGGATGCCGGGCTGGGCTGGAAGGGTTTAACCTACTAGAAGGAGCTGAAACACACAAAGGTAGGCAAAAATCCCCAAAACCCCTAGGTGGACAGGAACAGAGTTGGGAATTATGACAGGGAGATCTTATTTTTATTTTATTTTTTAACATTGTAAGTCAAAAAGTTTATATACTGGACCATAATTATGTGACAACATTCCAAATTATTGAGTGTAGGTGTTTCCAGTGAAGGGTACTGTTAATGCTGCAGCATACAAAGACAATTTAGGCAATTGGTCTCTTTCAACCTTGTGGTAACAGTTTATGGAATACCAGTATGGCTGTACCCCTGTGAACAAAGCCAACATTGTGCAGACATAGTTTGAGGAGTTACAGTAAGAAGAACTTACATGGCGTTCATTGAACTTTAAACTTAACCCTATGAACACCTTGGGGAAAAACTGGAATGCTGATTGCGAGCCAGGTATTCTCATCAGATTTCAGCACCTGTCCCCACAAATGCTCTTTTGGCAGAATTGGGTACACATTTCCACAGAGACACTCCAAAATCGTGTGGAAAGGCTTCCTAGAAGAGTGAAGGCTGTAAAAGTCTCAAAGGGTGGGGGGCTACTCCGTATTGGTGTCCATGGTTTTGGAATGGTATGTCCAACAAGCTCATATAGGGTAATGGTCAGGTGTCCAAAATCTTTGCCCATTTAGTGTATAAGAAACACTAAGGAGTTTTTCCAGAAAGGGCACATGATAGAAATTTACCATTCTGTGTAGGTACTAATTTTGTACCAGTCATCCTCATCCTTGCTTTCATCAATGGCCTGAAACAAATATGCATGTCAAAAATGGGGAGAAGAAAACCCAAACTGGGAAAATAAATGCTCAACAGATTGGGGAAGGGGGTTTAAAGTAAGTTTGTTGGGAAATATATACAGTATAAGTATTTTTGAATATTTGTTTGAAGTGTATTTTTTTTAATATTTATATTGTATTGGACAATTACAGTATTAAAAAGAGGCATACTGCCATCTACAAACTGCAAGGGCTTTTGCCCTTTCTGAATAAAGCCTTCAGATTGCATATGATCGCAGTGTCATAGCTGACATAGTGGTCACTTGATTGGAAAGCTCTCTGATTGGTTTCCAATTGTTAGAGGTGTCAGTGCCATCTGGGAATGACAGCTGGCAGCATCGCAAAGTGTTTGCTGGTAACAGTCAAAGGTAGGACATAGTTTAACATATCCATGGGGGGGTGGTGGTTTAGTCAAAGCAGCATATCCACCTTTCGTTCACTCCCCTGCTGCTTTATTCAGCCAAATACTGCGAATAGAATACCTGCTTCTTCCAGGTATGAAGGAGCAATGTGGTTCAGTCCATGTGACAGCCCTAGTCTAATGGCTCCCAACATTGTCACATGCGGATAGTCCATAGTTGGTCATTACTTCAGCAAATCAGAGCTTACAGAGGGACGCTTCTCCTGCTGCTGACAGCTGAACAGAGGGGTGGAGGAGAGAAAAAAATGTGAATAAGTGCTGCTAGTTGCTCTGTTTTACCCTTCCTTCACCCCAACTGTGCTATAGGTGCCGGTGATGTCAGACCTTCCTGAAAGTTGTGCTTTGACCTGGCATGTTTTAAGGTACCCCCATCTGGCACTTCCAGGCCTTTAGGTACCTAGATGAGCATGCTGCGGTAAAATTACACCTGAGAAATTTTATTTTACAGTTCCTCCTCTACTTCTTCACTTCTTTGGCAGAGAATGAGAGACACAGTAATTAGATCCAATTGTTGCTCTTCCATCTCTCCCCCACGGTCAGGCACAACAACAAAGGCTTATCACCAGTGATGATATTCCCTTTCTAGTGTTAGTTTTGTCAGAGTATAATTTGTGTTGCAGACAACAGGTGGGATGGCGCCTTTGATCTTGCGAACATGCGAGGTAGCGTTTGATCATCATGTAAAGGCCAATTTGTACATGCTGTGCCAGGCTTAATGGAGAACCAGGATCATTAAGCTGTGCCATGAACGACAGGCCAATCAGCTGTTTGCCACCTAGATGACAAGCGAGTGTTCTGTCTGTGCCGGGTTAAGCTAGAGATGAAAGCTTTTTGCAAACTCTGGATTGTTTTGACTGTTAATGATCAGTAAATGTTGTTTAACCCGATAATTGTCGGCGTGTGTGCACTCATTATATGTGCACTATTTTATTCTGCGGGGCTGAGTTTCTCTTTGTATTTGCTTATAAATTGTAGAGAAACAAGCATATTTTGCAGCCGTAGTTATTAGAGTAATTCTTTACATAATATTTTTAAAGCTTTCTGAACCATTTTTCCATCATTGTATGTAGGCCTTGACATGACTTGTATATGGTACTGTGGGGAGCTTCCTTCTTTTTCTGCTGCAACTACCGCTAGGTGCACGAGTCATGCTCCTTTACAGCTAGCGGCTACTTTTCCTTTACACCCCCATGACTGACTGGCGGCGGAGCACTTTTAGTGACATTCACCTGGTTGCAAGACAGCGGTTGGCTAGAGCTGCCTAACTCTTTTTGCCTGATTGGCTGTGTATTTGAACATGACCGGCCCAGAGCTGTGGGCTTGCGATAGCTTCTGCTTCCTAAATCCTGTCACTTTTACTTGTGTTGCCTTGCCTTGACTTGCCTCTACTGTTACTGACCTTTGCTTTGGATAATAGACTCTCTCTGAATTGCATCTTTGAACGCTGATTGCCTTGACCCTTGCTTTGGATGCAGACACTATCTCTGAATGCTGCCAACTTGACCCTTACTTTAAATACGGATTCTGTCCCTGAATGTTTCCTACATTGATCCTTGCTTTGGATACGGGTTGCATCTCTGAACACTGCCTGCCTTGACCCTTGCTTTGGATACAGATTTTATCTCTGAATGCTGCCTGCCTTTACCCTTGCTTTGGATACGAATTCTGTCCCTGAACGTTGCCTGCCTTGATCCTTGCTTTGGATACAGATTTTATCTCTGAACGCTGCCTGCCTTAAAATGTATTTTGAATACGGATTCTGTCTCTGAACGCTCTCTGTACCTTGACCCTTGCTTTAGATATCGAGTATATTTCCAAATGCTCCAACCTTGGCCACTGCTTGATTAATAGATTACTCCTTGGATTGCCACCTGCTCAGAACCCACCTTTGGATCATGAATTGCTCACCTCCTGGATCATCTAGCATGGAACTTGAACTCTTCCTCTGGGGGTCCCAGCAGGTGTTCCGGTTCTGCGTATGTAGTGCCCAAGTCCTGGTAGCATTCGAGTACACATAGACATACTAGCCCTAAGGGAAAGGAGGCTGCTTAAGGTGTAGCTATATGATCATCGCACATTTTGTAGAACAGGATGCAGGTCCGATCCCTTACAAATATAAACCATAGCTTGATGAATTTAATGCCGCGTACACACGACCGTTTTTAATGTCATGGAAAAAAAGTTTTTCTCGACGTGTTTTTTCTCAAGCCTGCCTTGCATACACACTATCGTGAAAAAAAATGCTTGAGCAAAGCGTGGTGACGTATAACTCTTACGACCACACGTACGATGGCACTATAAAGGGGAAGTTCCATTTGGATGGCGCCACCCTTTGGGCTGCTTTTTGCTGATTTCGTGTTGCCGCGTGTTAGTAAAAGTTTGGTGAGAGACGATTCGCGCTTTTCAGTCTCCGTGCTTTTCAGTCCGTTACAGCGTGTCTCCATTACGAACGCTAGTTTTACCAGAATGAGCCCCCGTCTCATAACTTGCTTCTGAGCATGCACGTTTTTTCCCGTCGTTAAATCGTACACACGACTGTTTTTCACGACGAGAAAAACGACGACGTGAAAAACGACGAGAAAAAATAGAGCAGGTTCTGAATTTTTAATGGCCATTTTTCTCGTCAAGAAAAATGCTCTGGAGCCTACACACGATCGTTTTTCACGACCAATGTAAAAAATGGTACGTTTCTCGTGAAAAACGGTCATGTGTACGCAGCATAAGAGTGCTGCCCTTGAAAAAATGACAAAAAAAATTGGAAGAAAATAAACAGATTTACAAACGCATAAAAGTAACTAAATATTATGTATTAATTGATACATCATTCAATTTATTTTTGTAAATACCTGAATTTGACTAGGTATCAGCCTCTTCTAATCCACTCCTGTAGCAGAGACTTGGACTGGGAGAAGCAGTACAAGGAGCCAATTGGTTGGGCTGCAGTGCTCATGTGTTATTACTAATACTAATAACGGGAGGAACCAAAGTGACAGAAAGATGTGCTCATTAGTTACTGTCCAGTTGCAACAAGGCCTGGGGAATGCCCAGGAAAAAAACCAAGCCTACTTACCGACCAGCTCGAAGACAACCAATTAACCTGTCTAACAGTATGCGTTAAAAACAGGGGTTTTGTCCGCACGCATTTACAAACGCATGCATGAGCCACAGAGCCACGCCAAGGCACCCTGTAATCTGTGGTCCTACACTAACCTATGAGTGTCCCCACAATGGAGGCACATGCATTCTGATGGATAGATGAGGACAGGTGGACTGAAGGGGAGCCACCCCTCCTTAAAGATACAGGAGCACACCAAACACCCAGCATGCAGTTGCAGCCTGGGGGAGGGAAAAAGCCTAATAAATGTTACTGAGCTGCAGGAGAGAAAAAACAGATCTGTTGCCCTGCCAGACTACGCTATGTGGCAAAGTTGTAAAAACTTAAGAAATGGATGAACAGAGATGGAAATTCTTGGGCAAGTAAAACACCTCCCCCAGGCTTCCTCCTTTCAATGCAACTGGTCTGCTGAAGCTGCTCCCCTTCTATGCTCTGTCACATGCACTCCGACATCATCATGTAGCAGCATGTAAAAACTAAGTTCCTTAAAAAGTGGAACTTTAATGGACCAGAAACGCTCAAGAAATAGGGAATTTTATAAAATTACAAATTTATTACAACGTATCAACAAGATTAATACAATTAACACCCATGATAATGATGAGGACAGACATGGAAAACAAACAATGAGGAAGAAAGCCCAAATCAACTGTTGGAAAAACAAAAGACATCAACGCGTTTCGACGAATGAGGTAGCGGTCTTCTTCAGGGTAAGTGGGCTGAAACTTTCCAGATCAATACATACAATCTATAATATCAATAAACACATAGTTACAAACACAAATCAAAATTCATAATATAACTTCATTTGTATCATAAAGGTTGTCACAAAAAAGAAAAGAACAGAGTGTGCATGCAAGTATCCATACTGACCTCATGTGTCATATATGTCAATCGGAAAAAAATTCATAGCTCAACAGATGAAAGGAAACTAGAGCGCCAATACAACGCCATGTAGCCAAAGCAAAAAAGGAACTAAGCTGTGTCCACGTCAGAGAACCCCCCGTGCATCTGAGCCTGCCTATCAAGGAGAGGCCTGAGCAGCATCAAGGGAAGACCCAACAGGAATCTAGGTTTATGCAAAAACAAATGGGAAGGAGTAGACAAAAATAGTAAATAGGTTATAGAATAAAACATAAATTAGTACACCGAAAAATGGACGCTCAGTGCTACATTTTGAGTGAGGATACCAAGGGTGTTAACCCACAGCCTGGGGTTTCAGTGGGTGTTGCTGTGTGTTGGTGGTGTGTTTGTGGGGTGGGGGGGGAGGGGGTTGGGGACAGAACGCTGGCTGCTGGGGAAGTGGGGGATAAGGTAAGTAAATCCTGCTTTTTTTTTTGTGGTACCCTTATCAAAAACAAGCATTTGCCCCTGAAGTGTGGAGGATTCTCCACTGCAAGGCACGGTATACTCGACCACGCACGTTTCTTCAGCACGCCCACCTTTTTGCTTTTAATGAAGCAGGGATTCACGGTATGGAGGGAGCAGGCGACCTTAACCATGTGATGGTGTATGTGCTTAAAGTGGAACTTCAGTCATTTTTTCATCTTTCTATCTATTAAATCCTCTGCCCTTGTTGTTTTAACTTTGGATAGTAAAAAAATTTTTTTCTGCCAGTAAATACACCTACAGTGGAGAGACGATGAGGGAGCATGGATGGGTTAGCATACCTTGCTCCGGGGATGGCCTATTAGCTAGCAATGTCTCTCAGCCCCGAATGAGCAGGTTAAAGTTTTTCTTTAGGGTAATATCTGTTTTAATTCATGGGAATCCATTGAAACGGTAATATCTGTTTGGTTGGACTTGGGCATTGAATCCTACAGCAGTTAATGGCCTAGAATGAAGCAGGTATATGAGTGCTGTACTAAAAGTAATGCAAAAGTGGAATTTATTTTTCCTAACTTGCATAGATTGATCAAATTTCACATGTTTTTAGAGTAAAGCCTCGTAAACACGACTGAGAATCTTGTTGTAAAAAAAACTGTCGTTTTTCTCAACGAGATTCTTGTCAAGCTTTCCTTGCATACACACTGTCAATTCCAAATCTCGTCGTTGTAAAGCGTGGTCACGTACAACACACACGACGGCAGTATAAAGGGAACGTTCGATTCCAATGGCGCCACCCCTTGGGCTGCTTTTGCTGATCTCGTGTTACCGCGTGTTAGTAAAAGTTTGGGGAGAGACGATTCGCGCTTTTCAGTCTTCGTGCTTTCAGTTCGTTACAGCGTGATGAATGTGCTATCTCCATTACGAACGCTAGTTTTACCAGAAGGAGCGCTCCCGTCTCATACTTGATTCTGAGCATGCACGGTTTTTTAAGACTCGGAAAAGCATACACATGACCGTTTTTCTCATCGGGAAACAGGCCGACGAGAATCCTGACGAGAAAATAGAGAGCAGGTTCTCTATTTTTCTCGTCGAGATTCCCGGCAGTTTTCTTGACAAGAAACCATACACACGAACGGTTTTCTCGGCAAGAAAGCTCTCTCTGCAGTTTTCTTGTCGTTTCTTGCTGAGAAAACCGGTCGTGTGTACGAGGCTTAACTCTTCCTCTATAGTAACTCTTCTTCTACTTCTTCATCATTGCAGGTAAATAATGGATTCCAAGCAGGGGCAGCGTGCTGTGATTAAGTTCTTGATAAAGGAGGGGTGCAGACTGTCAGACATCCACAGAAGGCTACATAATGTTTACAGAGGTGACACCATTGACAACAGTCACCAATGAGAAGACAATGCTCTTGTCACTGACGTCATTTCTGTAAACATTCCGTAGCCTTCTGAAGATGTCGGGCAGCCTGCACCCCTCCTTTGTCAAGAACTCAATGACAGCACATTGCTTGGAATCCAATAATTACCTGCAGGAGAAGAAAATTTACTTTAGAGGAAGAGTTAAGCCTCGTACACACGGCCGGTTTTCTCGTCAAGAAACAACAAGAAAATTGCTGGCAGAGCTTTCTTGCAGAGAAAACCGGCCGTGTGTACGAGGCTTTCAGGTTTATCGTCAGGAAAACTGGCCAGAATCTCGACGACAAAAATAGAGAACCTGCTCTCTATTTTCTCGTCGGGATTCTCGTCGGCCCGTTTCCCGACGAGAAACCCGAGAGTGTGTATACTTACCTGTCGCCGTGGAAACCCGCACATGCTTGAAATGATTTTGACGCATGCGCGGTAGCTTCCTAGGCATAGGTAGGGTGTAGCAAGATGGCGGCGACGGCATTGAATGTGACGAGCGCACGCTCGTCGTAGTCGATGACGTCACCGCGTTCGTGCCATTCAAAAGAACGGCGGTTCTTTTGAATCGTACGTGTGTACACTCGGCCGGGACAAGATTCTTGTTCAAGAATCTCATCAGGAAAAACGTGTTTTTTCCTGACGAGATTCTCGCCCGTGTGTACGAGGCCTTACTCTTCAAAGATGTGAAATCTGAACGACCTGCGGTATGTAAGTAAATAAAGTTATGCCGACTTTTGGAAAGCAGTGAAATCTTAGGCATAGACATACAGTATATACAATCATTTCCTGGGAGCATCAACCCAATAATGCAACTAGTTCGAATATTTCAAGAAAATCTAGGAACCAGGAAAGTACAGCCACAAGAAAATAAATTTAAATAATTTTATAGAATATAATATTTAACCACTTCCCGGCTGCCGCACGACGATATACGTTGGCAGAATGGCACGGGCAGGCAAATGGGCGTACCCGTATGTCCCTTTGAATTTGCCGCCGCACGGGCGCGTGCGCCGCGTGCCTCAGGAGTGTGCTCACGGGTCCCGGGAACGCGGCCAACGATCGTGAGACCGAGAGGCAGAACGGGGAGATGCCTGTGTCAACAAGGCATTTCCCTGTTCTGCCTAGTGACATGTCAGGGATCTACTGCTCCTTGTGATCGGGAGCAGTGATCGCTTTCATGTCACTGGTAGCCCACCCCCCCCCCACAGTTGGAGTCGCTCCCTAAGACACACTTAACCCCTTGATCGCCCCCTAGTGTTTAACCCCTTCCCTGCCAGTGACATTTTTATAGCACTGATCGCTGTATAAGTGCCAATGGTCCCGAAAATGTGTCAATAGTGTTCCGATGTGTCCGCCATAATGTCGCAGTACCAATAAAAATTGCAGATCGCCACCATTACTAGTAAAAAAAATAATAATAAAAATGCTAAAAATCTATCCCCTATTTTGTAGACGCTATAACTTTTGCGCAAACCAATCAATATACGCGTATTGCGATTTTTTTTTTTTTTTTACCAAAAATATGTAAAAAAAAAAATTTTAACAAAAAAATTGGGATATTTGTTATAGCAAAAAGTATAAAATATTGTGTTTTTTTTTCTTCAAAATTGTCGCTCTTCTTTTGTTTATAGCGCAAAAAATAAAAACCGCAGAGGTAATCAAATACCACCAAAAGAAAGCTCTATTTGTGGGGAAAAAAAGGACGAAAATTTTGTTTGGGTACAGCGTCGCACAATTGCGCAATTGCCAGTTAAAGCGACGCAGTGCGGAATCGCATAAAAAGGGCCCGGTCATTGGGCAGCCAATTCTTTTGGGGCTGAAGTGGTTAAAATCACTTGAAAGATTCAATGTTTATAAAAAAGATAAAATACATGAATTGTACAAGACAAACAATATAATGAGCAAAATGTCCTGACATTATGTTGTGTCTATGTGTTTTGCGGAAACTTCGCTACTTCAGGACATACATATGTTCAAATATAAACCATCTCCATCTAAAGAAACGAATAAGGAGAATGACATCCTCTACATACCAAAAATGTTATATCAAAATTATGTATAAATACATGCACAAATCAATAAATATCTTTGACAATCAACTACCAAAATCTGTCAACAACATTATGGTGAAACATCTGGTGAGAAAAAACCCCCAAAACATATAATATACCGTATATACTCGAGTATAAGCAGACCCGAATATAAGCCAAGGCACCTAATTTTACCACAAAAAACTGGGAAAACGTATTGGCTCGAGTATAAGCCTAGGGTGAGAAATGCAGCAGCTACTGAAAGTGGAAAAGAGGGTCAACAATGCCCATCTGCAGCCTCACTGTGCCCATTTGCAGCCTCACTGTGCCTCACTGTGCCCATCTGCCTGCCTCACTGTGCCCATCTGCAGCCTCATGTACCTGATCTCCCGGCGCTGTGACATGCAGTCTAGTCGGCGGCCGTCAAGTGTAACAAAGCCCCGCCTCCTCCTCGTCCATGACGGAACACTGATTCAGTTTCCCAGCAGTGAGTCAGTGTTCAGTGTTCCGCCTATAGAGGACAAGGAGGAGGCGGGGCTTTGTTACACTGGACGGCCGCCGACTAGACTGCATGTCACAGCGCCGGGAGATCAGGTACATGAGGCTGCAGATGGGCACAGTGAGGCAGGGAGACTCGAGTATAAGCCGAGGGAGGCTTTTTCAGCACAAAAAAATGTGCTGAAAAACTCGGCTTATACTCGAGCAGACAAGCCTTCCCGGCCTGTGGGGGAGCCCTGGTGATGCAGAACAAAATAATTGTCAAATATTGGGGATGAGTGGTTACACACAAGTTCTTTGTTACAGTCAAGGGGTCAGGCTCAGAGACCAGTAGCTATAGCAGTAGAGAGGCTCCCACCGACCAGCAGGATAAGTAAACCAGCATGTCCCCCTGGCAGATGATGCAGGCTTATCCGAGGTGCTGCGTCTAAGCACTAACCGGCATTCACCAGAGCTCCTGATAGTAGAGATGGGTTTTGCTGCATGTTAGAATCAGGAGGTGAGGAAGCCAAGGTCCTGTAGCAGATATAGCAGGTAGGGATCAAGCAGAAGTGTAGTCGGTAAACTAGAGATATCAGCTGGAGAGAGCACAATAATTTGGCAAACAGGAAGTGCAGACACATTGCTTAAATCAGGAAGTTCATAGGAGGAGCAAAGAGTTCAAGGTTCGCCTGAAACAAGAGACAAGGCAAGAAAGTTCAAAGGATTAGAAATGGGAGCTGTCCAGCATCTCTGGTGGCTCCATGCTGCCGTATGCAGCAGAGGTGGGTTCAGATCCCAGGCCTGACATACGCATTTGTAAATATTGTAAAACCAATTGCGGTCTTAATTTCCCTCTTACATCCATTCCAAAATCTTTGCAAGGTCCACAGTTCATGCAGCAGAACAGACTGCAATTAGAGAGTCCAGCGGTGGGGGCGTGGCCAGGATCGGCATGTGAGCAGCCGCTTTTACACAGAGCTCCCACCAGTCACCCTGTAATTGATCCTGTTCCCGGCTTCCTCGGTTAGATCCGACGGCACAGATCGGTACCGGAACCACCGCAGGGTACCCCGACCCGTTGTGAGTCCTCCAGGGATGATGGTGACCCGCAAAAACAAGGAGGGAGCGGACTGGCCCAATATCCAACATGGCGCCGCCGGGACTCCCCAGCAGCGTGGCCAGCGCGGCAGTGAGAAGAAGGACACAGTGAGTAAAATCCCCAAGTCCTCCAAACTACTAGCCAGCGATCAGCCCAAGGACATGAGATATTATGCCCAGAAACTTACAGGGCCGTCTACACTGGCTGATAAGTCCGTGGCTGAGGCAGGGACAGAGGGAGAGGACATGGAGCAGGAGGAGGGGGATGGTGACCAGACGCAGGCAGCCATTGAAGAGCAGCAGGATGAGTCAGAGCCAGAGGCTGAGGACACTGAACAGCCGACTCTGGCTGATATACTGCGGGCAGTTTCTAAATGCACTGCTTCAGTGAATGCGTTACAGGCTAGGTTTGGTGGGCTTGAAGAAGCAGTAATCCTGATCAGACAGGATATGCAAAAAATCAGGGAGAGAACAACTGCAGCGGAGAGCAGGATCAGTGACCTGGAGGACAAGCTCCCTCCCCTGATCAGGGAAACACAGGCTAACACCAGACTGATCAAATCGGTGGATATGCGTGCTGACGACCTCGAAAACAGGATGAGACGCAATAATGTGCGCATCATCGGTCTGCCAGAGAAGGTGGAGGGGAGAGACCCTACACAATTTGTGGAGCAATGGCTCGTGGACATTTTTGGGAAGAAGGCCTTCACCACCATGTTTGCAATTGAAAGGGCGCATAGAGTCCCGTTGCGGCCCCTCCCACCGGGTCACCCTCCAAGGCCCATGCTGGCTCGGCTATTACATTATCGGGACAGGGAGATAATCCTGCGGCTGGCCAGGGAAAAACAGAATATACAGTTTAATGGCGTGCGGATTTCATTCTACCCTGACTTTTCGTCGGATGTGCAAAAACGCAGGGCGCGATTCACCGAAGTCAAAAAGCGGTTGCAAAAGTTGCAGGCGCCATATGCTATGTTATACCCTGCCAGGCTCCGGATCATAGCTCGGGGGCAAGCGCATTTCTTTGAAAACGCAGCGGAGGCTTCTGATTGGCTGGATGCTCATGCAAATGCATTTCCCCGGGTTGGACGGCAGGCTGAGGAAGAAGATTGAGTCGCTGCAGGTTCCCAGGAGGTTTCCGGGTTCCCGGGAGGACCGGCGGGTGATTTAATACACAGTGCCGTCGGGGCGTCTGAGTGAGGAGACGGGAACATGCTTTCCTTTTGGTTCAACGAGAGCGTTTTCTGTCAACAAGAAGTTTTTTCTTTTCCCAGTGGAATGTGTTATTCCCAGTTTCTACTTTTATGCAAGATGTTACTTTGGTCCCTGTTGGACCTCATGTTGCCAAGGACAGGGAGGACCTGTTGTCCTACCACTGATTCGGTGGTGATATGCACTGCCACAGGTACTGTATGTGAGATCCCTCGGTGCACATTGGGGGATAGTGTCTGGCGGCCGGGGGTGCACGCTCAGCTTGCTGGTCGTGTGCATCGGACCCATTCCTGTGAGACTGTGGTGATACACCACCTTTCAATTTTGTTGTTCTTATTGTTGTTTATGTGTCTCCGTTTTTTCAGAGCATCACCTATTTTCCGAGACATTTCCACAAGACTGGTAGTTATAAATGTGCATCTTCCAAATCTAGTTAAATTGATGAGGGACATTGTGCTTCGTATTTACACTGTAACGTATAGATTTTTGGATCCAAAATGGCTGCGATCCCCGTAGTCTCATGGAATGTTAGGGGGATACATGATTCCCTGAAGCGTACCATGGTATTTACCTCTCTTCGCAAGTATATGCCCGCTATTTGTTCACTACAGGAGACTCACCTTACAGTTGACTCGGTCTCATGTTTGAAGCTGTCTTGGGTGGGGTGGTCGTATCACTCCACTCACACCGCCTATTCAAGGGGTGTGAGTGTACTGATTCATAACTCCTTAGACTATCAGGAGATAGAAAGTGTCATGGATGCAGAGGGGAGATATGTAATTCTGTTGTGTCGCATTTTTACTCTGAAATGTATTCTTGCATTTGTGTACATCCCGCCTCCGTACAATCACCAGGTGCTCCGGACAGTGTTGGAATACCAGTTGTGTCACCAGGACGTCCCCTTATACATCATGGGTGATTTTAACTGTTTTTTGGACCCGGCATTCGATAAGCACCCGGCGGTAACTGCGCCGCGGGGCGCTTACCGCACACCTTTGAAAAAGTTAATTGAGGAGGTGGGCTGGACTGATCCCTGGCGCGATAGAAACCCGGGCAACAAAAGTTTTTCTTGCTTTTCTAAATCATATATGTCTCTATCCCGCATAGATCTAACTATTTGTTCTACAGTGGCCGCCCGGTTCATATCGGAGATCACGTATGCCGTTCGCAGCATATCTGATCATTCGCCAGTGATTACTAAATTAGAGGTGAGACCCCAGTCGACTATGACTAGGGCCCCCTGGAAATTGAATGCCTTCTGGCTTAATCTGTTCTCATCACATTCTCAGATAGCGGACCAGATTGGGGAATTCTGGCAGGATCAGGGGGACCATACTGGGCCGGTGACTGCTTGGGAGGCCTTTTAAGTCCTTCCTTTGCTGTATATTTATTAGGGAAATCCACGGGATTAAACAAACTACTAGTGCACAGAGGGAGGGATTGGAGCGACTGGTGAGTGATCTGGAGCCAAGGTTTATATCGGACCCTACTGTGGAGAGCAAAGACTCATGGTTGGCTGCCAGTGAGGCACTCAGTCGGTGTGCTACCTCAGCAGCAGAAAGAAAACATTTTTTTAATAAACTGGCATACTATGAGGAGGGGGAGCAAACCGGTCGCCTGCTGGCCAAAATTGCCCACGCACAACAGAGGTCACCCTCCATTGGTGCACTTAGAACCAGGGCTGGTACAGTAACCAATGCCCCAGATGTCATGTCTGAACTAGTATCGTACTACTCTACCCTATATCAGTCTAAACAGACCTACTCTGAGAGTTCCCTACTCACATACCTAGAAACGGTAGACCTGCCCAAAATATCTGAAGCTGCTAGGCAGCAATTGGATGCTCCTCTTACATTGGAGGAGCTCCAGTCGGTGGTCGGGATGTTCCCTAACTCTAAAGCTCCGGGGGAGGATGGTATACCGATTGAAGTGTACAAGCAATATGCGGGGGTATGTTGCCCAAACTACTTAATGTGTTCAAGGTTGCCAAGGCAACAGGCTGCCTCCCATTGTCTATGACCAAAGCTATTATCGTACTGCTTCTGAAACCGGGCAAGGATCCCTTGGATCCAGGGTCCTATAGACCGATTTCCCTCTTACAGAATGATGTCAAGATTCTAGCAAAAGTCCTGGCAGTGCGTTTAAATGGGGTAATATCCACTGTTATACACTCTGATCAGGCGGGGTTCATGCCCCAGAAATCCACGGCAATAAATTTACGCAAACTTTATCTTAATATGCAGTCGGTGGTGGATAATGGGGGGGATAGGGCGCTACTGTCTTTGGACGCCCACAAGGCGTTCGACAGTATTGAATGGTCATTCCTGTGGGCTACTTTGAGGAAGTTTGGGTTTGGGGAGGAATTTATTTCATGGGTACAGTTGCTATACCACACCCCAAGGGCTGCCATCAGGGAGGCAGGCAGAGTGTCACCAGACTTTCGGCTGTACAGGGGCACTAGACAGGGGTGTCCCCTGTCGCCACTTCTATTTGCCCTGGCTGTTGAGCCCCTGGCGGCCCTCATCCGCTCCAACAATGCTATCCGGGGACCTACAGGAAAAGTTAATGATGTATGCGGATGACACTATGCTGTTTCTGGGAGATACCGGGGGTTCACTGAGTGAAGCTATGAGGGTGGTTGAGACCTTCGGATTTTATTCAGGGCTGGTGGTGAACTGGACTAAATCCTCGCTCATGTTTCTTGACGAGGGTTCGGACCAGCGACTACCAACGATTCTTGATATCCCAGTGTCCAGGAAAATTAAATACTTAGGAATACACGTCACCCCTGATCCCTTGGAGTATGTTAGGCTGAATCTTACCCCTTGGCTGAATCGCAGTCGTGATAGGATCAAGGTGTGGTCCAGGCTAAAACTGTCACCAGTGGGTAGGATCAATCTGATAAAAATGATTCTTATGCCACAACTTCTTTATGTGTTGCACAACTCGCCTCTTGTAATCCCTCTAAAACAGTTCCGAATCATTAACTCTATGTTCCGCTCCCTTATCTGGCATTCTTCTTCAGCTAGGGTGAGATTGGAACAGCTTCAACGTCCTAAAGAGGCAGGTGGACTAGCACTGCCAAATCCCTGGCTGTACTACTTGGCTGCCCAATTGCAACACATAGCTAGATCATTGAACCCGGCCCCCGACCCAGAGTTGAAATTGGTGGACTCCACCACCTCACTCATTAAATTTACGATTAAACAGGGAGTAGCGGAGGGGTTGGAGGCTTTGCGGATGGGTAAATCTAATAAACTGTACCCCACTTATAACCTAATGCAAAAAATCTGGAATAAAGTCAGGTCACTACAGCAGGTCACGGGGTTTACTAAATTCAGCCCTATATGGCACAATGAACGGTACATGGAGATAGGAAAACTACAATACAGTAAACGGTGGCAGAAGTACGGTGTTAACTACCTGTATCAAATATTCAGAAATGGAGAGCTGCGTCCCTTTGCCGCTCTCCAAGAGGAATTCGGACTCCCTGGTTCCATGCTATTTTACTATGTTCAGCTCCAGCATGCGGTGAGGGCCGAGAGGGGAGTGGAAGTCTGGGTCCAGACTAAAGCTCCTATCTTTAACTACATGGCGGAGGTGGCATCGTATAAAGGCTTCATATCTTGTACCTATTCTATGCTTCTTAACATGTTTCTGCCCGACCTGACCCGTAAGGTGATAGCCCAGTGGGAGGGAGATGTCGGGCTCTTTGAAGAGGAACAGTGGGAGGAAGCACTTTTGGCAGTCTCTCAGTGTTCACTGAATGTAGCCCAGCGTCTATCGCAGTTGTACATACTTCTCCGAGTCCATTATACGCCCGCCAGACTGGCTAGAATGGGGGTGCTTGATGATCCAGCCTGCACACGATGCATGCGGGATCACGGGGACTTAATACACCTGCTATGGCGTTGCCCCAAACTTCATGCTTACTGGACGGGGGTGGTGGAGGTCCTTAACCGAACCTTTCAGGTTCAAATTGCTAAAGAGCCCAAACCCTGCGTGTTGGGTATTATTGAAGGTGACACGCTGGAGGAGATGCCCAGACAGGCGATTGCTAGGGCCCTCTTTCAGGCCCGAATGCTGATTCTACGGCACTGGAAGTCAACGGAACCCCCCACTGTGAAGGAGTGGATAAAACAAATGGGTAACACCTTGAAGTTAGAAAAACTTATTTACCAACATAGAGGCTGTACAGAAAAGTTTTCCAAATTATGGGATCCATGGTTGAGTGTACCAGGGTTGGCTCCGGTGGAATTAGTACTGGATAGGTTGTTGTGAGTTTCTCAGTGCTCTTGCATTGGTAGCAGGGACCCAGTTAATTGGATGCACAATTGTCCCGGGGTATTGTTTATTGTCTTGAATGGGAAGATGCAAATAATGTACACGTTTGTGAGTAATGTGCAGTACTATCTGAAACCAAGAGTGGTACAGGTCTAATGTATTATGATGCTCTGATTCCAATAATGGATGTAAAGTACTTTGTTTTTCAATAAAACATTTGTTTTGAGATAAAAAAAAGAGAGTCCAGCGGTTCTGTAAACAAATATATATAATGGTATACAAATGGTGTGGGGGCCTTGGTGTCTCCAGAAAAAGTCTGAAGGCCAAAAAATACATAACAAGTATATACAAAAAATATACCTTGATGTATTACCTTGATCTTATTGTTATTAGACTAGAAAATAGATGCATGTGCAGCACCCTCCTAGAGTGAGTGAGTGAATAACTTGTATAGCGCTACAATTGCGAACTAAATCGCCCCAAGCGCTTTGCCTCCGGTCACGTTCTGATCCTTCAGAAGAGGTGGGTCTTAAGTTTTTTCCTGAAGGCCCGATGGTTTTCTTCCATGCGGATGTCCGTGGGTAGAGCATTCCATAGCCCTGCTCCTGAGACTGCAAATCTTCGTTCTCCCTTCGATTTGTAGCGGGACTTGGGGATGTGGAGGAGGTTTTGGTTGGTTGATCTGAGAATGCAATTGGGGTGTAGTGTTTTATCTTCTCGCATAAATATTGAGGAGCGTTTCCTTGTGTGCACTTGAAGGTGAGACAGAGGGTCTTGAATGTGACCCAATCCTTTACGGTTCGCCAATGCAGGGTCCTCAGTGAAAGGGGTGATGGATTCCCAAGGTTTTTCCCCCTGTCACCAGTCTGGCCTCCACCCTCCTAGCTAGGTTGCGAACAGTTTGAGGCAAATTTTATTTTTTTGGCTCCCCTGTAGTCGATGGAGCGAAGTTTGATTGCTTTTGGCTGTTCTGGGTTCTGCTGGTTGCAGGCTCTGCTGCTTTCCCTGGATTTTGTTAGGTTCTGGAAGTTAGTGGGTGGAAGAGGAAAAACCTCACCTGCATATTCATGCAGCCTCCTTGGCAGGAAAAATGGCCAGTAGGGAGCTTAAGTGTGTATAAATAGTCTGCACCTGCAGCAGGAGGGTCCTTTTTCCCATGGTAGAAGACCCAACCTGAGGACTGATGCCCTCTGAGCTTATGGATGCAGCTTAGAAGAAGTCTATCTGGGTCCCAGCTCCAGCTTAAGCTAGGGGACCCACATCCAGAGTTCCTGACGAGCAGTGCAAGAAGTCCACAGAGGGTCTAACCTTGAGAAGTCCAGTACAGGGGCTGACTAGTCCTGCAAGAAAACATTGAAGTACCCAGGGCACAGTGAGTACAACCCTACAAGAGCCCAGAGATTTTGGGAGAGCTCACTTCAGTTTGATGACTCAGGCTTCAGCCTTGCAATGATGTCCCCTGAGTTGTAGTTCACTAAACACCGAATACAAGAGGGTGGCTACACCCTGAAGAGACAGTACAGTTAGAGGTGTCCTCCATTTTTTTTTCTGCTAGTTTGGAATTTTCCAAGGCTCACCTGTACCCTTCCCAAGTTAAACTAGAAAATGAACTACAAAAAGACATGCACTCCCTGGTTTCTAAATTGAGAGACTATGAACTGCTGTGTGCCTGTCTGCCACATATGTGCCTCACAGGGAATGAAACCTGGTGGGATAAATCACCCATCCCGATCTGGAGTCTGTGGTACACCTCCCAACCACAAGAAGGTACTCTGGATACCAGCCTCCTTTTTTTCTTTTTTATCCAGAGAAAAGTTTATTGAATTAAACATATACAGTAAACACATACCGATGCTTCAAATACATTCAAGTACATATTTAAATATCAGATACATTAAACTTGCGCAGTCTGCAAACTGATCTATACATTTCTTGACTATCTGGTCATTTCTCGTGCCTTATTCTGGATTAAGGTACTAGCGCCTAAAGAGTCAATCAATTGGTCTAGCATTTCGACTTTTCAGGTGCCTATGCCCAACAATCTGCCCAGGACCAAATCCACTGGGGCAAGTCCATTCAGCCACGGTCCCCAAAGTTTCTCAAATTTCTGGGCACACCCTCTATGTTGGGAAATTATTTTTTCTTTCCGGAGCATATCTGGATACCAGTCTCCTTATGCCTTGTACACACCTCTGTGTTGGTAAATATTTTTTTCTTTCCGTAGCATATCTGGATATCAGCCTCCTTATGCGTTGTACACACGATAGGAATTTCCGATGAAAAAAGTCAGACGGAGTCCGACTGAGTTTTTTCATCGGAAATTCCGACCGTATGTGGGGGCCCCATTGGAGAAATTCAGATGAATTCCATCGGAATTTAAATATAGAACCTGTTCTATTTTTTTTCCGATGGAATTCTGTTGAAATTCCGATGGGAGTTTGGTCGGAAAAAGGTCAGATCGTGTGTACGCGGCATAAGTCTCCCCTTAAATACCTCTCAAGGTAATGGCACCAATGGCAGACCATAATGCAGCTTTTGCATTACTTTCGGTACAACCCTGGTATTTATGCAGTGACCAGCCAAGGCTCTGGAGAAGGTCATGCACGTTTAAAAACGATACATTTCAAACGGGCTCTATTGAAGTTCCTGGAATTGTCATGCATTATAGAATGTGGTTTCGCAGGCTCAAGGGACGTGTGTGAGAAAGCCAGTTACAAGAGGGTCCCATCGAAGTGATAAATGTCCTCATAAAGTCCCTGACATGACCAAATAATGCTGTTGTGTGGTCTTAAAACGTTTGTAAATGTGGAACATATGGATAAATAGAGCTGTTAATGTCCGTATGAAGCGATAGTTCTCCTTTGACGAGCCATCAGGGGTTATGTGACCGTGGAACGTGATTCTGAGAAGAGGAAAACAATGCGTCACGTCTTCTGGGAGAAGAAAATACAAAAGGAAATAAATATAATACAAAACCACCTTTTACATGGACTAAAATTTTTAGCCTATTATGTGTCGATATGATGGGGTCAATCTTTTATAACGTTTTCTTTTTACCAAGGCATCAGTGATTTCCAACTCCTGAAGAACTAGCGGGATCAACCAAGTCAAAACGGTATGCTGGTAGCCCAACTCCCTAAAAAATTGTTTTTTTTTTTTTTTTTTGTTGTAATGTGACTGAAATAAACAGGATCAAATATTCATATTAAAAAAAAAAAATATTTTATTGAATATACTCAGCTACATAAAATCTAAATAAATGTTGAGGAGCTTGTCCTTCTGAATAGCAGACTCAACGAAGAATGATCTGAAGGTCAGTATTTTTATCCTTTTATCCTAACCGGTGATAACAAAGCAGGGTGTGGTCCATCAAGCTTGGAAGACACCCTCGAAATTTAGGAAAACTTGGGGTTGTTGGCGACATTTTGTGGAATCAGCAGATTTTATCCAGACAATGACCTGCCCCAGCACATGGTAACCTCTTGACCCGCCGGTGGAGGAGGATGGGGATTTTTCTTTTCTCCTCTTTCTTTCAGTTAATCCTTTTTCCTTAAAGCGAAGTTCCACCCAAAAGTGGAACTTGCGCTTATCGGATTCCTCCCCCCCTCCGGTGCAACAATTGGCACCTTTCGGGGAGGGGGGACAGGATACCTGTCTTTGACAGATGACCTTTGCCACTTTCAGAAGTCCAGGCCACGGCCCGTGATGTCTGCGCGAGACTCCCCCCTCCCCCGGCCGCCGGGCCAGTAGGAGAGAGGAGCGGGCCTCGCGCATGCGCAGTAGGGTTCCCGACGTGAAGCCGAAAGGCTACACTGCTGGGTCCCCTTAACCGAAATGGCGGCGGCAGCACCCGACAGCTGATGGAAACATCAGCTGCGGGTGCCGACATCGCTGGACTCCAGGACAGGTAAGTGTCCATTTATTAAAAGCCAGCAGCTGCAGTATGTGTAGCTCCTGATTAAAAAAAATTTTTTGGGGGGCGGAACACCGCTTTAACTGAATTTTTCATCCACCATCTCATAATGTGCATTTATTCATTTTTTTTAAAAAGGTGAAATTATCCTTTAACCGGTTCCCGACCGGCTCAGGCAGATATACTGCGGCAGAATGGTATTCCGTGGGCGAAACCCCCTACGGGTACGTATTTATCTTTTTCGCCCACTAGAGGGCGCGCGCTACACAGTGGGGTACCCGATGCACGTGGCCAGCGGGCACGATCGCCGTCGGCCACGCGCGATTGCGTGCTTGAGCGTCAGCACTGGGATTTGTGTGTGTAAACACATAAATCCCTGTGCTGTCAGGGAAGAGGAAACATTGTTTGTTCCTACTAAGTAGGAAAAACGATATGTCTCCTCTCCTAGTCACTCCCATCCCCACACAGTTAGAACACACTGAGGGAACACACAATTAACCCCTTGATCGCCCCCTAGTGTTAACCCCTTCCCTGCCAGTGACATTTACACAGTAATCACTGCATTTTTATAGCACTGATCGCTGTATAATTGTCAATAGTGAGTGAGTGAATAACTTGTATAGCGCTACAAATGCGAACTAAATCACCTCAAGGCGCTTTGCATCCAGTGACGTCCTGATCCTTCAGAAGAGGTGGGTCTTAGGTTTTTTCCTGAAGGGCCGATGGTTTTCTTCCATACGGATGTCCGTGGGTAGAGCGTTCCATAGCCGTGGTCCTTGGACTGCAAATCTTCTTTCTCCCTTCGATTTGTAGCGGGACTTGGGGATGTGGAGGAGGTTTTTGTTGGTTGATTGGAGAATGTGATTGAAGATGTAGTGTTTTATCTTCTTGCATAAATATTGAGGAGCGTTTCCTTGTGTGCACTTGTGGGTGAGACAGAGGGTCTTTAATGTGATCCAATCCTTTACGGTTAGCCAATGCAGGGTCCGAGGGATTCTCAAGGTTTTTTCCCCGTTACCAGTCTGGCTGCCGTGTTCTGGACGTCTTGTAGGCGCGAAATCTGATATTTAGGTAGTCCTATGTAGAGGGAGTTTGCGTAGTCGAGTCGGGAGTTGATGATTGTTCCAACTACTACTGCTATGTCCTCTTCTGGGATGAAGGGGATGAGTCTCCGTAGCAGGCGGAGGAGATGGTGCGATCCGCTGACTACTGATCCTATTTGTGCATCCATCGACATCTCTGAGTCAAAGATGACTCAGAGACTTTTGACTTTGGTGCTCGGGGTAATGGTCTGTCCAAGAATAGTGGGTGGTGTCCAAGACGTCTTTGTTTTTGTCTTTCGGTTTGTGTGGAGGAGAAGAAGTTCTGTTTTGGATCCATTGAGTTTGAGGGAACTCTCAGTAATCCAATCATCGATCAGTGTGAGGCAATTTTCCAGTCCATGATATTGGTTATTTTTTCCGGTGATACGAAAGTAGAGTTGGGTGTCGTCAGCGTATGAGTGGTAGCACAAATCCTGTTTGCTGATGATTTTGAGGAGTGGGCGGAGGTAGATGTTAAAGAGCACGGGTGACAGGGGTGATCCTTGAGGGACTCCGCAAGAAATTGCATGAGTTTCAGAGGTGAAGACTCCTAGTTTCACTGTCTGAGAATGATTTTCTAGGAAGGATGCGAACCAGGTTAGGTCAGGGTCTGCGACTCCTGCTACTTCTTTAAGACGAATGAGTAGAGTTTTGTGGCCTACTGTGTCGAACGCTGCACTGAGATCCAGCAGCACCAGAAGACATGATTCTCCGTCATCTGCAGCTTCAAGGGCGTCATCCCATATTTTGAGAAGGGCTGTTTCTGTGCCATGGCCTGGGCGGAAGCCTGATTGTAGTGGATCCAAGAGTTTGTGGGAGTCTAAATGGAGTTGTAGCTGTTGTACTACTGCTTTCTCCATGATCTTTGCGATGGTGTTGAGGCTTGTTACCGGTCTGCGGTAGTTTGGGTCTTTTGGGTCGAGGTTGGGCTTCTTTAGGAGGGGTTTGACTATGCCTTGCTTGAGGGAGATCGGAACAATGCCTTCTTTGAACGATTGATTTACGAGATGTGTTATGGTGGGTGCCAGAATGTCGGTACATTCTTTCAGGAGTTTTGTAGAAATTATGTAATTTGGTGATGTGCTGTCTCGGAGACTTCTGATGATGTTTTTGGTGGTGTCGACTGTGATCGGGACCAGCGAAAATGTAATCAATTGTATATTGGTTTCCTCTTCTTGTTTAGGCTGAGTGAGATTGGTTGTTTTTTTATGTTGAATTTTTTCTCGAATGTTTTTGATTTTATCGATAAAAAAATCAGATAATTCATTGCAGAATTCTTGAGTTTTGTTTGCTGGGGGCTCTAGGCAGGTAGGGTTCATAGTTTGAGCGACTAGTTTGAAGACTTCTTGAGGTCGGTTTAGGGTTTTTGAGATGGTGTTTGAGAAAGGTTCCTTTTTTGGTCCCAAAAAAGTGTCACAAGTGTACTGCTAAAAATCGCAGACTTTCTGTTTGGTATGAGTGCGGGACAATTCTTCAGTCTTATACTTTCCAACCTACGTGTACCCACGCAAGCGCAGATCTGACGCAGGTCTCTGCTAGGTCTCTGAAGGCCAGGCAGAGCCCTTCGACACAACAGTAGGAGAGTTGCAGTTCCTCTTTAAAGTATATCCAATGGCTAAACGTTTTTTTTTTTCTTTTTTATTTCAGATCTACAGTGGCGAGGGTTTAGTACCTGTGTCAGGTTTTTATTGCTGTTTGTGTCTCCATTAGGAATATTCACTCTTTTTAATTGCCCACCAATGTTGCCGTGAATGGAGGTGAGGTTAAATCCAAGATTTATGTTGCCACCAGAACAAGAAAAGAGGGGAAATCGCTAGTTCTGGCGATATATACTCACCAGCCATTTTATTAGGTACACCTGTCCAATTGCTTAATAACACAAATTGCTAATCAGCCAATCACATGGCAGAAACTCAATGCATTTAGGCATCTGGATATGGTGAAGACAACTTGCTGAAGTTCAAACTGAGCATCAGAATGAGGAAGAAAAGGTATTTAAGTGACTTTAAACGTGGCATGGTTGTCGGTGCAAGACGGGTTGGTCTGAGTATTTCTGGGATTTTCACACACAACCATCTCTCGGGTTACAGAGAATGGTCTGAAAAAGAGAAAATATCCAGTGAGCCGCAGTTGTGTGGAGAAAAATGCCTGGTTCATGTCAGAGGAGAATGGGCAGACTGGTTTGAGATGATAGAAAGGCAACAGTAACTCAAATAACCAATCGTTACACCCAAGGTATGCAGAATACCATCTCTGAACGCACAACATATCCAACCTTGGATCTGAGGGGCTACAGCAGCAGACGACCACACCAGGTGCCACTCCTGTCAGCTAATAACAGGAAACTAAGGGTACAATCCGCACAGGCTCACCAAGATTGGACAATAGAAGATTGGAAAAACGTTGCCTGGTCTGATGAGTCTCGATTTCAGCTGCGACATTTAGCTGGTAGGGTCAGAATTTGGCATAAAGAACATGAAAGCATGGATCCATCCTGCCTCGTATCACTGCTTCAGGCTGGTGGTGGTGGGGATGTAATGGTGAGGGGGATATTTTCCTGGCACACTTTGGGCCCCTTAGTACCAATTGAGCATCATTTACATAGGCAGATCCCCATTCTGCCTCTCTGTGAAGCGATCGTGGGTGGCCGGCGGAAATTCGGGTCCACCGGACCCGCGCATTGGCTCCCCCGCGAGCGCCCACAGTATGTATTGCATAAAACAACGTACAGGTACGTTGTTTCATGCAATAGAGCCACCCTGCCGCAGTATATATGCGGTGGGCGGTCTTTAAAGTGGTTAATCTGGTTATATTTTGCCTATCCTGATATCTGGTCTCCCCCTTATCAAAATCCTAATGACGTTTTTAAATAAATCCTTTCTATTTTCATTACATACCTTATTTTAGACCCTGTGATGTCTTCACTGTGTGCCTGTGCTTCTGTAGGCAATGCAGGCAGATCACGGCTGATGGGAGGGTCCTGCAGGGTGCTTTAAATGGCTTCCTGAAAACTGGCTCTTATGCCGCGTACACACGACCGTTTTTCATGACGAGAAAAATGCCATTTTTTAAATTGGTCATTAAAAACGATTGTGTGTGGGCTCCAGAGTATTTTTCGCGACGTGAAAAATGGGCATTAAAAATTTGGAACAAACTCTATTTTTTCTCGTCGTTTTTCACGTCATCGTTTTTCTCGTCATGAAAAACGCTCGTGTGTAGGCTTTAACGACGTGAAAAAAATGCGCATGCTCAAAATCAAGTGATGAGACGGGAGCGCTCGTTCTGGTAAAACTAGCGTTCGTAATGGAGATAGCACATTCGTCGCGCTGTAACGGACTGAAGAGCACGAGGCTGAAAAGCGCGAATCGTCTCTCACCAAACTTTACTAACACGAGGATCAGCAAAAGCAGCCCAAAGGGTGGCGCCATCCGAATGGAACTTCCCCTTTATAGTGCCGTTGTACGTGTTGTACGTCACCGCGCTTTGCTCGAGCATTTTTTTTCATGATAGTGTGTAGGCAAGGCAGGCTTGAGAAGAATCACGTCGAGAAAAACTTTGTTTTTTTCAATGACATTAAAAACGGCCGTGTGTACGCGGCATTAGGAGTTATGTAAATATCAAAATGCATTGATGGGTGGGTGTTAGTTTGGGGGAATGGGAGTTGTGGCTGCTGTGTTGGTTTAAGAGAGGTGTATGGGGGTGGTAAATTGCAGCGCAAATACCAATTTCTTTCTCGTACATCACGGGACACAGAGCGACATAGTCATTACTAATGGGTTATATAGATACCGTCAGGTGCTGGCACTGGCAACTTCCAAAACCGGAAGTACCCTCCCCTATATAAGCCCCTCCCATCCGGGAGCACCTCAGTTTTTCGCCAGTGTCTAAGGTGTTGGCCAAGAAGAAACATGTGTTTTTCACTGAGCTTGCGTACAGGTTCTTTTGGGCCTCAGTAAGCTATTCCGGATCCGACCAAAAAAGCTTCATAGCTAAACGGTCGGTACCCGGGCCTTGCAGAGAAGAGCAAGGTTTTGCCTGTAAAGCTTCTCTTAGGAGAGCTGGACCCTGGGATCCAGAGCTCTGGTCATACCCACGACCAAGATGTTTTCTGTGCAGGGTGCTATACAGGTCCAGGGGAGTGGAATCCTTGGGAACCCGGTCCCTGAAGGTTTGATTACAATGCCTGCCGTGATAGGTGAAGTTTGGGCTTTTGTGGACCAAACAAAGTCCTGTGGCGGGGATCAGGTAAGTGGGGGCCCCCAGGAACTTGGCTCTATTAGGGGACCCCCAAGCCTAATTTGTCTTTCTGTCTGTTACCTAATGGTATTCCCGCAAAATTCTGTGCATGCCTGTAACTACTAAAAAAATGTAATAATTTTTAATGGTGGTCAAGAAAAAAAAAATAATAAATTTTATATATATTGTGACAGCAGGAAGGTAAAGTCACCTGGTTGCATCCAGGGGGGTAGATATATTTCGCCCAGATTCAGGCTTTACGCCGACTTATACAACTAGGTGGAGAGTTGTATAAGGCTAGTGGGCTCATGGATGACTCATACCTCTAGGGAGAGGGCTGGGCGTCGTGCAGACAGGGAGTTGATGAGGCCAGCTGAAGCTTGTCAGCTCATTTAGGCCTCTATAAGAACTCCCAGCTTCATTAGATGTTAGCTCATGCCTGGAACCAGACCTGTGTGGACTGTCTAGGGAGAGTGAACCCCTGTGCGGTGAGAAAAAGCCTGTGTGGCTATTTGCTTGGACATTTAAAACCAGGGACTTAGGGACTAGGACAGCACTAGGCTGATCCCAGTTGTTAGTTAGGAAACCTGTATGTTTAGTCAGAGGTCAACTTGACCAGGATTTATTTTGGTTATGTTTCTTTTGCTTTGCTGTGTTTTGTCACTGTAAATAGAAAATAAACCGCACCTTTTTTGATTTTGAAAACCACAACCTCCGTTTGCTGGGCCTGTTTTGTGTGGGGAGCCCATCCCGGGGGTCACACACACCCGCTGCCGAGCTAACCCCCTCACAATATATATATTTAATATATTAGACTGCGGTACCTGTGTTTGTCCACTAGAGGCCGCTGTGGAACGTTTCTTGTCATGTGGACTAGTTTCTTCTCATCAGAGCGAGTCCAGGCAGATGGTGAGTTCTCTTATGGGAAACTGCTTCCTCTGCCATGTTGCAATGCTCGTCCATCCCCCGGCCTGCGGCAAAGGGGCCCTGGCTCTTGTCCCTAGGTTTCCATTTTCGAAATTAGCGCCGAAGGCGCACGTGGCTGCACGCGTGCACGCGCCTCTATATATAGAGGTGAGCCGGGAAAGGGGGCGGAGCCTGGGGGATGACGCTCTGTGCGCGCCGCAGCGCTTCTGCGCATGTGCGGGCGTCCCAGCATGTTAAAAACCACAATTTTGTGTGGTAAGCTGGCTATGAAGTACAGAGACAGAGCTGGCAACATTTAAAGAAGGCATACAGCAAGCGGTTGATACAGGCATCCCCTAGAAAGGCACATTAGTAGACACCAACTGTTTCTTATAGCAGCATTTATGCTAGACTATTGTCAGTAACTGGTGTATTTCGGCTGGAATACCTCAGCTTTGTGGCTTAGGAATATGCCGCCTAAAAACTCCGGGACTAGAAATTCCAGGAGGAATAGGGGGTCTCCATCGGGCTCTGAGGATCTTGGGCATGCTTTGGCTGCACCAGTCTCCCCTGAAGAATCAGAGGTTAGTGACCGTAGAGCACCCTCAGGAGTACCTGGTACTGTGGCTGTCCTCAGTTCACCTGCTACTGTGTATGTAACAGAGGAGGTTTTTTCCTCAGCTCTGGGAGGGCTGGAAGAGAGATTGTCAGCATTGATCGCGGCTTCCCTGTCACAGGAGAAAAGCGCCCGATCTCCGTCTCCTCCCTCAGAGTGCCTGTTAACAGAGCAACAGTCCCATACAGGGATCGACCTACCTGAAGGGGATCAGGATGAGGTCGATTCAGTTGTAGAGGAATCAACAGTGGAAGAGCCGTTCTCAGCATCACATGCTGAAAGGTTATGGGTTCAGTCCCTGACTAATATGGTCCGATCAGCATTTAAAATGCCACTTGCGGAGCCATCATCCACTTCTGTCTCCTCGTTGGGGTCGCTAAAAGCTCCCCAGACTGTTTGTTCCTTTCCGATCCATCCTTTACTGGAAGGGCTCATTTACCAGGATTGGGAGCATCCTGACAAAATATTTACTCCCCCCAAGAGATTTCCGGTGGTCTATCCCATGGAGGATAAGTTCATCAGAAAATGGAGGGTCCCTACAGTGGACGCAGCCATCTCTTGTGTGAATAAATCACTGACATGTCCGGTGGATAATGTCCAAATGTTCAAGGACCCAATAGATAAAAAATTGGAGTCCTTATTAAAATCTGCTTTTTCTACAGCAGGATTGGTGACACAACCAGCAGTGGCAGCTATTGGGGTCTGCCAAGCAGTGAAGGATCAGTTGAAACAGGTCTTAAGGGACTTGCCAGATCAGCAGGCTCTTGCCCTAGCTGATCTACCTAGAGCCTTATGCTTTGCGGTGGACGCTATAAAGGATTCAATCCATCAGGCCTCCCGCCTTACGCTGTCTGTAGTACATATGCGCAGGCTTCTATGGCTCAAAAACTGGTCTGCTGAAGCTCCCTGTAAAAAATTGCTGGTCAGCTTCCCATTTCATGGTGAACGCTTATTCGGGGAAGACCTGGACAAATATATCCAGAGAATTTCCAGCGGTAAAAGTACACTTTTGCCGGTTAAAAATAGAGTTAGAGGTCCCTCTTTTAAGAGGCCTGCTTCTCCAGTCCCTAGGACATCGGCTGTGAAACAGTTCCGACGGCCTCCTCGGTCAAATCCCGGAGGTAAAAATCAGGGACAATTGCAGGGTAACAAGAAGCCCTGGAGCAGGAGAGGTACAAAACCTCCCCCAAAGTCAAATGCATGAAGGGTTGCCCCCACCCAATCGGGTGGGGGGAAGACTTCAGTTGTTCACAGAGACCTGGCGGGACACGATCCGAGACAGATGGGTGCTCTCCGCAGTAAATCTGGGATACAAATTGGAGTTAAAAAACTCCCCTCCTTCCCGCTTTATAAGGTCAAACGTGCCAAGGGATCCCCAGAAGAGAGGATCCCTCCTGTTGGCACTAGAACAATTATTGCTCCAAGCAGTAATTATAGAGGTTCCCCTGGAAGAATGGGGGTTCGGGTTTTACTCAAACCTCTTTACAGTCCCGAAGCCAAACGGGGACGTGAGGCCCATATTAAATCTAAAAGGGCTAAACAAATTCCTACATATCAGGACTTTCCGGATGGAGTCGATCCGATCGGTAGCCACTGCCCTACAAGGGGAGGAATGGTTAGCCTCGATCGACATCAAAGATGCTTATTTGCACATTCCCATCTTTCCAGCCCACCAAAAATTTCTACGCTTTGCGGTAGAAGGGCGCCATTTTCAGTTCAGAGCCTTACCCTTCGGTCTGGCCACAGCACCAGGAGTGTTCACAAAAATTCTGGCCCCATTATTGGCCAATCTAAGAACACGAGGTGTAACGATAATGGCATATCTAGACGACTTGTTTCTGATAGACCACTCAGTGGAAAAACTAGAAGTGGTTGTTCACGAGACAATCAAGTATCTGGAATATCACGGTTGGATTATCAACCGAGACAAGTCAGCCCTAAAACCAGTCAAAAGTCTGGAATACTTGGGGCTGAGGCTGGATTCAGACCAGAGAAAAATTTTCTTGCCTCAAGAAAAGGGGTCGTCTTTGAGAGATTTGATCCACTTAGTGGGTTCAAAAAGACAGCCATCCATACGCCTGTGCATGAGGCTGCTGGGAAAAATGGTGGCATCATTCGAAGCAGTACCCTACGGTCAATTCCATTCAAGGAAGTTGCAAAGGGCCATACTGTCAGCCTGGAACAAAAAAGTTCAGGCTCTGGACTTACCAATGTCCTTGTCCCCTTCCGTTCGCAAGAGCCTCTGCTGGTGGTTGGTTCCCCAGAATCTGGAAAGAGGGAAATCCTTCAGTCCGATTTCCTGGAAAGGTGGTCACTACAGATGCCAGCCTTATAGGCTGGGGAGCAGTACTGGAGCAATGGTCTCTCCAGGGCAGATGGTCGGATGCGGAAAAGGCCCTGCCCATCAATCTCTTAGAGATACGAGCAGCCCGGTATGCCCTAGTAGCATGGACATCCAAACTCCAAGGGTCCCCTGTCAGAATTCAATCAGACAATGCCACAGCAGTGGCATATATCAATTGTCAGGGGGCACCAGGAGTCGTGCAGCCCAAAGGGAAGTAAATTACATCCTGAGATGGGCAGAAAGATATGTCCCAGCCATATCTGCGGTATTCATTCCAGGAGTGGAGAATTGGAAGGCGGACTTTCTAAGTCGCCAACAATTATGCCCAGGGGAATGGTCCCTTCATCCCGAGGTTTTCCGGACAATATGTCAGCGGTGGGGAACACCGGATGTAGATCTGCTAGCATCCAGATTCAACACAAAAGTGGACAGGTTTGTCTCTTGGACAAGGGATCCCCTAGCTTGCGGCTCGGATGCCCTAGTGTTCCCTTGGGATCAGTTCAAGCTGATATATGCATTCCCACCGCCACAATTGTTACCTCGATTACTCCGCAGAATCAGGGTAGAAAAGAAACCAGTGATTCTGGTGGCTCCAGCGTGGCCCCGAAGAGCATGGTACGCGGAGATTGTAAAAATGTCTGTGGGGAGTCCTTGGACCCTCCCACATCGTCCGGACCTGCTTTCGCAAGGACCGATATACCACCCTTCCTTACCAGCCCTAGGTTTGACGGCCTGGCTATTGAAGCCCACATTCTAAAAAAGAGAGGGCTCTCTAATGCTGTGGTATCTACCATGATCAATGCCAGGAAGCCGGTATCCAGGCAGATCTATTATAGAATCTGGAAGGCGTACATCGCCTGGTGTGAGGCCAAGAAATGGCATCCACGTAAATACGTAATAGGTAGGATTCTGGACTTCCTACAATGGGCTGTAGATAGGAAGCTTGCCTTGAGTACTATCAAGGGTCAGATTTCGGCCTTGTCAATATTTTTTCAAAGGCCCTTGGCTTCGCATTCACTAGTCAAAGCCTTTATACAAGGAGTGATGCGTATTAGTCCTCCGGTTAATATTCCCATATGTCCATGGGATCTAAACTTGGTTCTGTCGGTTTTACAGAAACAACCATTTGAACCATTACAGCATATTTCCTTGGTGCTTCTCACCAGGAAATTGATTTTTCTAGTAGCCATTTGTTCGGCTAAAAGAGTCGGAATTAGCAGCTATGTCCTGTAAAGAGCCATATCTGGTTATCCATAAGGACAGAGTAGTATTACGTCCTCAGCCAGCCTTTCTTTTTAAGGTGGTATCGAGGTTTCATTTGAACCAAGATGTGGTTCTTCCTTCTTTTTTCCCCAAACCTACTTCGGTAGAGGAAAAGTTATTGCATTCTTTGGATGTAGTAAGAGCAGTTAAAGCTTATCTAAAAGCCACTGCTCAGATTCGCAGAACGGATACTTTGTTTATTCTGCCGGAAGGCCCCAGAAAGGGTCAGGCAGCGTCAAAATCTACTTTAGCCAGGTGGATTCGACAGGTCATAATACAAGCCTATGGCTTGAGAAGGAGACCGCCTCCGTTCAAAGTTAGAGCGCACTCCACGAGAGCAGTTGGAACTTCATGGGCAGTGCATCACCAGGCCTCCCTGGCTCAAATCTGTAAGGCCGCAACATGGTCTTCAGTTCACACGTTTACTAGGTTCTACCAGGTGGACGTTAGAAGTCAGGAGGATGTCGCCTTTGGGCGCAGTGTGTTGCAGGCCGCAAAAGATCCTCATGTCTGATAGCGCTCAGCTTATATATGGTGTATCCCCCCCCTCATTTGGCATTGCATTAGGACATCCCATTAGTAATGACTATGTCGCTCTGTGTCCCGTGATGTACGAGAAAGAAAATAGGATTTTTATAACAGCTTACCTGTAAAATCCTTTTCTTGGAGTACATCACGGGACACAGAGCTCCCGCCCCTCTTTGGGGACACTTATTACTTTGCTACAAAACTGAGGTGCTCCCGGATGGGAGGGGCTTATATAGGGGAGGGTACTTCCGGTTTTGGAAGTTGCCAGTGCCAGCACCTGACGGTATCTATATAACCCATTAGTAATGACTATGTCGCTCTGTGTCCCGTGATGTACTCCAAGAAAAGGATTTTACAGGTAAGCTGTTATAAAAATCCTATTTTTTACCCCCCGGCCCCTTGTGTAAATAAGTTATTTAACATCTTATGTTTTTTGTTTCTTGAAATGCATCTCCGCTACAAATGCAAATAGACATTTATGTAAATCAATGCGTTTTATTTGTGTAGGTTACCGTCTTCGTTTCACTCTACTTTTTTTTTTCATTATGATAATTTTATTGCTCCTCCATTTACCAGCAGTGAATACATAATGTGTAATTAAACCGAGGAGATACAATGGCCTATTTTTAGTTCTGCGCATAAGCCAGTGTCCTTGTTCGGAAAGACTTCATTTATTTACAGTGAAAATGAACATGGTGCCAGGATAGATGGATGGTGTAATCCGGTTATTTGACGCCCAAGATCACCTTTATATTTTCTGTAGTACATTTGTCGTCTTTCGTACTCACTCAGATCTAATTGGCATTCGTCATTAAGGTCCAAATTGGCTTTCTTGCCCATTGCTACAATTTGTGCCAACATGCAGTTCCTGTGTGTATAGAACAAAGGGGCCATGCCTACATCTCCGGTGTGGACAAATCCACGCCCCCCTTCCTGTGTAGGTGAGGCTTGGGACAGGTTTGTTGTTGGTCAAACCCTTTTAAGTGAACCTGTCATGACCATTAAAAGTCTCTAAAACTGAATTCCATTGAAAAAAAATATAAAACCTTTATCCTTGCAGGGACCTTCCTCCCTTCAGACTTTAGAGGGGGTCAGACTGTGACCAGCAGGGCCAGGACAAGGGGTGGACAGGAGGGGCGTCTACGCTGGGCCGTAGTTTGGAGACCACTGGCCTAGGTGATGATGAAGAATTTTCTCTCTCCTCTGGTTACTGGTGCTCTCCTGCACTGTCCAATTCACCTGGTTTGTGCGCGGGCCTTCAGCTTCCTCACGTACAACGCACTAATGTTGGTCCTGCATTGTACAAGGTGACGCCCAAAAATTGAAATCGATCAGACCGCAATGGAAAGAGGTTTCAGCATCGGTTACAAAAAGTGTAGGACTCTTGTGGGAGCAAGGAATAAGGTAAGTACACTACCGTATATACTCGAGTATAAGCTGACCCAAATATAAGCCGAGGCACCTAATTTTACCACAAAAAACTGGGAAAACGTATTGACTCGAGTATAAGCCTAGGGTGTCCATCTGCATGCCTCACTGTGCCCATGTGCATGCCTCACTGTGCCCATGCCTCACTGTGCCCATGACTAGACTGACGTTTAACATGGGAGTCTATGGAAGGGGTGCCCGGCTTTGAAAAATCGGTGCTCCCTGTCCGTAGGTCCCCCAGACAACAAACTTTCACACTTGTAGAGGAGAAATGGAGCTACATGTGTGCAAAGTTTGGGGTCCAGGGGACCTACGGCCGGCCGGTACCGCATCCTCAAAATCCAGGAGATCAGGCGCAAAAAGGTGACTCGAGTATAAGCCGAGGGGGGCATTTTCAGCACAAAAAAATGTGCTGAAAAACTCGGCTTATACTCGAGTATATATGGTATATTACCTTATTCATCATCCCCTAGGCCAGTGGTTCTCAGCTCCTGTCCTCAGGACCCACTAACAGGCCAGGTTTGCAAGATAACTGAAATACATCACAGGTAATATCATTTGCTGCTCAGTGATTCTCCCCAAGGTAATACTTTAAATCTGGCTGGTTAGTGGGTTCTGAGGGCAGGAGTTGAGAACCACTGCCCTAGGCCAAAGAAGCAGGTGATACTTTCACTTTTCCTGAGAGTCCAGTTTTAATGTAATAAAACTGTGGAGCTCCTGTTGGGATCTCTTTCCTGGGCTGCAATTAGTAATCATAGGACCTACCCAAGCCTACCTGATAGCCCCTGCCTTTCCCATAGTTTCTATCCGCAAACTATCCGTACTCACTCAGTTCTAATTAGCATTCGTCATTAAGGTCTAAATTTGCTTTCTTGCTTATTGCAATAAGTTGTGAAAACATGCAGTTCCTGTGTGTATAGAACAAATTGTCAATGCCTACATCTTCGGTGTGGATGAATCCACGTTCTATGTAGGTGAGGCTTGGGACAGGTTTGTTGTTGGTCAAACCCTTTAGAGGGGACCTGTCATGGCCATTAAAAGTCTCTAAAGCTGAATTTCGGAAAAAAAAAATTAGAAGCTTTATCCTTGCAGGGACCTTCCTCCCTTCAGACTTTTGGGGGGGTCTGACTGTGACCAGCACGGCCAGGACAAGGGGTGGACAGGAGGGGCGTCTTCCCTTGGCCATAGTTTGGAGACCTCTGGCTTAGGTGATGATGAAGAATTTTCTCTCTCCTTTGGTTACTGCTGCTCTCCTGCTCTGCCCAATTCACCTTGTTTGTGCGCAGGCCTTTAGCTTCTTCACGTACAACGCACTAATGTTGGTCCTGCATTGTACGAGATGATGCCCAAAAATTGCAATTGATCAGACCGCAATGGGAAGAGGTTTTAGAATCGGTTACAAAAAGTGTAGGAATCTTGTGGGAGCAAGGAATAAGGTAAGTACACTATATTAACTTATTCATCATTCTCTTGGCCAGTGGTTCTCAACCTCAGTCCTCAAGTACCCCCAACGGGCCATGTTTTGGGAACTTTCCTGGGATAAAATAGCTCTTATCTCTTTCAGGTCCTTTTCTCCTGCCCTGGGATATGACAAAGCCACTTGTTAAACACCTAGATGCTTATTGATCACTATATTACCGAAGCTGTAACTACCTTAGTACTCATGCTTTTATCTTATTTGTCTTGCTGACATTAGGGTTATATACCGTATTTGCCGGCATATAAGGCGACTGGGCGTATAAGACGACCCCCTAATTTTCCAGCTAAAATGTTGGTTTTGGGATATACTCGCCGTATAAGACGACCCCCTTCCGACTAGTCATGCCTCACCTCACCTCACTGGTGCCATTACATGCCTCACTGTGCCATTACATGCCTCACTGTGCCATTGCATGCCTCACTGTGCCATTGCATGCCTCACTGTGCCATTGCATGCCTCACTGTGCCATTACATGCCTCGACGATCCCATACCTTATCCCTGACATGCAGAATCTCAGTCAGACCGCGGCCGTCCGTTTTTCAAAAGCCGCGCCTCCTCCTTGTGCTGTCCTGTGATAGGCGGAACACTCAGCTTCCCAGCAGACAACTGTGTTAAGTGTTCCGCCTATCACAGATGTCCTCTCATCCGAGGCCGAGGACAAGAGGGCATCCGTGATAGGCAGAACACTGAACAGAGGCTCTGCTGGGAAAATGTGTTTTCCGCCTATCACGGAACAGCACGAAGGAGGAGGCGCGGCTTTTGAAAAATGGACGGCCGCGGTCTGACTGAGATTATGCATGTCAGGTACCGGCGTATAAGACGACCCCCGACTTTTGAGAAGATATTCATGGGTTAAAGAGTCGTCTTATACGCCGGAAAATACGGTACCCGGAGTTACTGTTTGTGTCCGAAAATCATCACAATGCTGTTTTGCGTACTTTGAACCCCCTCTAAAGGGGCTTGATATTTCCCATAGCAACTACTTTGCTGTCATGTATAACGAAGAATATGATTTTCTTCATGTAAACAAGTACAGAAACAAAGAACTCATCTGAAAGTGCGGGTTCACACAGTGGCAACACGACTTCCAGCGCGACTTTGCGAGGCGACTTGGAGATGACTTCAGCACGACTTGGAGCGACTTCCAACGCGACTTCAGCCAGTGGCCAATCAAAGAATAATCAGCTCTGTAGGAGGGAGGGGTTTGCCTGAGAAAACTATTTTCTCTTCCTGTAAAGTTGCTTCAGTTAAGACAGGGGATCCGACTTTGGAGGCGACTTTCATTGAAATCAATGGGTACAAGTCACCTAGAAGTCGCCTTGAAGTCGTACAGGAACCTTTTCTGAAGTCGGAGCGACTTCAGTAGTGTACATTAAGACTGCTCTCATTCACTTTAATGTAATTTCTCATGTCGCGCGACTTGGGGCGACACAAGTCGGATCCCAAGTCGCGGTAGTGTGAAACGGCACTTAGACTCTTATTGCATTATATGTATGATTATTTTGCCACATGTAAACCTCTATATTTCAATAAAACTGACAAGGTAAAAAATTACAAAAAAAAAGCTGTTATCATTACTTGTCATTGATATTGATTTAAAACAGCTGTGCAAAGTAAAGGAAAACCTGAAAACATGGTCCATTGGGGGTGCTTGAGGACTGAGGTTGAGAACCACTGCCCTAGGCCAAAGAAGCAGGTGATCCTTTCACTTTCCCCGAGAGTTCAGTTTTAACGTAATAAAACTGTGGAGCTCCTGTTGTGATCTCTTTCCTGGGCTGCAATTATAAATCATGGGACCTACCCAAGCCTACCTGATAGCCCCTGCCTTTCTCCTAGTTTCTACCCGTGAACATTAAGCACCCCCTCCCCCATCTCCCAGTTGGCAAGCAAGTTCATGGGCATTGGCCCGTTCAATGCTCCAGGGAAACTCAGCAATCCCATCTCTGTCATGGTGGACTTCATCTCCTCCTGATGAGCAGAAAGCATATCATCTGCCACTAAGTAATGGACAGGTCTTCTGGTCACATCTCTCTCGAATTTAGACTCCATGCCCTCCTTGTCTCCATTTTCACCAATCAAGTGAGCGTACCGCTGCGATTCACCATTGGGCTTGAACACAAAATGCTTGCACTCCAAATATTGTATGAATCACAGGTTAGACACTGCATCACGAGAGCGCTTGCAACTCCCACATTTAGGGAGTTCTGCCTATGCTCCTCTATTGACCGCCCTGGCTTCTACCAGGGTGTTGTGTAGAAACAATGCTGCGTATCGCCACAGCGTATGTAAAACAGTGCAGTGTGTTGCGATGCCATTAATTTTGAATTATTATTATACAGGATTTATATAGCGCCAACAGTTTCAGCAGTTTCAACAGTTTTAGCTGAAGGCTCAGGATTTCAAACCCGCATATCAGTGCGAGTTCGGGGGCAATTTGAAAGACATCTGTGAGGGTTCATGCACAGATGTCTATTAAAGTCGCCCCGAAGTCACCAAAAAGTAGGGCAGGAACTACTTTCGAAAATCGGTGCGGCGCTGCAAAGTCGGCGTCACATCCAACGCTGTATCCTGGCCTAGGCCAACAAGGCCCAGGCCGGGGGCAGCACGGAAAGAGTCCCCGCCGGCTTGCGCTACACTGTTAGTGTAATGCAAGCTGCTTCTAATTTTGAGTGTCCTATTGTCCTGGACCACAAACCTTCCTCACTGTGCTACATGTTTCTGCTGCACCATTGGCATGGTTATATCTTCTTAGTCCTCTCCATAAAATTATCAGAAATTTGTGCTTAAAGTAGAACTATAGGCAACACTTTTTATTTTTATTTTGGATAGAGAAAGGGAGGGTTACAGCCCCAGTCAGTTTATTTTTTACCATCCCTGTACCATTGCAGAGATTTCCCTTCATTTCCTGCCCCATAGCCAAACAGGAAGTGAGAAGAAATCTATGCAAATTAAGGGAATCCAATGCCCCCCCCCAGGCCTAATAACTAGTGTCCCCACTCGAAAAGGGGTGGGTCTTAAACAAAAAAGGGTGTAGCCTTGACAGGAAGGGGTGGGTCATATTTAAATTAGGGGGTGCACGAGTTTAGTCAGGCCTAGGGCAGCACAAAACCTAAATACACTACTGGTCGCATCAATTGGGACAGTGCTGTTGCCGGCAATAGGCTGCGATTTGACATGCAGTGTGATCGGGGGCTAAGAGAGTGCTCCTAATCTCAGCTCATTACATGAATAGAAGATATAAAAGAGAATAGTGCAGCGCTACGGAATTATTAATAACTAAACATATATCATTAAATAATGATGATCTCAGCATGCAAGAGTTCCAGACAACAGGAATATCCAAAGAGTGGCCGTAAAGCCAAGACAGGAAGAAAACACCAGGGATGGATCCACAAAGGTGATTCAGGGTGCTGATAATAAACTCATGTGTGTCCTAATAGTGCTTCCTTCACCAGTAATGCAGGCCGCTCACCTCAAATCATGGGTCTCTGAATTAACAGATGACCAAATGCACAGTTCCCCACAGGGATAAAAATCTGGTTTATTCAGTTGTCTCCAAAACACCTAGATACTTGCATCATACTTCTAATAGGATGGCGGTGAGTGTATCCCATACACTTGGTGATAAGCATACTCATGAAAAATTAATAGGACAAGACATAGTGCTCTCTGTTTCATAAAATGTATATAGGGCTGGGAAAAAAATCGATTTTAATCTTGAATCGAGTTTTGAGCTCAAATCGATTCAGTTTTGAAGAAAATCGATTTTTTTTTATTTATTTTTTTTAGATTTTTTTTTTATTTTTTTAAAAAAAAAATTCCCTTTAAAGTTTCCGTAGCAGGACTGCAGGGGGCGTATCCGGAATGGCACTGGGCAGCGTTACCCCAATTACATCTACTCGCTGCAGCCGCCGTCTGCCTACCTGATCAGCGTGTCATGCAGACAGACGGCGGCCATTGCAGTGTTCAAAAGCCGCGCCTCCCGAGTCCTCGTCGTCTGTGATGGGCGGAACACTCAATTTCACAGCAGGCAGTATTCAGCCTATCACGGACATCCTCTCATCCTCGTCTGTGTTATGAGGATGACCATGATAGGCGGAACACTGAATGCTGGGAAATTGAGTGTTCCGCCTATCACAGACAAGGAGGAGGCGCGGCTTTTGAATACTGGAATGGCCACCGGTGTAGCAGTAAAATCCGTATCCCATGAAAATCTACATCAGGTACGGGCACAGTGATTGAAGCATGGGCACAGTGAGACACGGGCACAGTGAGACACGGGCACAGTTCGGCATGGACACAGTTCAATTCAACTAAGAGTAACCTCAGGATTTTTTGTTGTTTTATTAGCTAAATCCAAATACAGTATTAATAATTTGGATGTTTAACAATCTTTGTTGCACACTGCAAAAAACAACAAATGGTCACAAGCGCTAAATTGGTGGATAAAGAAAAAAATATAATGGATGATAATAATAATAATAAGAAAAAAATCCCAAATATTTTGGGAAGCACAAAGTATCCAAAAAGGGGGAAAAAACAGGATCCAGCGCAGCAAGAAAAAATCCGTACCCAGAAGTACAAAATACACAACATGCACACAATATAATCCAGCGCTCATGGAACATACATTATTAACTATTGAAAACTCTTGAAGAATTGATAAAAAAGCTTAGTCCATTTATTAATCACAATAAAGAGAGGGATCCAATCCCAAATGTGAAGAGGGCAAATGAATCTTAACTCTCCAGTTGCCAGTGGTGACAAACTTGTTAAACTTGCAGTGACATCCGTGGAGCAAGGAGGGGTTAAAAAAGTCAAAACAAAGCCTGTGGCATGATCTCCGGGAGGGCCCTCCAACCCAAAAGGATGCAGAGCCAGGATCACAGCAAGGCTGGGACAGAAGGAATCACACACAGAGTTTCAAGAGTTTTCAATAGTTAATAATGTATGTTCCATGAGCGCTGGATTATATTGTGTGTTTGTTGCACACTGACTTTGCAGTTAGAGAAAGGGTTTGCCTTTGCAATTTTGTTTGTTGATGCACTTTAATTAATATAATTAAAAAAAAAAATCGAATCGAATCGTAAATCGAGTTTTTTATAAAATAATCGCAGATTTTTTTGGGGGGGAAAATCGCCCAGCCCTAAATGTATATCACATTTATTAATAAGAAAAGCACTCACATTTAAAAGCACTATACCCAGTGCTAAGGATAAAAGGCATCGGGTACAAAAAAGTCTCTAGAGCGTCTCTCTTCACATCCCGCGAGGATTTCAAACAAATGACGTCACACGGTGGTCCCTTCCACACGCACGCGTATCGTCCCAGGGGCGGGACTTCCTCAGCGCCTGGGACGATACGCGTGCATGTGGAAGGGACCACCGTGTGACGTCAGTTGTTTGAAATCCTCCCGGGATGTGAAGAGAGACGCTCTAGAGACTTTTTTGTACCTGATGCCTTTTATTCTTAGCACTGGGTATAGTGCTTTTAAATGTGAGTGCTTTTCTTATTAATAAATGTGATATACATTTTATGAAACAGAGAGCACTATGTCTTGTCCTATTAATTTTTCATGAGTATGCTTATCACCAAGTGTATGGGATACACTCGCCGCCATCCTATTAGAAGTAAGATGCAAGTATCTAGGTGTTTTGGAGACAACTGAATAAACCAGATTCATCCCTGTGGGGAACTGTGCATTTGGTCATCTGTTAATTCAGAGACCCACGATTTGAGATGAGCGGCCTGCATTACTGGTGAAGGAAGCACTATTAGGACACACATGAGTTTATTATCAGCACCCTGAATCACCTTTGAGGATCCATCCCTGGTGTTTTCTTCCTGTCTTGGCTTTACGGCCACTCTTTGGACATTCCTATTGTCTGGAACTCTCTTGCATGCTGAGATCATCATTATTTAATGATATTTGTTTAGTTATTAATAATTCCGTAGCGCTGCACTATTCTCTTTTATATGTTCATGTTGGGAATTTTGTTATATTGACTTCAAGTGTCCAGCTGCTTTAGTTTTAGTATTTGAATATTTTTCTCGCGCTGACTGAACCCTGAACCCTGACTGAATTATACATGAACAGAAGATACCTGGGAGCCAGAAATCGTGCTGATTGATAGGGGATCAAATACTTCTTTTGCTCATTAAAATGCAAATCAATTTATGCCCTGGTTCACACTGGGCTGTGGGAGTGAAGCCGTGTGAGTTCAGCTGAACTCGCACAATTTCACTCCCGCTGGTCAGTCCCGATTTCGGCCGCGATTACAGGCTTCTGCACAGATGTCAATGTAAATCGCGGGCCGAAATCGCAAAAAGTAGTACAGAAACGACTTTTTGAAATCGGTGCAGCGCTTCAGATGCGGCGTTGCACCGATTAGGACGGTGCCATTGCCGGCAAATGCCGCCGTTTTGACATGTCAAATCGCATGTCAAAACGCACCAGTGTGAACCAGGGCTATAACTTTTTTGAATTCCGTTTTTCTGGATATTTTTGCTATTTTTTGTCTCTCACGGTTAAAGTAAACCCACCATTAAAATTATAGACTGATCATCTCTTTGTCAGTGGGCAAACATACAAATTCAGAAGGGGATCAAATATTTTTTCCCCTCATTGTAATTAATCATATAATTTTCCAAATGCTTAAAGAAAGCCATATTTCTACACCCTTGAGAATTGGCTCAAATTGCAACTACAAAGAATTGCATGCGATTTGAACAGGAATGCGGTGCAATTCCAGTCAGAATCGCATGTGGTTTCCCACACTGCATCAAATAATGGAATATCAGATCACAGTTGAGGCCATCCTAATTTTCAGACATTGCCAAGGGTCACGCAATGTTTGCAGCCTGTACTGTTCCCTCTCAGCATCATGACGTTTAGGTGTCTGGACCAGCCATAGAGAACGATGGCTATCCAGGAAACGTGCACAAAGCTAAGAGCGAGGCTCAGGGCTCCCTCCGCCCCCCCCCCCCCCCCCCCCCAGTGTGTATTTTTTGCTTCTTTTTCAGACAACTTTAAACCAGTTAAGTGATGAGCAATGCCCTGTTTTGGATCTTCTCCAGCTGTAGGTGCTCCTCATTAGAGAATGGTAGTGACCACTTTGAGTACAGGGCACCATGTTGCCTCCACCTCAGGGACTAGGTCCATGATGCCCTACTCTCGCAGTATCCTCAGTGTTTGCTCTGAGTTTAGATTTTTTTTTTTTTAATAATCACTTCCATTTACTTCAGAACAGTCGCATGATGAGCTAGGTCCTTCTTGGATCTTTTCTTGAGTTGTAAGCAGTCCTTCACTCTCCAATGATGCACCACTCTCTGGATCATTACACTGTGATTCCAGGGCACCATAGTTCCCCTAAAGCCTCGTACACACGGTCCGACTTCAAACAAACTTTTCTGTGGATTTTTGTCCGAAGGGAGTTGGCCGGGGACACCCATAGCATACACACGGCAGGACTTTTCTGCAAACTTTCCCAAAACTTTCCCCAACATCACGTGGTTTTTCTGCTCTTTACCGCCACCCTTTGGTCAACTTCCGCAATTGTTGGTTGATTTTAACATTGGTTCTGGGCATGCGTATTTGTACTTCGGACCAAAGTTCGATGGATTTCTGTACACACGGTTGGACTTTGCACCATCGGACTTTTGTGGCCGAAAAGTTTGTCCGTTTGCAGAGAGAACTTCTGTCTGATGAAAACCCAAAAAGTTTGTCCGATGGAGCGTATACACGATCGGATTTTTTTGAAAACTTGCTCATTTTGAAGTTTGTTGGCAAAAAGTCTGACCGTGTGTACGGGCCTTTAGAGACTAGGTCCATGATGCCTTGCACTCACTGTATGTCCACGGTATTCCAGGTTGAATGATGCTGGACGTAGCTTTGAGACCCAAAGTCTTGTTGATTCAGTCAAGTAAAATCATTTATGTATCTATTTTCTCAGATGGCATCAGCGTCAGCGGACTACCAGTCTCCAGTCCTTTCCGACATATTGCCAAACCAAGGGCCGAAACCAAACCGATTAACCTACCGGACAGTAACAAGACCAGTGATTTCAGCCACGTCAAGGTAAGAAGTTGGTTGAGAAAATTGCTTTATGGTATTTATTTTCACTCTGGATGGAGAAGGGAAGCGCTAGCACCCCTTTCATGTTTTTAGTGCTGTATGTCTATCCATTGGGTAGATTTAGCCTCTCTATTTCTCCTGGTGACTTTGTCACAGAAATGTAGATGATTGGAAGCCCAACATGAGTTGTCATAAGAACAGGAGATGAGGGGATATCTACCAATGGGGACACCCGTTAGAGTGGCAATTGTCTAAGGGGGTATAATCTAGGGTTGCACTGATACCGGTATTGGTGCCGATACCGAGTATTTGGACGAGTACTCGTGCAAATGCTCCGAAACCGATACCTTTCCAAGACGAATTGGCTCAATTCGCACTACAAAGAACTGCATGCGGTTTGAACAGGAATGCGGTACGATTCCAGTCATAACCGCATGTGGTTTCCCACACTGCTCCTGTGTGAACCTAGTATAGAAAGACAGGGAAGCGAAATGTTATAACAACTCATATGTTTAAAGTACATGTCTGTAATATGTCAAATCCAAATCTGCACAGTCATAGTGTCCACAAACGATGGCAGACCATGGACACTTGCGGTGGAGGAGATCTAGGAACTTTCGGGATCCCTTTGAACCAGCTTGGAGGGCACACGTGGGTCTAGGGCAGAAGTGATGTCAGCTTGGGAGCAGACCGCCTATACAAACAGAATGCAATGATTTGTAATCTCATAAACCCATATCCTATTCACAATAGAAAACAGAAAACATATCAAATGTTTAAACTGAGAAAATGTTCAATTTTAAGACAAAAAAAATCATTTTGAAAATGATGGTGGCAACACGTCTCAAAAAGGTTGGCGTGTAAATGTCTGGGAACTAAGGAGTTTTGGGAAAGGAATGTTGTCCCATTCTTGCCTGATATAGGATTCTAACTGCTCAACAGTCCTGGGTCGTCTTTGTTGTGTTTTTAGTTTTGATGATGTGCCAAATATTTTAAATTGGTGAAAGGTCTGGACTGTAGGCATGCCAGGTAAGCCCCCGGACTCTTATACTAGGAAGCCATGCTGTTGTCATAGATGTAGTATGTGGTTTTGCATTGTCCTTGCTTAAATATGCAAGGTCTTCCCTGAAAGACATCGTCTGGATAGGAGCATATGCTGCTCTGAAACCTGAATATATCTTTCAGCATTGATGGTGCCTTTCCAGATGTGCAAGCTGCTTAATTCCATTAACACTAATGCACCCCCTATACCAGGCATGTCCAAAGTCCGGCCCGCGTGCCAATTGCGGCCCGCGGGCCGGTTTTATAAGGCCCCCACTTGCAATTTGTTTTTGTCACTTTTGTGGCCCCCAAGCTCCGCACAGGGTAAGGATGAGCTTGGTTTTAAAATAAATAAATAAATAAATAAATATATATATATATATATATATATATATTCTCTAATCCCTGAGTGCCTCTCAATGATAAGCTGGGCGTGTTCTTGTTGCTGGGGCATGTTCCAAAGCCCATTGGGAAGCGCGCATCGCCAATAACAGACACTGAATAATTTCCTGGTCCACAGCTGCAGAGCTCTGTGTCTCAGTGCCTGTGATTGGCTACGGCGCTGCATGCTGTCAGCGTCCTAGCAGGCTCGCCAGAGGTCATCGAGGATTTCTCAGGGGATAAGATAAGTTTACTACTGTAACGGATATAAAGCGAATATTTCAATATATATAAGAATTAAAAAAAAGGAGCTCATCCTTGCCCTGATCAGAGCTTGGGGGCCACAGAAGAGATAAGGGTAAATAAGGGCAAATTACAAGTGGGGGCCAGAGAGAATATAAAAAAAAATAAAAAATAGCTCATCCTTGCCCTGAGTGGAGCTTAGGGGCCACAGAAGAGATAAAGGCCAGATTTCTCAGGGGATAGAGAAAATATATATTTTTTACAACCTGAGCTCATCCTTACCCTGAGCGGAGCTTTGGGATTTGTTGGGGACCAAAGAGGAGATATATATTTTCACTACACGCAGCCACAAAGGTAGGAGAATTCTTGTTGGGCAGTGTATTAGTGCTCGGACGAACACACTTACACCGAATTTTAATGGTTCAAAGAATGTCAGGCAAAATGGTCGGCCCTCACGCACGTTCACTTTATCAAATCTGGCCCTCTTTCAAAAAAGTTTGGACACCCCTGCCCTATACCATCAGAGATGCTGGCTTTTGAATGCTAATAACAATCCGGAAGGTCCCAATTTGTCTGACCACCGAACAGTTTTCCACTTTGCAACAGACCATTTTCAATAAGCTTTGGCCCAGAGAAGACGGTGGTGTTTCTGGATCACAGAGATTTCTCCAGATATCCTGAATCTTTTGATATTACAGTATGTACAGCAGTTGATGATGTACTGAAAGTCTTTGAAATTTTACATTGAGGAACATTATTCTGAAATTGTTGGACAGTTTTTAGACACAGCTTTTCACAGATTGGTGAACCTTTGCCCTTCTTTACTTCTGAGACACTTTGAGATGCTCTTTTTTCATACCCAATCATGTTACTGACCTGTTGCCAATTAACTTAATGAGTTGCAAAATGTTCTTCCAGCTCTTCCTTGTTAGTACCAGTTAATTTGCCAGCTTTTTGTCGCCCTGTCCCAACTTTTTTGAGACGTGTTGCTGCCATCAATTTCAAAATGACCTTTTTTTTTTTCTTAAAATAGCATACTTTTTCAATTTAAACATTGGATATGTCTTTTATTGTGAATAAAATATGGGTTTATGAGATTTGTAAATCATTGCATTCTGTTTTATGTAGATTTTACACAGCGCCCCAACTTTTTTGAAATTGGGATTGTATGATACGTTGGGGTAGACTATAAAACATGTATGATACGTTGGGGTAGACCAGTGTTTCTCAACTCCAGTCCTCAAGGCGCCCCAACGGGTCATGTTTTCAGGATTTCCCTCAGATGAAACGTCTGTGGTAATTACTAAGGCAGTGAAACTGATCAAATCACCAGTGCAAAATAATGGAAAGCCTGAAAACTTGACCTGTTGGGCGCCTTGAGGACTGGAGTTGAGAAACACTGGGGTAGACTATAAAATATGTATGATACGTTGGGGTAGACTATAAAACAGGTATAATACGTTGGAGTAGACTATAAAACATGTATAATACGTTGGGGTAGACTATAAAACATGTATGATACGTTGGGGTAGACTATAAAACATGTATGATACGTTGGGGTAGACTATAGAACATGTATGATACGTTGGGGTAGACTATAAAACATGTATGATACGCTGGGGTAGACTATAAAACATGTATAATACGTTGGGGTAGACTATAAAACATGTATGATACGTTGGGGTAGACTATAAAATATGTATGCTATGTTGGGGTAGACTATAAAATATGTATGCTATGTTGGGGTAGACTATAAAATATGTATGCTATGTTGGGGTAGACTATAAAACATGTATGATACGTTGGGGTAGACTATAAAACATGTATGATACGTTGGGGTAGACTATAAAACATGTATGATACGTTGGGGTAGACTATAGAACATGTATGATACGTTGGGGTAGACTATAAAACATGTATGATACGCTGGGGTAGACTATAAAACATGTATAATACGTTGGGGTAGACTATAAAACATGTATGATACGTTGGGGTAGACTATAAAATATGTATGCTATGTTGGGGTAGACTATAAAATATGTATGCTATGTTGGGGTAGACTATAAAACATGTATGATACGTTGGGGTAGACTATAAAACATGTATGATACATTGGGGTAGACTATGAAACATGTATGATACGTTGGAGTAGACTATGAAACATGTATGATACGTTGGGGTAGACTATAAAACATGTATGATACGCTGGGGTATACTATAAAACATGTATGATACGCCGGGGTAGACTATAAAACATGTATGATACGCCGGGGTAGACTAAAAAACATGTATGATACGCTGGGGTAGACTATGAAACATGTATTGATATGTTGGGGTAAAATAAGGATAATACGTTGGGGTAGACTATAAAATCTGTATGCTACGTTGGGGTAGACTAAAAAACACACCAAGCAAATCATTCTTTGTTCCTCCCAAGACCACCTGCTAATTAGCTCCCTCGTCACCTCCTCCCATGCTCATCTCCAAGACTTTTCCTGAGCCTCTCCCATCCTATGGAACGCCCTACCCCAATCTGTCCGGCTATCTCCTACTCTGACGACCTTTAGGCGATCCCTGAAAACCCTTCTCTATCCTGCTTCCACCTAATAACTGTATTTATACTATCTCCATCAGTTCATCCCCCACAGTTATTGCCTTTTGTAACATTTGACCCTCCCTTTTAGATTGTAAGCTCTAAGGAGCAGGTCCCTCTGATTCCTCCTGTATTGAATTGTATTGTAACTGTAATGTCTGCCCTCATGTTGTAAAGTGCTAAGCAAATTGCTGGCGCTATATAAATCCTGTATAAGTATGGTAATAATAATAAATAAAACATGTATGATACGTTAAGGTAGACTACAAAACCTAAAAGAGATATAATGTGCAGAACCAGGACAACGGCGAAATGATAAAAAATAAAGTGCTCTGGGACTCAAGGAGATTTAAGGAGACAAAGGGCCCAGGGGGGCCAAGTGGTTAAAATGAATCCATTGTAGATCACATTTGTGCTATAGATAAAGCTCTGGTAATTTACATGACATAGAGAATTTACATAACCTAAAAGGAGGATTCTGGAACCGTGTGAAAGGCGAAAGGTGCTCCTGAGGACAAGCCGCTCCCCCTCTTGGCGCAGAGCTATTTTTAGCCTCCGCTTGTCCCATGTTGTGCTGTTTAAAGATTCATTGCAGGCTGTTAATGGGTATATTTATAACCACGCTGCCAACTGCCAGAGCTGGAGCACTGTGATAAATGGTAATTCTGTTCTTGGAGACCGCTGCCATGGCAGCCGTTAACCCTTCCCGTCACCCGAACCTGGCAGGTTCCTGGACGCATTAGGCTGGCAAGTGGGAAGAACTTGTCTGCCTGGCACCCAAATACAGAGCCGTGTCCTCAGAGATGGGTACAGATCTGTACGTCTTCCCTGTATATGTGCCAGACATTAAAAAAATAAAAAAATGCTTCAGGCAACACATTTCTTAACACTTCCACTGCAGCCAGATAGAAACTTTTTAAAGACTTTTAGGGCTCATTTACACTTGCTTCGACTTCAACACACATTAAGGGCTAGTTTACACTTGCTTCAAAAAACATGGCTTTGGACAGGCTTTGTTAAAGCTCTCTGAACGCCAGTCAAAGCTCCTGTCACTAAATAAAATGGTTAGCTTACAGTCCTGTTTACACCTTGCTTTTGCTTTGCTACGCTTCGAAAATGATACCCCATGTCGCTTCAGTGGTGCTTCAAAGCTTCTTCAAAGCCTCCATAAAAGTCTATGGCAAAGCTCGCTGGAAGCCTCACCAAAGGCTCATCGAAGCCCCACCAAAGCCTCATCGAAGCTCCACCGAAGTCCCACGGAAGCCTCGTGGAAGTCCCACGGAAGCCTCGTGGAAGTCCCACGGAAGCCTCGTGGAAGTCCCACGGAAGCCTCGTGGAAGTCCCACGGAAGCCCCACGGAAGCCTCGTCGAAGCCCCACGGAAGCCTCGTCGAAGCCCCACGGAAGCCTCGTCGAAGCCCCACGGAAGCCTCGTCGAAGCCCCACGGAAGCCTCGTGGAAGCCCCACGGAAGCCCCACGGAAGCCTCCCTCGTCGAAGCCCCACGGAAGCCTCCCTCGTCGAAGCCCCACGGAAGCCTCGTGGAAGCCCCACGGAAGCCTCGTGGAAGCCCCACGGAAGCCTCGTGGAAGCCCCACGGAAGCCTCATCGAAGCACCAAGCAAAAGCAAGGTGTAAACAGGACTGTAAGCTAACCATTTTATTTAGTGACAGGAGCTTTGACTGGCGTTCAGAAAACTTTAACAAAGCCTGTCCGAAGCCATGTTTTCAAGCAAGTGTAAACTAGCCCATATTTATTTTTTTCTTTTCTTATTGCACTCAGTACCCATAAAAACTTCTTTGCAATCAGATATATATCAAATATCGGGTATGAATGTTTCATATTCGGGAAACTCAAAGAGCAGCTGCTGACCGGAGTGAGTCAGAGACTAGAGGATGTAGAAAGACACGGCTGAACTTCATTTGAATTCCAAGCATGCTTTGCAAGCACAGAATCATGTATACACTCTGTAGTAAACTTTTTCTAAAGGTCTTTTTTTTGTTTAATATGTAAAGTGTAAGTTCACCTTTTCCCATAAAATGAAAGGTGAACTAACACGCTAGACCAGGGGGGCTCAACCAGTGGCCCTCGGAGCCCTCTGATGTGGCCTATGACCTCAAACCAGAGAAGCACATGCTCTGGGGTGGTGGTTCAGCAAGCCCAGATCGCAATCAACAGGTTGCCAACCAGGGACATGCAGTCAGGAAAGGCAGGTGAGGCTAAAAAAACAAAACAAAAAACGATTGACTTCCAGGGTCGTACCTCGGCAACCAGGGGTCACAGAGACCCCAAATTTGGGGGGTAGGTAGCTGAAGTTCTACCCCACCACTGTTTAAAATTATGGTTCCGGAGATATGGGGCTCCTTGCACAGCCTGTCCGAAGCTACATACATAGCGGCCAGTTTAAATACAAGCTGGCACACTCTGTTTGCAGCAGACTGAGAGGTTGAGCTTACAGTGCCTCTCCTCACTTCTTATCAGAGGCACTGAGATCAATGGACAGCTTGGAGCCTTGGACCAATGGAAAAAGCACCATTGGCTCAAGCTGTCCAAAAAAATGCTGCAGTGGAGACACGCCTCACACTGCAGTGTCATAGAAGGGGGCGTGTGTCTAAAAGACAAATGCTCCCTTCCAGCCCAGCTCTCTAAGGCCCCTTTCACACTGGGGCGGTGGGGGCTATTTTTAGCGGTGCTTTACCGCTGTTTTTGCTGCGATATTCGGCCGCTAGCGGGGTGCTTTTAGCCCCCGCTAGCGGCCGAAAAAGGGTTAAAACCGCCCGCAAAGCGCTGCTGCAGCGGCGCTTTGCCGGCGGTTCTGCGACGCTGCTCATTGATTTCAGTGGGCAGGGGCGCTTTAGGAGCAGTGTATACACCGCTCCTACAGCGCCTCAAAGATGCTGCTAGCAAGACTTATTTTTTAGTGTCCTGTGCCCATGCACCGCTCCAGTGTGAAAGCCCTCGGGCTTTCACACTGGAGTGAATTGAGCGGCTCTTTTAGGGCGCTTTGCAGGCGCTTTTTTTAGCGCTGTAGCGCCTGCAAAGCGCCTCAGTGTGAAAGGGGTCTAAATACACGGAAAAACACGTGTTTGTGTGTATAAAGTCATATATTATTATGCTATATGTTATAAGATAATAATTTATTATTTATCTACTGTGAAATTACTGGTTGGAAGTTCTAACTTCGAACTTCAGTAATTTGTCCGTTATTAAGCCACCTGCTTGAGTACAGAATTTTCAAATCTAGTAAATTACCTTAAAAACAATATATTATAGTTATTTGTATATTACTTACTTATGGTAATTAACCCCTTGCCACCCAGGCCAATTCTGACACTTCTCTCCTACATGTAAAAATCATAATAATTTTTTTGCTAGAAAATAACTTGGAACCCCCAAACATTATATATATATATATTTTAGCAGACACCCTAGGGAATAAAATGGCGGTCGTTGCAACTTTTTATGTTACACATTATTTGAAAACAATTTTTCAAACGCAATTTTTTATTTATTTTTTGGTAAGAAACTGTTTCATGAATAAAAAAAAAACAAAAAAAACCCACTAAATTTAGCCCAATTTGTTTGTATACTGTGAAAGGATGATGTTACGCCGAGTAAATAGATACATAACATGTCACGCTTTAAAATTGCGTACACTTGTGGAATGGCGCTAAACTTCAATACTTAATAATCTCCATAGACAACGCTTTAATTTTTACCTGTTAGCTGTTTAGAGTTACAGAGGAGGTCTAGTGCTAGAATTATTGCTCTCGCTCTAACAATCGTATGTGACCTGTGTGTGTCTGGCTCTGATACTAGCCACTGACCTCACCAATCACTGACCTCACCGCATGTTCCTGTTGTAGTGTAGGAAGCAGCAGGTCGCGGTTAGCACTTACCGTATATACTCGAGTATAAGCCGAGGCACCTAATTTTACCACAAAAAACTGGGAAAACGTATTGACTCGATTATAAGCCTAGGGTGTCCATCTGCATGCCTCACTGTGCCTCACTTTGCCTCACTGTGTCCATGTCCATGCCTCGCTGTGTCCATGCCTCGCTGTGCCCATGCCTTGCTGTGCCCATGCCTCGTTGTGCCCATGCCTCGCTGTGTCCATGACTAGACTGACGTTTAACATGGGAGTCTATGGAAGGGGGGCCCGGGTTTGAAAAATTGGTGGTCCCCCAGACAACAAACTTTGCAAACTTGTAGAGGAGAAATGGGGCTACATGTGTGCCAAGTTTCGGGTCCAGGGGACCTACGACCAGCAGGTACCAGGTCCCCAAAATCACCAGAGAAATTAAAGTTTAACATGGGAGTCTATGGAAGGGGAGCCCGGCTTTGAAAAATCGGTGCTCCCTGGCCGTAGGTCCCCTGGACAACAAACTTTGCACACTTGTAGAGGAAGAGTGGGGCTATATGTGCCAAGTTTGGGGTCGGGACCTACGGCCGGCTGGTACCGGGTCCCCAAAGTCTGGGAGATTAGGCGCAGAAAGGTGACTCAAGTATAAGCCGAGGGGGGCATTTTCAGCACAAAAAAATGTGCTGAAAAACTCGGCTTATACTCGAGTATATACGGTATATAAAAAAAAAAAAAGGGGGAGTTATTAGGCTGCTTATATACACTGATCCGCTGATGCAGCACAATGCACCTGTGGCTTTCCTGTGGGTTAGCTGCACTGACCCATAGACTTGTATTATATCCTGCAAATTTGTTGTGTTTTCTGAAAGCGAACCAAAGCTCCTGCATGGTCCGCAGTGTGGGCAAACCGCACTGCATCAGTGTGAAAGCAGCCTTATAGGGGAATCGGAACAATAAGGACTCGTTCACAGTTATGGTTTGGGGGGGGGGGGATAAATCCCCAGAGTTCATTGTGGCCTGTGACCGGTTACCAAATCACTTAAGTGGCCCACGCTCTTCAAAAGGTTAAGCACCCCTGCGCTACACCCTCCCGATCCCCACTGCACTTACCTCAGTGAGTGATTAGCTTTCACTACCCACGCAGCCAGGGCAACAGCTTGGGTGTTTGATAACTGCCGTCTAATTCCCCTTCTTTCCTTATGGATGCTGGGACCGATCAGAGAGATTCTGATTGGTCGGTTCTATCACATGACTGCCTCAACCAATTGTAATTGCTCTGATCCATCCTGGCGTTCCTAATGAAAGGTGGCGAGGGGTCATTAGGGTGTACTGTGTTAGTTCACCTTTTCATTTTTTATGAAAAGGTGAACTTACACTTTAAGGCCGACTTCCACTTAAAACTCTCCCTCCTTCCCCTAATATATACATTTTTCTCTAGGAGTGGGTACCTTTTTTTTTTTGATCGGTACTCGCTCCCACTTCTGCAATATTCACCTTATTTGAGAATTACATCAGCTTGTCCCTCCCTCCTCCCCCAACCGCAACCTCCTGGGACACGTTCTAGAAGGCTATAGGAACAGTCCCAAATTTTTGCTGTGCATGCACAGTGGGGAGGCGGCTGTGGAACTTCAGGAAGTCACAGCCAGCTCCCACATACAAGATGGCTGTGCCAGAGAGTGGAAGCCCAGTGAAGAATTGGCTAAGAGGAAGACAGCTCTGGACTGCACAGGCCGGTAAGTGTCTGTTTCTTCTTGACCACTTCCCTTCCAACGACGTCCCTGTATGTCACTGGAATTACGGCGGTTATACCAGGCATTGCCCCAGTATTATTTTTTTAGAGCCAGGGGTCAGCTGTCTTGCAATAGCAACCGGAGCGGCTGACTAGCTGCTCGATTGCTATTACAAGCAGTGGGAGGGGAAACCCCCCCCGCTGCCTACCGCGGCTCTCTCTGGCTCTCTCGTCCCACCAGGAGACCCGAGCGACCAGCCGGTAATAGTAAACCTTAAGCGATGACATGAAATTACTTTCACTTTACTTGGAAACAAGAAAAAAACGAAAAGCATTTAAAAACATCGATCTTTGTGAATGCTTTTAAAGCGGGGTTCCACCCACGATTTTTACTTTTTTAAAAAAAAGTCAGCAGCTACAAACACTGTAGCTGCTGACTTTTAATAAGGACACTTACCTGTCCTAGACGCCTGCGATGTCTGCCCCCCCCCCCCCCCCCCGAGACCGCCGATCCCTCGATCCTGGCAGGTCCCGGCGCCGCCATCCTCACTAAAGGAAACAGGCAGTGGTGCAGAGGAGAGATTTGGGGTTTTATAGATCCCAGATCCTGACACCAACAATGGGGCACTATTCCTCCCACTGACACCAACGATGATGCACTATTCCTCCCACTGACACCAAAGATTAGGCATTGTTTACTCCCACTGGGCCCAGTCTGGCCCCCCTAAAGTCTAAAGGACAGTAAACTGTCCCTTTCTTTAGAAATGACTCGTGCTGACAGCAGAGGAATAGGAGAGCAAACAGAAATCACACTGGGTGCTTTGGATTGAGTCAAGTACATACTATAGAGGGATATTCTTTATTCATTTATCATTTTAGCGGTTTACAACCACTTTATTGAATGAAAAACATTCGACCTGGAATGGAAATAGCTTATTAGTGTTCTATTTTGCCCTCATTCACCCAGAGCAAATGTACATGCAGTTTCATAAGATGCACATCATTGGAAATTTTCTAATACACCCATAAATATAGGTGACAGGTTCTCTTTCGGGCTCCTGGGCCTGGACTCCAGTTTTCAAGCATTGTTAATCCCAGGAAATTTAGGCAAACTGAGCAGCTAAACATAGAATCGGATCCTTACGAGGATTGATAGAGTATCATTAAGCAGTGGTCGTACTTTACTGTCTCCTGATGGCTGCTTGTATATCATGGACGAAACGATGCCGGAGAGGTGATTGAATTATCGCTTCCAGTCTACAAAAGTAACATTTAAAATAAAAGCCCGCCTGACTGCGGCTTATGCCTGCGGCGGCATGATGGACTGTGTTCATTCTGAGGAGTAGACTCTACGCTCCTTCAGAACGTCACAGAGCCATTCTTAAGCCCTGTACACACGATCGGTTTGACTGATGAAAACCGTCCGATGGATGGTTTTCATCAGACCAACCGATCGTGTATGGTACCCATCGGTCTTTTTTCCATCGGTTTTAAATAATAGAACAAGTTTTAAATTTTTCGGATCAAAAACCCACGCATGCTCATAATCAAGTCGACGCATGCTCAGAAGCATTAAACTTCATTTTTCTCAGGTCATCGGAGTGTTTTACGCCACTGCGTTTGGAACGGTCGGTTTTTTGACTGATGGTGTGTGGGCAAGACTGATGAAAAACAGTTTCATCGGATTTCCGATGGACAAATCCATCGGACGAAAATCCATAGGTTATCCGATCGTGTGTACAGGGCTTTATAGAGGAAAGATGGAGCTCGGTTTCAGACTGTAATTTTCATTTTGGCACCGCTGTTTTCTCAGAGATGTTCTTTTCCTAAAGTTGGTTGCAGCAGATTCACCCCTTACTTATCTTTTTTGTTTGTTTTTGTTTTTTTTGTTTTATACTCCAATGCTGTGCCACATTGCCCAACAAATAAAACTATACACACCTGCAGCAACATGTGATCTGCATCAGACTGAACGAAGAGGATTGCATGGTAGCTTTTCACATCTTACTCTTTCCCTTAAAAAAGCCATTTTCAGCCAGGGTTCCTCCAGAGGTTAGAAGAGAGGAAAGATCCACGGAGTCCTATGGTGGTATGAGAGAGACAACCTCAGCCTGGGCTCCCACCAGGCCATGCCTCCAACACGTTTCACACCGCCCCCAGAGCTTTGTCATGGGGTCCTTCCTCCAGAGGTTGCTTGGGGTTCCTTGAGCTGTGGCTTATTGACCTCCCATTTGACTGTGCCTACATAGTTCTGGGGTCAACGCTATTTGGCAGAACCAGTGGCATCACACCAATGATCTTTTTAGCTGTCTGGAAAGGTGCAATTCTGATCACTACTATAAAATTGCCCATTCTTCCCACGGATCACCAATGTAAGGGACATTCCTTCCACTAACCACCAATGTAAGGAGCATTCTTCCCACTGATCACCAATGTAAGGAACATTCTTCCCACTGATCACCAATGTAAGGAACATTCTTCTCACTGATCACCAATGTAAGGAGCATTCTTCCCACTGATCACCAATGTAAGGAACATTCTTCCCACTGATCACCAATGTAAGGAACATTCTTCCCACTGATCACCAATGTAAGGGACATTCTTCCCACTGATCACCAATGTAAGGGGCATTCTTCCTACTGATCACCAATGTAAGGAACATTCTTCCCACTGATCACCAATGTAAGGAACATTCTTCCCACTGATCACCAATGTAAGGAACATTCTTCCCACTGATCACCAATGTAAGGAGCATTCTTCCCACTGATCACCAATGTAAGGGACATTCTTCCCACTGATCACCAATGTAAGGAACATTCTTCTCACTGATCACCAATGTAAGGAGCATTTTACCCACTGACCACCAATGTAAGGAGCATTCTTCCCACTGATCACCAATGTAAGGAGCATTTTACCCACTGATCACCAATGTAAGGAGCATTCTTCTCACTGATCACCAATGTAAGGAGCATTTTACCCACTGATCACCAATGTAAGGAGCATTCTTCTCACTGACCACCAATGTAAGGAGCATTCTTCCCACTGATCACCAATGTAAGGAGCATTCTTCCCACTGACCACTAATGTAAGGAACATTCTTCCCACTGATCACCAATGTAAGGAGCATTCTTCCCACTGACCACTAATGTAAGGAACATTCTTCCCACTGATCACCAATGTAAGGAGCATTCTTCCCACTGATCACCAATGTAAGGAGCATTCTTCCCACTGACCACTAATGTAAGGAACATTCTTCCCACTGATCACCAATGTAAGGAACATTCTTCTCACTGATCACCAATGTAAGGAACATTCTTCCCACTGACCTCCAATGTAAGGAACATTCTTCTCACTGATCACCAATGTAAGGGACATTCTTCCCACTGACCTCCAATGTAAGGAACATTCTTCTCACTGATCACCAATGTAAGGAACATTCTTCCCACTGATCACCAATGTAAGGAACATTCTTCCCACTGATCACCAATGTAAGGAACATTCTTCCCACTGATCACCAATGTAAGGAGCATTCTTCCCACTGATCACCAATGTAAGGAACATTCTTCTCACTGACCTCCAATGTAAGGAACATTCTTCCCACTGATCACCAATGTAAGGAACATTCTTCCCACTGATCACCAATGTAAGGAACATTCTTCCCACTGATCACCAATATAAGGAGCATTCTTCCCACTGATCACCAATGTAAGGGACATTCTTCCCACTGATCACCAATGTAAGGAACATTCTTCTCACTAATCACCAATGTAAGGAGCATTCTTCCCACTGATCACCAATGTAAGGAGCATTCTTCCCACTGACCACTAATGTAAGGAACATTCTTCCCACTGATCACCAATGTAAGGAACATTCTTCTCACTGATCACCAATGTAAGGAACATTCTTCCCACTGACCTCCAATGTAAGGAACATTCTTCTCACTGATCACCAATGTAAGGAACATTCTTCTCACTGATCACCAATGTAAGGAGCATTCTTCCCACTGATCACCAATGTAAGGAGCATTCTTCTCACTGATCATCAATGTAAGGAACATTCTTCTCACTGATCACCAATGTAAGGGACATTCTTCCCACTGATCACCAATGTAAGGAGCATTCTTCCCACTGATCACCAATGTAAGGAGCATTCTTCTCACTGATCACCAATGTAAGGAACATTCTTCTCACTGATCACCAATGTAAGGAACATTCTTCTCACTGATCACCAATGTAAGGAGCATTCTTCCCACTGATCACCAATGTAAGGAGCATTCTTCCCACTGATCACCAATGTAAGGAACATTCTTCTCACTGATCACCAATGTAAGGAGCATTCTTCCCACTGATCACCAATGTAAGGAGCATTCTTCTCACTGATCACCAATGTAAGGAACATTCTTCTCACTGATCACCAATGTAAGGGACATTCTTCCCACTGACCTCCAATGTAAGGAACATTCTTCCCACTGATCACCAATGTAAGGAACATTCTTCCCACTGATCACCAATGTAAGGAGCATTCTTCCCACTGATCACCAATGTAAGGAGCATTCTTCTCACTGATCATCAATGTAAGGAACATTCTTCCCACTGATCACCAATGTAAGGAACATTCTTCTCACTGATCACCAATGTAAGGGACATTCTTCCCACTGACCACCAATGTAAGGAGCATTCTTCCCACTGACCTCCAATGTAAGGAACATTCTTCTCACTGATCACCAATGTAAGGGAAATTATTCCCACTGACCACCAATGTAAGGAACATTCTTCTCACTGATCACCAATGTAAGGAGCATTCTTCCCACTGACCTCCAATGTAAGGAACATTCTTCTCACTGATCACCAATGTAAGGAACATTCTTCCCACTGACCACCAATGTAAGGAACATTCTTCCCACTGATCACCAATGTAAGGAACATTCTTCCCACTGATCACCAATGTAAGGAACATTCTTCCCACTGATCACCAATGTAAGGATCATTCTTCCCACTGATCACCAATGTAAGGATCATTCTTCCCACTGATCACCAATGTAAGGATCATTCTTCCCACTGATCACCAATGTAAGGAACATTCTTCCCACTGACCACCAATGTAAGGAACATTCTTCCCACTGACCACCAATGTAAGGATCATTCTTCCCACTGACCTCCAATGTAAGGATCATTCTTCCCACTGACCTCCAATGTAAGGATCATTCTTCCCACTGACCTCCAATGTAAGGAGCATTCTTCCCACTGATCACCAATGTAGGGAGCATTCTTCCCACTGACCTCCAATAAAAGTAACATTCCTCCCACTGACCACCAATATAAGGAGTATTCTTCGCACTGACCACTAATGTAAGAAGAATTCTTCCTACTGACCACCAATGTAAGGAGCATTCTTTGCACTGACCACCAATGTAGGGGACTTTCTCCCCAATAATCACCAGTGTAAGGGACACTCTTCCCACTGACCTCCAATGTAGGAAGCATTCTTCCCACTGACCTCCAATGTAAGGACCATTCTTCCCACCGACCACAAATGTTTGGAGCTTTCTTCCTTCTGACCATCAATGTAAGGAGCATTCTTCCCACTGACCTCCAATGTAAGGAGCATTCTTCCCACTGACCTCCAATGTAAGGAGCATTCTTCCCACTGGTCACCAATGTAAGGACCATTCTTCCCACTGTCCACCAATGTAAGGAACATTCTTCCCACTGACCACCAATGTAAGGAACATTCCTCCCACTGACCACCAATGTAAGGAGCGTTCTTCCCACTGACCTCCAATGTAAGGAACATTCTTCCCACTGACCACCAATGTAAGGAACATTCTTCCCACTGATCACCAATGGAAGGAGCGTTCTTCCCACCGACCACAAATGTTTGGAGCTTTCTTCCTTCTGATCACCAATGTAAGGAATTCCATTGAGTACCAATGTGAGGGACATTTTTCTCTTTGACCACCAGTGGATTGGTTTTTAGCAGGGGATCCCCAAGACCTGATAATTGTTTTAGGGATTCCTCTAGGGTAAAAAGGTTGAGAAAGGCTGCCTTAAAGGGTGTCTCTGGTCGGATGACTAAATACGCTGATAGTGTGCATTATATATAAGGACTGTTTCTCTGCCTGAAGATTTGTAGTAATACACATGTACCTTTCCCCCTACACCCCTGGCTGTATTACACTATATGGATAAAAGTTGCAGACACCTCCCTATACGGCTGAACAAGTATTGAGATGAAGGGTTCCCATTGAAGAATACTGCTAACAATACTGCTTACATAGTTGTTATAGGCAATAGTAGGCTTCAAGTTTGGGAAAGGCTCTTTTCTGTTCCAGCATGACTATGCCCCTGTGTGGGATGCTGGACCACAACACACCTTAACTTCTTGCCACCCATGTAAAGCATATGTGTGATCGCAGAGGGTTGGCTTTATTGACCGCATGCCATACATAGGCGTTCCTGGATGTCCGAGGTTTCTGTGTATACAGAGTGCGCACGATGCATACATAGCACAGTGACTGAGCTGTCATAGACAGCTCCCGGTCTCTTTTAATGATCATGTGACCAGCAATAACAGTGGTCATGTGATCGGGCAGTCCTTCCTGCCCCCTGGGTGTAAAGACCCAGTTAAAGGGCCCTGGGCGGAGAAAGGTTAATGCTGACGTTTATTCTGCTTATATTTTGCCTTCCTTGGCCCCCCCCCCCCCCCCCCAGTGAGTAATTTTTCTAACAAAAAGTTGCTGTTTTCTTTATATACCTTATTTTAGTCCCAGTGACATCATCACGGAGTCTCTGTTCTCCTCTATGCAATGCAGGCAGATCATGGTTGGTGGGAGGGGCCAGCAGGGTGCTGTATATAGCTTGTACATAGGAAGCCTGAAAGAAAGGCCTGAGGTCACATTAAATCTAATATATTGCAGCTTTCCAATCATTAGACGTGGTGGCTGCATTCAATTTATTTTTAAGGCTTTTTTTCTCTGTGTTTCACCTGGTGTTTTGGCCAGTAACACACCCAGTGGCGGTTCGTGCATTGTGGGCGCACAGGTGCTACTCCACTAATGCCACCGCCGCCCTCCCTATCTATGCGCCCTTTCAGGATGCCGGGCGCATTAATTTCTATGGCGGGGATGGGGGGGGGGGGGGCAGAGGCTGTAATAGGCTTCAAAATAGGGTGGGCTCAGGGCACAGAGCATTGCATCCGGAGCCAACCCAGTTGTGTTGCAACAGCAAATGAATATTCGCTGTTGCAACACTGATCCTCCTCCTGGCCAATCGGGAAGCGGGTCTGATACCCATCACCCGATTGGCTGAAAAGAAGGAGGAGGGGAGAAGACGCACGGCCGAAGCCGCTGTGATCTCAGAAGAAATGAGGACAGGAGATGCTGACAGATGCCTGTCGCAGCCTGACCCCCTGCCCGATGTGCCCGCGATCCCCGACCGATGTGCCCGCGATCCCCGACCGATGTGCCCGCCGATCCCCGACCGATGTGCCCGCGATCCCCGACCGATGTGCCCGCCGATCCCCGACCGATGTGCCTGCCGATCCCCGACCGATGTGCCCGCCGATCCCCGACCGATGCGCCTGCCGATCCCCGACCGATGTGTCCGCCGATCCCAGACCGATGTGCCCGCGATCCCGGACCGATGTGCCCGCCGATCCCCGACCGATGTGCCCGCGATCCCCGACCGATGTGCCCGCCGATCCCCGACCGATGTGCCTGCCGATCCCCGACCGATGTGCCCGCCGATCCCCGACCGATGTGCCCGCCGATCCCCGACCGATGTGCCTGCCGATCCCCGACCGATGTGTCCGCCGATCCCAGACCGATGTGCCCGCGATCCCGGACCGATGTGCCCGCCGATCCCCGACCGATGTGCCCGCCGATCCCCGACCGATGTGCCTGCCGATCCCCGACCGATGTGCCTGCCGATCCCCGACCGATGTGCCTGCCGATCCCCGACCGATGTGCCTGCCGATCCCCGACCGATGTGCCTGCCGATCCCCGACCGATGTGCCTGCCGATCCCCGACCGTTGTGCCTGCCGATCCCCGACCGTTGTGCCTGCCGATCCCCGACCGATGTGCCCGCCGATCCCCACCGCTGTGTGCTCTCCGATCCCCGATGTGCCTGCTGATCCCTGCTGCTGTGTGCTCTCCGATTCCCACCGCTGTGTGCCCTGCGATCCCCGATGTGCCTGCTGATCCCCGCCGCTGTGTGCCCTCTGATCCCTGATGTGCATGCCGATCCCCAGCGGTGTGTGCCCGTTGACCCCAGCCACGATAGGTTAAGTGTCGGTGGACCGGCAGACAGTGAGGGGGGGTTGTTTTGAGGTGCCGCGGGGGGAGGGGGAGGTTGTTTGCCGCCCCCTCAAACAAAAAACAACCAGCCGATCCTATTGGACGCCTAGGAGGAGGGAAGGAGACGCACGGCGGAAGCCGCCGTGATCTCATAAGAGAAGAGGACTGATGTGCCTGCCGATCCCCACCGCTGTGTGCCCTCCGATCACCGATGTGCCTGCTGATCCCCCCTCTGTGTGCCCTCTGATCCCCCCTCTGTGTGCCCTCCGATCCCCGATGTGCATGCCGATCCCCACTGATGTGTGCCCGTCGATCCCCGATGTGCCTGTCGACCCCCGCCGCTGATGGGGTAAGTGCCGGTGGACCGGCAGACATGGGGGGGGTTGTTTTGAGGTGCCGCAGGGGGAGGTTGTTTGCCGCCCCCCCAAACAAAAAAACACCAGCCACTACTGAACACACCTCCTGTATTAGAGCGCCCCCACTCTGAATGAAGGAGAACAGGGGGCACTGAAGACAGCAGCATTGTCAGTTTGAGGGAAAGGGAGTGTAAAGCCTCGTACACACGGTCGGACTTCAAACAAACTTTTCCGTGGAGTTTTGTCCGAAGGGAGTTGGCCGGATCCACCCATAGCATACACATGGCAGGGCAGGACTTTTCTGCAAACTTTCCCAAAACTTTCCCAACATCACGTGGTTTTTCTGCTCTTTTCTGCTCTTTACCGCCACCCTTTGGTCAACTTCTGCTATTGTTGGTTGATTTTAACATTGGTTCTGAGCATGCGTGTTTGTACTTCGGACAAAAGTCTGATGGATTTCTGTACACACGATAGGACTTTGCACCGTAGGACTTTTGTTGCCGAAAAGTTTGTCTGTTTGCAGAGCGAACTTTTGTCCGATGAAAACCGAAAAAGCTTGTCCGATGGAGCGTACACACGGTAGGATTTTTTTGAAAACCTGCTCATTTTAAAGTTTGTTGTCAAAAAGTCAGACCGTGTGTATGGGGCTTTAGATGTATTAGATTTAATGACACTAAGAAATTGAAGCCAAACTTCATAATCAGTTACAGCAAATAGTTTTTCTTTCTCGTACATCACGGGACACAGAGCGACATAGTCATTACTAATGGGTTATATAGTTACCGTCAGGTGCTGGCACTGGCAACTTCCAAAACCGGAAGTACCCTCCCCTATATAAGCCCCTCCCATCCGGGAGCACCTCAGTTTTTTGCCAGTGTCTAAGGTGTTGGCCAAGAAGAAACATGTGTTTTTCACTGAGCTTGCGTACAGGTTCTTTTGGGCCTCAGTAAGCTATTCCGGATCCGACCAAAAAAGCTTCATAGCTAAACGGTCGGTACCCGGGCCTTGCAGAGAAGAGCAAGGTTCTGCCTGTAATGCTTCTCTTAGGAGAGCTGGACCCTGGGATCCAGAGCTCTGGTCATACCCACGACCAAGATGTTTTCTGTGCAGGGTGCTATACAGGTCCAGGGGAGTGGAATCCTTGGGAACCCGGTCCCTGAAGGTTTGATTACAATGCCTGCTGTGATAGGTGAAGTTTGGGCTTTTGTGGACCAAACAAAGTCCTGCGGCGGGGAACAGGTAAGTGGGGGCCCCCAGGAACTTGGTTCTATTGGGGGACCCCCAAGCCTAATTTGTCTTTCTGTCTGTTACCTAACGGTATTCCCGCTAATATCTGTGCATGCCTGTAACTACTAAAAAAATGTAATAATTTTTAATGGTGGTCAAGAAAAAAAAAAAAAAAAAGTATATTAAACTGCGGTACCTGTGTTTGTCCACTAGAGGCCGCTGTGGAATGTTTTTCTTGTCATATGGACTAGTTTCTTCTCAGAGAGCAAAGTCCAGGCAGCTGGTGAGTTCTCCTACAGGAAACTGTTTCCTCTGCCATGTTGCAGTGTTCGTCTATCCCCCGGCCTGCGGCAAAGGGGGCCCTGGCTCCTGTCCCTGGTTTCCATGTTTGAAAATTAGCGCCGAGGCGCACGTGGCCGCGCGCGTGCACGAGCCTCTATATATAGAGGTGGCCGGAAAAAGGGGCGGGGCCTGGGGGATGACGCTCTGTGCGCGCCGCAGCGCTTCTGCGCATGTGCGGGCGTCCCAGCAGGTTTTAAAAAGCCACATTATTGCAGTAAGCTGGCTATCAAGTACAGAGACAGAGCTGACAACATTTAAAGGCATACAGCAAGCGGTTGATACAGGCATCCCCTAGAAAGGCACATTAGTAGACACCAACTGTTTATTATAGCAGCATTTATGCTAGACTATTATCAGTAACTGGTGTATTTTCGGCTGGAATACCTCAGCTTTGTGGCTTAGGAATATGCCGTCTAAAAACTCCGGGACTAGAAATTCCAGGAGGAATAGGGGGTCTCCATCGGGCTCTGAGGATCTTGGGCTTGCTTTGGCTGCACCAGTCTCCCCTGAAGAATCAGAGGTTAGTGACCGTAGAGCACCCTCAGGAGTACCTGGTACTGTGGCTGTCCCCAGTTCACCTGCTCCTGTGTATGTAACAGAGGAGGTTTTTTTCCTCAGCTCTGGGAGGGCTGGAAGAGAGATTGTCAGCACTAATTGCTGCTTCCCTGTCACAGGAGAAAAGCGCTCGATCTCCGTCTCCTCCCTCAGAGTGCCTGTTAACGGAGCAACAGTCCCATACAGAGGTCGACCTACCTGAGGGGGATCAGGATGAGGTTGATTCGGTTGTAGAGGAATCAACAGTGGAGGAGCCGTTCTCAGCATCACATGCTGAGAGGTTATGGGTGCAGTCCCTGACTAATATGGTCCGGTCAGCATTTAAAATGCCACTTGCGGAGCCATCCTCCTCTTCTGTCTCCTCGTTGGGATCGCTAAAAGCTCCCCAGACTGTTTGTTCTTTCCCGATCCATCCTTTATTGGAGGGGCTCATTTACCAGGATTGGGAGCATCCTGACAAAATATTTACTCCCCCCAAGAGATTTCCGGTGGTCTATCCTATGGAGGATAAGTTCGTCAGAAAATGGAAGGTCCCTACAGTGGACGCAGCCATCTCTTGTGTGAATAAATCACTGACATGTCCGGTGGAAAATGTCCAAATGTTCAAGGACCCAATAGATAAAAAATTGGAGTCCTTATTGAAATCTGCTTTTTCTACAGCAGGATTGGTGACACAACCAGCAGTGGCAGCTATAGGGGTCTGCCAAGCAGTGAAGGATCAGTTGAAACAGGTCTTAAGGGACGTGCCAGATCAGCAGGCTCTTGCTCTAGCTGATCTACCTAGAGCCTTATGCTTTGCGGTGGACGCTATAAAGGATTCAATCCATCAGGCCTCCCGCCTTACGCTGTCTGTAGTACATATGCGCAGGCTTCTATGGCTCAAAAACTGGTCTGCTGAAGCTCCCTGTAAAAAATTGCTGGTCAGCTTCCCATTCCATGGGGAGCGTTTATTCGGGGAAGACCTGGACAAGTATATCCAGAGAATTTCCAGCGGTAAAAGTACACTTTTGCCGGTCAAAAATAGAGTTAGAGGTCCCTCTTTTAAGAGGCCGGCTTCTCCAGTCCCTAGGACATCGGCTGTGAAACAGTTCCGACGGCCTCCCCGGTCAAATCCCGGAGGTAAAAATCAGGGACAGTTGCAGGGTAACAAGAAGCCCTGGAGCAGGAGAGGTACAAAACCTCCCCCAAAGTCAAATGCATGAAGGGTTGCCCCCACCCAATCGGGTGGGGGGAAGACTTCAGTTGTTCACAGAAACCTGGCGGGACACGATCCGAGACAGATGGGTGCTCTCCGCAGTAAATCTGGGATACAAATTGGAGTTAAAAAACTCCCCTCCTTCCCGCTTTATAAGGTCGAACGTGCCAAGGGATCCCCAGAAGAGAGGATCCCTCCTGTTGGCACTGGAACAATTATTGCTTCAAGCAGTAATTATAGAGGTCCCCCTGGAAGAATGGGGGTTCGGGTTTTACTCAAACCTCTTTACAGTTCCGAAGCCAAACGGGGACGTGAGGCCCATATTAAATCTAAAAGGGCTAAACAAATTCCTGCATATCAGGACTTTCCGGATGGAGTCGATCCGATCGGTAGCCACTGCCCTACAAGGGGAGGAATGGTTAGCCTCGATCGACATCAAAGATGCGTATTTGCACATCCCCATCTTTCCAGCCCACCAAAAATTTCTACGCTTTGCGATAGAAGGGCGCCATTTTCAGTTCAGAGCCTTACCCTTCGGTCTGGCCACAGCACCAAGAGTGTTCACAAAAATTCTGGCCCCATTATTGGCCAATCTAAGAACACGAGGTGTAACGATAATGGCATATCTAGACGACTTGTTGCTGATAGACCACTCAGTGGAAAAACTAGAAGTGGTTGTTCACGAGACAATCAAGTATCTGGAATATCACGGTTGGATTATCAACCGAGACAAGTCAGCCCTAAAACCAGTCAAAAGTCTGGAATACTTGGGGCTAAGGCTGGATTCAGACCAGAGAAAGATTTTCTTGCCTCAAGAAAAGGGGTCGTCTTTGAGAGATTTGATCCACTTAGTGGGTTCAAAAAGACAGCCATCCATACGCCTGTGCATGAGGCTACTGGGAAAAATGGTGGCATCATTCGAAGCAGTACCCTACGGTCAATTCCATTCAAGGAAGTTGCAAAGGGCCATACTGTCAGCCTGGAACAAAAAAGTTCAGGCTCTGGACTTACCAATGTCCTTGTCCCCTTCCGTTCGCAGGAGCCTCCGCTGGTGGTTGGTTCCCCAGAATCTGGAAAGAGGGAAATCCTTCAGTCCGATTTCCTGGAAGGTGGTCACTACAGATGCCAGCCTTATAGGCTGGGGAGCAGTACTGGAGCAATGGTCTCTCCAGGGCAGATGGTCGGATGCGGAAAAGGCCCTGCCCATCAATCTCTTAGAGATACGAGCAGCCCGGTATGCCCTAGTAGCATGGACATCCAAACTCCAAGGGTCCCCTGTCAGAGTTCAGTCAGACAATGCCACAGCAGTGGCATATATCAATCGTCAGGGGGGCACCAGGAGTCGTGCAGCCCAAAGGGAAGTAAATTACATCCTGAGATGGGCAGAAAGATATGTCCCAGCCATATCTGCGGTATTCATTCCAGGGGTGGAGAATTGGAAGGCGGACTTTCTAAGTCGCCAACAATTATGCCCAGGGGAATGGTCCCTTCATCCCGAGGTTTTCTGGACAATATGTCAGCGGTGGGGAACACCGGATGTAGATCTGCTAGCATCCAGGTTCAACACGAAAGTGGACAGGTTTGTGTCTTGGTCAAGGGATCCCCTAGCGTGCGGCTCGGATGCCCTAGTGTTCCCTTGGGATCAGTTCAAGCTGATATATGCATTCCCACCGCCACAATTGTTACCTCGATTACTCCGCAGAATCAGGGTAGAAAAGAAACCAGTGATTCTGGTGGCTCCAGCGTGGCCCCGAAGAGCATGGTACGCGGAGATCGTAAAAATGTCTGTGGGGAGTCCTTGGACCCTCCCACATCGTCCGGACCTGCTTTCGCAGGGACCGATATACCACCCTTCCTTACCAGCCCTAGGTTTGACGGCCTGGCTATTGAAGCCCACATTCTAAAAAAGAGAGGGCTCTCTAATGCTGTGGTGTCTACCATGATCAATGCCAGGAAACCGGTATCCAGGCAGATCTACTATAGAATCTGGAAGGCGTACATCGCCTGGTGTGAAGCCAAGAAATGGCATCCACGTAAATACGTAATAGGTAGAATTCTGGACTTCCTACAATGGGCTGTAGATAGGAAGCTTGCCTTGAGTACTATCAAAGGTCAGATTTCGGCCTTGTCAATATTTTTTCAAAGGCCCTTGGCTTCGCATTCACTAGTCAAAGCCTTTATACAAGGAGTGATGCGTATTAGTCCTCCGGTTAATATTCCCATATGTCCATGGGATCTAAACTTGGTTCTGTCGGTTCTACAGAAACAACCATTTGAACCATTACAGCATATTTCCTTAGTGCTTCTCACCAGGAAATTGATTTTTCTAGTAGCCATTTGTTCGGCTAAAAGAGTATCGGAATTAGCAGCTATGTCCTGTAAGGAGCCATATCTGGTTATCCATAAGGACAGAGTAGTGTTACGTCCTCATCCAGCCTTTCTTCCTAAGGTGGTATCGAGTTTTCATTTGAACCAAGATGTGGTTCTTCCTTCTTTTTTCCCCAAGCCTACTTCGGTAGAGGAAAAGTTATTGCATTCTTTGGATGTAGTAAGAGCAGTTAAAGCTTATCTAAAAGCCACTGCTCAGATTCGCAGAACGGATACTTTGTTTATTCTGCCGGAAGGCCCCAGAAAGGGTCAGGCAGCGTCAAAATCTACTTTAGCCAAGTGGATTAGACAGGTCATAATACAAGCCTATAGCTTGAGAAGTAGACCGCCTCCGTTCAAAGTTAGGGCGCACTCCACGAGAGCAGTTGGAACTTCATGGGCAGTGCATCACCAGGCCTCCCTGGCTCAGGTCTGTAAGGCCGCAACATGGTCTTCAGTACACACGTTTACTAGGTTCTACCAGGTGGACGTTAGAAGTCAGGAGGATGTCGCCTTTGGGCGCAGTGTGTTGCAGGCCGCAAAAGATCCTCATGTCTGATAGCGCTCAGCTTATATATGGTGTATCCCCCCCCTCATTTGGCATTGCTTTAGGACATCCCATTAGTAATGACTATGTCGCTCTGTGTCCCGTGATGTACGAGAAAGAAAATAGGATTTTTATAACAGCTTACCTGTAAAATCCTTTTCTTGGAGTACATCACGGGACACAGAGCTCCCGCCCCTCTTTGGGGACACTTATTGCTTTGCTACAAAACTGAGGTGCTCCCGGATGGGAGGGGCTTATATAGGGGAGGGTACTTCCGGTTTTGGAAGTTGCCAGTGCCAGCACCTGACGGTAACTATATAACCCATTAGTAATGACTATGTCGCTCTGTGTCCCGTGATGTACTCCAAGAAAAGGATTTTACAGGTAAGCTGTTATAAAAATCCTATTTTTCTTTCCTTTTGGGATAAAGGGTTTGCATGGACAAATAAAAGCTGATCATTGTAAGCATCCGTGTCAGTGATAAATGGTTTGTCTCATCTCTGTAAACTTCTAAATTCTGCTGGAGAGCTTGTTCTTTTTGTAAATGACAGACTTGGGGCCAATTCAAACTTTATGCTATGACAGACGTCTCTGTGCATGGTAAAAGGTCTGTCACCACAGGGACACACAGGAAAAAATTGTTTCCTATGTGTCCCATTCACACTGCAACGCAGCCTAGCGCTAAAATGCAAACATGCTGCATTTTATCGTAGCGCACTGACTCGATTTGTACTGCAACGTCGGGCAGCCACCCCACATTGCAGTGAATAAAGTGTACTTTTTGTAGACTTCAAATAAAGCTTATACAAAAAAAGGGGGGGGGTATGCTGAATGTTGCACAGCGCTGACCCCTAGCCAGCCGGCAATGTAAAGCGCCCAGCGCGCTGTATCGTGCACCACAATGTCCCCCAGCCAGCCAGCGATGCAGAGCGGTCGGTGCGCTGAATCTTGACTGAGGGCCAGTGTGAATTGGTCCTTACTGGCTGGATCACCAGATAAAAATAGAAGTAAGAAAGCCTAAAAAGAAAACAAATGCAGCCGTCACCTCTGAGAATTGGTAAGCTGCAGTATAAGAAATGTTTGGTTTTGGGTCCGCCCACCGTCAAATGAAAGAGGGGCGGTGTGGCTGTTGTTCTGGGGCGACGTCATACGATGTCGTCCCAGAACGGCCGCTCTCGCTCACCCGTGGGGGCACACAGCGCAGCGATCGCAGCCGCACCATGTTGCTAGGACATGGCGCGACCCTGATCTCTGTAAAGAACCGCGGCTCTTTAACCGTGTGATCGGCTGTGTCCAATCACAGCCGGTCACATTTGAACATGGAGATGCCGGTAATCGGCTCTCATCGCCTCACACTGACAGTGTGTGTGGCGAGGAGAGTTGATCAGCGGCATCTCCTCCCAGGGGACATCAAGACATGTAATCAGGGCACTGATCATCAGTGCCCCGATTACAAAAACACACCACCAGTGCCAGCAATCAGTGCCCACAAGTGCCACCAATCAGTGCCCATTAGTTATACCAGTCAGGGCTGGCTATCAGTGCTGCCCATCAATGCCCATCATTGCTGCCCATCAGTGCCACCCATCAATGCCCATCATTGCTGCCCATCAGTGCCACCCATCAATGCCCATCATTGCTGCCCATCAGTGCCGCCCATCAATGCCCATCAGTAGTGCCCACCAGTGCCGCCTATCAGTGCTCATCAGTGCAACATATAAGTGCCACCTCATCAGTGCCGCCTCATCAGCGCACATCAGTGAAGGAGAAAAATGACTTATTTAGAAAATTTACTGACAGAAACTAAGAAAAACTTTTTTTTATTTCAAAATTTGCGGTCTTTCCTTTTTTTATTGTTAAAAATAAAAACCTAGCAGTGATTAAATACCAGCAGAAGAAAGCTCTATTTGTGTGAAGAAAATGATAAAAAATGTCACATGGTTACAGTGTAGCACGACCGCGCAATTGTCATTAAAATTGTGACAGCGCTGAAAGCTCAAAACTGCCCAGGGCAGGAAGGGGGTGAAAGTGTCCTGTAGGCAAGTGGTTAAATGCACATGTAGAATACAGCGCAAGTATTATCTTGCCCATGGAGATGGCCTTGTAGCCCCGAATCAAGACCTGCAATAACGTTTAATCCAATCTATTGGCTACAAAAACAGATTTCTACATTGTATTTCATTTCTCTTTTCTCTGAAGAGGCTTCCAGTGAATATTTGATAGGATGGTAAAGCAGCCAGATCACCTGAAGGCTCGTATTGTCTCCTCTCAGCCCGCACGGTGATACGGCCTTGTCGTGGTTGATCTAGTGCCTCGCAAAGTTGTCGGGAACGAGCTTCCAGCGCCACAACCCTCCCTCAACGTTTTAAATATTTCATGGATCCTTCTATGCTTATATATACCGCCAGATTAGCCCATTATTCACTTTACGGGACGGAAAAGCGAACAGAATTAAGTTGTACCCATTATGCTGAGTCCGGGGTTTGTTTTATCGCAGCGCCAGCTCTGTGCCAGTAAAGTCAATTCTAATATCACTTTGTTCTTAAAGCAGGTGCGTTGCTTTTCTTTTTTTGTTACAGCCTAACCCCACTTTTGTTGAGAAGAAAACATTCCCTTCTGGGTGATCTATGTACATTGCAAGGATTATAACAACATTTGTTGCAGATTCCTACCTTTTTGTTATTCTGAAGAAATCCCTGTTTGTTCCTCTGTGCCTCTGTTCTGAGTGGGTCTAATGGGAGTGGTTTCATAATTAACTGTCAGCTGTGCCGCTGCAGGGCACTAATGGGGAAAACTGCTGGGCCTGCATCCCTTTAGACATAGTTACATAGTTAGTCAGGTTGAAAAAAGATAAAGTTTATCCAGTTCAACCATAAAAAAATAAATAAATTAAAATAAAAAATATCGTACAATCCCATATACCCAATTCTATACCCACAGTTGATCCAGAGGAAGGCAAAAAAAAACAACAGAGCATGATCCAATTGGCTACAGCAGGGGAAAAAATTCCTTCCTGATCCCCCGAGAGGCAATTGGATTTTCCCCGGATCAACTTTACCTATAAATGTCAGTACCCAGTTATATTATGTACATTTAGGAAAGTATCCAGGCCCTTCTTAAAGCAATCTACTGAGCTGGCCAGAACCACCTCTGCAGGGAGTCTGTTCCACATTTTCACAGCTCTTACTGTGAAGAAACCTTTTTGCATTTGGAGGTGAAATCTCTTTTCCTCTAGACGTAAAGAGTGCCCCCTTGTCCTTTGTGATGACCGTAAAGTGAATAACTCAACACCAAGTTCACTATATGGACCCCTTATATATTTGTACATGTTGATCATATCCCCCCTTATTCTCCTCAAGAGAGAATAAATTCAGTACCTCTAATCTTTCTTCATAGCTGAGCTCCTCCATGCCTCTTATCAGTTTGGTTGCCCTTCTCTGCACTTTCTCCAGTTCCCCGATATCCTTTTTGAGAACTGGTGCCCAAAACTGAACTGCATATTCCAGATGAGGTCTTACTAATGATTTGTACAGGGGGGCAAAATGATATATCTCTCTCTGGAGTCCATACCTCTCTTCATACAAGAAAGGACTTTGCTCGCTTTGGAAACCGCAGCTTGGCATTGCATGTTATTGAGCTTATGATCTACCAAAACCCCCAGATCCTTCTCCACTACGGATCCCCCCAGTTGTACTCCTCCTCCATGCTCCTATTAAAATTGTCTTTCCAAAAATGACATTTTTGTTGCAGGGGATGCCTGAAATCTGACTTGTATCTTAGGCAGACTTCTGGGAACATTGGTGAGCCAATCACACAAGCAGGAAATTATGTTTCTGGGGAGTGTACAGAACAACTCCAGGTAGCCATATTGTGTTGCATTCTCAGAAAATTACAGTAGCTGCAGATTGAAAAGGAAAGATCATTTTTAATAGCATTCAAGTACAATATGATTATATGCGCTATATTATTTTTTCTTTATTTGCTATTTTTTTCCCCCCACGATAGTGGAGTTACTCTTTAACCACTTAAGGACCCCCTCCAGTAGATTTACATTGGCAGAATGGCACTTACAGGCACATCAACGTACCTGTACGTCACCTTTAACTGCCCGACGTAGGGGTTGCGCGCGCTACCTTCCCTGTGAGTCGGACCTTGGGTCCCGCGGACTCGATCGCCGCGGGGATCCCCGCGATCGTCTCACGAAGGGATGGAGCGGGGAGATGTTAGTGTAAACACAACATCTCCCCGCTCGCCTACTGACACTGAAACAGATTTCCGCTCTGTGTAATCAGAGCAGAGATCAGTGAGGTGTCAGTAATCACTCCCTTAGGCACACTTTACCCCTTCAGCACCCCTAGTGGTTAACCCCTTCACTGCCAGTGTCATTTTTACAGTAACCAGTGCATTTTATAGCACTGATGGCTGTAAAAATGACAATGGTCCCAAAAATGTGTCAAAAGTGTCCGATGTGTCCGCCATCATGTTGCAGTCACAAAAAAATCACTAATCGCCGCCATTACTAGTAAAAAAAAAAAAAATTAATAAAAATGCCAAAAAACTATCCCCTATTTTGTAGACGCTATAACTTTTGTGCAAACCAATCAATAGACGCCGATTGCGATTTTTTTTTAACCAAAATTATGTAGAAGAATACATATCGGCCTAAACTGAGGGAAAAAAAAATGTTTTTATATGTTTTTGGGGGATATTTATTATAGCAAAAAGTTAAAAATATTGCATTTTTTTTTTTCAAAATTGTCGCTCTATTTTTGTTTATAGCGCAAAAAATAAAAACCGCAGAGTTGATCAAATACTACCAAAAGAAAGCATTTGTGGGGAAAAAAGGACGTCAATTTTGTTTGGGAGCCACGTCGCACGACCGCGCAATTGTCAGTTAAATCGACGCAGTGCCGAATCGCAAAAAGGGGCCTGGTCATTAACTAGCCAAAATGGTCCGGGGCTTAAGTGGTTAAAGGATCCCCAAAACCGGGAGCAAGGGAAACAATTTTACACTAAAAGCCGGCCATACATGGATCGAAATTTGGCCAATTCAGCAGGGATTCGATTTATTTCCATCCACGTATAGGCACCATGATTGTGCAGAGGTTGATCTATCCATTAACCACCCTGTTGTTTTTTTTCTTCCCCCTGAACAATCGACGCCGCTGGCTGTAGCTGGCAACACTGATCATTGTATTCTGCTGACAGGGAAGGTTCCCCACAAGCAGAACATAATAGCACAGCGGGAGTAATTCCCCCATCCATATGGAGTGTGTGGATGAAGGAATTGGCACATTTTTTTTTTCCTTCAACCCGGTGGTTGAACGAAAAATATGTATTATGTGTAACCTGCCAAAGGCAAGGCCATACACAGTTCGAATCTCGGCCGGTTCAACAGGAACTCTTGACCCCACTAAAGCTGGTCAAGCATAGATCGTCCTCTGCTGTCTCTGCCAACACCCGCCATGGCCTTTCCGGGCAACCAGAAGGGGCAGAAGAGCCTGGGAGACATGCCAAGGTGTGGGGTCTGGCAGAGGGCATGGTACTTATGTCCATGGTAGTGAAGGGATTAATATGGACACTGAAAGTCTCAATCAACCATTTTATTTTGTCTATACTTGAGCTGCTACATATACTTTTCTTGATGAAACAGCCCCTTTAATTGTATTGGTATAGTAGATCACATATGGGGCTGACAAGCTCCTATATATGACCGCATAATGTACATAATGGGGCATTTTAAGATGATATCGGGGGGCTATTAGACCCCTCATGTCACCTCTTGACTTAATTGAAGCTGATCAAGCACAGATCATCCTCCGCTCTCTCTGCCAACACCCACAGTGCTTCTCCTGAGTGACTTGGGGGCAGCAGAGCCTGGAAGACATGCTGGGGCGAAGCAAATACATGCTTGGCAACCAAAAAGGAATAATGTAGACACTGAAAGCTTCACACAAGCATTTTATGTTGTCTATATTTGGGCTGTTACATAAATTTTTCTTTGTCAGCCCCTACCGTATATACTCGAGCATAAGCCGAGTTTTCCAGCACATTTTTTGAAAATGCCCCCCTCGGCTTATACTCGAGTCACCTTTTGCGCCTGATCTCCCGGACTTTGGGGACCCGGTACCGGCCGGCCGTAGGTCTCCTGGACCCCAATCTTGGCACACATGTAGCCCCTTGCTCTACAAGTGTGCAAAGTTTGTTGTCCGGGGGACCTACAGCCGGGGAGCACCGATTTTTCAAAGCCGGGCACCCCTTCTATAGACTCCAATGTTAAACAATCATTTCTCCGGTGATTTTGGGGACACGGTACCGGCCGGTCGTAGGTCCCCTGGACCCAAAACATGGCACACATGTAGCCCCATTTCTCCTCTACAAGTGGGCATAGTTTGTTGTCTAGATGACCTACGGCCGGGGAGCAACAATTTTTCCAATTCAGGCACCCCTTCCATAGACTCCCATGTTAAACGTCAGTCTAGTCATGGACACAGTGAGGCATGGACACAGTGAGGAAAAGTGAGGCACAGTGAGGCATTCAGATGGACACCCTAGGCTTATACTCGAGACAATACGTTTTCCAAGTTTTTTGTGGTAAAATTAGGTGCCTCGGCTTATATTCGGGCCGGCTTATACTCGAGTATATACGGTAAATTTTATTTGTACGGAAGATCACATAGGGGACGGACAAGTCCCCCCCCCCATATAAAAGCAGAGTGTACATGACATCTATTTTAAGGAGACATCAGGAATTTATTACACCTCTTGACCCCATTGAAGCTGATCAAGCACACATTGTTCTCTGCTCTTTCTGCAGCCGCCATGGCCGTCCTGGGCACCCAGAAGTAGCTACAAGAGGCCTATGAGACATGCCAAGGCGTAGTACTTATGTCCATGGCAGTGAAAAAAATATTGTAGACACCAAAAGCCTCAAACACTTCATTTTGTCTATATTTTAGCTACCATATAAACATTTCTTGATGACACAGCCCCTTTCATTTTAATGGGGTCTGACAAGCTTCTCTATAGAAGAGCATAATGTACATAATGGGCCCTTTTAAGGAGGTATCAGGGGTCCATTTGACTCCTGATGTCATCTCTTGTATTAATTGTAGCTTATCAAGCACAGATCGTCCTCTCCTCTCTCTGCCAACACCCACAATGGCTGTCCTGGGCAACCAACAGGAGCAACAGAGCCTGGGAGACATGCTGGGGCGTAGCACATATGTCCATGGAAGCGAGAGGATTAATTTAAACACTGAACGCATAAATAAAAACACTTTGTTTTGTCATTATTTGAGCTGCTGCCTTTTCTCGATGACACATCTCCTTTAATTTGATTTATACGGCAGATGTGTCTATTGTTTTCTCTCTCCGTTGACTTGTTTTTGTCTTCCAACCTTTTCTCTTGTAGAGGTAAAATTAGTCCCGTCCTTCATTAATCTTTGAGTTGGAAACCGTCCGTAAAAGGGCAGCGGAATCTATAGTTTCCCAGGGAGAAATATTACAAAATGTCACGAATTTAAGAATGTTTCAAATGTTCTTTGACTAGTATACATATTTCATAAGTCAGCCGTCGCCCTGGGACACACCTCGCTCCACGCTAGCTTCTCCGCCGGATCAAAGTCGCTGTAATAAAAGCTTAGTTTGCCGTTCACCCATTAATGATTCCGGCAGGACACCTTCGTCCTGGGAAGAGAGATAAAGGATTGTCTCTGGATGTTTTATTAATGTATGGTAAATGTTAGCGCACGGACGGTTTAACGCTGCAGCCTACCTGGGCTCAAAGATCCAATATCTATGTTGGAAGGTGAAATCCCATTTTTAAAGCTCAAGTTTAATCTGATTTTATTTTGCCTTCTCTGGCCCTCCTGACCCCAATCCCCCTGCGCTGCTGCTCTCAATCCCTCTGGGTTGTGCTCTTTACTAGCAGCTCTTTCTTTCAGTGCACAGAGGCTGCTCAGCTGTCAGTTATTTACCAGCCATTCATTGTTTCTACAAGTGGCGGCCCATGCATTGAGGGCGCACGGGCGCCGCCCCCCTATCCCTGCCACCGCCCCCCTATCTATGCGCTCGGCCCCTTTCAGGACGCCGGGTGCATGGATTCCTATGGCGGGGGTGTTTTTTTTTTAAGCACCTGATTAGAACCAGAGGCTCTAATAGGCTTCAAAAAAGGGTGGGCTCTGGGTGCAGAGAGTGCACCCCGAACCCACACAATTGTGTGACCTTAGCAAATTAATTTTCACTATTTTCACGCTAAAGTTCCTCCCAGCCAATCAGGAGGCAGGTCGTGAAACCTGTTTCCCGATTGGCCAAAGCGTCAGGCAATCCTATTTAATGCCTAGTGCTTTGGCAGAAAAGGAGACACAGAGCAGAGGAAGCATGAGGAGCCAACACCTCCGCTGCTGCTGCTGCCTGCTGCCCGCACTGTGAAGGAGACAGTGACAGGAGGAGGGGACACCACAGCCCGGTAAGGGCCAGACCTTCCACGGGGGGTGCCTTCAAAGTGCCGCAACCCTCGCGCGAGTGCTGTTAGTGCCACGAGCCCCTGATGAGCTGCGTACCCTCATCTGTAATGCTGAGCTATATACCCTATCTGTAATGCTGGGCTATATACCCTATCTGTAATGCTGGACTATATACTCTGATCTATGAGTCTGAGCTGTATACCCTGATCTGTGAGGCTGAGCTGTATACCCTGATCTGTGAGGCTAAGCTGTATACCCTGATCTGTGAGGCTGAGCTGTATACCCTGATCTGTGAGGCTGAGCTGTATACCCTGATTCGTGAGGCTGAGCTGTATACCCTGATCCGTGAGGCTGAGCTGTATACCCTGATCTGTGAGGCTGAGCTGTATACCCTGATCTGTGAGGCTGAGCTGTATACCCTGATCTGTGAGGCTGAGCTGTATACCCTGATCTGTGAGGCGGGGCTGTATACCCTGATCTGTGAGGCGGGGCTGTATACCCTGATCTGTGAGGCGGGGCTGTATACCCTGATCTGTGAGGCTGAGCTGTATTCTCTGTCCTGTGAGGCGGGGCTGTATACTCTGTTCTCTGATGCTGAGCTGTATACTCTGTTCTCTGATGCTGAGCTGTATACTCCTGACACTATGGGTGGAAGCAAGTGAAATACAGAGGTTGGAGTGGGTGGATTCTATAAGAGATGGGACTTATGAAAAGCGGGAGGGGTCAAAAAAGAAGGGCGGGGTCTGGTGCCCCCCCATCCTAAATCTTCACCAGCCGCCACTGGCTTCCACTGTGGCTCACCTATTTACTATTACCTGCTTCATTAGTCCAGCCTACAGCCAGCCCCTGACCCCGGCTCGTCTGATTACCCGCTCTGGCTTCCAAACTACGTTCCTGAACTGTTGTTATTTTTGCTATTACATTAACCGCTTGCCGACTGCCCCACGTACATATACTGCGGGGAGGCGGCTCCTACAGGTGAAATCGCGTACCAGTACGTGATCTCCTCTTCTGGGTTTGGATTGAACACAGCGGGACCCAATCAGCGGGCCGACGGACCTAATGTCCGCCAGAACCCACTGATCATTCACGAGAGAGGCAGAACGTAAAGAAGGCTGGTCGATGTTCTGCTAGTAGGGAAGACAGAGATCTCTGTCTTCCCATAGTTAAAGCAACCCCCACACAGTTATTAAGCACTCCCTAGAGACACATTAAACCCTTTGATCGCCCCCTGATATTAACCCCTTCCCTGCCAGTGTCATTAGTACAGTGACAGTGCATATTTTTTAGCACTGATCACTGTATTTATTTCACGTGTCCCTTAGTGTCCGATTTGTCCGCCGAAATGTTGCAGTCCCCACCATTACTAGTAGAAAAAATAAAACAAAATAAATATTCCATAAAAATATCCTATAGTTTGTAGACGCTAAAACTTTTGCGCACACCAATCAATACACGCTTATTGGGATTTTATTTACCAAAAATATGTAGAAGAATACATATTGGCCTAAACTGATGAAGAACTTTAGATTTTTTTTAGATTTTTTTTATTGGATGTGTTTTTATAGCAGAAAGTAAAAAATATATATATATTTTTTAAATTGTTGATCTTTTTTCAATTATAGGGCAAAAAAAACAAAAAAACTCCACAGAGGTGATGAAATGCCACAAAAAGAAAGCCCTATTTGTGGGTAAAAAAATTACATGAATTTTATTTGGCTACAGCCTTGCATGACCGTGCAATTGTCAGTTAAAATAACAAAGTGCCGTATCACAAACCATGGCCTGGTCATGAAGGGGGTGTGATTTTTTTTTAACTGCATTTTCTGTCTCTGCCTGGTTTAAAGTTCCTGACACATACTTATGATATTATTTATCACGTCATGCAGCCTCCCAGTGGCCCTGTAAATGAATCTTAATGCCAGGAGTCAGAGGTGGTATCCTGATTTCTTGATCGCTGTGATTGGCTCTCACAGCAGTCACATGATCAGGAGCCTGTCCATCTGGCTAACAATCATGAAGACATAGACCCCTTTCACACCGAGCCGCGTTGACGCTAAAACGACGCTCGTTTTAGCGGTGCTTTTCAGCCGCTAGTGGGGTGCTTTTAACCCCAAAGAAAGGGTTGAAAGCGCCCGTGTTGTGGCGCTTCCGAAACGCTTTTCAGACGCTTTGGAAGCGCTACTCATTCATTTCAATGGGAAGGGCGTTTTGGGAGCACTATTTACATCGCTCCCAAACCGCCCCAAAGATGCTGCTTGCAGTACTTTTCCTAACATCCTGCAAGCGCACCGCCCCAGTGTGAAAAGTCACGCTGAAATGAATAGGAGGCGGTTTTCAGGCGCTATTTAGAGGCTATTTCTAGCGCTAAAACGCCTGAGAACCCCCTCAGTGTGAACGGGCTGTATGTAATGTAAACATCCCTTGTAATAGAAAAAAGCATGACAGGTCCTCTTAAATATGAGATCTGGGGTCAAAAAGACCTCAGATCTCATATTTAGACTAAAATGCAATAACAAAAAAATTAAAATAAATATATTTTGGCATTTGAAAAAATAAATAAATGGTGCTTTAAGAGCTATGGGCGGAAGTGACGTTTTGACGTTGCTTCCGCCCTGCTATGGTATGGAGACGGGTGGGAGCCATCTTCCCCTCACTTGTATCCTTGCCAAGCAGGAGAGAGGGCCCGATCGCCTCCGCCGCTACCGACGGCTCCACAGGAGAGCGGCGGGGGGGCCCTCTCCCGTCGCTGATAACGGTGATCTTGTGGCGAATCCGCCGCAGAGACCACCATTATCGGAAACCGGACCGCCCCCTGAAGAAGAGGATATCTGGGTTATGCCAGCTAGCGTTTAAGCTAGCGGTTAAGTTAGCTAGTGGTTAAGCTGCGTAGAGGGTTTGTCATTGTCAGGGCGATAAGGATGTGGACCTCTCTTCCACAATTGGTGAAGGCTGTGGGGAGTATTGATATTTTTTAAGAGCCTCTTGGATGTGCATCTTAAAGAACACAACCTACAGAGATATGGGAAATGATTGACACACGTACACCTACACAGGTTGAACTGGATGGACTATTGTCTTTATTCAACCTTACAAACTATGTAACTATGACCACCCTTCATGACCAGGCCATTTTTTGCGATACGGCACTGCGTTATTTTAACTAAAAATTGCGCTGTCATGCGACACTGTACCTAAATACAATTTTTGTCATCCCCCACAAATAGAGATTCCTTTTGGTGGTATTTGATCACCACTGCGTTTTTTTATTTTTTTCTCTATAGACAAAAAAAGACCGACCATTTTGAAAAAATAAAAATTTAATTTTTTTTTACTTTTTCCTATAAAACATATCCAATAAAAATCAAACTTCTTCATAAATTTAGGCTAATATGTAATCTGCTACATGTTTTTGGTAATTAAAATCCTAATAAGCGCACATTGATTGATCAAGGGGTTAACCATGTGCTTAACCTGTGTTTATTTGTGCTGGATGTGCTGCTTCCACTAGGGCAGGGGTCTCCAAACTTTTCAAACACAGGGCCAGTTTATTGTCCTTCAGACTTTGAGGGCCGGATTGTGGCCAGCAGGGGTAAGAAAATGTCACGGGCTCAGCATGAGTGAGAATAAATATGGCCTCAGGGTTGGTGGTCAATAGGAGTAGTGTCCCTATTAAGAAAAGGAATTGTATCCCATCCTTGGTATCAGTGGAAGGAATAGTGGCCCATTGTTGGTGTCAGTGGGAGGAATAGTGCCCCAAGGGCCTGATAAAGACTAGCAAAAAGGGCCACATCTGACCCTTAGGCAGCAGTTTGGAGATGCCTGCACTAGGGAAAGAAATGGACTCTAGTCCCACCTGTCAATACCAGGATCTGCCTTGTTTACATAGGCAGATCCCCGTTCTGTGTAGTTTACTGGCGATCGGCGGGTGCCGGAGAACATTGAATGCCCGACACCTGCAGATTGGCTTCTGCTGTGAATTTCCATAGCAGAAGTGTCCTGCCGGGAGTGCGCGCGTGCGCCCCCCGCAGGTGGAAGCCTGAAATCGCGTAGATATACATACGTGATCTGGTGCACAGCTGCCGCCCTGTAGCAGTAAAACTGCTATAAGGCGGTGGCCAAGTGGTTAAATAAAAAAAAAAAAAAAAAAAGCACACTTATGCCATGTACACACAATGAGATTATTGAATGATCGGCCGTTTTTTTTTTTGCATGCTAATCTCAGATCAAATCTGATAAGTTTACAAAAGTCACGAAAATTTGCATACGACAGAATAAAAATTCGGAAGTGATGTCATGTGTTGTAATGCATTTTTGTATTGCATTTTCGAACCTGAAAAGGTGAATGCTGGTTCTGATAGAAAGGTGTCAGAACACACAGAGCGTCACCGTTTGTTTTGTATGGGGGCTGCGTAGCCGCAGATCAGTCAGGATGCCCATCCTGACCCGTGTCCACAGCCAAAAGTGCCTGCAATGGGAACATGAGCATTATAACTGGACCACGGAGCCATGGAAGACGGTGGGGCCGGTCTGATGAATTAAAGAATTTTTTGAGGAACACAACAGCAAGTTTGCAGTATTGACTTGCCCTCCAAATTCACCAGATCTAAATCCAATCGAGCATTTGTGAGATGTGCTGAAAAAACAAGTCCGATCCGTGGAGGCCCCACAACGTACTGGATTTAAAGGATCTTCAACTGACGGCATGGTGCCAGATACACAGCATACCTTCTGAGGTCTAGCGGAGTCCATGTCTCAACAGTTATGTTGGGTGGTCATTGGATGATCGGGGTGTGTGTGTTTATTTATATATATATATATATATATATATATATATATATATATATATATATATATATATATATATATATATATATATATATATATATTTATATATATAATATACACACACTGTCTTTGTATTTAGCTTCCCTTTTGTTTATCAATATCCTCCTTTGGGATAGACATGACTATTCCTGAACTGAGAACAGATTGGATGTAGCAGCGTCACTTTTATTTTGTTTCATAATAAAACAAATAATAAAATTTTTACTGGCAAACGTAACAAACAGATCGTTAGCAGCAAAGCGGCACCTGTTGATCGCAGCTTTAATTACTATTTCGTTTCGGGTGTCACGCGGCACGTTGTGGGCACGGCGGTTAATTATCCCTCCGAAGCCGCCCTTATTTTATTAAGGCGTTTTCATTAACTTTCTTCATGGGAGCCCCGAGAGCCGCCGCCGTTTACTGCGCTGGAGCCGCAGAGCAAAATTTAGTTTTTCTTTATGACGTCCTGTTCAATTATTCATCTCCCGGCTCAGCGCTGCTAATATAAAATGATATAAAACGCTCGGCATCCTGGTGCGAGGCCCGGCGCGCGTGATTACTGTGAAATTTAATCCGCCGCTAAATTCTCTCCTGCTTTTTTCCATCCAGAGCCGTAGCCTGTCATAACCGTTGCATTTGGGGTATTTTGCAGCAAATAGAATATTTATAGCCGATCCAGTATTTTAATGAAGATATTTATTTTGAGTGGTTGCTGTAATGTTTACCTAAAAATCATTTTTATAAAACTGAGCTCCAGGCAGATATAAAAGGCAAGAATTCAGCCCTGTTGTCAATGGCATGCTGGGGGGGGTGTCAGCGCCCAGGGGAAGGCAAGTAATTTGCGTCCCCCCTACCCTCAACCCGTAGACTTATAGATACCGCCACCCTGATCACACCCCCAGATACCCACCCTATCCTGATCACACCCCAGATACCACCCTACCCTGATCACACCCCTAGATACCACCCCATCCTGATCACACCCCCAGATACCACCCCCACCCTGATCACACCCCCAGATACCACCCCCTCCCTGATCACACCCCCAGATACCACCCCCTCCCTGATCACACCCCGAGATACCACCCTACCCTGATCACACCCCCAGATACTACCCCACTCTGATCACACCCCCAGATACCACCCTACCCTGATCACACCCCCAGATACCACCCTACCCTGATCACACCCCCAGATACCACCCTACCCTGATCACACCCCCAGATACCACCCTACCCTGATCACACCTCCAGATACCACCCCCACAACAATACCAAAAAAGGACGCTAGATGGCGCCTATGCTCTGCAAATGATTTCTATAGAAATTACAACATTAAATGTAATTTTAATCACACAATGCAGTTAATCAAAATATAGACATCTGATGGACAGAACACTCCCTGCCTGACGTCAAGTGATGTCACTAACAGAGTCCTCCGTAGAAAGTAACAGAACAAGTTCAGTCACTGGTCTTAAGAACACTTTGGCCTCATTCTGTTGAAAGGTCTTGACCTCGACCTTACGGACAAGATTATCTTTGCTTGGCAGTACTTTGGTGGTTAGACCTAAAGGCCACATATTCCTTAGTGTCTGGCAATCTTTCATGAGCACAACATCACCAAGTTTTAAGATTAGGTTTTTCAGTGTGCCGCTTCCTTCTTAGTTGTAGAGTAGATGTGTATTGGTTCTTCCACCGACTCCAGAAGGTATTGGCAAGGGTTTGAACTTGTCTCCATTGACGTTTGTAAAGGTCTTTCTCACAAAACTCTCCAGCTGGAGTACTTACAAGACCAGTCTTTTGCGTGAGCAACATGGTAGGTGTGAGAACCATTGGATCAAGTTTCTTTAAAACACTGTCTTTAGGAACAGGTTTGTGGTTGAGAATACAATCGATCTCTTTGGCAAAGACTTCTCTCTGTACAACAGATATGTACCAATTTTTAGATTGTTCTAGGTCAGTTGCTGAGTAGACTTTCCTACAGTGGTGCCAACCTCAGCAATTGACATGAGTTGGTGGTTGTTTTTTGTAAGACTGAGCTATGTGGATTAGGCAAGTGATAGCTCTAACTAGTGACCTCCAGGTGGAGAACCTGCTGAAACGGTGGGTTTTAAACTGGTTGAGAGAAGTTGTTGTGACTGCGGTAGAAACCTGAAGGCGAATTTCCTGATCCTTGTCTGCATCTATTAGGTCAAACGTGGTGAGGTCATTAGTGTTACAGTCAGGTCTGCGTAGAAAGGTGGGACCTGTGAACCACAAAGTACTTTCCAGGCGACTGGCCGCTACAGATCTGGTCGCTAGGTCTGCAGGATTATAGTCTGTAGGCACAAAATGCCATTGCTCAGGGCGGGTGGACCTCCTTCTTCTCAGCACTCTGTTATTGACATAGACAAAGAAACGCCTAGTTTCATTATGAATGTAACCCAGAACTACTTTACTGTCTGTGTAGAACTCAGCTTTTTGGATTTCTAGGTTTGTCTCTGTTACAATTAGTTCAGCTAGCTCTGTAGCCAATACTGCAGCACAAAGTTCCAGCCTAGGTATGGTGTGTTCAGGCAGTGGTGCAAATTTTGCTTTCCCCATTACAAACCCTATGTGGCATTGTCCTTTAGTGTCTATGGTTTTCAGGTAAGCTACAGCAGCAATTGTTTTAACAGAAGCATCCGCAAACACACAAAGTCTTTGCATCTGAACTTCTGCAGATGACAGAGGAGCATATGGGCGTGGAATTTTAAGGTTGGATAGAGCGGTTAGTGAGTCCTTCCACTCTAGCCATAAGTTCTTCCTGTCGGTGGGGAGAGGGTGGTCCCAATCTAGCGACTCACAGGTTAAGTCTCTGAGTAGTGCCTTACCCTGGATGGTGACAGGTGCTGCAAAGCCTAAAGCAGGGATATGCAATTAGCGGACCTCCAGCTGTTGCAGAACTACAAATCCCATGGGGCATAGCAAGACTCTGACAGCCACAAGCATGACACCCAGAGGCAGAGGCATGATGGGACTTGTAGTTTTGCAACAGCTGGAGGTCCGCTAATTGCTTATCCCTGCTCTAAAGGATCGTACAGGCTGTTTATGGTAGACACACAGGACACCTCTACGGGTAAAGGGTTTTTCTTCTGTGTTTACTTGGAAAGTAAAGGTGTCCGATCTTATGTCCCAAAGTAAACCAAGGCTGCGTTGCATGGGATGTGAGTCTGTGCCTAGATCCAAGTCCTTTAACTCGTTGGAATGATCTTGGACAGGAAAGGCTTCTAAAACTTTTCTACTGTTGGAAGCAATCTTGTGGAGCCTTAAGTTGGAACACGCAAGCATTGCCAGAGTTCTTTTGAGGAGACTGATTGCGGCTTCATTTGTGGGTAATGATTGCAAGCAATCGTCCACATAGAAATCCTTGTCCACAAATTGTCTGATATCTGACCCATACTCTGACTCTCCCACTCTAGCAGAGTGTCTGAGGCCATATATAGCAACTGCAGGGGAAGGGCTGTTTTCAAATATGTGCACCCTCATGCGGTATTCTGTGATGTCTCCAGAGGGGTTGTTGTCCCTGAACCAGAGAAACCTCAGAATGTTTCGGTGTTCTTCTTTAACAAGAAAACAATAGAACATTTGTTGTATGTCTGCCATGAATGCGACTGAATCCTTGCGGAAGCGGAGAAGTACTCCTAATAGTCTGTTGTTGAGGTCAGGGCCAGAGAGAAGGACATCATTTAGAGAGACACCCTCATGCTTGGCGCTGGAATCAAACACCACTGTAATCTGCCCTGGCTTCTTAGGGTGATAGACCCCAAATATGGGTAAGTACCAACATTCTTCTGAGTATTTGAGGCTTGGGGCTATCTCAGAATGTCCATTCTGGAATATTTTGTCCATGAAGGCAAAGAAATGTTCTCTCATCTCTGGTTTCCTTAGAAGATTGTGTCTTAGGGAAGTGAGGCGTTTATATGCTAACTCTCTGTTGCTAGGCAAACGTTGTCTTTGTGGCCTAAAGGGAAGAGGTGCTACCCAGCTATTCGTCACGTCTTTCTCCATACTGCTTTCCATAACTTCTAGGAAGAGCCTATCCTCAATGGACATTGCTACCTGGTAGTCCTCCTTTGTTGTCCTAAACACTGAGCGTCCTAAGTCGCTTTGGTCATCGTCATAGGTATTGCTGTCACAGGGGGGACTTAGGAAAGGAAGAGGTACAGGGTTATTGTGTGGTAGCTCCTTTATGAAGATGTGATTTTGACAGGGTTGGAAAAGAGGACGACGTCCATTCTCGAGGGAACTAGTGAGCAGGTTGTTAACAGATGCCGGTTTGTGTGCACCTCCCAGGCAAACATCACCTATAATGACCCATCCAAGATCCAGTTTTTGGGCATATGGAGCATTTTTAGGACCGTTGATCAGTTTCCTTACTTTGTGGACTTGCAAGATATCCCTCCCTAGGAGTAAGATTATCTGAGCCTGATCATCTAGTTCTGGTATGAGATGTGCTATGTGCTTCAAGTATGTCTGGTGAGCTGCTGCGTCTGGTGTGGGAATCTCTGTCCTGTTGTTTGGCATCTGGTTGAACTCTATTATGGTCGGTAAGGGTAGGCATGTCTTACCATCCATAGATTCAATTTGTAGGCCATCAGCTCTTCTCCCCGCCGTTTCCACTGTACCTGCACAAGTCCTAAGGGAGTAAGGGCTGCTGGGGCCTTTAAGGTTTAGAATGTCAAAAAACACAGGTCTAGCTAGTGACTTATTACTCTGATCATCCAAGATGACGTAGAGCTTGACTGCTTTGTCTCTGCGCCCCTTTGGGTAAACTTTCACTAGACAGATTTTAGAGCAGGATCTGCCACCTGTACTTCCTTTGCAGACTTCAGTGCACTGTGAAGTGTTTACTGTGGCATCTGTACTAGAGTCTTTGGTCTCCCTGCCTTGCTCCTTGTCACCATGGACAGGTGGGAAGGTTCTTGGAGTAGGCCTTGGGTGTAAAGCTGTTTTGTGCTCTCACACTCTGTACATTTGACACTGACCTTACTGTCCTTGGCGAAGTGTGTGGACGAAGAGCAGCACTTGTAACAGATGTTGTTCTCTTTGAGGAAAGCTTTGCGATCCTGGATAGTCTTTGTCCTGAAGGCTCTGCATTTCAGAAGAGGATGTGGCATCTTATGTAGAGGGCAGAACTTAGTAGGGTCATTGTCTTGATCCTCCGGCTGAGACTCTGCAAATCTGGTAGAAGTCTCTTCTTTAGGCTCTCTGGGTTCAAACTTGCATAAGGTTGGCAGTTCGTACCGGCTCGTTGCATACACTTTTGGAGTGAAGACAGGTTTTTGATGTTTGTATGAAGGCTGAGTACCTTGTGGAGAGGTTTGGTTGGGATTGGAATGTCTGGCTTGTAGCACTGGGGTCCAAGGTCGGCTTGTTGCTGCTTTATTTGATGTGACTCACTAATGTCATGTTTAATTTCTTGTTGTGGGATGCTGCTTGGGTCACAGTGCTGGTAGACATAATCTGACGTGCGTTGCGAGGAATCTTGGTGGTCTTCCTCTAGGCCTGGTATGCTGCTACCTGCTCTTGGCTCATCGTAGATGGCTGCTTCTAAAGCTTCTGCTTCGGCAATGACAGCTGTAGCGTCTCGGTCCACTGCCAGCTTCTCCATGTTAGCTTCTAAGATAGCTTGCTGCAATTTCAGAGATGCTTCCTGCTGGGCTAGCTTGTCTTCCAGGCGTATTCTTTGTTTCTCTCTCTCGTGTTCCATGTGTACTTTCTTTCTCTCTCTCTTGTTCCTGTCTCACCCTTTCTGCTTCAAGGTGTACTCTTTCTTTCTCTCTCTCGTGTTCCATGTGTACTTTCTTTCTCTCTCTCTCTTGTTCCTGTCTCACCTTTTCTGCTTCAAGGTGGGCCTATTCTTTTTTCATCTGCAGCTCTTGGTCTGCGAATGCGGCCCTGGCTCTTGCTGCTTCGGCTTTTGAACGGGCGATAGCTGCTGCATTTGCCACAGATGACCTAGATGAGCTTGCTCGTGATCGTGTTTTGTAAGAAGATGTTCCACTGTGAGACATGGCTGCGGGGAAGAAGCTGTCTTGCTGTATAGAGACCGTTCGTGTTGGTGCTGCTTGACAGAGCGTGTCTCTGTGTAGCGTGGCTGCTTGCTTTGCCTCCCACAGGCCTGTTTCTTTAAGGCTTCTGACTGTATGGTAACTGCGTAGCCCCAGGCTGTACAGACTTCCGAAGTCCGCTTATCTTCCCTTCAGAGGTCAGCTTGAAAATGTCACTGTTCTGTCTCAAGGACATTCAGCTAAACCATTCTTATCCCATAAACTTGATACCATATTTATTCAATCACAGTTTATTAGAACAAGCTAGGTGAAACTACAAATAACAAGAATAAACCTTGATAAGTACATTATCCCATAGGTTTCAACATACATTGCAGAGACAACGATACATGATACAATATGAGACAATAAAAACTTACTTTTTAAGTTCTCTAAGGGATGATGGTGATGGATTGAAATAAGACACATCCTGCAGTGTATTTTTAAAGCATGGTGAATGTGTGAAGATTTACCCAGAATACTTTCCTTTCTAATCACTTCCTAGGTTACACATTAATGCATTTTAATGATAAACAAACTGAAACAATACCAAAAAAGGACGCTAGATGGCGCCTACGCTCTGCAAATGATTTCTATAGAAATTACAACATTAAATGTCATTTTAATCACACAATGCAGATAATCAAAATATAGACATCTGATGGACAGAACACTGATCACACCCCCAGATACCACCCCTACCCTGATCACACCCCCAGATACCACCCCTACCCTGATCACACCCCCAGATACCACCCCTACCCTGATCACACCCCCAGATACCACCCCTATTCTATTCACAACCCCAGATACCACCCCCACTCTGATCACACCCCCAGATACCACCCCCACCCTGATAACACCCCCAGATACCACCCCCACTCCTATTACACCCACAGTTATTTCACCTACCCTAATCACACCCCCAGATACTTTGCCTACCCTGATTACACCCCCAGATACCACCCCTATTCTATGCACTTCCCCACCCTGATCCACACCCCCAAATACCACCCCACCCTGATCCACACCCCCAGATACCACCCCTATCCACCCAAAATGCAGCGGCTGAAAAAAGCAAAGATGTGAACATGTCCTGTAGGAAACCATGTTAAATGTACTGTAGTGCATATCTGCTAAAAGCAATAAAAAAAAAAACATAGGTGTGAACCGAGCCTTCATAGCACCTAAAAACATATTGCGGTTCAGGAGCTTCTTTTGAGCGACAAGCTTGACGCAATGCTTTTTGCTGCGATTGCAGTGTGACTTATCGCACGACAATCATGGCAGAACCGCCATGTTTTTAGGTGCTATGAAGGCTCGGTTCACACCTATGCGTTTTTTTTTATTGCTTTTAGCAGATACGCACTACAGTACATTTAACATGGTTTCCTACGGGACATGTTCACATCCATGCTTTTTTCAGCCGCTGCATATTTGGAAAGGGTCAGAGACTTTTTTAAACACAAACCGGTGCGTTTTTGGTTCAGTAGACTTCAATGGAGAAGCTGCAGAAAAGCATGTAGTGCAAATTTGACGTGCTTTGCATTTTTTTAAATCTGCCCAACAACAAAATGGCCACAGGAAGTGTAAAAAACGCATCAAAAAACTAGTGAAAAACTCGTCAAAAACGTTTGTGCAAAAACGCACTGCAAAAAGAACTGCGGAAACCGATCAAAAGCAAACTGCATAGGTGTGAGGAAGGCCTAAAATCAATGGTATCCGAAATGCTTGTTGTGCGATTTGTCATTTTTATCAGAGCGTTTTGAAATCACGGGCAAAATCACTGCAATTATGCTGCAATTAAAAATGCCCAGGTGTGAATGCAGCCTAAAAGTAGAGCTAAAGGCAAAACTTTTTTCATTTTTTTTTTTTCATTTTGGATGGAGTAAGGGAGGGTTATAACCCCTGTAACAGGGGTCTCCAAACTTTCTAAACAAAGGTCCAGTTTACTGTCCTTTAGGCTATATGTACACGTAGCCTAATATGACTGCCGGCCACGGGAAAAAGGAAAGCGCTGCAAAATTGCGCCACGATTTTGCCACATTTTGCGGCCAGCTGTCAAAACGTTCCTATCTGGAACGCGATTCTTCCATGTTCAGGAGAGGAAGATCGAGGGCGGTTGAACCTCGCCTAACCGCAGCAGCTCCTAAACTCTGGCGCTGGTAGGAGACAAAATCAGGTATAAAATAATAAGTCCAAAAATAATGTAAAATATTGTATGGCTCCTTATAAGACAGCCAAAACAAGTCCACAGATTCAGGGCTAGCCTTGGGGAGTGGAAGCTGCCTCCAATACATGCAAAAAGAAGAGAGAAACACAGGCGCCTCTGAGTGTAGACTTTAAGATGATTTAATAAAGGTTTAAAAGTATAAAACTCACATGAATAAAGTTAAAAACTGGCATGTCGCAGGAAAGGTGAATTCAAGGGACGTCACTGGGCGTAGGGGCTTCACAAGCCGGCGCTGTAGCAGTCCGCCACTTGCAGAGGCTGTTCCGGTCGGATGGAGGGGTGGTAAGGAGGAAGAGCTCAAAGCAAGGGCTGGAACTTATGCTGGAACGCAGCGTTGACCCGGATGATGTCACTAAGCCGCAACGCGTTCCAGAGCATGTGCAGTAGGTAAAACACCAGGGAGACGCCCTCACTTTGAGCTCTTCCTCCTTACCACCATCCAGCCTACCAGAACAGCCTCAGCAAGTGGCGGACTGCTACAGCGCCGGCTTGTGAAGCCCCTACACCCAGTGATGTCCCTTGAATTCACCTTTCCTGTGACATGCCCGTTTTTAACTTTATTCATGTGAGTTTTATACTTTTAAAACTTTATTAAATCATCTTAGTCTACACTCAGAGGCGCCTGTGTTTCTCTCTTCTCTTTAAACTCTGGCAAAAGCCTATGTGTACATGGGCACATTGGCCTTTATTAACTTGAGTTTAGGAGCTTTGGCAAAGAAAAATGACAAAAGCTCCGAAACTCAAGTTTAGGAACTGTAGTGTACATGAAGCCTAAGGGGGGCTGGCCTGTGGGCATTGGGAGCAGAAAAGGTCCCAGCGTCAGAGGGAATAAACCAATGCCTCATATTTGGTGTCAGTGGAAGGAATAGTGTCATGACGTTGTTGTTATTGAAATAGTGCCCCATTGTTGGTGTCATTGGACCCCATTGCTGGTGTCACTGGGAGGAATTGTGCCCTATCATTGGTGTCATTTGGGGGAATTCTGCCCCTTCATTGGTGCCCCATTGTTGGTATTAGTGGATGAAAATAGTGCCGCATTGGCTGTAAAAAAACAAGCAAAGGGCCGCAGTTTGGAGACCACTGCCCTATAAGATTTATTTTTGCCTTCTGTATCCCTTTGGGGACATTTCCCTTCACTTCCTGTCCCATAGCCAAAACAGGAAGTGAGAGAAAATCCCTCTAAAGTGAGGGAATCCCTGGTTGTCCCCAGAACTAGTGTCCCTATTGGAAGATTTTTCCACTACTCCGGTTCTGGAGACAGCCCAAAATTTGGCATTTTCTTTTACTTTTGATGATAGTGGTAGGCAGGACAAATAGAGAGGGTGGATCTCCGCACATCATTGATTACTAGGGCTGCACCGAAATTTCGGCCACCGAAACATATCGTCCGAAAATGGCTTTTTTGGCAAAATGGCGAAAGAGAAAATTGTCCGATACCGAAAGGGGTGTGGCTCGCCCCGGGTGCCGCCCATTGCAGGAGTGTCCCTCCCTCCTGCTTTCCTTGTGTTAGTAGGGGCACTAGTGTGGGCACACCCGCCCAGGGGAAGGCTGACCGCAGCCTGCTTCATCATAGCTTTCCCTAACTGCTCAGAAAAACCCTGTCCTCAGCCCGCCCAATCAACCATCCCAGCGTCTGTGTCCGGCCGCGGCTCCTCCCCTGTGGTTGCCTAGCAACGGGAGGCTGTAGGCGGCGAAGAGGTGAGTGAAGGTGAAGGTACCATGGCATCACGGCGTCCAAGGAGGAGGGAAAAAAAGAGCGTGGGCGGGAAGAAGGAGAAGACGGCGGAGGAGAGGACAAGAGGGGAGCCTGTCACTGAGGAGAACAAGGAGTTCTACAAAATCCAGATCTGGGACCTCCAGGGCTGCCTGGAGAGGTGATGGTGGAGGGGGCTACAGGTCTCAGCATGCCCTGACTGAGCAAGAGGAGCAACAAGTTTAAGGTAGCACTACAACTCCCAGCATGCCATGTCACAGTAAAAGTAAATGTTTTCATGAAAGTGCATCAAACTCCTGCATACCACCTCTTTGATGCGCCTTCATAAAACACGCATACTGATCTAATGGTAGCACGTCTAAAAACGTGCATAGAAAATGTCACAGGGAAATTAAGGCACCACGCTCTTTTTTTTTTTAAATGCACATGAAAGCGCTGCAGTGGTATAATCAAAGCTGATTGGGATCCTTCTGACCATCTCCTGTGCCATGCATGTCCCCAGTCTCTGACCATCTTCTGTACCATGTCCGCAGTCTCTGATCATCTCCTGTACCATGTCCGCAGTCTCTGATCATCTCCTGTACCATGTCCGCAGTCTCTGATCATCTCCTGTACCATGTCCGCAGTCTCTGATCATCTCCTGTACCATGTCCGCAGTCTCTGATCATCTCCTGTACCATGTCCGTAGTCTCTGATCATCTCCTGTACCATGTCCCCAGTCTCTGACCATCTCCTGTACTATGTCTGCAGTCTCTGACCATCTCCTGTACCATGGCCCCAGTCTCTGGCCATCTCCTGTACCATGGCCCCAGTCTCTGGCCATCTCCTGTACCATGGCCCCAGTCTCTGGCCATCTCCTGTACCATGTCCGTAGTCTCTGATCATCTCCTGTACCATGTCCCCAGTCTCTGACCATCTCCTGTACTATGTCTGCAGTCTCTGACCATCTCCTGTACCATGGCCCCAGTCTCTGGCCATCTCCTGTACCATGGCCCCAGTCTCTGGCCATCTCCTGTACCATGGCCCCAGTCTCTGGCCATCTCCTGTACCATGGCCCCAGTCTCTGGCCATCTCCTGTACCATGTCCGCAGTCTCTGGCCATCTCCTGTACCATGTCCCCAGTCTCTGACCATCTCCTGTACCATGTCCCCAGTCTCTGACCATCTCCTGTAATGTGTCTACAGTCTCTGACAATCTCCTGTACCATGTCCCCAGTCTCTGACCATCTCTATGTATAAAAATATTTTTTAAAAACAGTCACTTTTGGTATCGGTGCTGTTTCGGTATCGGTTTTGGTTTTCGGGATCAAAGATTTATTTTCGGTATCGGTTTCGGCACCAAAAAACCCATTCAGTGCATCCCTATGGATTACAAGAGATGTTAATTTCTGTTATCATGAAACACTATTTCAGCTCTACCGACCTCCATACTCCTGGATACCTCATTGTAGAAAAAAGATACCAACTGTCTCTATATTCCACAATAAGACGTTCCAAGAATCCCGTCTATTCTAGCAATATTTTTCTATCAAGCAAACCCGTTATTGTGCAAAGAACTTAAAGTGGCAGTAAACTCTGTACTACCACTTGTACCTACAGGTAAGCCTATAATAAGGCTTACCTGTAGGTACTGTGATCATCTCCTAAACTTGAACTATTTAGGAGATATTCAGATTGCATGCAGCCGATGACATCATCGGCACATGTAGTCTAAAGGTCCGGCTTACAGTGCTGGACTTCCAGAGCCCATGCTGGAAACGGCGGGTCCCATGTGCACGTGCCAGAGTGACGTCATCGTGTCCACGGGCACTCATGTAGCCGGAGGCCGCTAACCCAGAAGAAAGACCCGGGGAAGATGTCAGACATTTCAGTGGTGACACTGGAAGAGCTTCGTTTTAAGGTAAGTTTCTCATAATTTGCTAGTATGCGATGCATACTAGCACATTATGACATTGCCTTACAGGTTTTTTTTTTTAAGCACCTGCGGTTTACAACCACTTTAACATTCGCATATAAGCGCACAGTAAAACCTATAATAATTACTTTTCTTTATCACCTTTAAACAGTGTGACACATTCTGTTTTACAAGGAGTAGGCACAGTCGCTGATAGATATTCCAACATTAAGATGAAGGATCATTTGATTATCGCCCACTCCCGTGTTGTGCATCCTTCAGAGGTGATATCTGGGATAAAAGCCTGAGTTTCCCCCTCCATCCTCTGCACCCGGTGATCTGATTATTGGAATTAATGACAGCGCGGAGTCCCCGGGAGGAGGCAATGAGTTTGCTAGGAATGTAATTGTGTGTGACCAGGCAGCGAGGATGACTGCTTGATGAATTGGCTTTCCTTAGGACTCCGCGCTCTGACTCACACTTTGGGGTCTACCCCTCCGTTTCTCCGCAGCTTCAGCAGTTAGCGGGCCACCCACTTCCTCATTCATCATTTGTATTCCTTGTCACTCAATCGAAAGGTGAGTAGCTTTTTGGCCGGGATTGCTCGATACGTCTGACGCCTGGTTAATTGATGGCCGGGCGAAGCGGCAGTGATGGCAAAATTAAACTGTTGATGATTTTTACCGCCTTCTTCACCTCCTTACAAGCAGCCTGGAATAAAGCAAGGCTCACTGTTACTCAGCAGCACTGAATTGTTACTTGTGAAAAAACAATCAGGTCTTTCCTTCCTAGTGGTTGAAAAAGGATGACTCATTAATCCAATTATTTAGTCAATAAAAAAAAAAAAAAACATGAAATGTCATCATTTAAATGCACCTAGTATAAGGACCTGAATCTGACTTTTATTATCACAGCAGGCCATCTTTAATATTTATTGGACCCATGGCAAACATTTTCTTAAACGCTCCCGAATCCACTTATCAACTATTTGCGGTCAGTGCGATCTCAAGGGGCAGCTGCTTTGGGCCCCACAACAATGACTGGGCCCGGGGCAGCTGCCCCTTTTGCCCTGTGTTAAAGACAGCCCTGCAGCGGGGGCTAAAGCCTCGTACACACGACCGAGTTTCTCGTCGTAAAAAAACCCGTCGATTTTCTCGACGAGATACATGTCAAGCTTGACGAGCTTCTTGCCAAGCTTTCCTTGCATACACACTGTCAATTCCAAATCTCGTTGTTGTTCTGCGCGGTCACGTACAGCACGTACGACGGCAGTATAAAGGGGAAGTTCGATTCCAATGGCGCCACCCCTTGGGCTGCTTTTGCTGATCTTGTGTTATCGCGTGTTAGTAAAAAATTTGGTGAGAGACGATTTGCGCTTTTCAGCCTTGTGCTTTTCAGTCCGTTACAGCATGACGAATGTGCTATCTCCATTACGAACGCTAGTTTTACCAGAACGAGCGCTCCCGTCTCATACTTGATTCTGAGCATGCGCAATTTTTAAGACTCGGAAAAGCATACACACGACCGGTTTTCTCGTCGCAAAACAGGCCGACGAGAAACCCGACGAGAAAAACGAGAATCCTGACGAGAAAATAGAGAGCAGGTTCTCTATTTTTCTAGTCGAGATTCCCGGCAGTTTTCTCGACGAGAAACCACACACACAAACGGTTTTCTCGGCAAGAAAGCTCTCCCAGCAGTTTTCTTGTCGTTTTTTGACGAGAAACTCGGTCGTGTGTACGAGGCTTAAGTCTGGGAAAGTAGGGCAGGATTCTAAGCTCAACAGGGCCTACAATATTGTGCAGTGCTTTCAGTCTAAAGCCTCGTACACATGGCCGAGAATCCCATCGTAAAAAAAAAACTTTGGTTTTCTCGACGAGATTCTTGTCAAGCTTTCCTTGCATACACACGGTCAATCCAAAATCTCGTCGTCGTAAAGCGTGGTGACGTACAACACGTACGACGGCAGTATAAAGGGGAAGTTCGATTCCAATGGCGCCACCCCTTGGGCTGCTTTTGCTGATCTCGTGTTACCGCGTGTTAGTAAAAGTTTGGGGAGAGGCGATTCGCGGTTTTCAGTCTTCGTTCTTTCAGTCCGTTACAGCGTGACGAATGTGCTATCTCCATTACGAATGCTAGTTTTACCAGAAGGAGCGCTCCCGTCTTATACTTGATTTTGAGCATGCACGTTTGTGAAGACTCGGAAAAGCATACACACGAGTGGTTTTCTCGTCGGGAAACAGGCCGACGAGAATCCCGACGAGAAGAAACGAGAATCCTGACGAGAAAATAGAGAGCAGGTTCTCTATTTATCTCGTCGAGATTCCCGGCAGTTTTCTCGACAAGGAACCAAACACACAAACGTTTTTCTCGGCAAAAAAAGCTGCCAGCAGTTTTCTTGTTGTTTCTTGCCGAGAAAACCGGTCGTGTGTACGAGGCTTAACACTCGGATCTTGTTGGCCGGTGGTGAGAACAAACTGATGACTTCAGTAGGATGAATGTTACATTAGGTGTGTCAGTTGGTATTGCTCAAGTGCATTCAAAAAAGGTTAGGACAAGGGGTCCCCAGACTGGATTAACAGTACATTTTAGGCCACTATAAAGGAAGACCAATAATTCCAAATATGTATTAAATATGTAGCGCCACCCCCGTGAGGGCCACTGGAAGATAACCTTGCAAGCCTCACAACACCTCTGACACCCTCGGTTTGGTCATACACTATATTGTCAAAAGTATTGGGACACCTGCGTTTTCACGCACATGAACTTTAATGGCATCCCAGTCTTTGTCCGTAGGGTTCAATATTGAGATGCACCCTTGATGTATATTCTTTTGTAGCCCAATTGTCTCGCCTTCTGTACACCAGAGCTCATATTTTTACTTTTGTATGTGATTTATGTGAAAACTTTTTTGACAATAGTGATTTTTACAAAATTATTGACTCCCGTCTGCTGCTAAAAAAAAACCCCAGTGGGGAACTCTCCATTTTTTTCAAATACTATAACTTGGTGCGCAGCCTTTTCTGACTCTCACACATGTGTTGCTATATGACAAATTTTCACCCTTTGCAGCTATAACAGCTTCAACTCCTCTGGGAAGGCCGTCCACAAGGTTTAGGAGTGTGTCTCTTTTGGAATGTTTGACCAGTGTTTGAAGTGCATTTGTGAGGTCAGGCACTGATGTTGGATGAGAAGGCCTGGCTCGCAGTCTCCGTTTTTAATTTCAAAGTATTTTATTTTGAGATAACAGAAAAATACATTTCCAAACGACAGCATTGGCAAGGCTAAGATATAAAATTACTTCAGGCATACAGATGGAAGAGCAACAAGTACACATAAACAGGATAAATATTAGAATATCTGAAATAAGAATACCATGGTGAGACTAATGTTAGAGGAGAGTTCTTAGTAATCCGGGCGATGGAATCCCCCGCCCCCCGATACCCCATATGGGAACTAACTGAACCGGGAAAGGGGTCTCCAGCACCCAACCTCCATCAAACTCTGTCTAGTAGGGTGAGAAAAATCGCCATGGAGTATATTATCCTTAAGAGGAAGAGAAAAAAAAAAACTCTGTAATGGAGAAATGATATAAGACAACCTATCGTTCTCGTTTGTAGATTATCTAAAGATAAGGGGGGTAGGAAAGGAGGGGAGAAAAGCTAGAGGAAAGGTAGGAGATATGGGGAGTGAAAGAAAGAGTGGAGAATCAGACTGAGCGCACATCAAAGATTAAGCTTGGAGAGAGTTGGAATTCAATGGGGTTCCCACATGATTAGCCCAGGTAGATTCAAATTTGCTGGACGTATCCAGTAGTATGCTGGAGAGCTTCTCCTGCGCCATTATCTAAGAGACCTTCCTGATTACCGCTGCAGTCTCCGTTTTTAATCATCCCAAAGGTGTTCAATCGGGTTGAGGCCAGCACTCTGTACAGGTGAGTCAAGTTCCTCCACCCCAAACTCACTCATCCATGTCTTTATGGACCTTGCTTTGTGCATTGGTGTGCAGTCATGTTGAATCAGGAAGGACTGTTCTCACAAAGTTGGGCGCATTAAATTATCCAAAATGTCTTGGTATGCTGACGCCTTAAGAGTTCCCTTCACAGGAGCTAAGGGGCCAAACCCAACCCCTGAAAAACAACCCCCCCCCCCCCCACCACCAAATGATTTGGAGGGGTGGCCCAATACTTTTGGCAATATAGTGTATGTCCAAACCCAGAGTGGCAGAGGCTTGCAAGGTTATCTTCCAGTGGCCCACACGAGGCTGGCGCTACATATTTAATACATAATTGGAATAATTGGTCTTCCTAAAATGTACTGTTCATCCCAAAAAAATAAAATTAGCTTAACGCTAGCGTTTTTTAACCATTTTTTTTTCAATGGGATCAAAAACGTTAAACGCTGGTGAGACGCATTTTTGAGCGTTTTTCTGCGTTTATTGACGTTAGAGCGCTTTTTACAGCTGAAAACTCCTTTCAGAACCCACTAGTTTTTTACAGCCCAAAAACGCCCCAGCCAAAAACAGTTTAACAGTCTATGTGTGCATCGACACATAGGATAACTTTGCGGAGAGTTTATTGACTGTAGAAAAAACCGTCTGAAGCCAAAAACAGCAGCTGTAAAAACGTCCAAAAACAACCAGTGTGCATGAGGACTAATACTGTGTTTCCCCAAAAATAATACCTACCCCGAAAATAAGACCTAGCGCTATTTTTCAAGAGGGCTGCTATATAAGCCCTACCCCGAAAATAAGCCCTAGTTTTTAAAATGCTTGTAAAATCCTATAATCCACTCTATTACTGTAGTATATAATGTACAATGTGTGTGTTTCTGTAATATAGTTGCAGGGAAGAGAGCTCCAGCGGGTCACAGAAGTGCAGAGCGGCGCTATAACGAAGGTATTTGGCACAATTATATTACAGAAACACACACCTTATACATTATATAATACTGTAATAGAGTGGATTATAGGATTTTACAAGCATTTTAACTCGGTTCATACTGGGGATTCCTGTCAGACAGGGGGAGAGAAGACAGCACATTACATGGTAAGACCTACCCCGAAAATAAGCCCTTCTGTGTCTTTTGTTGACAAAATTAATATAAGACCCGGGCATATTTTCAGGGAAACACGGTATGTATTTAATCTGTGCATGTATCTGCATGCTTCAAACTCAGCTTTAAAGCCCCACTCCAGGCACACACAAAAAACAAGCCTCGCTTTGGGTCCCTCACCTGCACAGCATGGGTTAAATGCTCTTTAAATCTAGGGGTTTGCAAAAGAATGCTTTATTACTTGCATCACTTCCCGCTCCAGCAGGCTCCGGTACTGTTTTGTTTTCCTCTCTCCAAAATTTCAGTCTGGGGTGGAGCCTCGCCATCATCACATACAATTAGGGATGCACCGAAATATCGGCCATCAAAATTATCCGACGAAAATAGGGTTATCGGTGGTGCCAATAAAGGCATGCTGCGTCCCATTGACTTCAATTCACAATTGCGTCCCATTGACTTCAATTCACAATTGCGTCCCATTGACTTCAATTCACAATTGCGTCCCATTGACTTCAATTCACAATTGCGTCCCATTGACTTCAATGCAAAACTCACCGACCACATAAATAAAATAAAAATATATATATATAAACTGTCCCATTCAGTTTTCGGCCAAGTGAATCTTGAATCTTTCGCTTTGGTGCACCACTTCATACAATGTAGGGCTAATAACCCTGTAATGTACATGGTGAAGGCAGGAGTGCAATCCTAGCTGGGAACAGCTTACAGAGGGGGCTTTGGTGGACTGGTTGCATGGATCGAGGGAGCTGTCTGGAGCATTTTACCATTCAAATGTGTTGGGTCATCACTGCAAGGGCTTTTTTTTTTTTTTGTGCTCAGAGTTGACCTTTAAAGAACAAGAATTTAGTAGAAAGAAAGGATGGGACTTTTAAGGTGCCAAAAAAGTACAACATAGGTATATAAAAAAATAGCAAAATTTATTTAGACATAGGTAAAATCATCATATTATCATCATACAATATCCATGCGATTTAAAGGAACAGCAGTAACTCCTTGCTCTACATGTTTCGCCATGTGATGGCTTCTTCAGGAGACACTTGATGAGTAGTGCATGTATAATCACTACAAATTGAAAACAACATATTAGAGAAATAAATAATACAAAAACCACAAAGACATAACAAATCAGCAAATATCTCAATAATGCACAGGCTGAGATTTAACCTGAATAATGATTAATACCTTATAAAATCAGAAAATACGGCTCAGATGTCAGGAGGATATTTATCTAAAAGAGATCTCTCAGCCTGTTCATTCTTGAGATATTTGCCGATTTGTTATGTTTTTGTGATATGTTGTGCTTTTTGTATTAGTAGTTTATTTCTCTAATATGTTGTTTTCAATTTGTAGTGATTATACATGCAGTACTCATCAAGTGTCTCCTGAAGAAGCCATCACATGACGAAAGATGTAGAGCAAGGAGTTACTGCTGTTCCTTTAATCACATGGATATTGTATGATGATACTAGGATGATTTTAACTATGTCTAAATAAATTGAGATATTTTTTTATATACCGTATATACTCGAGTATAAGCAGACCCGAATATAAGCCGAGGCACCTAATTTTACCACAAAAAAATGGGAAAACGTATTGACTTGAGTATAAGCCTAGGGTGTCCATCTGCATGCCTCACTGTGCCTCACTTTGCCTCACTGTGTCCATGCCTCACTGTGCCCATGCCTCACTGTGCCCATGCCTCACTGTGCCCATGCCTCACTGTGCCCATGCCTCACTGTGTCCATCCCTCACTGTGTCCATCCCTCACTGTGTCCATCCCTCACTGTGCCCATGCCTCACTGTGCCCATGACTAAACTTACGTTTAACATGGGAGTATATGGAAGGGGCGCCCGGTTTGAAAAATCAGTGCTCCCCGGTCGTATGTTCCCCAGACAGAAAACTTTGCACACTTGTAAAGGAGAAATAGGGCTACATGTGTGCCAAGTTTGGGGTCCAGGGGACCAACGGCCGGCCAGTACCGGGTCCCCAAATTTACCAGAGAAATTACCATTTAACATGGGAGTCTATGGAAGGAGTGCCCGGCTTTGAAAAATCGGTGCTCCCCGGCCGTAGGTCCTCCGGACAACGAACTTTGCACATTTATAGAGAAAGAGTGGGGCTACATGTGTGCCAAGTTTGGCGTCCAGGAGATCTACGGCTGGCTGGTACCTCATCCCCAAAATTCCGGGAGATCAGGCGCAAAAAGGTGACTCGTGTATAAGCCGAAGGGGGGCATTTTCAGCACAAAAAAATGTGCTGAAAAACTCGGCTTATACTCGAGTATATACGGTACCTATGTTGTACTTTTTTGGCACCTTAAAAGTCCCATCCTTTCCTTCTACTAAAATCTTGTTAATTTAGGGATGTGGTGCCGTTGGCTTTCCAACATCCAGCAATCAATAATACTTTAAAGAACAAGGGCACATGCCTTATCAAAGGTGCAGTGGTCCTTTTGTAATACAAAAAAGTACATAAATTCATATTATTACACTTGGCATTTTTGTGCAATAAAAAGAACGTTCTACGTTTTTAAGCTCCTAAATCTTAGGCCCGATCAGCAACTTGTCAGCGGTTCGATGCTAAATGCATTTCGCTCACATCTTCAGCATTATTGCTCCGTATGGTGTTTTTTTTGTCTTACAGCAGCATTAATCAACGTATCTTTCTTTATTTAAAGCATGAAGCCCTATAGGACTTGGCGTTCCTTGGTTAACGAGAGAGAATTCATGGCTCTCCTACTTACCAGAATAAGATTTTTCTCCTCTGCCTACAGTGTGACATCTTTTCAGAGATATATCACCTCATTCTTGCAAGGAAATGACTTTATATGTTTAATGCTGAGCTTAGCAGTGCGAGCTGCCTACAGATCGCTATAATACGTTCTGCTCTAGAATGTGTACATTATAGGTTAACTGTGTGGAATAAATGGCCCGCTGTATTGTTGCAATATATTGTGCGGCTTCATTACCTCTGAAGCTGTTACACTTAAAATTAAGCTATAGTGTATTTTTAGTAAGTACTGTACACTTTCAGGCCTTGTACACACGACCAAGTTTCTCGGCAAGAACCAGCAAGAAACTTGCTGGCAGAGATGTCTTGCCGAGAAACTCGTTCGTGTGTATGGTTTCTCATCAAGAAAACCGACAAGTAATCTCGACGAGAAAATAGAGAACCTGCTCTCTATTTTCTCGTCGAGATTCTCGTCGGCATGTTTCTCGACGAGAAAAGTGAGCGTGTGTACACTTACCTGTCCTCCCGGAAGCCCGCGCATGTTCGAAATGAATTCGACGCATGCGCGGTAGCTTCCTAGGCATAGGTAGGGTATACCAAGATGGCGGCGACGGCATCGAATGTGACGAGCGCATGCTCGTCGTAGTCGATGACGTCACCGCGTTGGCTCGATTCAAAGAACCGCGGGTTCTTTGAATCGAGCGTGTGTACACTCGGCCGGGACAAGTTTCTTGTCCAAGAATCTCGTCGAAAAAAAGACATGTTTTTTTCGACGAGAATCTCGGCCGTGTGTACGAGGCATCAGAGTTGGTAATGTAACATTGGTAAAATCTATTTTCCTAAAGGAATGTCAGTTGGCCAACTTGTCCCCATCACCATTTATATGGAGTTTACCTTTTTATTAATATTAGGGTTGTCCCGATACCACTTTTTTAGGACCGAGTACAAGTACCGATACTTTTTTTCATGTACCCGCCGATACCGATACTTTTTTTAAATGCCATGTGACAGTTTGACTGATGGGGACTGACTGATGGGGACTGATAGGTGGCATCTATGGGCACTGGCACTTGACAGGTGGCTGGCACTGACAGGTGGCACTGATAGGCGGCAGTTATGGGCACTGATGGCACTGACAGGTGGCTGGCACTGATGGGCGGCAGGTATGGGCACTGAAAGGTGGCTGGCATGGTTAGATGGCACTTATGGGCACTGATGGCACTGACAGGTGGCTGGCACTGAAATGCAGCAATAAACGACATGAGGAAATGCTATGCTGCAGCACCCATCTTGGTACACCCTGCACTCGGCATCAGTAAGTATCAGCAGACATCTTGTTTCACCCATCCCGAACTATATGGGCTGGGTGTAACAAGATGTCAGCTGCTGGCTTACTGTGGCCAGGTGCAGGGTGTGCCAAGATGGGCGTCGGGATGTCCAAGCTGACGGCGACCGCTCCGCCCACTGAGGTCACCCGCCCACACTGCCCGATCCGCCTACTCCGCCCTCCCCGCCCACTGACGCTGGCCGCCCTCCCCGCCAACTGATGCTGGCCGCCCTCCCCGCCCACTTGCGCTGGCCGCCCTCCCCGCCCACTGGCGCTGGCCGCCCTCCCCGCCCACTGGCACTGGCCGCCCTCCCCGCCCACTGGCCGCCCTCCTCGCCCACTGACGCCGGCCGCCCTCCCCGCCCACTGAATCTGCTCCTCCACTCTCCCGCTCCGCCCACTGACACGGCCCGATCCTACTGACTCCACCCGCCCGCCCTCTCCGCCCACTGAGTCTGCTCTTTGCCGACCAAGTATCGGGTCAGGCATCGGGAGCATTTGTACTAGTATCGGTATCGGGACAACCCTAATTAATATGGAGTTGACCCTCTATTCCCCCCATGGCCTTTAATATGGAGTTGGCCCTCTCTTCTCCCATGGCCAATAATTTTGAGTTGATCCTCTTTTCCCCCGTGGGCATTAGTTTTGAGTTGACCCTCTTTCCCCATGGCCATTAATATGGAGTTGGCCCTCTCTTCCCCCGTGGCCATTCATTTTGAGTTGACCCTCTCTTCCCCCGTGGCCATTAATTTTGAGTTGACCCTCTCTTTTCCCATGGCCATTAATATGGAGTTGACCCCCACTTTCTCAATGGCCGTTAAAATGGAGTTTACCCTCTCTTTCACCATAGCCATTAATATGGATTTGGCCCCCTCTAACCCCCTGGCTTTTAATATGAAGTTGACCCTCAGTTCCATCATGGCCATTAATATGGAGTTTATCCTCTCTTCGCTTATGTCCATTATTATCTAGTTGAGCCTTTTTTCCACCATGGCCATTAATATGGAGATAGCCCGCTCACACCCATGACCATTAATATGGAGTTGAGCCTCTCTTCTTCCATGGTCTTTAATTTGAAGTCGGCCCTTTCACACCTAGGCCAATGATATGTAGTTGACCCCCACTTCCTCCATAGCCATTAATATGGAGTTGACCTTCTCTTCCCCATGGCCATTAGGATGAAGTTGACCCTCTCACCCCCCATGGTCAATAATATGGAGTTGTCTCCCTCACACCCATGGTCATTAATATGGAGTTGAGCCTCTCTTCTTCCATGGTCTTTAATTTGGAGTAGGCCCTTTAATAAATCAGGGCAATGATATGGAGTTGACCCCCACTTCCTCCATAGCCATTAATATGGAGTGGAGCCTCTCTTTCCCCATGGCCATTAATATGAAGTGGAGCCTCTCTTTCCCCATGGTCATTAATAAGGAGTTGGCCCCTCACACCTATGGCTATATATATGGAGTTGACCCTCCTCCCCCATGGCCATTATTATGGAGTTGACCCTCTCTTCCCTCATGGTCAATAATATGGAGTTGCCTCCCTCACACCCATGGCCATTAATATGGAGTTGACCCTTTCTTTTCTCCATAACCATTAATATGGCACCCTCAAACCCATATGAGCTTGTTGAGTGTCCAGTTACAAATCCATGGGCATTAATATGCAGTTGCCCCCTCTTCCCCCATGGCCATTATACTAGAGATGCCCCCATTTTATGGGGAAGCCCATTTCTAAAGTTAGGTAATGATGTTGGATGAGAAGATGTGGCTTGCAGTTGGTGTTCTGGTGATCCCAGAGACATTCTGTAGAGCACCAAACTGCTCAAACTAGGTGTTTGGGAAACAAAGAAGGACCTTCCCCACACTTCCCATGAGGTTGGAAGTAAACAATAATCGAATATGTCTGTATACAGCTTTAAAGAGGTTGCAGGAGATCAGACCCTGTGTCCCCCTGTTAATATTTTTTATTTGGTCTCTTCTTAAATTTTATACTCCAATAACATACACACATTGCCAGTGAATCCTGCACTGTTTTGCTTTAAACTGCCGCATTGCTGCCCCACACCAGGTCCTACACCAGCAGCCTTCTTGCTTACGTCACTTGGAGGTGGCTAGGAACTGGCTGTCTAAACTCACGCGCACACCCGAGCCGCCGCGCATTCTCGTGCACACCGGTGCTTGCGTGCACTGTGACAGATGCTGGCGCCAAACAGACTATTTAAACTCTGTCAGTGCTCAGAATCAGCGCTGCTTTGTCTTCAGCCTCCTGTGTACCTTTTATCCTGTGATCCTGTATCCTGCTTCCAGTTGCTGACCCAGCTTGCCTTGACCATTCTCTGAACTCCACCTGCATTACCTCGGCTTGTCCCCTGACCCCTGCTTCTGTCTGCTCATTTGGCTCCTGCTCCGCTGATCGGTTCCAGACCCAGCTTGTCTTGTGACCATGTTCCTGTCTGTGCCCTGTACCCGATCACTCCCATGTGTGTATGGCTTGGCCTGCCTGACCTTGCTTCTCTGCCTGCTGTCACCAACACCAGCTGCCTGACGGCTTCTCCTGCCCAGCGAGGACATCTGCCCTGCTGCTAGCAAGACTTACAGGCACTCGTGACACTCTGCACTCCTGCGCCTTCTGTCTATGCTATCAGGGGTCCGAGTCAGGTGTAAGAGAGGCCTTCCTCATTATATCTGGCTCTGCTACCAGGTACGTGATAACTGCATATTCCAGATGAGGACTTACTAATTATTTGTACAGAGGCAAAATTATCTCTCTCTCTGGTGTCTATACCTCTGAATAAAAGAAAGGATTTTACTTTCTTTAGAATTTGCAGCTTGGCATTGCATGCTATTATTAAGTCTATGATCTACCAAAACCTCCAGATCCTTCTCCACGATGGACTCTTCCATTCTACTCTTGTATGTATGATTCATTCATGTTTTTAGTCCCCAAATGAATCATTCTACATTTATCCACATTAAACCTCATCTACCCAGTTGAACAGAGCATTGAGGTTGGCTGGTAAATTGGACACATCCAATGGATGTTATTCTACTGCATAGCTTGGTGTCATCTGCAAACTCTAAAATTATACTTTTCATCCCAATCTCTATATAATTTATAAGTAAGTTAAAAAGTAAGAGTTTCAACACTGAACCTTGGAGTATACCACTAATAACCTTAGACCATTCAGAGTAGGAATCATTAACCATTATGCGCTGAATATGGTCTTCTAGACAGTTTTCTACGCTTGTAGACCAACCTTTCTAAACCGGGGTTCCTCCACAGTTTGCTGGAGTTCCTTAAGCAAAGGCCAACTTCTGCCTCACAGATAAGTAACCACTATGAACAATGATCATTTTAGCTATCTGTAAGGGGGTAATCTTCCCAATGACCGCCGATGTGTGGAGCATTCTTCTAAGTGACTATCACACTAATATACTGTGAACTTTTGATATAGTGATCATTAGCAGGGGTTATTATTTCAATGGTTCCTTCATGGTCAAAAGGCTGCTGTAGATTTTAATTTATCAATGAGCAATGATTAAGCACGTTTGTGTGAAACACGTCTGCTGAATACTTTGGATCGCTTGTGTGTCATGTTTTTAATTGTTTGACTTTACAATAAACTTTATTTCTTCATTTTTGGATGTGCCGCCCTTTCTTCTTCATTCATATGGACTTTTTAGGCTGCGGACCTTGGCAGGCACTTAGAGTCTTTTCACAGCAGTTTTTTGGGATTGTGCAGATAGCCTGGGAGCGGTGTGTACCCAGCTCTCCTTTCTATTAGACTTTAACTTGCATATAAAAAAAGTTGGCTTTGCCTATTGGATACTAGGCCCTCCAGTCACGCTTGGCAATTTTTACATTTACATTGATAACAGGTTTGCTTTAAATAACCTTTGCTGCTTCGATGATTTTGAAATAACGACATTCACTAGTATCTCTATCAAAGGGATGCTTTGATAAAGCTTCATATTTCCATTATATTATAAAGCTGCATATTTCCATTATGCTATCTCTGTGTTTCCTGATGATCGCCGTGTGCTATATTTTTTCTTGTCCGCATTCCACTCTTCGAAGTTCCAATGTCAGAACGTGTGACCCTGAGATTAGCAATTCACGCTTTGTATGGGAATACATTGACACATCATAAAGGAGCGGACTGACAATGGGTAATGGATGATGCGCTTGTTAATAGCTCTGTAACACAATGCTGAGGTCAGCTCCATAGGAGAGAGCAGTAGAGATCAGACATTGATGCTCTATAACCTTTTATTAGTGACAATTCAAATAGATGGGGGGAAAGGGGGGGCCTTTATAAATCAAAGCACACTTGACTCTGCCATTATTAATGTATTGAGGTCGGCTGTGTTTGTAGTAGAATGACCTTTTAATAGACTGATCTTTTTATAGCAATCCAGAACGGCTGCCTCACAGTTACTGAAGGACTACAAGTTACAGCAAGGCCAGGCAAAGCAAGCTGGGCTTCAGTGGCCTCCATAGCATGGCTACTTACCTTTTGAATTTTTTTTGCCCCTCTTTCTTTGACATTCGAGTTGTCTTTAAAAAACACACTGACAAGCCCAGTGAATCCAGTGCTGTCTAGTGTCCGCTGCCGCTCCGTCTCAGTACTTGGGGTCCCGTACTGCCATCTTCTCTTTTGATGTCATCAGGAGGCCAGTTGTCTTTTCTGAGTTCTTTGAGCCGCCCCCCTGAAGACAAATGGTTTCACATGCGCAGAAGAGATTGGATGCGTGACATCAGTATCCCAGGAGACTTTGGGGGTTGTCATTCTTGCCATCCTCACTTCTGATGTCATTAGTAGACCGGTTGTCTTTTCAGGGTTTTTTGAACCAGCCCCATGATGACGTGCGATGGCACATGCACGGTAGAGGTCGACCCAAAGCCTCTTGGGATTCTCAGTATCCCGGTAGGCTTTGGCAAATGGGGGAGTTGTCATTTCTGCCATCGTCTCTTTTGATGTCATCAGGAGGCCAGTTGTCTTTTCTGGGTCCTTTGAGCTGGCCCCCTGATGACACATGGTGGCACATGCACAGTGCAGTGTAAACTGACCCGAAGCCTCCTTGGATGTGTGACATCAGTATCCCAGGAGGCTTTGGTGGGTGAAGGGTTGTCATTCTTGCCATTGTCTCTTCTGTTGTCATCAGGAGGCCTGCTGTCTTTTCTGGGTCCTTTGAGCTGGCCCTCTGATGACACATGGTGGCACATGCACAGTGCAATGGAAACTGACCCGAAGCCTCCTTGGATGTGTGACATCAGTATCCCAGGAGGCTTTGGTGGGTGAAGGGTTGTCATTTTTGCCATTGTCTCTTCTGTTGTCATCAGGAGGCCTGCTGTCTTTTCTGGGTCCTTTGAGCTGGCCCCCTGATGACACATGGTGGCACATGCACAGTGCAATGGAAACTGACCCGAAGCCTCCTTGGATGTGTTACATCAGTATCCCAGGAGGCTTTAGTGGGTGAAGGGTTGTCATTCTTGCCATCGTCTCTTCTTTTAAACCATAAAGCTTTTATTAATGCTTAATAATAACATTTGTACAATCATACTAGCATTTGTACATAAGTATTGTATAAAAGTATAACATTGTATAATTGAGTTCAATAGTAGAGTATTTTAATAATAAAACCATTGAAGTGGCTTCGTAATTAACCGATCATTGCATCGATAGTCTATTTAGAAATACTCTGAATATTTGTAGAAAAATGTTATTTTTTAATCTCAAAAAGAAAGGAACAAAAGTAAAACTTTGTGGACCTCAGGGAGAAGCCCAAAGAAGAAGGTATAATGATAGAAATGAAAGGGAATAGAAGGAAGGGAAATAAAAATAAGGAGAGATATTGTTCATTCACGTTTCTCTATATTTGAAGGTCTATGTTCGAGTAAAGGTGGTATAGGAATCGGAGTATTTAAAAATTATCCACGGTTGCCACATTTTATTGAATTTTTCTGTATTCTCCTGCCATCGTCTCTTCTGGTGTCATCAGGAGACCTGCTGTCTTTTATGGGTTCTTTGAGCTGGCCCCCTGATGGCACATGGTAGCACATGGACAGTGCAGCGGAGACTGACCTGAAGCCTCCTTGGATACTTGACATCGATATCACAGGAGGCTTTGGGGGTTTTTTCATTTTTGCCATCGTCTCTTCTGTTGTCATCAGGAGGCCATTTGTTTTTTCCAGGTTCTTTGGCCCCTTGATGACATGCAATGGCATATGGACAGTGCAGCAAAGATTGACTCAAAGGCTCCAGGGCTGTACAACATCAGTATATCAGGAGGCTTTTGGTGTTGGTGACATTCTTGTCTAGGCGAGAAACCTAGAAGTGCGGGGCCAGGACCTGCTTTAAAAAAATTCCTCCGCTCCCCTCCAAAAATAATGTCCAAGTGTGTTAGGGGGAGGAGGTTTAGGCTAAAAAGTGAAATCATAGAGTACTAGATGCTGTTGAATATCCACTTTAAAGTGGATCTAGCATCAGATAGATGTTTTCATGTTTAAGTGCATGCATGCTAAGCAATATATAATTTGCAGGTTTTTCTTACCTCTTACAGAGATCACTGTACTCTCCCTGCCATGCCTTCATCTTCTTTGCTCATAAAGAAGGACAGAGTCGACCTTGTTCAGGCATCATCCACAGTCAGCATCATCTTCCTCAACTCAGATGTTGGCTCATAGATCATTAAGTTACATAGTTAGTTACATAGTTACACAGGTTGAAAAAAGACACAAGTCCATCCAGTTCAACCATAAAAAAATAAAATAATAACATCATACAATCCCATATACCCAATTCTATACCCACAGTTGATCCAGAGGAAGGCGAAAAACCCCAGCAGAGCACGATCCAATTTGCTACAGCAGGGGAAAAAATTCCTTCCTGATCCCCTGAAAGGCAATCGGATTTCCCCCGGATCAACTTTAACTATAAGTGTCAGTACCCAGTTATATTATGTACATTTAAGAAATAATTCAGGCCTTTGTTAAAGTCTTAAGTCATGCGTCGCATTTGCCTGACATACATCAGCCCTTGCTAAAGCCTCTCGGCTTGTGAAATGCTACAAAGTTGCAGTGTGGGGATAAGGAGACTGAGGAAATGCTTCCTCCTGCCTGCAGCTGACCGATAACATCATCTTGGCCTAAAAAGAGGTATTCGTGGAGTGCTGAACCAACTAATAGCTGAAAAAGTAACTTGATGTGTAATTCATAAAGGCAGTTCTCTGTCAGCTGGTGTATCTACAAAGGGTCCCCAGAAAATGCTCAAATCAGTATAAAAAAGGACGAGAGCACCACACATTTGTGCTAGGTCCAGTTTATTTTTCTTTACAACACGTCATAGGATATGTTAAACACATTTTCGAGGGCTCACAGCTCCCCCTTCATCGGGGCTCAAGTGCTGGTAGTGAATGAGGTATACTGGAAAACTCCTTGTGTTATACTATTGCTGTTTGCATTGTTATGTAATGGGCTGCAACCCACCTCAACGCAGCATTATGGTGGGAACAGGGCACTTGGGGGACACTTGTTTTGAGCCTGCATTCTTCTACACGGTTCAGTAAGGCCCCTTTCACACTGAGGCGCTATTGCGCTAGAAATAGCGCCTGCAAAGCGCCCTGAAAAAGCTGCTACTTTGTATCCAGTGTGAAAGCCCGAGGGCTTTCACACTGGAGCGGTGCGCTGGCAGGAGGGTAAAAAAAAACTGCTGTAAGCCGCATCTTTGAGGCGCGATAGGAGTGTTTAAAAATGCCGCTCCTATAGCGCCCCTGTCCATTGAAATCAATGGCCTAGCGCCTCCAAAGAGGCGTTATTGCAGGCGTTTTTAACCCTTTTTTGCCCGCTAGCGGGGGTTTAAATCACCCCGCTAGTGCCCGCAAATTTCGGCAAAAACTACGGTATAGCGGCGCTAAAAATAGCGCCGCTATACCGCCAGCGCATCCATCGTATGAATTTTCATATTATTCAAATTATAAAATTATCTCACAATGGTATAAAACCCCAGAAATACTTTAAAAGTGTTTTCCGAATACATCAGGTGACTGTTGGCGGTGTCAGACGGAACAGGGAACCCTGCTACACGTTTTTTTGGTCCTGCCCCAAAGTTAAGAAATTCTGGAAGGAGGTCCGGGAGATCATTCTAAAATTTAGTGAGGTAGAAATACAGGAAGATCCAGCGTTATTTCTTTTGCATCTGTCAGCGATTGCGAGGGAAATATATAGAAACTCCATCCTATGTCATCTAGTGAGCACAGCTAAAGTTAAGTGGAAACAGACACCACCTCCTACTGTGAGTATGTGGTTTAAAAAGGTGAACAGGATGGAAGATCTAGTATGGACAACCAGGAAAAAAAGAGAAACCTATTTAAAAGTTTGGTCACCATGGAATTGTTTTATTTTCACAGAGGAAGGAAAAAGGCGAATCGACAAACTAGAAAGGGGGTGGGAGGGGGAGGGACGAGGAGGGGGAGGGGAAAGTATCTGGGGGTTTTGGTAGATCATAAGCTCAATAATGGCATGCAATGCCAAAGCTGCGGTTTCCAAAGCGAGCAAAGTCCTTTCTTGTATTAAGAGAGGTATGGTCTCCAGAGAGAGAGATATCATTTTGCCTCTGTTCAAATCATTAGTAAGGGGCTAAGAATATGCATGCACCATACATACTAGGGGAGTACAACTGGGGGAATCAATATTGGATAAGGCTCTGGGGGTTTTGGTAGATCATAAGCTTAATAATAGCATGCAATGCCAAGCTGCAGTTTCCAAAGCAAGCTAAAAAAAATCTTGTTTTAAGAGAGGTATGGTCTCCAGAGAGAGAGATATCATTTTGCCCCTGTACAAATCATTAGTAAGACCTCATCTGGAATACGCAGTTCAGTTTTGGGCACCAGTTCTCAAAAAGGATATCGGGGAACTGGAGAAAGTGCAGAGAAGGGCAACCAAACTGATAAGAGGCATGGAGGAGCTCAGCTATGAGGAAAGATTAGAGGAACTGAATTTATTCTCTCTTGAGAAGAGGAGATTAAGGGGGGATATGATCAACATGTACAAATATATAAGGGGTCCATATAGTGAACTTGGTGTTGAGTTATTCACTTTACGGTCAACACAGAGAACAAGGGGGCGCTCTTTATGTCTAGAGGAAAAGAGATTTCACCTCCAAATACGGAAAGGTTTCTTCACAGTAAGAGCTGTGAAAATGTGGAATAGACTCCCTGCAGAGGTGGTTCTGGCCAGCTCAGTAGCTTGCTTTAAGAAAGGCCTGGATACTTTCCTAAATGTACATAATATAACTGGGTACTGACATTTATAGGTAATGTTGATCCGGGGAAAATCCGATTGCCTCTCGGGGGGGATCAGGAAGGAATTTTTTCCCCTGCTGTAGCAAATTGGATCATGCTCTGCTGGGTTTTTTGCCTTCCTCTGGATCAACTGTGGGTATAGAATTAGGTGTATGGAATTGTATGATATTATTTTTTTCTTTTTTTATGGTTGAACTGGATGGACTTGTGTCTTTTTTCAACCTGACTAACTATGTAACTATGTAAATAAATAGTTTTTTTTTTTTTTGGAGGGGGGGGGGGGCAGGGAAGGGTAAGAAAATGGAATACAAATAAGGGCCGTAGATGGAATATTGGAAGGTAGTAGTCACACTTAGGCAGGAGAATGGGATAGCATCGTCCCATGATCAGGCACAGAGCAATAGCATTGGAGGTGGATCTAGGAGGAGAAGAGTTCTCCTTTTTCTCCACTCTCTGTTTTTCTTGTTTTTTGTTGTTTTTCTTTTAGCTTGTTATGGTTTAGACTACAGTGGAACCTTGGATTGCGAGTAACGCGGTTAACGAGCGTTTTGCAATACGTGCACTGTATTTCTAAAAATCGTAACTCGGTTTGCCAGTGTTGCCTCGCAAAACTAGCACAATTCATGCCAAAGCGGTGTGCAGTACCGCGTTTGGCCTGAGGTGGGGGGGCGCAGCCGAGCAGAGCCAAACGTCACCGTTCGGAAATGCATGGAAAGCCCCGAGGACAGCTCGGCTGACCTTGACAAATCTCGGGATCAAAGTCTTTCTGAGGTTTGCCAAGCTTTCCTCTGGCCTTTTCGTCCATTTCCAAAGGCTCTCCGGCGCCCCCCCGCCTCTGCCCGCATGCGGTATTGCATGCTATTGAAGTCAATGCGGAACAAATTATTTTCGTTTCCATTGACTTCAATGGGGAAACTCGCTTTTGATATGCGAGTGTTTTGGATTACAAGCAATTCTCCTGTAACAGGTACTGTAATTGCCTCACTTTGTTCTCTCTACCCCCAGCGGATATTATCCTGGAAGGGGGCAGCAGTTAGGACTAGGGGGAATTGAACGTATCGATTTACCTTTTGTTGTACATGTCCAGGAATGAAATGTTAAATTGTGTAAAGATGGTTTATTTTAATTATCCTGCTCTTGTATAAAAGAAAAAAAAAGTGAAAAATAAATAAAAAATTCATATGTTGTTTTTAAAGCGGTTGTATACCCCCCAAAAAAAACAATCTGCGAGGCAAAGGCATAATGAGCTAGTATGACTAGCATACTAGCTCATTATCAATTACTTACCTTAGATCGAAGAACCTGCACTGACCCTCGTTCCTCTCCTCCGACGCCGCCATGATACCCGGAGTTGCTTCCGGGTATCGCCGCTGACGTCACGATCCCACGCATGCGCGAATTTCCGGCAGGCTCCCATTCAAGACCCGGCGCGCTCAGTGCGCCTGCGCCATTGTCTACGGCGCCCATGCGCCATAGACATCGGTGCCCGACTTTCTGGAAATATCTCCTTAACCATGTAGGTTTAGGAGATATTGCAAGCACCTACAGGTAAGCCTTAATGTAGGCTTACCTGTAGGTGCAGGTAGTATATGAGGGTATACAACCGCTTTAAAAATTTTTATGTTTATATAATAAAATTTGGATTATGTGTTGAATAGATTAATTTTGCACCTTTAAACTCCCATTCCCCTATTTCTCTGTACAATGACTTTACTATGGGGAGGCGGTGCATTTCAATGAGGGCCCCCCCTATCCTTGGATAAAAACCTATTGCTTCGGTGAAACTCAGTTGGCATGGTGTGAACGAGCCCTTAACCACTTTTCCATAAAAAGTACATTTATAAATAGCAATGGTAGACAAGTGCATAAAAGTAATCTGGGTAGCTGTGGAACTGTAAATTAAAAAAAATAAAGTGTAAAAAAGGATATAAAAAAAATAAAAAAAAAATAATAACGTTTTAAAGTCCCCCTCGCCCCCATCTAAAGAGTGCAGCCATGGAGCAAGCTTGTGTATGTTTACATCAGTTGTGCCACACACAGTATGAGCCGGTATGGTCGCGAACATTGGAGCAATAATTCTAGGGCCATAATTCATGGTTAATGCTGAACTGATAATTTGTAAAGGCTTTTAAATTGTCACCTATGGAGAATCTTGGGTACCATTGTTTTTTTTGTGATTTCAGAGACATGTGCAATCTTAAGCCTTGACATGTTTGGTATCTATTTACTCAATGCAACCCAATTTTTTATATTTTACCCAAAAAATGGGTATAATATTGTGTTTGCACTGAAATGCATTTTAGTGTAGTTTTTCTTTAAAATTTCCTTTGACAAATATCTGTGCAAACATCGTCTGACAAAAAAAAAAAATGGCAACTACAACCATTTCATTCTTAAAGCCTCGTACACACGACCGAGTTTCTCGGCAAGAAACGACAAGAAAACTGCAGAGAGAGCTTTCTTGCCGAGAAAACCGTTCGTGTGTATGGTTTCTTGTCGAGAAAACTGGCCAGAATCTCGACGAGAAAAATAGAGAACCTGCTCTCTATTTTCTCGTCAGGATTCTCTATTTTCTCGTTGAGATCCTCATCAGCATGTTTCTCTACGAGAAAAGTGTGTGTGTGTGTACACTTGCCTGTCGCCGTGGAAACCCGCACATGCTCAAAATGACTTTGACGCATGCGCGGTAGCTTCCTAGGCATAGGTAGGGCGTAGCAAGATGGCGGCGACGGGATCGAATGTGACGAGCGCACGCTCGTTGTAGTCGATGACGTCACCGCGTTCGTTCCATTTAAAAGAACGGCGGATCTTTGAATGGATCATGTGTACACTCGGCCAAGAATCTCGTCAGTTAAAACGACAAGTTTTTGTTCTGACGAGATTCTCGGCCGTGTGTACGAGGCTTAAGTCTCTGCTTTCAGAAAATATATCCTTTTTTTGGGGGGGTTTATAGTCATTTCTAGTAAGCAATGTAGGTTGTAAAGGCTCAAGTTTTTTTTTACCTTCATGCATTGTAGGCATGAAAAAAAAAAAACCTTTCTGGGAGCAGCTCCTCCCCCAGCGCCCCCCCCCCCTTATAATTACATGAGCCCCATGTCAATCCAGCGATGTGCATGAGAGCAGCGGCTCTCCCAGGTTTCTCCTCATTGGCTCACACAGCCATTGGCTCCTGCTGATGTCAATCACAGCCAGTGAGCCAATGAGGAGAGAAGGGAGGGGGGCTGGCCGTGCTCTTTGTGTGAATAGGACACACAGCGCGTGGCTCGTGACCGAGCTTGCTCGAGTGCCCCCATAGCTAAAGGCTTTCTATTGGGGGGCACTCAGCAGGGGGGAGGAGCCAGGACCGCTGGCACGGGACCCAAAAAGAAGAGGATAGGGGCTGCTCTGTGCAAAACCATTCCACAGTGCACGTAAGTGCAATATGTTTGTGTTTTATTTTTATTTTTTTTATTCTTTCCTTTAGAATCACTTTAAACAACAAGAATAGTAAATTTTAGTCATGGGATAAAAAGTTACCCTCCAGTTTTTTGTTTTTAAGGAAAGTGTTCTATATTTCTGTGCGTCTTTGTATACCTTTTTTTTTCTACTTTAAATGTGTATTTTATTCTGTGCATTTGAGTAAGAAAAACACATTTTTATTTTTTTTATGTTTTATTTTTGTTGATAGTAACAACACTGGAATCAATTTGAATGGTTTGCATTATTAAGTAGTCACAATAAATATTCCCTTGGACATGATTTAATGAAGTCATTAATCTCCCTGTCTCATGGCACTGTGCGGATAATTTATGTTCTCCACACAGGCACATGGGGGGGCTCCTTGTAGCCGGGCATGGGATCTTTTTATTTTTTATTTTTCTCTTTTATGTTTTTCTATGGTTTTATTTAGAATTGAGATCAGAAGCTGTGGTGGGTCCTGAATCAGGCTGCTCTACTTATTTGAAGTGTAGCCTTCAAGCCTCTGATTGTGCCGTCTGGCAGAAATGCCCCCATCAAAAGCCCGGCTGAACAGAGTTATAGCTTTAGGCAGATATTAAAGACATACAGTAATTATTGCAAAGCTGTAATTATTAATACATAATTAAATGGTTTTTTTTAAGCAGTGTTAAACTCAAAAGCAAACATTTATTACATTGCAGCTTACAGATTCTTAGATGTGGCGGCTGCATTCGTTTTCTTTTTTTTTTTTTTTTTCTTTTGTCTTCACCTGGTAATCTGGCCAGTAAGTCTTTTTTTCAACACAACAAGCCCTCCTGCAAATGAATCAGTTAAGAGTGTGAGGACAAGCCATTTACCACTAAGAGGGGAGCTTACAATGATCAGTTTTTATCTACCGTATATAATCGAGTATAAGCCGACCTGAATATAAGCCGAGGCACCTAATTTTCCCTCAAAAAACTGGGAAAACTTATTGACCTCGAGTATAAGCCTAGGGTGTCCATCTGCATACCTCACTGTGCCTCACTGTGCCCATGCCTCACTGTCACTGTGCCCATGCCTAACTCTCACTGTGCCCATGCCTCACTGTGCCCAATCTCCCTACCTGATCTCCAGCGCTGTGTGACTAGACTGACGTTTAACATGGGAGTCTATGGCCAGTACCGGGTCCCCAAACTCACAGGAGAAATTACCGTTTAACATGGGAGTCTATGGAAGGGGTGCCCGGCTTTGAAAAATCTGTGCTTCCCGGCCGTAGGTCCCCCGAACAACAAACTTTGCACACTTGTAGAGGAGAACTGGGGCTATATGTGTGCCAAGTTCCAGGAGACCTACGGTTGGCCGGGATCAGGTGCACAAAGTTGAAGATGGACACAGACTCGAGTATAAGCCGAGGGGGGCATTTTCAGCACAAAAAAATGTGCTGAAATACTCGTCTTATGGTCGAGTATATACGGTATATAAAACCTCTATCCCAAAAGACAAAAAAAGAAAAAAGGTTTACTGTAACTGATCAGAAAGTGTGATCTGAAGTTTGGCTTTAATTTGTTGGTTTATCTAAATCTGCTAATACATCTAACGCTCCCCTTCCCCCAGACTGACAGTGCTGCTGTCCAAAGGTGCCCCCTGTGCTCCTTCTTCCAGAGTGGGGGAGATGGCGCGCTAATAACAGAAGGTGGGTTACTGGCTAGATCACCAGGGAAAAAAATAAAAAATGAGACAAGTCGCACAAGTGTGAATGGAGCCTAAAGCCCTGTACACACAATCAGATTTCCTATGGTTTTTAAACCAATAGATTTTTCCATCGGAAAACCGATGAAGCTGACTTCCATCAGTCTTGCCCACACACCATCAGTCAAAAAACCGACTGTCCCAAACGCGGTGACATAAAACACTCCGATGAGCCGAGAAAAATGAAGTTTAATGCCTCTGAGCATGCGTCGACTTGATTCTGAGCATGCGTGGGTTTTTTATCCGATGGAGTTCCCCACAGACGATAGTAATTTGCTATCGTTTTTTTAACCATCGGATAAATTTAAAACATGTTCTATTTTTAAACACCGATGGAAAAAAGACCGATGGGGCCCATATATGATCGGTTTGACCGATGAAAACAGTCCATCGTGTGTACACGGCTTTAGGCAATTATCAAAATGCCTTGATGGACACTGTTCATTGTCTTTCAATGTAACCCTACGATTAAGCCAATGGGAGGGTGAAACGCATCAGAACGTGGCATAAAATGAGACTAGCTGAATCCGGTCTTCAGATTTCCATTACCAGGCTGATCCATCCGTGTGCAGCTTCACTTTTTTCTTATTAAAGTGGTTGTAAACCCACTCTGACAACTTGCACCTACAGGTAAGCCTAGATTAAGGCTTACCTGTAGGTGCAAGAAATATCTCCTTAACCTACACGGTTAAGGAGATATTTGCAGAAAAGACTGCACCGATGTCTACGGCGCATGCGCACTGAGCCTGCCGGTTTTTGAATGGGAAATGCTGGGAACATGCCGAGAATGCGCGCATGCACGGGGATCGCGCCGGTGTGACGTCATCGCCGCTCCCGCCAGTCACAGTGCTGGAGCGGCGAAACCCGGAAAGGCGCTCGGAGGGGGACATGGCGGCGGGGGAACGAGGAGCGCTTCAGGGGCTTCGATCTCAGGTATGTGCCACATAATGAGCTAGTATGCATAGCATACTAGCTCATTATGCCTTTCTCTTTCAGGGTTTTTTTTTTGAAGGAAAAAAAAAGAGGGTTTACTTCCTCTTTAAAGGGACACTAAAGGTACACTTTTTTTCACATCCGACAATACCGGCCCCCCCAGCCCATCCGCTTTACTTACCTGAGCCCGTTCACCTGCTGCGCTTGCCCCCGACGTCCTCTTCGCCTGTCATGGAATACTAGCAAACCAGACTGTGTGACTGCACAGAGGAGACCAAACAGGTGTAGGTGAAAGTGTAACAATTTATTAAGGGAAGTAACAGACAAATAAACACCTCCAACAGAACACAGTGCAGTAACCAAACCAAATAACAGTGACTTAAAGAAAATATATACAATAAGGGGAAATACCGGAATTGTAGTGAAAGCCAGGCCGAGGTCATACACAAGGGGATCGGATCAGATGTGTAAGGATGGGAATCAAACAGGTACAGGGAGGGGACGGATGGATTGGCTGCAGAGCAGGGATCCAAGATATCCAGGTAACGGGAGGACAGGGGACCGTGGAAATCAGGAGACAGGAGGGACAGATGCAGGATGGGCTGAAGGTAGGGATCGGGTCGGATCGGGTCGGGCAGGATACAAGCTCAAAGTCCAGATCCCAGGTCCTAGGTCCAGGAGAGAGATAGATACCAGGGCGAGCATGTAAGGGCTCGCCGGGTATTTATAGGAAGTCCTGTAATCAGGCTTCAGGTCACAGCTGACCACAGGAAGTGCTGCCTGTCCCACACTGCCGGAATACACCCGCTGGTGGACGCCGGTACTACAGTCCATGGATCATGCATTACCACCAGCAGGTGAGATCCTCCAACAAAGATATTGGCTGCAAGAGGACACCTGCTTGTGGACACCAGTACTGCAGTCCAAAGGACCAACAGCACCACCAGCGGGTGAAGCCTTTCCTGACAGTACCCCCCCCCCCTCAAAGGAGCGGCCTCTGGATGCTCCAACTAACTGTTCTTGGGGGAAGTTCATGGCAACAAGCTGGGCAACGGGCAAGGTCACATCCGGGCAAACAGTAGGTACATCCAACTGGGAAGCAGGCACATCCGGGCAGGAGACAGTCACATCAAGCTGGGCAGCAGAAAGGGGCACACCAGGCAGGGCAGCAGTCAGGAACACACCAGGCAGGGCAGCAGTCAGGAACACCTCGGGCTGGGCAGCAGTCAGGAACACCTCGGGCTGGGCAGCAGTCAGGAACACCTCGGGCTGGGCAGCAGACAGGAACACCTCGGGCTGGGCAGCAGACAGGAACACCTCGGGCTGGGCAGCAGACAGGAACACCTCGGGCTGGGCAGCAGACAGGAACACCTCGGGCTGGGCAGCAGACAGGAACACCTCGGGCTGGGCAGCAGACAGGAACACCTCGGGCTGGGCAGCAGACAGGAACACCTCGGGCTGGGCAGCAGACAGGAACACCTCGGGCTGGGCAGCAGACAGGAACACCTCGGGCTGGGCAGCAGACAGGAACACCTCGGGCTGGGCAGCAGACAGGAACACCTCGGGCTGGGCAGCAGACAGGAACACCTCGGGCTGGGCAGCAGACAGGAACACCTCGGGCTGGGCAGCAGACAGGAACACCTCGGGCTGGGCAGCAGACAGGAACACCTCGGGCTGGGCAGCAGACAGGAACACCTCGGGCTGGGCAGCAGACAGGAACACCTCGGGCTGGGCAGCAGACAGGAACACCTCGGGCTGGGCAGCAGACAGGAACACCTCGGGCTGGGCAGCAGACAGGAACACCTCGGGCTGGGCAGCAGACAGGAACACCTCGGGCTGGGCAGCAGACAGGAACACCTCGGGCTGGGCAGCAGACAGGAACACCTCGGGCTGGGCAGCAGACAGGAACACCTCGGGCTGGGCAGCAGACAGGAACACCTCGGGCTGGGCAGCAGACAGGAACACCTCGGGCTGGGCAGCAGACAGTAAGACCTCGGGCTGGGCAGCAGACAGTAAGACCTCGGGCTGGGCAGCAGACAGTAAGACCTCGGGCTGGGCAGCAGACAGTAAGACCTCGGGCTGGGCAGCAGACAGTAAGACCTCGGGCTGGGCAGCAGACAGTAAGACCTCGGGCTGGGCAGCAGACAGTAAGACCTCGGGCTGGGCAGCAGACAGTAAGACCTCGGGCTGGGCAGCAGACAGGAACACCTCGGGCTGGGCAGCAGACAGGAACACCTCGGGCTGGGCAGCAGACAGGAACACCTCGGGCTGGGCAGCAGACAGGAACACCTCGGGCTGGGCAGCAGGCAGGAACACCTCGGGCTGGGCAGCAGGCAGGAACACCTCGGGCTGGGCAGCAGGCAGGAACACCTCGGGCTGGGCAGCAGGCAGGAACACCTCGGGCTGGGCAGCAGGCAGGAACACCTCGGGCTGGGCAGCAGGCAGGAACCTCTCGGGCTGGGCAGCAGGCAGGAACCTCTCGGGCTGGGCAGCAGGCAGGAACCTCTCGGGCTGGGCAGCAGGCAGGAACCTCTCGGGCTGGGCAGCAGGCAGGAACCTCTCGGGCTGGGCAGCAGGCAGGGACCTCTCGGGCTGGGCAGCAGGCAGGAACCTCTCGGGCTGGGCAGCAGGCAGGAACACCTTGGGCTGGGCAGCAGGCAGGAACACCTTGGGCTGGGCAGCAGGCAGGAACACCTTGGGCTGGGCAGCAGGCAGGAACCTCTCAGGCTGGGCAGCAGGCAGGAACCTCTCAGGCTGGGCAGCAGACAGAACCATGTCAGACTGGGTAGTAGGCTCCATAGACTGAGAAACGGGCATCATAACCTCAAGCCGGGAAACGGGCACCACAACCTCAAGCCGGGAAACGGGCACCACAACCTCAAGCCGGGAAACGGGAATTACAACCTCAAGCCGGGAAACGGGCACCGCAGTGGGCACCACAACCTCAGGCCGGGAAACGGGCACCACAATCTCAGGCCGGGAAATGGGCACCACAACCACAGGCCGGGAAACGGGCACCACAACCTCAGGCCGGGAAACGGGCACCACAATCTCAGGCCGGGAAACGGGCACCACAATCTCAGGCCGGGAAACGGGCACCACAATCTCAGGCCGGGAAACAGGCACCACAACCACAGGCCGGGAAACGGACACCGGATCTTCAGGCGGGGCCTCAGGCACTGAATCTTCCGACTGGGACACCGGATCTTCGGACTGGGACACCGTCATCAGAACTTCTGCTTGGAAGGCAGGCACAGGAACTTCAAGCTGGCAGGCTGCCACTGGGGCTTCAAGCTGGCAGGCTGGCACTGGGGCTTCAAGCTGGCAGGCTGGCACAGGAACTTCAAGCTGGCAGACTGGCACAGGAACTTCAAGCTGGCAGACTGGCACAGGAACCTCAGGCTCACAGAATGGCACAGGGTCTTCAGGCTGGCAGGCTGGTACAGGGTCTTCAGGCTGGCAGGCTGGTACAGGGTCTTCAGGCTGGCAGGCTGGCACGGGAACCTCAGGCTGGTAGGCTGGCACAGGAACCTCAGGCTGGCACGGGAACCTCAGGCTGGCAGGCTGGTACAGGGTCTTCAGGCTGGCACGGGAACTTCAGGCTGGCATGGGAACCTCAGGCTGGCACGGGAGCCTCAGGCTGGCACGGGTCTTCAGGCTGGCAGGCTGGCACGGGAACTTCAGGCTGGCACGGGAACTTCAGGCTGGCAGGCTGGCACGGGAACTTCAGGCTGGCACGGGAACTTCAGGCTGGCACGGGAACCTCAGGCTGGCAGACTGGCACAGGAACCTTAGGCTGGCAGACTGGCACAGGAACCTCAGGCTGGCAGGCTGGCACAGGAACCTCAGGCTGGCACAGGAACCTCAGGCTGGCAGGCTGGCACAGGAACTTCAAGCTGGCAGGCTGGCACAGGGTCTTTAGACTGGGTAACAGACATAGGGTTGGCAGATTTAGGTGGGTCGTCAAGTTCTACTGGCATGAACGCAGGCTGGAGCAGGTTGGTGGATGTGGAGGTAGGCTGGGTTACTGGTTGCATAGTGTGGGTCGGGAAGTACTTCCGCTTCTTCTTAGACTTAGTAGCTGCAGGTTTGCAAGTAACAGGGGGAATATATGAAAAAGTTGGGATTGAGCAAATGGAAGAAAATGGCAGAGGTACAGGGACAGTGGCCGGAGGAGGTTTTTGTGGATTGGCTACAGATAGGAGGGAAGAAGCAGGTGGATTGAAGGCAGGGTAGGAGCAACAGGTAGAGAGTGGGTAGTAATATTTGGCGGGGGGCTGAGCAAACTGGGCTGAAGCTGGGGTTGCTGTAGGCGACGGGCGGATACATTCTTGGGGAGGCAGGTGATTAATGGCAGGGCTGGAACGTTGTGGCTTGGCTAAGTGCAGGAGATCTGACCATGCCTGCAGCACAGGTTGAGCAAAAACTGTCTCACTCACAGACTGTCTGACCAGGGATTGCACTGAGTGGATGCAATCAGACAACACCTCCTGGGAACAAGAGGAATAATGTTCCCAAAAATAGGCTGGATCATCCTCTAACAACCACACTAAGGATTCAACCTGGTCAAAGCTGAAAGGGGGTGAAAAATCGTCACTCCCATCGGGAATAGATGACAGGGCTGGCTTTTCACATAACCAAACTAATGGCTGGATGTCCTCAAAAGATATATAACCCTGCCCCATTAGGGAATAAGCTGATCGGATGGTTTCTATCAGCTGGTCACTGGTCCAATCTTTTAGAATCTGACGACAATATTCATTATCCTCTGCTGCCAGCAGAGAATAATAAATGATTTCGTTATTATCCATCTCAACTGGGTCTAACAAACCAGGATGGTCCCTCAATGCCGCCACGTCTGGTTTAAGGATGGCCCTGGTATACTGTCATGGAATACTAGCAAACCAGACTGTGTGACTGCACAGAGGAGACCAAACAGGTGTAGGTGAAAGTGTAACAATTTATTAAGGGAAGTAACAGACAAATAAACACTTCCAACAGAACACAGTGCAGTAACCAAACCAAATAACAGTGACTTAAAGAAAATATATACATTAAGGGGAAATACCAGAATCGTAGTGAAAGCCAGGCCGAGGTCATACACAAGGGGATCGGAGCAGATGGGTAAGGATGGGAATCAAACAGGTACAGGGAGGGGACAGATGGATTGGCTGCAGAGCAGGGATCCAAGATATCCAGGTAACGGGAGGACAGGGGACCGTGGAAATCAGGAGACAGGAGGGACAGATGCAGGATGGGCTGAAGGTAGGGATCGGGTCGGGCAGGATACAAGCTCAAAGTCCAGATCACAGGTCCTAGGTCCAGGAGAGAGAGAGATACCAGGGTGAGCATGTAAGGGCTCACCGGGTATGTATAGGAAGTCCTGTAATCAGGCTTCAGGTCACAGCTGACCGCAGGAAGTGCTGCCTGTCCCACACTGCCGGAATACACCCGCTGGTGGACGCCGGTACTACAGTCCATGGATCATGCATTACCACCAGCAGGTGAGATCCTCCAACAAAGATATTGGCTGCAAGAGGACACCTGCTGGTGGACACCAGTACTGCAGTCCAAAGGACCAACAGCACCACCAGCGGGTGAAGCCTTTCCTGACATCGCCGCTCAGCCTGGTCGTTGATTGGCTAGAGTGGATGGATTGAAAGCAGCGCAGCCATTGGCGCGCGCTGCTGTCAATCACATCCAATGACGCGGCGCGCCTGGGGGCGGGGCCGAGTGATACAGTGAGCCGCTATGGCTGCTGGCTGTATCACAGGAGCTAGCTCGCATGAAGGTGAGGAGTTCTTGCGGGGAGGAGCCGAGACAGCCGCCAAGGGACCCCAGAAGACCAGGTTCGGGGCCACTCTGTGAAAAACGAGCTGCACAGTGGAGGTAAGTAGTAACATGTTTGTTATTTAAAAAAAAAATAATTCTCTTTACAACCCCTTTAAAGGGTAGACAAAAATGATTGTTGGAATTATTGTCCAATAAAAGGACAGCCCCTCCCCTACCTGGGGGCCAATATATGTGAATATTCTAGATCTTTCCTTGAGCTACGTTTTGTATTTGCTGTGCATTTGATTGACAGGTTACTGAGAATGTATTCCAGGAAGATGTCATTCTTCCTCATTAACGATATATAGTTCCATGGTGTAATGAGGTCTTAAAGTTGAAGAATGATCCGGGTAATGTATGTGTATGGATGATTCTGTCTAGACCAGAGTAACGACTTTAGGGGGATTGTGAAAAAAAATCTCTGCAAATGAAGATTTCTCTAATTCATTGCAGGGTATCGATCTGCTAAAGCTCACGTATATTGCGGTTCTTTAGGATAATACTTTACAAAAAGTGTGCTGCATTATCCAAAGATGGTCCCTCTGGACATGTGAAGTCTGCAGTATGTTCTGTTGGCGGTCTATGAAATAATTTGGAACTGTTGTCATCACTAAGGATACAGTTTAGCTGTTAACTAAAGACCAGTGACATCACTGAGAATGTATCCTATCCAATCACTAAAGACCGGTGACATCACTGAGAATGTATCCTATCCAATCACTAGAGACTGGTGACATCACTGAGAATGCAGCCTATCCATTCACTAGAGACCAGTGACATCACTGAGAATGCAGCCTATCCATTCACTAGAGACCGTGACATCACTGAGAATGCAGCCTATCCATTCACTAGAGACCGTGACATCACTGAGAAAGCAGCCTATCCATTCACTAGAGACCGTGACATCACTGAGAATGCAGCCTATCCATTCACTAGAGACTGTGACATCACTGAGAAAGCAGCCTATCCATTCACTAGAGACCGTGACATCACTGAGAATGCAGCCTATCCATTCCCTAGAGACCAGTGACATCACTGAGAATGCAGCCTATCCATTCACTAGATACCAGTGACATCACTGAGAATGCAGCCTATCCATTCACTAGAGACCGGTGACATCACTGAGAATGCAGCCTATCCATTCACTAGAGACCGGTGACATCACTGAGAATGTAGCCTATCCATTCACTAGAGACAGGTGACATCACTGAGAATGCAGCCTATCCATTCGCTAGATACTGGTGACATCACTTCGAATGCAGCCCATCCATTCACTAGAGACCTGTGACATCACTGAGAATGCAGCCTATTCATTCGCTAGAGACAGGTGACATCACAGAGAATGCAGCCCAGCCATTCACTAGAGACCTGTGACATCACTGAGAATGCAGCCTATTCATTCGCTAGAGACAGGTGACATCACAGAGAATGCAGCCTATCCTATCACTAGAGACAGGTGACATCACAGAGAATGCAGCCTATCCATTCACTAGGGACAGGTGACATCACTGAGAATGCAGCCTATTCATTTGCTAGAGACAGGTGACATCACCGAGAATGCAGCCTATCCATTCACTAGAGACAGGTGACATCACTGAGAATGCAGCCTATCCATTCGCTAGAGACAGGTGACATCACAGAGAATGCAGCCTATCCATTCACTAGCGACAGGTGACATCACTGAGAATACAGCCTATCCATTCACTAGAGACAGGTGACATCACAGAGAATGCAGCCTATCCATTCACTAGAGACCAGTGACATCACTGAGAATGCAGCCTATCCATTCACTAGAGACAGGTGACATCACTGAGAATGCAGCCTATCTATTCACTAGAGACAGGTGACATCACTGAGAATGCAGCCTATTCATTCGCTAGAGACAGGTGACATCACAGAGAATGTGGCCTATCCATTCACTAGAGACCAGTGACATCACTGAGAATGTAGCCTATCCATTCACTAGAGACAGGTGACATCACTGAGAATGCAGCCTATCTATTCACTAGAGACAGGTGACATCACTGAGAATGCAGCCTATTCATTCGCTAGAGACAGGTGACATCACCGAGAATGCAGCCTATCCATTCACTAGAGACAGGTGACATCACTGAGAATGTAGCCTATCCATTCACTAGAGACAGGTGACCTCACCGAGAATGCAGCCTATCCATTCACTAGAGACCGCTGACATTACTGAGAATGTAGCCTATCCAATCACTAGAGACTGGTGACATCACTTAGAATGCAGCCTATCCGCTCACTTAAGACCGGTGACTTCACTGGCATTGCAGTCCATCTATTTATCATGCAAGCAAGTTGTGATAAACTTCATTATCTTTTATAGAGTATAACAGAAGTGTTTTTATGTTTACCTTAATTTTGGTTCTTAGGTTATTACCCCCCCCCCCCCCCCCCTTCAAATTGATAAAGCATTTACAGTGGGTAATCCAATAGCCGTTCAGTGGCAGTGACCCCACAGCAGCGATCTGATTATGTCATTGTTTGTGGCGCTCTCTGCGGCATTGACCCGAATAGATCTTCTGTGTCTCTGTGGCAGCGGAACATTCTTCCAGCTTAAGCAATGATGAATAAACACAAATAAGACCTGAAAATTTCTGAGCAGGAAATCAATGGCTGCTAAATGACTGCCTGGGTCTGCCTGCACTTGCAAAATTTCCAAAGGTTAGTGCTAACAGGGCTGAGCCCCGGAGAGGCCTGCCATTAAGGGCTTCACCATTTGGCAAATATATCACTGCTAAATTGCCCAATTAATTCTCCTTTAATGTACCAGGGTCACAAGAGAATAAAAAAATACTAATTAGTCTGACCGCAGCATTACATTGTAACTATCAGATATTTGGAGGAAAAGAGAATAAATGCAGCTTTGACTCTGCAGGCATACTACCCCAAGGTGGCGGAGGCGGTCCTCCTGCTAGCCTGAACAAGTCCTTAGAATCAGTGACTGGCATGTGTTTGAGTTGCATGGTTGCAAATCACTGATTAGGAGGCACTGATGGCCACTGATGACAAGGCACTAATAGCCACACTGATGGGCACTGAAAGGCAGCACTGATAGGCACTGATTGGCATCTCTGACGGGGCTGCATTGATAACCAGGGCACGGATCATCAGTGCAGATTTACTCACAACCGCTTATCGGCTCTCCTCTCCTCATGCGCTGTCAGTGCGAGGAGAGGAATGCCGATAACCGGCATTTCCTAGTTACACTGTGATCAGCTGTGATTGGACACAGCTGATCACATGATAAAAAGCCTACACCATAGGCTTTTTACCGTGATTGGTGATGCAGTGTCACCATCGATCACCACACTGCGTGCCGAGATGAAAAATGAACAAATCATATCCTTCTATAGTGTGTGCTTGCCACAATCCAAAGCACAGAGTGTGATTTCTTTCTGCTGTCTCCCTCCTCTGCACATTATGCTGACACCAGATAATTCCAGGAGATAGTAACAGCACGGCAACGTCAGCATGTCCCTCCTTCCGACGCGTTTTGTCGCAGTCTGCAGTCGTCCTGGGGCACAGGCGGCGTGCTGACTCACTTATATATAAATACAACTAAAACCACACCTCAATCTGAGCCTCGGGCGAGCAGGCACAAAATCCGCCATATTTGAAGAGGGAAACTCGCCCTACTTAAAAGGTAGATACGGTGCTGTGTATAAACCTTTAATAACCATTAAAAAAATATAAGAAAGCTGTAGCTGTTACTGATAAATCCCATAAAAGGAACTATAAAAGGGGAACCTGACTGACTATCTAATAATGAAGAATTCCAAAATGAAACCGAGTAATCCACCCTGAAGTGAAAATCTGTATATGGGCAAATGAACACCCAAACATTAAATCAGGGATTGATAGTTGATAATGCTTAGTTCCTCATCCCAAACTAAAAAGGAAAAAAAGGAGGACACAAAAATAAAAAACAAAAATGCCTGCAAAGGAGCCTAAACGGGATCATCCATACAGTGAAGGCACTCGAGACATGCCGCAACTGCCACCAGTGGTTAGTATTGGAACAACACCCAAAAAAAGACACATAAAAATTATAATTATTATATGTATATAAATATAAACCAAAATCAACGACAAGATAGAACATCTGACAGCATCTAAGTAATAAAAAAATAATCGCTCTATTCTAATTGGAATTCCAAAGCAATCCCCCATGTAATCAAAGCCACAAGGGCCCCCCAGTGGTCTTTGGTGAAAAGTAACCAAACACAATCATTAAAAGGTTATTTGGCTAGCTACACAGAATCATTTAAATTCCTCACTATACCTATTAACAGAGACCGCCAACAAATAACATCTCTGAATAAGATAGCCCAAGCCTTCAATGTAGCTAAAATAATATCTAAAAAAAAGCTCAACTGAGCCACTAGCCTCACCAAGGCAATGCCACAGTGATTCCTTCTTCCCAAACTAACAAAACAGGGAGTGTATTAAAGGTTTATACACAGCACCTTATCTACCCTTTAAGTAGGGTGAGTTTCCCTCTTCAAATATGGCAGATTTTGTGCCTGCCTGCCCGAGGCTCAGATCGAGGTGTGGTTTTAGTTGTATTTATATATAAGCGGTGAGTCAGCATGCCGCCCATTCCCCAAGACGAGGTAATATTGTGACGAAACATGTCGGTAGGAGAGACGTGTTGACGCACTCAGGGGCAGACTAACTGGTCAGGCACTTCGGCCATTGTCCGAGGGCCCAACCGTAGAAGGGGGCCCACCGGCACCGCCTGCCGGTACTCACTAGCCCGTGGCGACCATCTATTTCAGGTTTGACCAGGTCCTTGTGTGCAGGAAGATCATAGCAAGGGGCTGTCTGGCCCGGCCCGGGTAGAAGAAACTACACCAGGAAGCTTTGCAGCAAGACAACGCCACATCATTACGTGTTGCTCTGCACACTGGGCCCGCTCACCTGCTGCAAACCTTCTAGTACAGGGGTGCCCAACCTTTTAAAGCGCGAGGGCCACTTAAGCGACTTGGTAACCTGTCCACAATCAATGAGCGGAGTGGGCGGATGGCAGGTCCGTGTCCGCTCTGCATATGCAGAGTGGATACGGACACAGCACACTATACTTCTTTTTTTTTTTTTAGCGGATCAGATTGGAGGTAGGACACAAGTCAGTTTACATCTGCTACTCCTTAGAGGTGAATGGAGGGTCCAATTGGGTCAAACTGACCATGTGAAAGGGGCCCAAGGCTGCTTTCACACTGATGCGCTGCGGTTTACCCGCACTGCAGTGTACCTTTTGGATTTCCTGCACTTTGCAATAGACTTCTATTATATTCTGCAGGTTTGGTGCACTTTCAGAAAGCTCACCAAACTCGCAGGTATTAACAGAAGTCTATGGCTCAGCGCAGATAACCTGCAGGTGCATGGCTCTGCATCTGCGGGTCAATTTGAAAGCAGCCCAGTAACCACTGCAGAACAGATATGCCCATATATACACTGTGATTTTAGTAATAAACTGACCTTTTAATAACAGTATTCTATTCCATCCCAGAGCAGGAGGCCCTGGGCCACTGGTTGGGCACCCCTGTTCTAGTAGTTGTAACTGGATAAGCCGCCGCCTCCCTTCAAGTCCCTCCCTCGCCTCGACAAACTGCCTGGAATGGCGAAAGAGGAGAGAAGGACACTCCAGCCAGCCACAGCAGGGTGAGGGGTGCCAGCCAGCCACCCACAGTGACCCACAACAGAACCAGGGGTGCCAGCCAGCCACCCACAGTAACCCACAGCAGGGCCAGGGGTGCCAGCTACAGTGACTCACAGCAGGGTCAGGGGTGCCAGCCAGCCACCCACAGTGACTCACAGCAGGGTCAGGGGTGCCAACCAGCCACCCACAGTGGCCCACAGTAGGGTCAGGGCGGCCAGCCAGCCACCCACAGTGACCCACAGCAGGGTCAGGGGTGCTAGCCACAGTGACCCACAGCAAGGTCAGGGGTGCCAGCCAACCACCCACAGTGACCCACAGCAGAGCCAGGGGTGCCAGCTACGGTGACCAACACCAGGGTCAGGGGTGCTAGCTCCAGTGACCCACAGCAGGGCCAGGGTGCCAGCCAAGTCACCCACAGGTGCCAGCCGCAGTGGACGCAGGAGCCAGCCAGCCACAGGGGACGTTGGAGCCAGCCACAGCTACAGTACTCATAGTTAAGTTAAGAGGAGCGATACACAGTGCAAATTTTATTTTTACTTTGTGAGAGGTTGGGGCAGGGGTGAGAGTCATGGCACAAGCAGGGGGTCTCACGAGGACCAGAGTGAATGAAGGTGTTCACTGTACACTCTGTTAGAAGGGGGCCCCCTCCAGGTCCCATTATACACCTTTGTAGTCTCTAATTGGACCTGGAGGGGACGCTTTCTAACAGACTGTCTGTTGTACTTTATGCAAAATGTAAAGTCGGAAGCCAGGGGTGGGGCATGGGCGGGGCCTGACAGGGGGCCCTTGCTTTATTTGGTCCGGGGGCCCTGAGTGCTGTCAGTCCGCCCCTGACCGCGCTGTTACTATCCCAGAAGGACGGGTGTTTACACTAGCCGGCCTGGCTTTTTTTACACATGCTGTTTTACATTACTTTTTCTTAATAAATGTTAGTTTTTTACACTATGGTGAGTTTTTATTTTCCTGGGTTATCCATCTGAGCTCACCCATTGAAAGAGATTGGCTCCCTTGGATCCCTGTTTTATATTGCAATATTTTTATTGGAGTAAATACAAAAAAAGGAGAGGAGAAGAATACAATAAGGAAGAGGAAAGGAAAAAAAAAAAAAAAAAAACAAGAAGAAAAAATAATGGACAAATAGCCAGGTTACATTCGGCCAAACATTTGAACGTTTTGACAATATATTTTTGCCTCGTCTCGAGCCTGTCAAGAGGCAGGAGGCATATGCATAGTATCGTCGTACAGGTCATTCAAGCCCTCAGGTAGGGCATAGTATGTGTGCAAGTGCCTAGGCTAGCAACATTAGAATAAACCAGTGCTAGGGAGAGGGATAGTAGGGGTCCAGGGCTTCGGTAGACCCCGATTAAAAAAAAAAAAAATCGGGGTTAGCCGTGGATCCCCACCATGATAAGATTTCCTGTCTTATTAATAACGTCATAGCACGGTATATCGGTAACCAAGATAAACAGAAAAGTCTATTACCAAGAATAAAAAGAGAGAGCAAAGGAAAGAGGAAAGGAGCAGAGAAGAGAAAGTGAAAGGAGAAAAGGAGAGAGAGAGGGGAGAGAGAGAGGGGAAAGAGAGAGAGGGTCACCTGGATTTCCCTGTTAAGTAGAAATATATTCAATCCATGGATCCCAGATCTTGTTGAACATTTCTGCTTTATTATGAAGAGTGTAAGTGAGCCTGTCATTAATCATAATCCAATTGAGTTTGTCCTTAACTTGTTCTAGGGGTATTCTTGAGCGTTTCCAGTTCCTTGCAATTGTTATTCTCGCTGCTAACAACATATAAGTTATGAGACGTATTGATTGTCTGGGAATCCCGTCGGGGAGTTTATGAAAAAGCGCACTCTCTGGGGACCGACGGATGTTAATACATGTCACTGAATTTATCAGATTAAAGATCCTTATCCAAAACCTGATCACTAGTGGACATTGCCACCAAATATGATGCATGGTGCCCATCTGTCCGCATTGTCGGAAACAATGAGGTGAGGAGGAAGGATGCATTTTAGCTATTCTCGTGGGGACTAAATACCAACGTAACAGCGTTTTGTAATTGGCTTCAATAAGGGTAGTGTTAATAGAGATTTTTGAGAGTTGATAGGCAATATCTTGCCAGTCTGACAGCTCAAGGGTGAGGTTCAAGTCCCTCTCCCATTGAGTCATATAGGCAGGTTTAGTATCTGGTTCAGTTATAGAAGAGTATATGGTAGAGATTCGGCCCCTCTGTGTGCCTCTGGTTTGGCAAGTTAGTTCAAATACGGATAGTGTTATGGGGCCCCCCACCTGTTTAATTTTGGAGTTGATAAATGAGGAAATTTGGTTATATCGAAATATCTCAATAGGAGGTATTGAGAAGTTGTCTTTGAAGTGTGTTATCGTATGCATTCGGTTTCCACTAAGGAAGTCCCCAATTCTCATTAGTCCTTTATTAAGCCACCATTGGAATTGTTGTGGATCAAGGCCAGGAGGAAACTCCGGATTGCAAAAGATGGGCGCTAGAGGTGTGTGGCGTGACATAAGGGACGCTCTGTGTCTTGTTCTGTCCCATACCGCTAGAGAATGTGATAATGTAGGGCACAGAATAGGTGGGCGTTTACGATTCGGCAGCCACATCAAGGCTCCTATTGCCAGTGGGTGGCACGCAAGTGCTTCTATGTAAACCCAAAGAGGGACCGAACCCCCAGCTGTCGTGTGAGTTAGTTGGGCTATCTGAGCCGATTGATAGTAAGCCTGTAAATTGGGAAGACCAAGTCCCCCCATGGGCCTAGGTGTGTAAAGTGTTTTTTTTTGTATCCGTGACTTCTTATTACCCCATATGAAGCGTAAAACTTCATTTTGTATATGTTGCATGTCTCCCCTCGGAATTGCTATCGGTAGTGTCCGGAAATAATATAGGAGTCTGGGCAAAAAAGTCATTTTTATCGAATTGATTCTGCCAAACCAAGAGAGAGAGTATTCCGCCCAGGAGCGAAGATCTTCTTTGAGTTTTTTAAATAAAGGAGGATAATTTGCTTTATATAACGTATCTAACGAAGGGGTCAGATGGACTCCCAAATATGGGAGGGAGTGGGAAGCCCACTTGAAGCTGTATGTGTTTTGGAGGAGCTGCATCTCCGCTGGAGGTATTGAGATATTAAGTGCCAGGGTTTTTTGCGAATTTAGGGTCAAACCCGAAACCAGCGAGAAACGATCTAGCAAGGACAAGAGTTCGGGGATTGAGATTTGGGGTTTGGTGACATACATAAGGACATCGTCGGCAAATAGTGCACATTTGTGTTCTTGTTGTCCACAATGGACACCATGGATGTTGGGATGGGAGCGGATGGCCATTGCAAGGGGTTCTATTGCTAGAGCAAATAATAGGGGAGAGAGCGGGCATCCTTGTCTAGTGGATCCCTGTTTTAAAGACCCAGACCATCTGCCCTGCTCCACCTAAGATAAGCTTTCCCTAAGAGCTGCCATCTGATTTCCCCGTGGGGATCAAGGCCCGGGCTGAGTATTAAGCCACAAGCGTTTTTACACTTACTATCTGGTAAGCGTGTATTCTATGTGGTGGAGGCGTTTTTCATGTCGTGTTTGTGAATCATTAGCATCACGAGAGGACTTTGAAAAGCAATACACAATTTCTCACTTTTTTCAAAATTCGTGGTGTTTGTTTTTCTACGGACTTCAATAGGTCATTGTTTGTTTCATATGTTTTTCACAGTTGGGTGCATATTCTAGCGCAGTGCTTTCTCTTTTTTTCATTGTGTTTTTGACTGGGTGTATCTTGCAGCTGAGCTGCTGCTTTTTTCTGCTATTTATGGACATTTAGCGCAGTTTGCTTTTTTATATTTACTGTTCCACTATCAGTGGCGCCAGAGCTGTATGAGAGGCTTTCCTCTCTGCAAAATTAAAATAAATTGAATTTCTTCATAAATAATAGGACCAATATTTATTCTGCTATGTATTTTTGGCCCAAAAAATCCCAATAAGCGTATATTTCTTGGTTTACGCAAATCTTATAGCATCTACAAACTATGGTGTATATACTGGAATTTATATTTATTTATTTTATACTAGTAATGGCGGCGATCAACAAACTTTTAGCGGGACTGTGATAGTATGGCGATCAATCTGACGCTAAAGCCCTGTACACACGATCGGATTTCCTATGGATTCTAATCCGATGGATTTTTCCATCGGAAATCCAATGAAGCTGACTTCCATCAGTCTTGCCTACACACCATCAGTCAAAAAATCCGAACGTCCCAGACGCCGTGACGTAAAACACTCCGACAAGCCGAGAAAAATTAAGTTCAATGCTTCTGAGCATGCGTCGACTTGATTCTGAGCATGCGTGGGTTTTTTTGTCCAATGGAGTTCCACACAGACGATCGGAATTTGCTATCGTTTTTTTTCCCATTGGATAAATTTAAAACATGTTCTATTTTTTCTCACCGATGGGGAAAAAAGACCGATGGGGCCCATACACGATCGGTTTGTCCGATGAGAAAAGTCCATCGGACTGTTTTCATCGGTAAAACCGATCGTGTGTACACGGCATAACTGATACTTTGTGGAGGACCAGTGACACTGATACAGTGATCAGTGGTAAAAATATACACTGTCACTGTACTAATGAACACTGGCTTGGAAGGGGTTAAACATCTAGGCTGATCAAAGGGTTAAATGTGTGCCTAACCAGTGTTTGTGTGTACTGTGTGTGGTGCTTTTACTTAGGGTTGCAATGGTTTTTATTCCCTGCTTTGCAGGGAAACAAAATCCAGCACATCCCCACTGACAGGACAGAGTTCTCTTTTGTTTACATAGACAGAACTCTGTCCTGTCTTCCTCCTCGCCGATCAGTGGGTGCCGGCGGTCATCCATTGGCCAGCACCCGCTGATCAGCTTGTGCTGTGACTAATCACAGAGTCGGCGGCATGCAACTTACCCGTAAAGTGGCGGGTCACCTACTAGGTAGATAATCCGGCACAGGAAAGCCTCTCTGCCAGCGTCTAATGGCGTAATGCGTCAGCAAGTGGTTAAATAATGCGTTACAATTTAATGCAGTGTTCCACCCACAATTTGACTTTTAATAAGGACACTTACCTGTCCAGGTAGCCTGTAATGTCTCCCCCCCCCCCCCTGAGGCTGATCCGTCCATCGGATCGGGTGCAGGCGCCACCATTCTAATTAAGGGAAACCGGCAGTGGAGCCTTGCGACTTCTCTGCCCGTTTTCTACTGTGCATACACGAGTCGTGCAGCGCTTTGTGAATGGCCAGCTGTCTTCTGGGACACACACAGGTCCCAGAAGACTGCGGGGGGGGGCTCGCCGCACAAAGAGGAAATGACGTCCTGCGCCGCAGACCAGATGGATCGGAAGTACAGGCTGTACTTCATAAAAAGCTAATATAGAACACAAAAACATTTTTTTTACTATCCAAAAACGAGGGGTGGAGAGGTGCTCTTTCGTTTTAGGACCACCTGTCAAAAGTGGGTGGAACTCTGCGTTGACTAAATCCATTTGATTTTAGTCCTACTAAAATGTACTGGAGAATTTAGTCAATTAAAATATGACTAAAACAATTCAGATGACTAAAATACGGCTAAAACTAAAATGGCTTTTTAGTGAAAAGACTATGACTAAAACTAAATTGAAGTTGGACATCAAAATTAACACTCAAAATGAACACTGTTCTCAAGTACCCCCAACAGGTTTTCAGGATTTCCTTCACCTTGTATCAGTGTTTTAAATAAAGGACAATGGCTTGGTATTTATGACAATTGTTTTATCTAAGGGAAGTTCCCTAAAACACGGCTTGTTAGGGGTACTTGAGGACTGAGATTGGAGACTGGTCTAGACACTCAATAGGGACGGTAGCAGTGCTTAGTGCTGAAGATGTGAGGTGGGGTTTTTGTTGTGCTGCTCTTCACACTTTCCATAAATTTGGCTCCTTTTCTTTGAATTCATGTACATGGGCATGGAGCGAGTCTTGTGCAGTATGCTTGATTTGCCTTTCATTTTCTCAAGGAATTTTTTTCAAGCGGCTTACAGTTGGTTTTGCATTCACATTGACTTGAGAAGCAAAGTATCTTGTGTACAGAAGCTCCATAGATGTCAGCAGGCATCTACACAAGGTTAATTTCATTATATTTCAGTCAGACAAATAGCACCTGAAAGCAAGTTTGGTCTGCTATGTGGTCTCTTTAGCTAACTCATGGTCCTGTGGTTATCCTTTGTCCTCGATTAAATGGCTAGAATTGGTCTTTAACCACTAAATATCCACTAGTGATTTTTTTTTTAACCACTTCCTTACTGGGCACTTAAACCCCCCTCCTGCCCAGACCAATTTTCAGCTTTCAGCGCTGACGCACTTTGAATGACAATTGCGCGGTCATACAACACTGCACCCAAATGACATTTTTATCATTTTTTTCCCACAAATAGAGCTTTCTTTTGGTGGTATCTGATAGTGCTGCAACGGATCGGCGGTGATCCGTGATCCGAACGGGTCACCCTGTTCGGATCGGATCACCACTCGATCCGCGGAGCGACCCCGCGGCCTCAGCCTTAGGAAAGGCCGTGACTTCGGCCTAGCTCCGGAGCCGTGGCCATCTTGGTACACCCGGCGGCGGCGGCAGCGGCTGCCTTGTGACGTCATCACCCCTTGCTGCTCATGGATCTGAACTGGCCGGTGGGAGAGACTAGTAAGTGGGGGAGATGCCCATTACTGGGGGAGATTGTGGATATTACATACGGGGGGAGATTGTGGATATTACATACAGGGCGAGATTGTGGATATTACATACGGGGGGAGATTGTGGATATTACATACGGGGGGAGATTGTGGATATTACAGGGGGAGGAGATTGTGGATATTACTGGGGGAGATTGTGGATATTACTGGGGGAGATTGTGGATATTACTGGGGGAGATTGTGGATATTACTGGGGGAGATTGTGGGGGGGGGGGGGTGACGTGGATATTAGTATTTTTTTTTTTTTTGCCGATCTGAAAATGATCCGATCCGTGGCTCTGATCCGAGGATCGATCGGATCCGTGAGTTTTTTGATCCGTTGCACCCCTAGTATCTGATCACCTCTGCGGTTTTTATTTTTTGCGCTATAAACAAAAAAAGAGCGACAATTTTGAAAAAAAAAACCACAATATTTTGTACTTTTTGCTATAATAAATATCCCAATTTTTTTTAACATTTTTTTTTTCTTTTAGTTTAGTCCGATACTTATTCTTCTACATATTTTTGGTAAAAAAAAAAAATCGCAATAAGCGTTTATTGATTGGTTTGCGCAAAAGTTATAGCGCCTACAAAATAGGGGATAGATTTATGACATTTTTATTTTTTATTTTTTTCCACTAGTAATGGCGGTGATCTACAATTTTTGTCAGGACTGCGATATTGCGGCGGACACATCGGACACTTTTGACACTATTTTGGGACCATTCACATTTATACAGCGAACAGTGCTATAAAAATGCACTGATTACTGTATAAATGTGACTGGCAGTGAAGGGGTTAACCACTAGGGGGTGGGAAGGGGTTAAATATGTTCCCTCATGAGTGATTCTTACTGTGGGGGGAGGGGACTGACTGGGGGAGATGACCGATTGTTGTCCCTATGTACAAGGGACACACCATCAGTCTCCTCTCCCTAGCAGGACGTTTTTACATACAGAGATCCACGTCCCTGGCTCTGTGACAGCCGATCGCGGGTACCTGGCGGACATCGCGGCCGCCAGGCACGCGCATCGGCACCCGTGTGACACAGCGGGCACAACTCCGCCGCCGCGGGCGCACATTGCGGAAGTAAACAAGAGGACGTCCTGGGGACGTCCACCCGGCAGTTCAGGTCCGCGCTGCAGCCGTCTTTCGGCTATAGCGCGGATCTGAACTGGTTAATACCAACGCTTTTATTTAGGAATTAAAGGCATGAACAATAAGCGTCCAGTACAGAGTATAAAAAAGACACAACATGTGGTATCAAAGAATATAAGATACATTAATCCTGATTAGGTTAGTAGGTTATCGACAAGGACCAATGAGGTCCAGTTACAAATCTGATGTTACATCAATTAAATATTTGTGGAGAGTCAGCCATATAGAAGAAATCATCATGCAAGCAGAGGATGTTATAGACCTCTCCACACTTCCATGACACTTCTGTTCAGAAATAAAAACAAAATACAAACATATCATGTAGAAGAAAGAAAAATATGAAACATTCACAAACTAAGGAGTAAAAAAAAAAAGGTTACGGGAAGCCAAACTGAAAAATCCTGGCAGTAATGCATTTTAATGTAAGGGTTCAGGGAAGTTGTGGCCATAAGGAAGGCAGTATGATCAGGGGGACCAGGGCTTCCATTTCAGATCATAGATGTGCATAGTATCCATGATGGTGTGGAAGACTTTCTCCATGATCTAAATAGTCACCATACGCTTAAGGACTTGATCCCAGGGGACACCCGGGGTACGTCAAAACAGGGCAATTAACCAAAGGACCACACTGAAGAGTGTGTGCGATAGTTTTTGCTCAGGAGGGGTGGAACCAGGTATGTCCGCGAAGAATAAGCACATCTGGTGCGTTAGAGTGGTTCGAACACTTGTGATCTCTGCCACCTTAGCAGTTACCTTTTGCCAAAGTTCCCTCAGTGCTGCACAGCTCCAGAAAATGTGCAAATAGTTCCCTTTCTTTCTCGTACATCACGGGACACAGAGCGACATAGTCATTACTAATGGGTTATATAGTTACCGTCAGGTGCTGGCACTGGCAACTTCCAAAACCGGAAGTACCCTCCCCTATATAAGCCCCTCCCATCCGGGAGCACCTCAGTTTTTTGCCAGTGTCTAAGGTGTTGGCCAAGAAGAAACATGTGTTTTTCACTGAGCTTGCGTACAGGTTCTTTTGGGCCTCAGTAAGCTATTCCGGATCCGACCAAAAAAAGCTTCATAGCTAAACGGTTCGGTACCCGGGCCTTGCAGAGAAGAGCAAGGTTCTGCCTGTAATGCTTCTCTTAGGAGAGCTGGACCCTGGGATCCAGAGCTCTGGTCATACCCACGACCAAGATGTTTTCTGTGCAGGGTGCTATACAGGTCCAGGGGAGTGGAATCCTTGGGAACCCGGTCCCTGAAGGTTTGATTACAATGCCTGCCGTGATAGGTGAAGTTTGGGCTTTTGTGGACCAAACAAAGTCCTGCGGCGGGGAACAGGTAAGTGGGGGCCCCCAGGAACTTGGTTCTATTGGGGGACCCCCAAGCCTAATTTGTCTTTCTGTCTGTTACCTAACGGTATTCCCGCTAATATCTGTGCATGCCTGTAACTACTAAAAAAATGTAATAATTTTTAATGGTGGTCAAGAAAAAAAAAAGAATGTTTTTTTATATATGTTTAGTATATTAAACTGCGGTACCTGTGTTTGTCCACTAGAGGCCGCTGTGGAATGTTTTTCTTGTCATATGGACTAGTTTCTTCTCAGAGAGCAAAGTCCAGGCAGCTGGTGAGTTCTCCTACAGGAAACTGTTTCCTCTGCCATGTTGCAGTGTTCGTCTATCCCCCGGCCTGCGGCAAAGGGGGCCCTGGCTCCTGTCCCTGGTTTCCATGTTTGAAAATTAGCGCCGAGGCGCACGTGGCCGCGCGCGTGCGCGTGCACGCGCCTCTATATATAGAGGTGGCCGGAAAAAGGGGCGGGGCCTGGGGGATGACGCTCTGTGCGCGCCGCAGCGCTTCTGCGCATGTGCGGGCGTCCCAGCAGGTTTTTAAAAAGCCACATTATTACAGTAAGCTGGCTATGAAGTACAGAGACAGAGCTGGCAACATTTAAAGGCATACAGCAAGCGGTTGATACAGGCATCCCCTAGAAAGGCACATTAGTAGACACCAACTGTTTATTATAGCAGCATTTATGCTAGACTATTATCAGTAACTGGTGTATTTTCGGCTGGAATACCTCAGCTTTGTGGCTTAGGAATATGCCGTCTAAAAACTCCGGGACTAGAAATTCCAGGAGGAATAGGGGGTCTCCATCGGGCCCTGAGGATCTTGGGCATGCTTTGGCTGCACCAGTCTCCCCTGAAGAATCAGAGGTTAGTGACCGTAGGGCACCCCCAGGAGTACCTGGTACTGTGGCTGTCCCCAGTTCACCTGCTCCTGTGTATGTAACAGAGGAGGTTTTTTTCCTCAGCTCTGGGAGGGCTGGAAGAGAGATTGTCAGCACTAATTGCTGCTTCCCTGTCACAGGAGAAAAGCGCTCGATCTCCGTCTCCTCCCTCAGAGTGCCTGTTAACAGAGCAACAGTCCCATACAGAGAACGACCTACCTGAAGGGGATCAGGATGAGGTTGATTCTGTTGTAGAGGAATCAACAGTGGAGGAGCCGTTCTCAGCATCACATGCTGAGAGGTTATGGGTGCAGTCCCTGACTAATATGGTCCGATCAGCATTTAAAATGCCACTTGCGGAGCCATCCTCCTCTTCTGTCTCCTCGTTGGGGTCGCTAAAAGCTCCCCAGACTGTTTGTTCTTTTCCGATCCATCCTTTACTGGAGGGGCTCATTTACCAGGATTGGGAGCATCCTGACAAAATATTTACTCCCCCCAAGAGATTTCCGGTGGTCTATCCTATGGAGGATAAGTTCGTCAGAAAGTGGAAGGTCCCTACAGTGGACGCAGCCATCTCTTGTGTGAATAAATCACTGACATGTCCGGTGGAAAATGTCCAAATGTTCAAGGACCCAATAGATAAAAAATTGGAGTCCTTATTGAAATCTGCTTTTTCTACAGCAGGATTGGTGACACAACCAGCAGTGGCAGCTATAGGGGTCTGCCAAGCAGTGAAGGATCAGTTGAAACAGGTCTTAAGGGACGTGCCAGATCAGCAGGCTCTTGCTCTAGCTGATCTACCTAGAGCCTTATGCTTTGCGGTGGACGCTATAAAGGATTCAATCCATCAGGCCTCCCGCCTTACGCTGTCTGTAGTACATATGCGCAGGCTTCTATGGCTCAAAAACTGGTCTGCTGAAGCTCCCTGTAAAAAATTGCTGGTCAGCTTCCCATTTCATGGGGAGCGCTTATTCGGGGAAGACCTGGACAAGTATATCCAGAGAATTTCCAGCGGTAAAAGTACACTCTTGCCGGTCAAAAATAGAGTTAGAGGTCCCTCTTTTAAGAGGCCGGCTTCTCCAGTCCCTAGGACATCGGCTGTGAAACAGTTCCGACGGCCTCCCTGGTCAAATCCCGGAGGTAAAAATCAGGGACAGTTGCAGGGTAACAAGAAGCCCTGGAGCAGGAGAGGTACAAAACCTCCCCCAAAGTCAAATGCATGAAGGGTTGCCCCCACCCAATCGGGTGGGGGGAAGACTTCAGTTGTTCACAGAAACCTGGCGGGACACGATCCGAGACAGATGGGTGCTCTCCGCAGTAAATCTGGGATACAAATTGGAGTTAAAAAACTCCCCTCCTTCCCGCTTTATAAGGTCGAACGTGCCAAGGGATCCCCAGAAGAGAGGATCCCTCCTGTTGGCACTGGAACAATTATTGCTTCAAGCAGTAATTATAGAGGTCCCCCTGGAAGAATGGGGGTTCGGGTTTTACTCAAACCTCTTTACAGTTCCGAAGCCAAACGGGGACGTGAGGCCCATATTAAATCTAAAAGGGCTAAACAAATTCCTACATATCAGGACTTTCCGGATGGAGTCGATCCGATCGGTAGCCACTGCCCTACAAGGGGAGGAATGGTTAGCCTCGATCGACATCAAAGATGCGTATTTGCACATCCCCATCTTTCCAGCCCACCAAAAATTTCTACGCTTTGCGATAGAAGGGCGCCATTTTCAGTTCAGAGCCTTACCCTTCGGTCTGGCCACAGCACCAAGAGTGTTCACAAAAATTCTGGCCCCATTATTGGCCAATCGAAGAACACGAGGTGTAACGATAATGGCATATCTAGACGACTTGTTGCTGATAGACCACTCAGTGGAAAAACTAGAAGTGGTTGTTCACGAGACAATCAAGTATCTGGAATATCACGGTTGGATTATCAACCGAGACAAGTCAGCCCTAAAACCAGTCAAAAGTCTGGAATACTTGGGGCTAAGGCTGGATTCAGACCAGAGAAAAATTTTCTTGCCTCGAGAAAAGGGGTCGTCTTTGAGAGATTTGATCCACTTAGTGGGTTCAAAAAGACAGCCATCCATACGCCTGTGCATGAGGCTGCTGGGAAAAATGGTGGCATCATTCGAAGCAGTACCCTACGGTCAATTCCATTCAAGGAAGTTGCAAAGGGCCATACTGTCAGCCTGGAACAAAAAAGTTCAGGCTCTGGACGTACCAATGTCCTTGTCCCCTTCCGTTCGCAGAAGCCTCCGTTGGTGGTTGGTTCCCCGGAATCTGGAAAGAGGGAAATCCTTCAGTCCGATTTCTTGGAAGGTGGTCACTACAGATGCCAGCCTTTTAGGCTGGGGAGCAGTACTGGAGCAATGGCTCTCCAGGGCAGATGGTCGGATGCGGAAAAGGCCCTGCCCATCAATCTCTTAGAGATACGAGCAGCCCGGTATGCCCTAGTAGCATGGACATCCAAACTCCAAGGGTCCCCTGTCAGAGTTCAGTCAGACAATGCCACAGCAGTGGCATATATCAATCGTCAGGGGGGCACCAGGAGTCGTGCAGCCCAAAGGGAAGTAAATTACATCCTGAGATGGGCAGAAAGATATGTCCCAGCCATATCTGCGGTATTCATTCCAGGGGTGGAGAATTGGAAGGCGGACTTTCTAAGTCGCCAACAATTATGCCCAGGGGAATGGTCCCTTCATCCCGAGGTTTTCCGGACAATATGTCAGCGGTGGGGAACACCGGATGTAGATCTGCTAGCATCCAGGTTCAACACGAAAGTGGACAAGTTTGTCTCTTGGACAAGGGATCCCCTAGCGTGCGGCTCGGATGCCCTAGTGTTCCCTTGGGATCAGTTCAAGCTGATATATGCATTCCCACCGCCACAATTGTTACCTCGATTACTCCGCAGAATCAGGGTAGAAAAGAAACCAGTGATTCTGGTGGCTCCAGCGTGGCCCCGAAGAGCATGGTACGCGGAGATTGTAAAAATGTCTGTGGGGAGTCCTTGGACCCTCCCACATCGTCCGGACCTGCTTTCGCAGGGACCGATATACCACCCTTCCTTACCAGCCCTAGGTTTGACGGCCTGGCTATTGAAGCCCACATTCTAAAAAGGAGAGGGCTCTCTAATGCTGTGGTGTCTACCATGATCAATGCCAGGAAACCGGTATCCAGGCAGATCTACTATAGAATCTGGAAGGCGTACATCGCCTGGTGTGAGGCCAGGAAATGGCATCCACGTAAATACGTAATAGGTAGAATTCTGGACTTCCTACAATGGGCTGTAGATAGGAAGCTTGCCTTGAGTACTATCAAAGGTCAGATTTCGGCCTTGTCAATATTTTTTCAAAGGCCCTTGGCTTCGCATTCACTAGTCAAAGCCTTTATACAAGGAGTGATGCGTATTAGTCCTCCGGTTAATATTCCCATATGTCCATGGGATCTAAACTTGGTTCTGTCGGTTCTACAGAAACAACCATTTGAACCATTACAGCATATTTCCTTAGTGCTTCTCACCAGGAAATTGATTTTTCTAGTAGCCATTTGTTCGGCTAAAAGAGTATCGGAATTAGCAGCTATGTCCTGTAAGGAGCCATATCTGGTTATCCATAAGGACAGAGTAGTGTTACGTCCTCATCCAGCCTTTCTTCCTAAGGTGGTATCGAGTTTTCATTTGAACCAAGATGTGGTTCTTCCTTCTTTTTTCCCCAAGCCTACTTCGGTAGAGGAAAAGTTATTGCATTCTTTGGATGTAGTAAGAGCAGTTAAAGCTTATCTAAAAGCCACTGCTCAGATTCGCAGAACGGATACTTTGTTTATTCTGCCGGAAGGCCCCAGAAAGGGTCAGGCAGCGTCAAAATCTACTTTAGCCAAGTGGATTCGACAGGTCATAATACAAGCCTATAGCTTGAGAAGTAGACCGCCTCCGTTCAAAGTTAGAGCGCACTCCACGAGAGCAGTTGGAACTTCATGGGCAGTGCATCACCAGGCCTCCCTGGCTCAAGTCTGTAAGGCCGCAACATGGTCTTCAGTACACACGTTTACTAGGTTCTACCAGGTGGACGTTAGAAGTCAGGAGGATGTCGCCTTTGGGCGCAGTGTGTTGCAGGCCGCAAAAGATCCTCATGTCTGATAGCGCTCAGCTTATGTATGGTGTATCCCCCCCCTCATTTGGCATTGCTTTAGGACATCCCATTAGTAATGACTATGTCGCTCTGTGTCCCGTGATGTACGAGAAAGAAAATAGGATTTTTATAACAGCTTACCTGTAAAATCCTTTTCTTGGAGTACATCACGGGACACAGAGCTCCCGCCCCTCTTTGGGGACACTTATTGCTTTGCTACAAAACTGAGGTGCTCCCGGATGGGAGGGGCTTATATAGGGGAGGGTACTTCCGGTTTTGGAAGTTGCCAGTGCCAGCACCTGACGGTAACTATATAACCCATTAGTAATGACTATGTCGCTCTGTGTCCCGTGATGTACTCCAAGAAAAGGATTTTACAGGTAAGCTGTTATAAAAATCCTATTTTCTCTGAGCACCCTCTGAAGCAGAGCTTGGAAACAGCGGGGAAGAATTTATGTAACTTAGCAGGGGTATAGTACCACCTGGTGTGTAGCTTTGCCACCGTTTCCTTCACCACCACAGATTTTGTGCATTTATGCATATTGGAAATCCTATCAGACCATTCTTCTGGGGAAGCAACCACCCCTGTCTCCAGCTCCCAGCTGAGCATGGCTGTAGATTTTTCTGGGAGGCCGAGACCACCCAGGAAATTATATAAATGGGAGATAATGCCCCTGTCCCTAGAGGTAGGGCCACAGAGATCTTCAAATGTTGTAACCGGGTTAGTTGTGGCCCCAGAGCAGTGTGAATTAAAGAAGTGTCTGACTTGTAAATATTTATAAAATTCTGTCCTGGGGAAGGAATGGGAGGATTGTAGGGATTGGAAAGAGCAAATTACCCCATCCCTCTGAAGCGAGTCCAGGGTAACAAGCTATTTCGATATCCAAAGTGCGAAAGCGTTAGGATTGGGAAAAGCTGCAGGAAATGAGGGGTCTCCAATAAAAGAGGATAACCTAGGGTTGGGAGGAAGTAAGGAGAATTTATGCTTATATAAGGACCAGAGATGTAGGGATTGGCCCACTACCGCGTTTAAAGTGGAGATATCCTTGGGGCGAATTGCCGTGGCCTACAGCAATCCCGGGAGATAATAGGGGGCTATAGCTATCCGCTTGAAATGGAGCCAGGCAGGGGATACCGTGCGGGGGGGGGGGTGTGCCATTGTGCCAGTTGCAGTAGTCTGGTGGATACATATTATAGCCAGAGGTTTGGTAATCCCAGACCACCCCTGGCCCTTGGTCTATATACCATTTGTTTGCCTAGTCGTGGTTTCTTGTTGTGCCAGACAAATTTGTTTACATCACGTTGTAGTAGATCGATCGTTTGGCGCGACACATAGTTGTGGAGGGCACTAAAAAAAAAAAAAAAAAAAGTTTGGGGAGGATAGACATTTTCACTGCCTGGATCCTGCCTAAGAAAGTAAAGTGGTAAGGGCTTCATGTATGTAGCAATTGTCTGATACGAGTAAAAGCAGGTGGGTAATTAGCGAGGTATATTTTGTGAAGCGTAGGAGCTAACTTAATCCCTAAATACGATAACATCTGTGATTCCATAGAAAAGCCAATATTGGATTGGATAGAGGAGGTAGTATGTTGAGGGAGGTGTATCAGGAGGGCGGAGCATTTGGAGAGGTTTACTCCTAGACCCGAGATGTCCTGAAAGGTGTGTAAGGTGGCGATAAGATTGGGTATCGAGAATATAGGGTCAGAAAAGAATAAGAGGACATCGTCCACGTATAAGCTAAGTTTAAACTCATGATCACCTTTTGTAAATCCCTTGATGTTTGGGTCTAGACTGATTGAACGGGCCAGGGGTTCGATGACAAGGGCGAACGAAAGTGGTGATAAGGGGCACCCTTGTCGTGTTCCCCTACCTAATGTGATGTAATCGGAATTACATCCTGGGAGTTTAATCCGTGTACATGGGTGGTGGTAAAAAGCCCAGAATCCGTGGACAAAGGCCCCCGGAAAAGCCACATTTTTCCAAGGTTAGTTGGAGGTATGGCCACAGAACGCTATCGAAAGCCTTGTGGATATCAAGGATAAGGAGTAGCACACTGCGAGCATGTAAATCAGCGGTCTGATATTGTCAGTGATTTGTCTGGTCAGAATAAAACCTGTTTGGTCGGGGGAAATTAGGGAAGTAATGTTTTTTGAGAGTCTGTCAGCTAAAATAGGGCCAAAAATCTTCAGATCAGTGTTGATGACCGAAATTGGTCTATAGTTTTGGGGTAGGGAGTGATCCTTGTTGGGTTTTGGGATCAGGGACATGTTGGTAAGGAGCATGTCATCTGGAAAAACATTGCCTTTAAGAATATGGTTAAAGAGAGATTTTAGGTGTGGGATTAAGTTTTCTTGGAATTTCTTGTAATATGGGGCTAAGTACCCATCAGGACCAGGGGTTTTGGAGGGTTTTAATGATTTGACAACCTCAAATATTTTGATATTTGAGCAAGGGGCATTCAGCTCCTGTAGGCGTTCCTGGGTTAGGGCAGGGAGAGGTAGATCATCTAGCCAAGTTTTAAGGGCAGGGTCAGGGGGTGAAGAAGGAGGGGAAATTAGCCCTGTGTAAAACTTTGAAAAAAATCTGTAAAACCTCAGATGGGTGGGAGACTAAGTTACCACTGGGATTCCTTAATTTATATGTGTGAGGGGGTTGAATTGATTGGTTGAGCTTTCTAGCGAATATGGTCGAGGCCGAATTGTTGTGCAACAGGAACTTGGCTTTAGACCATCTCAGGGATCTCTCAGTCTGTTCGGAGAGGATTTTATCAATTTCCAGTCTATTGTTGTTAGTTTGTTGTAGTAGATCTGGGGTGTGGTTTTGTGTGTGTAGGTGGTATAATTTATCTAGTTCATTAGTGAGTCTGGTAATATCAATCAATCTCTGTTTCTTTTTATCAGCGGCTAATTGGATAAGATATCCTCTAATTACTACCTTATGGTCTGCCCATAGAACTGAAGGGGAGATATCTTTTGTGTCGTTGGTGGCAAAATATTCGGCCATATGTTTTGCAAGCTGGGAAACCGTGATTCGGTCAGTGAGTAGGGACTCATTTAGTCTCCATCCTGTGACGGAGGGTTTAAGGCCTATGTGGGATACGCCCAAGAAGACCACCTGGTGGTCCAACCATGGTCAGGAATGGATGGCTGCGGAGGTGGAGTTTGCAAGGAGTATAGGGGAGCAAAACAGATAATCCAATCTGGATTAGCTGTCATAGGGTTGGGAGTAAAATGTGTACTCACGGCACCTACGTTATGTGCCCTCCAGGAGTCTACCAGATTGTGTGTGTGCAACAGTGTCTTTAACGTTTTGGGGAAAGCGTTGGTGACGCTACCAACCTTGCTTCTATCGAGAGCTGAGTGCGCCACCAAGTTAAAGTTTCCTCCCAGCAACAAGTAAGGAGAACTGTACTTGTCCAAGATCTCAAAAAAAAGTTTTAAAGAAGGTTGCCTGGGAGTCATTAGGGGCATAAACATTAGCTATCATGACCTTCCCTTGCAAAGAGCCCTGGATGATAATAAATCTACTAGCTGGATCTTTGTAAATATTCTCAACATCAAACATTAATCATTTTTTAACAAATATTGCCACTCCTCTGGACCTGGACCCAAATATTGTAAAATACCCTGGGCCGTATGATCTGTCAAAGTATGTGGGGTGATTATTGTCGAAGTGAGTCTCCTGCAAAAGTTTAATGTCTGCCCGTAGGCGTTAAATGCCTTTTTTCTCTTTTGAGGGGAATTAAACCCCCTGACATGGGAAATGAATCTAATGCCCATTCTAAATTTGAGAGGACAGATGGGCCCGAATGATTGGGGGAGGGTCCCAAGGAGTAGGGTACCATTGTCCACCACCGTGGCAGGGTGGGGACAGATGGGAAGTGCTGTAGGTGAGCAAATCCCAACTTGCAGCAGGATCTAGCATAAGCCATAAAAGCAGTAGTACAAAATGCATCAAAATTTGTGAAATCAGCAAAAACAGTCCCGTAATCTAAAACGATAAAACAGTAAAACAAAACACAAGTAAACTATTGGGGTCAGGAGGGGAAAGACCATCCCGACAATAGGATAAAACCGTAACCTGTCAGGCTTAGAACTTCCTGAACAATAGGACATTAATGTCCAACACTCTTGGCAACCGGTTGAGAGACGAGAAAAAGAAAAAGAGAAAAGGGAAAAACAAAAAAGAAAACTTCAGATGATGTGATCCGGGGGAGTAAGTAAGGTGAACAATCTCCCCCTATTCTCCTCCTCTTCTCTCTTCCTTCCTCCAGTAGGAATCAGCAAGAGTGGGGGGACAAACGAGCGGGTGCCACTGTACTTAAGCACAGCGGGGAGCAGTCAAGTATAAAGCTGGTGCAGCGAGGTGTGTCGTTCAGTAAGGGAAGGGGAAGGCTCAAGTTATGAAAGGAGCCAGTTCATACTCACCCTTCCCGGGAGTGTTAAAGGTGACCTCATCCGTCTAATAAAGTCCAAGGACATGTGTAAAAGAGAAGTGGTTAGGTCCGGAGTAAGAGGAAAGGGATGATCAAATCATGTGGCCCCTGAGTTCTTGCCTCTGGCGTCTGCGGTTTCTTTGCGGTGAAGGGGTTGCCCAAATAGCAGACGGGCAGGGGGTGGAAGGCATCCTAGGAAGATCCTCTTTAGCCATTAGGCCCAGCTTGACCAGGGGTTCCTTCCCTTCCTGTATGGTGATCACCGTATAAGTAGTGCCATTGTGTATGACTTGAAGTTTGAATGGGAGCCCCCATCTATAACGGATTCTCGCTTCCTGAAGTGGCATGGTGATTTCCTTGAGCTTGCAGCGTTTATCCAAGGTGGCAGGGGATTTATCAGGGTATATTTGGACCCTGCCACCGCCCAGCAGGATGTTGGGGGTATTGCGGGAAACTCTGAGGATCTTTTTCACAAGGTAATCTTTGAGACAAAGGACAATATCCATGGGTGGTTTGTCCTCAGGCGGTTTGGGATGAAGAGCTCTATGAATCCTATCGCATGCAAAAGCTGTCACTGGAGAGGCAGGCAGCAGGGATTGAAACAACTCATGGATGGATAGGGTCAAATCAGTCACTGCCTCAGGGACCCCTCTGATTCTCAGATTGTTCCTTCTGTTTCTGTTGTCCAGGTCCTCCAAGTCGACCTGGAGCAGGGAGACGGAATCTGTAAGGGCTTCATGATTTCTGCGGAGGTCAGTGTAAGCGAGCTGTAGCTCATCATGCTTAGTTTCCAAGAGATCCGTTCTGCCTCTCAGCACAGCTATCTCTTGCTGCAAGGTATTAGTGGATTTATGGAGTTCTGTCTGGAACTTCTCAGCAATCTTATTATACATCGCAGTTAAGCTGTCATCTAAGTCTGCCTTTGTAAGTTGTAGGGAGTACTCACCGTCCACAGATGAATGAACAGGAGAGGCCGCGGGGCTGTGAGCAGAGGCTGAAGCGTGGTGTGGCTCGGCGCCATCTTGGGGTTTCCCTGCCATCTCACGGACCCTGAGGAGATAGGGACCTTTGAGCTGGTTTCCCGGCACGGGACTTGGAGGACGGCATGCACCGCCCGTTCCCCTGGGGGTGCAGGTAGTTTTTGTGTCCGTAGGAAGCGATTTGTGGCCCCAGGGACGGTGATGTGATCCCCGCTGTGACGGAGCTCCTCTCAGATGCGACCTTCCAGTTCCGCGCCGCGGAACGAGAAACGAGAAAGAAAGTTGCAGGCCTAGTAATACTTTTTGACTACTTTTCAGGTTTTACCCAAATTTAGGGTTTAACAATGAAACCTGTGCACAATCCCAACACATACGTCCCCCTGATAATAGCTGTGTTCATAAACAGGTGTGACCATCGGCTGGAACCGAGGATAGTTAAGGAAAAAGAATGTCACCAGTACACCGCAAATCTCCAATGTGGGTCCAAAGGACAAGTCAGACTATCACAAAGTTGGATCAAAGTAATATCCTGTTCATTCAAGTCGGATGGATGTAGTACCAATGTAGGACCGATGTAGGACTGATGTCGCAGAGCAAAGTAGGATGAAAGTCGTATGATTGTCGTGTAGTATTAGTGTGAACCCAGCCTCAAGGACTTGACCAGTTAAAAATAACATTCCTTTTGTATACGGTAAGGCTGGGTTCACACTGGTACGACACGACAGTCATACAACTTTCATCCTACTTTGCTCTGCGACATCAGTCCTACATTGATCCTACATTGGTCCGACATCCATCCGACTTTCATGAACAGGATACTACTTTGATCCGACTTTGTGATAGTCTGACTTGTCCTTTGACAAATCAAAACAATCCCAGGGTGAGATAAATTCCTTTTACTGCTGCTGTAATCACCATGTCGGATGTCAAAAGTCGGATGGTTAGGACAAGGATCCGACTTCAATGATATTCAATGGGCGGAAGTAGGATCAAAGTCGGACCAAAGTAGTGCAGGGGAGCATTTTCAAAGTCGGACCGACTTTTGTCGAACCAGTTAAGACGGCTCTCATAGGGAAACATTGATTTTCACACGTCATGCGACATGAGCTCCCAATGTCGGAGCGTTTGTCAGACCAGTGTGAACCCAGCCTAAAGCATTGCTTATGTCCTTATATGGCTCTTTGACCAGGATGTGGAGGCCTAGAATTCATTAGTGAGCCAGAATATGAACCAACAATAATAGGGAAATATGAAATATGCAATTTCCCCAGCACAATGTGATCGCTGAATAAAGCTTTGGACTCGCATTGGAGATCCATGGTGTGCTGGTGACATTCTTCTGCCTTAACATAAAACCTGGTCACCATCCCCAACCCCCCACCCTCTATCGTCTCTCACTTAACTGAATAGTGAGGTTCTCTTTTCTCTGCAGCAAGTGGTTTTCTTTTGAATTTGCCATAGCTGTGTGTGGTTCTGCCCTCATCATCCATTCATAGGGAATTCTGAATGGAAGACTACAAGTCTCATCTGCCACAATGGCAGAAGGACTCCTAGCTTTCAGTGGAGTACAAGGGCAGTGACGTCACCATTCTTGTGGTCCATTGATGACTTCCTCCAGCCCTATGTTGATGGGTCCATACCTCCGTTCAAGTCTTCAGGAACCTGTTTATTGCACTCACACCACCCTCTGCATTGCACTGAATGTGCAAAAAATAATAATAAATGCATATTTATTTTTATTTATCAGTGTGGATACATTTATTATTTTTTTTCTAAGGGTTGACTATGCTCCTAAGAGAAAGGATGGTAAAATTGTTCTAATGGGACATAGAGAAATAGAAAGTAGCAAGAGTTATTAATACTTGTCCAGCTCTATCCAAAGCTGAGAAAAGGGTGGCTGCAATTCCACTTTAATTCATATAGTTGTACCAATCTGTGTTACAGATTAAAAAACGAAAAAAAATAAGAAATCTGTGTTCGGTTTTCAATTATTCATACACACAGAGCAGCCAGATTTACTTATTAATTATGCAGCGTGTGCTTCTTGCTTAATAGAACAGTACGGTAATTGTGCTTTACTGCATCTCACAAATGTAAGAGTGAGGTGTATGAGGCCTTCTTGTTTGTTTTTTTTGTTTTTTCAATTATTTTATTGTTTTATTTTTAACTCCTTAAAAACATTTTATTCTGGCAAGCCCCCTGGTGGTAACATTATATATGAGTTATGAAGGGTCCTCTTTAGTGAAGTATGAGGGGCCTAAACAAACCCTGATGGTTCCCCTTTGAGCTTGAGAAAGTGTTTGAGTACACATTGCCCCCAACCCCTTCACACTCTGAACCTGGAAGTACTCATGACTGAACACTTCCAGGTTCAACAACCTGTTCAGCGATCTCCATGCTCAACATTCTAAAATAAAAGATGGTAATAAAACCAACATGGAGGCAGGAAGCCGGTCTTAAAGATAGTAGCAGCAGTGATGGGGAGGCTGGGCAGTGGCCGTTGACGGATGATTTATAAATAGGCAGAGTCTCAGGCACCACTCTGGTATAAATTAGCTGAAAGCCGGCAACATGGAATGCTCTTGAAAAGAAAATCCTTTATTGGCTACAAACACTATATTACCAAAAGTATTGTGACGCCTGCCTTAACACACACATGAACTTTAATGGCACCTCAGTCTTAGTCCGTAGGGTTCAATATTGAGTGGGCCCACCCTTTGCAGCTATAACAGCTTCAACTCTTCTGGGAAGGCTGTTCACAAGGTTTAGGAGTGTGTCTATGGGAATGTTTGACCATTTTTCCAGAAGCACATTTGGGAGGTCAGGCACTGATGTGAAGGCCTGGCTCGCAGTCTTCGCTCTAATTCATCCCAAAACAAGGTCCATAAAGACATGGATGAGCAAGTTTGGGGTGGAGAAGCTTGACTGGCCTGCACAGAGTCCTGACCTCAACCCGATAGCACACCTTTGGGATGATTTAGAGCGGAGACTGTGAGCCAGGCCTTCTCGTCCACATCAGTGCCTGACCTCACAAAATGCGCTTCTGAAAGAATGGTCAAACATTCCCATAGACACTCCTAAACCTTGTGGACAGCGTTTCCAGAAGAGTTGAAGCTGTTATAGCTGCAAAGAGTGGGCCAATTCAGTATTGAACCCTACGGACTAAGACCGGGATGCCAGTAAAATTTATGTGCGTGTAAATGCAGACGTCCCAATACTTTCGGTAATCTAGGGTATGTAAATACACAGTACACTAAATGCTAACGCGTTTCAGCTGAAAAGCTAAAATGTGTTAGTGTCTACCGTATTGTGCTTTTCTTTACAAGAGCGCTCCGAGTTGCCGGCTTTTATCTAATTGGTACCTGTTATTTTGGGAGTTGAATGCCCCAGCCAGAGCATCAGTCTCCAGCTCCTGGATATTAGATAAAGCGGTTGAGCTTGGGTAAAATTTCTACAATTGTTTACACTCTGCTACTGTGTATGTCCATGGTCACAGCCACCACAAGAATTGCAGGCCCTGCATTCTGCTAGTGCTTCTGCTCTGCCATACCCTTTACGTTGACAACAGTGAAAGGATTATTGTGTATTGAACCTTTAGGCACCAGTAACACCTTTGCAGATGCGACCCAGCGCTTGTATCACAAGCTCCCCCTCCTAGACACTGCAGCTCACGGTGGGGAGGGTTTGAGTAATAGACGCAGTTCTGCCAATCCAAAAAAAACAATGGTCGGAACTAGGTGTGGCCAGGTTGGTGATTTAGCATTGACGGTTCCGATAGAGACACCTCCTGCACCAACATCTCCTCCCACCGTAGTGCAAACCGGCACAGCCTATGTGAGGGTGACAATGCTGCTCTGAATTCAGGACCAGTGCAGCATTGTTGCCACACCATTTGGAAGACTTCACTGGCAGTATAAACATGTATTTGTGGAACTTTTGGCCGTTCGTATGTGCGATTTATAAACGTTTTTGTACAGCGTTTTTGAGCTTTGGTGTTCTTTTTTTATTATTGGCGAATAGAGAAAAATATCACCCGATTCATCATTTGCTGCTATGTTTTTCATAATTTTCATCCGCTTTTATTATTTATTTATTATTATTATTATTAAGGGGTTAAGGGTCAGGGGTAGGTGTTAAAAGTTATGGTTAGGGTTGAATTTATTTATTTACATTTTTTTTGGACCTTCTGGCAGCACAAACAAAGCATCAGTTTTCTGTATCTGAGCCATTGCTTTCAGATAGAACTTGAGTGCTCTTACTACATCTAGAGTATGCAATAATCTTTTTTCCACGGAATGCTGATCTGGACAAAAGGACAGTAGGACCACATCTTGATTCAGATGAAATCCTGAAACCACCTTAGGCAGAAAAGTTGGGTGGGGACGCAACACCACCCTATCTTTGTGAATGACCAAATAGGGCTCTTTACAGGAAAAAGCCTCTAATTCCGATACCCTTCTAGCAGAGGATATAGCAACTAGAAAAAACAATTTTCTTGTCCACAAACCCAAAGGAATATGGTGCATTGGTTCAAAAGGTTGTTTTTGTAAAGCAGACAAAACTAAATTCAAATCCCATGGGCACAAGGGAGACTTAACTGCAGGCCTTAAACCGCAATACCCCTTGAATAAAAGCCCTGACCAAGGAGTGAGAGGCAAGTGGCCTTTGAAAAAATACTGCCAAGGCCAAGATCTGACCCTTGATGGTGCTCAAGGCCAGCTTCATTTCTACTCCCAACTGTAGAAAGGCAAGAACTCTACCAATGACATATTTTAAAGGATGTCAACTCCTGGATTCACACCATGCCTTCCAAATTCTGTAATAAATGAGCCTGGAGGCCGGCTTCCTAGCATTAACCAGAGTGGAGAGAACTGGACCCGAGAGTCCACGACCTTTTAAGATGTAGGTTTCAACAACCAAAACCGTCAAATTAAGACTTCGTAAGGAAGGATGGAATACTGGTCCCTGCGAGAGCATGTCTGGGCGTAGTGAAAGAAGCCATGGCTTTCCTACTGCCATCTTTACGATCTCTGTATACCAGGATCTTCTGGGCCAATCTGGGGCCACCAGAATTACCGGTTTATTTTCCCTTTTGACTCTGCAAAGGAGTCATGGTAGGAGCGGAACCGGGGGAAATGCATAGATCAGAGAAAACTGATCCCAAGGAACCACCAACGCATCTGCTCTGGATGCTAGTGGATCTCTTGTTCTTGAAACAAAGCTGTCCAACTTCCTTTTGAACCTGGAGGCTAGCAGATCCACATCCGGGGTACCCCATCTCCGGCATATGGCCAGGAATATGTCGGGGTGCAGAGATCACTCTCCTGGAGACAGTTGCTGGTGGCTCAGATAATCCGCCTGCCAATTCTCCACCCCTGGAATGAAGACTGCTGATAGGCAAGGAACATGCTTTTCTGCCCAAACCAAAATGTGGTTTACCTCTCTCTGGGCGCCCCCTTGGCGATGGATATAGGCCACCGCTGTAGCTATGTCGGATTGTATCCGCACAGGACAGGCCTGTAATCTGTACGTCCAGGCCCTGAGAGCCAAACGTACCGCCCGAATCTCTAGAATATTGATGGGCAGGATCTTTTCTGCTTTGGCCCATCTTCCCTGGAGCGTAGCTCCTTCTAGAACTGCTCCCCAGCCTAAAAGGCTGGCATCTGTAGTTACCACCTTCCAGGTAACTGGGTCGAAGGATCTTGCCTTCTCTTAATTTTTGGTTAGTAACCACCAATTGAGGTTTTGGCGTACTTCCGATGCTAGGCGCATCGGCAAGTCCAAGGCTTGGACTCTCCTGTTCCAAGCAGACAGTATGCTGTTTTGCAATGGTCTTGAGTGAAACTGGGCATAAGGAACAGCCTCGAATGAGGCTACCATCTTCCCCAACAACCTCATGCAAAGGCAAACGGAAGGTTCCTTTTTTGTTTTAACCACCCGGATCAACTCTTTTAAAGCCTTGATCTTTGGCTTGAGTAAAAATACCCTGCTTTGGGCCGTGTCTATGACCATACCCAAATACTCCAGCCTCCTTAGGGGCTGCAAAGATTATTTTTCTAGGTTGAGGACCCAGCCTAGGTGCTTGACCGTTTTGAGCACATTGTGATTTAATCGTGCAACCGACTGTTTTTCCAGCAGTAAATCATCTAGATATGCCATTACTGCTATGCCCTGAGCTCTCAGATTTGCCAGGAGCGGGGCTAGAACCTTGGTGAATACGCGCGGTGCGGTAGCCAGACCAAAGGGTAGCGCCATAAACTGGAAGTGGTGTTGTTCTACCGCAAAACTTAGGAATCTTTGGTGAGCTGGAAAAATTGGCACATGTAGATATGCATCTTTGATGTCTATTGATGCCAGGAACTCCCCCCCCCCCTTGTAGGGTGGAGAGTGACTACTGAGTGGATTGTCTCCATGCGAAAAGAACAAATGTTCAGAAATTGATTCAGATCTAGAATGGGTCCGACATCTTCGTTTGGTTTTGGAACCGTAAAGAGGTTTGAATAAAACCCTGAACCTTGCTCCTCTGAGGGAACCTCTACGATTACCCCTTGGAATAACAAGTGATCCAACGCTAGGAACAAGGGCCTTCTTTTTACTGGATCCTTGGGAATGCTTGACCTTAGGAAATGGGACGGCGGGAGCCCCCGAAATTCCAGTCTGTAACCCAGAGATACTGTGGAGATTACCCACTTGTCTTGAATCTCTTCCTGCCAAGCCCTTGAAAATCGCAGGAGTCTACCCCCCACCCCCCACTCGGCCGAGCGGGGGCGCCTCTTCATAAGGAGGCTTTGGGGTTCTGTTTTGCAGAACTTTGACCCCAAGATTTCTTTTGTCCCTGGGCCTGGCCCTGGGCTTTCCCTCTTGCATTTGGCTGGGGAGGCCGTCGCCACTGCCTGGAAGCTGCAGCTCCCAGAGCTGGGGAAAGAGCACGTTTAAAAGAGGGACGTTTACTCTTTTTCTTAACTGGCAACAAAGTAGTCTTACCACTAGAAATTTTTTGGGATATAGTTATCCAGATCATCCCCAAATAAACATTCCCCATGAAAAGGGAATCCGGCCAAAAGCTTTTTGCACGGAGCTTCAGCTGACCAATGCTTTTAGCCAAAGAATCCTGCGCATATGTATCAGCAGGAGTGTAAGGCGGGATTCTTGCTGAATTGAATCATCAATAGCATCTACTGCAAAACATAAGGCCTTAGGTAGGTCCACCCAATGTCTGGCCTGTTCAGCAGGGAGGATTTTAATCACCTGCTTCATCTGATCCTATAAGAACTGAAACATGCCAATTGCTGCTACTGCAGGTTGGGTAACAGCGCCAGCCATAGTACAGGAAGATTTCAGTAGAGACTCCAGTTTTTTCTCAGTTGGATCTCTAAATACCTGAGCGTTGTCAACAGGACAAGTCAGGTTTTTATTCACGGAAGAAATAGCTGCCTCTATTGCTGGCAAACTTCATTTCTTGGTGAATTTGTCCTCCATTGGATACAGAAAACAGAACTTCTTGGGAGGAGAAAACAGCTTATCTGGGTGTTCCCAGTCAGCATACATAAGCGTTTCCAGTAAAGGATGAATCGGGAAGGTATATGCAGCTTTCAAGGATTTTAAAGACCCCAAGGAGGGAACAGGTCCCCTGACTCAGTGGAGGGCAGTTTGTAGGCATCACGCACAACCTCTGTATAGTACTGCACCTGCATCCTGAGAGCCTGAGAGGAAGAAGGGATCTTCTCCTCATCCCCCGATTCATCCGACTGCCCCTGATCCTGGTCCCCAGAATCATCATCATCATCATCATCATCAGACTGTTGATCGTCTGATAGGGACCCCAGAGCAGAGGAAGGGAACCTACCCCGCTTTCCGCTCTTTTGTGAGGATGCTGAAATCAAAGCAGCTAACCTCCCTTCTAAACCAATCAATGCTGCTGCAAGAGCGTCTTCAGTGACATAAGCAGGAGCTGCCATGTTGGGAGAGGCTGCAATGCCTGACAGGGGCAATGGCTTATCCTGTGCGGCTGCCTCAGGTCTCTCAGGGGAGGCTGGTATCATGCAGACATGTCTAGAACCCCTAGATCCAGATGGCGACACCTTAGTGCCCATTTTTCCTGACCCTGAACCCCTTTTACGGGGAGACATAAGTCCTAAGCCCAAAGCAGAGGTACTAACTCAAGTGCATCAACTGCTGAGCCTAGTCTGGCAAAAAACAAATGCCCTCTAATGTGCACAGCCTGATGCGGAGTAGGTGTCTTTTAGTATGCCTAAATCCAATCCACACAGGTGCTTACGTGCCCCAACAAGCTGCTGTGTCCCTCTGCTTTACAGGTCTCCTGGTGTCTGGGTTTTTTAAAACACACCACCCTGTGCCTGCGCAGTAGATCGCTGTGTCCACGCCGCACGTGCACGCTCGCAACCACGCCCCCCGATTCCCCCTGCTGCTCCAGCATAGAGAAAAGCGCGCTCCCCGTACGCGCGCGCATAGGGGACGGTGGCGATCGGGGGGGAAGCAGGAGAAGAGTGGACCTCATGCAGGGGGATCGCCGTGGGACCCTGGACATGATAATTATCTTGGCCTAAATGCAATCTGCAGCCTTCCTACAGTTGAGGAAGCTTCAAGTACAGGTATGCTGGTAGAGTCGCAGGCTGCACCGATAGGGGTTTATGCCGGAGTTTGCTGGAACTGAGACTGTAGGTAATTGAAAGGTTACTATGGTTGGCTTCTTTTGTGTTTTTTGCATGGTGTTAAAAGAGAACGGGAACACTGCCGGACAAAAAAAAGAGATAAGGATCTCTTTTTTTCCCGTCAGGCCAAAAATCTGAGCGGGAAATCTGTTCGTCAGCATGGTTTTCCGACGGGCAGAGAACCGTGCATGCTCAGAATCAAGTATAAGACGGTAAAGCTAGCGTTTGTAATGGAGATAGCACATTCGTCACGCTGTAACAGACTGAAAAGCATGAGGCTAAAAAGCGCGAATCGTCTCTCACCAAACTTTTACTAACACGAGGATCAGCAAAAGCAGCCCAAAGGGTGGCGCCGTTGGAATGGAACTTCCCCTTTATAGTGCCGTCGTACGTGTTGTACGTCACCGCGCTTTGGACTGGCGCACTTTTGTCTGAGCGTGTGTATGCAAGGCAGGCTGAGAGGAATTCTGTCGGGAAAACCGTCAAATTTTTATCCCTCGGAGAAACCGGTCGTGTGTACTAGGCATTGGAGTGGAGATGTGAACCAATTCCATAGAGAATAATTGATTTTTTTTTTCTCCTCCAGCGTTTTGGAGATTCAAAATACAAAACGCTGAGGTGTGAATGGGGCCTAAAAAAAACTAAGTGCAGACGCTCTTATATTTAATAGGTATTATGGGATGCAATAGTTCTACTTTAGGAATAAAGTCTCTTTTTTTTTGCCATCCGATGTACAATGGATTAAGTCACATATGTAGTGAGCCTAGTGGGATCCTTCTATGTTAAATGTGTCCTTGGTCTGACAATGACATAAATTCCATGTTTTATCATGGAATATATAACAAGGTATGTCTGGTTGAAACATTTGACATGTTGAATTCCCAAATTAAAATAAAAATGTGATGACAATAATGAAAAACACACTTTCATCTTGGTATCATTGCTTGTTCGGAGTCTTCATAGCTGCTCGCTGACCCTGCATTCAACTGTCTGTTAATGGGCACGTTTAGCGGGCCCGCCTGCAGCTGTACGCATTCAGATCGCGTCCAATCTTCCATTACACGGCAGGCTATTTTTAGCCGCTGCAGGTTTAAAATATGCCTTCTAATCTCTCCTGAATTTATCAAACAGCGTTTCCTTTCAGAAGGGACAGCTCCGCTGAGTGGACGGAGTCAGAAAATCAAATAAGTACTGCATTATTTATGTCCCAACACGGCTCAGCGCAGTCTATTTTTGGTGCTGCTGGATGTCATCGTAAGCGCTCCGTTGCGTAGAGGAGGGGGGCTGCAATTTCACTGCTCAGTGACTTGGCGAGACACACAAATGGACATGATAATTATCTTGGCCTAAATGCAATCTGCAGCCTTCCTACAGTTGAGGAAGCTTCAAGTACCGGTATGCTGGTAGAGTCGCAGGCTGCACCGATGGGGGTTTATGCCGGTGTTTGCCGGAACTGATACTGTAGGTAATTGAAAGGTTACTATGGTTGGCTTTTTTTGTGTTTTTTGCACGGTGTTAAAAGAGAACTCTTGGAAAAGAGATTAATTCAAGGAAACGTGAAAATCCCGCCTTGCAGTAGGGTTGCACCCTCACTGCAAGGATTAACCCCTTGCAGCCCACCCTGGCATCCCTTTAAACAGTTCGGAATGCCTGGGAGCAGGAAGGACAATGGTCACATGATCAGAAACCAGTCCCATTGGCTACCGATTATTAGCCCGGAATAAGAACTGTTTTTGACAGCTCTGTCTTTCTGCTGGCATTGCAAAAGGACCTCTGCTTCTGTAGGCTCCTCCACAGGACCTTCTCTCTTAATGCTTTGGGTATCTAAGGACCCGACGTCGCCAAGAATGATGCAGAGTCTGTAGCCCTACATTGGATGCCAAGAGACAGTTCACTGCTGCATCATGGGTGAGCTTCCACTGCCGGGTGAGTGGAGGATTGGGTAAATAAAGTTGCTTTTACCATTACCTAGACCAGCTATCCTCAGCTAGGGTTCCTCCACAGATTACTAGAGCTTCCTCAAGCTGTGGCCGATTGACCTCCCATATGATGATGCCTGCATAGTTCCAGGGCCAACGTCGTTTGGCAGAGTCAGAGACATAACACTAATAATTGTTTTAGCTACCTTATGGGGTAGCATCCTGACCACTACTGGGGGACATTCTTCCCATTGACCTCCAATGTAAGGAGCATTGTTCCCACTGACCACCAATGTAAGGGGCATTCTTCCAACTGACCTCCAATGTAAGGAGTATTCTTTATACTGACGTTCAATGTAGGGAGCATTCTCCCCACTGATCACCAATGTAAGGGGCATTCTTCCCACCGATCACCGGTATAAGGAACAATCTTCCCACTGACCACCAATGTAAGGGGCATTCTTCCCACTGATCACCAATGTAAGGAGCATTCTTCTCACTGATCACCAATGTAAGGAGCATTCTTCCCACTGATCACCAATGTAAGGAGCATTCTTCTCACTGATCACCAATGTAAGGAGCATTCTTCCCACTGATCACCAATGTAAGGAGCATTCTTCCCACTGATCACCAATGTAAGGAGCATTCTTCCCACTGATCACCAATGTAAGGAGCATTCTTCCCACTGATCACCAATGTAAGGAGCATTCTTCCCACTGATCACCAATGTAAGGAGCATCCTTCCCATGCATATAAGAAAAAGAAAAAAGAAATAGTAATTAATTCATTAAGTGTAGCGGGGTCTCCCTTAAGGCCCCGGGACTACGTTACCCAGAACCCTGTTCGGCACCCAGAGTGCAGTTAGCCACCGCAGAGACTCATGGGAGGGGTTATTTAAGGAGGAGGCGAGGCGGAGCTCGGCCTCTTTGGACACCACGCTGCAAGCAAGAGTTTCTTCCTGTGCGGATCTGCTGCAGTGCAAGGCCTGAAGCCTGGGCCTTGCGCAACTTCCAAAGAGCCTTCCACCCCACTGCGGAGCTTGGGTGACATCTGACTTTGTCGAGTGAGGACATCAGTTGGATCGGGGACCTGATCGTTGCAGACGCTGTGTGCGGAGACACAGCAGGTGGAAGTCCCGGGCTGGGATCGCGCCCGGAGTGGTGAGCGAGCACTTGCTCAATCAAATAGACTTTACAGAATCTAGGCCTATAGACTGCCGTGGCTCACCGATCGTTTGCTTGTTGTTCCATTGGGGGATCGGTAGCAGGACAGAGTTGAAGTGTCGCCCCCCCCCCCCCCCAGCATAGTGTTCTTAGTGATTGCCAGTTTGTGGATTACAAATACTATTCATCAAGTGCACCACCGAAAGTTTGCATGCAAAGAAATCCCTATAGGAAGGACTGAGATTTATTCTGGGTCAGGCCTGGCCAGGGTGGGGAGATAGGATATTGTTTAGTGCGCCACAGGGCGTGTATACCATAATAGGTACGCGTGGTGGATTACCGGGCAGCGCCATTATTGTGTGCTATATTGATTGCTGCAGGGCTCTGCAAGCCGGTTGTGTGTATTATATTCTGCTTAAGCCTTTTTTACAACCAAAGTAAAGCTGTTATACTTAATCTTTAACATTTGTGTGTTTTACTGTAAAGAGGGTGCCTTTACAATACCAATTGACTACGATAAAAATATAACCCCTAGACTAACTGTGCCAGGGTGGGTCGAGCAGATTGCCGGGGGTTGGTGGTGCTGTACACAGGGCCCGAAAACAAATCCAGCGGCTCTCTTAACTGGGGGTAGCGCTACATAAGGGTGCCGCCAATGATCACCAATGTAAGGAGCATTCTTTCCACTGACCACCAATGTAAGGAACATTTTTCCCACTGACCACCAATTACTTGGTTTTAGCAGGGGTTCCTCAAGACCTAAAAATTATTTCAAGGACTCCTCAAAAGGTAAAAAGGTTTTGAAAGGCTAAACGAGCAATCAAACCAGGTTCAAGCTTCAAGTAGTTTGGCTTTAAGGTTAAAGTTCAAACCAAGCTAGAGATCTCCAGTCGGCAAAGATTATGAGATTTGCCAATTGCAGCGCTATAGGTCTGACTTGGCAAGGGAGCACATCAGACATCTGCAGAGAGACCACTGCTTTTGCAGAGAGCAAGGCTACCACTCTGCAGCTCCAGGCAGGAAGCAGGCTTTTCTATTTGGGCTGTGGCTGTTTTAGAGAGAAAATTAACTGTAAAACACTGAAAATCTTTTGTTTTGATGCACCCGGAGTACATGTGAGTTTAAATGTTTAATTAGACGTAATTTATTTTAGGTATTTATATAGCACTGATCGTTTATGCAGGACCTTATACCTATTATAAGTAATATAATTACAATATTGTGCTGTACATTCACATTAGTCCCTGCCCTCAAGGAGCTTACAATACATACAAGGCCCAATTTAAACAGGAGCCAGTTAACATATCAGCATGTCTTTGGAGAGTGGAAACCGGAGTACCCAGAGGAAACCAATGCAAGCACAGGAGAAACATGCAAACTCCATGCAGATAGTGTTTTGGTTGGGATGCACATCAGTGCTGCAAGGCAGAAGTTCTAACCGCTGAGCCACTGTGCTGGCTTTACATTTGTTTTTTGCTTAAAGTAGTTGTAAACCTTTGAAATGAAAAATTAACAAAGCATATCCTACCTTGCCTCTATACAAAGCACCTCGTGTGATTTGTGTCTCCTTTCTCATTCCTCTGCTACAGTGGCGGTGCGCCCATAGTGGGCGCAGGAGCGCTGCCCCCTCTCGCTCCTGCGCCCGTCACTCACAACAACAATACATAGGTTCATGCATTGCATAAACCTATGTATTGTCGCCGCCGCTGCCGCCCACTATTCAGATGGCCGGCCCCCTGTTGAGCGCCGTCCATCTGAATAACAGCGGCTGGTTGGTGTTTGGAAGTCCTTTTCAGAGCCAGCGGCTCTGATTGGCTTCCCGATTACAGCCTGAGGGCTGTAATCGGCTTCCGAATAGTTAACCAGAGGACGCGCGGGGGTGCGTTCCTTGGCAAACATTGACAGGCGTCTCAGCCAATCAGGTTCACCGGGTCTGGTTACCGGTAACTTGATTGGCTGAAGCGACATCGAGGGCGGGAGAAGACATCGAGGGCGGAAGAAGGATGGCGCTGACGCGAGGAAGGTATGTGCAGGGCTGGGGGGAAACTGACTGTATTTGGGAGGAACCTGGCAGTATTAGGGGACAAACTGGCTGCATTTGGGGACAAACTGGCTGCATTTGGGGACAAACTGGCTGCATTTGGGGGGAAACTGGCTGCATTTGGGGACAAATTGGCTGCATTTGGGGGGAAACTGGCTGCATTTGGGGACAATCTGGCTGAATTTGGGGACAAACTGGCTGCATTTGAGGGGGCAAACTGGTGGCGTTTGGGCACAGTGGCTGCTTTTAATGGGCACAGTGGCGGCAATTGATGATTTTTTTTTTTTTTTTAGTTTGTTTGCGCCCCCCCAAAAATTTTGAGCACCAGCCACCACTGCTCTGCTATCTGCATGAGTCTCTTCTGACCATCTATACCAGTGGTCTCCAAACTGTGGCCCGGGGTCGGATGTGGCCTTTGCTTACCTTTATCTGGCCCTTAGAGCAATATTCCACCGACACCAATGATAACGAAGCATTCCCCCTACTGACAACATAAATGGGGCACTATTCCTCCCAATAAAACCAATGATAGGGCACTGATGCTGGAACATTTTTTACTCTCACTTACCACAGTTCGGTCCCCCAAAGCCTGAAGGACAATAACCCGGCCCCTTGTTTGGAGACCCCTGATCTATACGGACACCCAACAATCTCAGGAGTTGCCCCCCCCCCCCCCATCACACAGCAGGTGATTTATGGCCATAGCTGTGCATGTTTTCCTATGAGACTGTGGAGAAGGAGTTTGTCCATGCCCTCCACTCCGATTTCAGATCACACTCAGCTCTCTGCTCTTTGCTGTACAGTGTGTGATATCTGAATTCTGTGTAAAGCGTGTGCTTTAGGGGGCTGTAGAGGAGAGATTTTGCAGATAAACAGGTACAACTTATGTAGGAGGATTTGTTTCATCACTGTATCACTTGAGACTAGTCATTTCGGTAGAAGACACTGACATGTTGCCCTGCTGTCACAGCCATCACCAGAATCCCCAGTGTCAGCTGGTGCCCGACACTAAGGGGAAAGGTAATGTCCCTTTCTCTGCTATTTATCAGTGGTTGGGTCGAAAGATTGTTGGGCCCCCTAGCAGGGCCACATTGGAGGGAATCACACGTCCTTAACACAGACAACTGTTGGTAATCAGTATTGAGTGCCTCATAACTATTGGTGGTTGGTGGTGTTTTTCCCCCTATAACATTCAGTGTCATTGTCCCCCTTTAGTTGTAATATCCCATGTGTACCCCTTTGCTGCTCAGGTTGCCCCCCTTTCATTGGTGGTCAGTGGGAGCAGTATTACTTACATTAGTAGTGCCATGGCATGCATTAAAAAGGGGATAACCTCCAGGGATAAAACAATAGTTCTCCCGCTCTACAAGACTCTGGTCCGGCCGCACCTGGAGTATGCTGTCCAGTTCTGGGCACCAGTCCTCAGGAAGGATGTACTGGAACTTGAAAGAGTCCAGAGAAGGGCAACAACACTAATAAAGGGACTGCAGGATATTAGTTATGAGGAAAGGTTGCGAGCACTGAACTTATTCTCTCTGGAGAAAAGATGGATAGGATTTCAATTTACAAATACTGTACTGGTGACCCCACAATAAGAATAAAACTTTTCTGCGAAAGGGAATTTATTAAGACACGTGGGAGTGGCCATTCACTAAAAGTAGGCGAAAAGAGGTTTAACCTTAAACTATTGTAAGATTGGGGGTTGTTAGCTCTCGTGTTAGATGCGTTTTTCCAGTGATTCAGGCCAGTCAGGAACTATATTTAAAGGCCTGGTCGCCCATTTTTATTTAAAAGCACAAACGTTTACAAATACATCCGTAGCATTCACAGGGGGTTCCACCATTCCTGTATCTTGCATACTCAACAGTTTAGCCTCGTGGCTTTACCTTCTTGCTATCCGGCTGTTTCAGGCCTTTAGCCTAGGCCTTAGGTCTGCTCCTCAGACCCAAACAGTTTCCAAGAGTTAACCACTTAAGCCCCGGACCATTTTGTAGCTAAAGGACCAGAGCTGTTTTCAGAATTTTGCACTGCGCTGCTTTAACTGTAAATTGTGCGGACATGCAATGTTGTACCCAAACGAAATTTGCGTCCTTTTCTTCCCACAAATAGAGCTTTCTTTTAATGGTATTTGATTGCCTCTGCGATTTTTATTTTTTGCGATATAAATGGAAAAAAACCGAAAATTTTGAAAAAAAATGATATTTTCTACTTTTTGTTATAAGAAAAATCGAATAAACTCAATTTTAGTCATACATTTAGGCCAAAATGTATTCAGCTACATGTCTTTAGTAAAAAAAATGTCAATAAGCGTATATTTATTGGTTTGCGCAAAAGTTATAGCGTCTACAAACTAGGGTACATTTTCTGGAATTTACACAGCTTTTAATTTATGACTGCCTATCTCATTTCTTGAGGTGCTAAAATGACAGGGCAGTACAAAACCCCCCCAAATTACCCAATTTTGGAAAGTAGACACCCCAGGGAAATTGCTGAGAGGCATGTTGAGCCCATTGAATATTTTTTTTTTTTGTCGCAAGTGATTGAATAATGACTAAAAAAATAAATAAAAAAAAATTACAAAAAGTTGTCACTAAATGATATATTGCTCACACATGCCATGGTTATATGTGGAATTGCACCCCAAAATAAATTTTGCTGCTGCTCCTGAGTACGGGGATACCACATGTGTGGGACTTTTTAGGAGCCTAGCCACGTACGGGCCCCCGAAAACCAATCACCGCCTTCAGGATTTCTAAGGGCGCAAATTTTTGATTTCACTCCTCACTACCTATCACAGTTTCGAAGGCCATAAAATGCCAAAATAGCACAAAACCCCCCCAAATGACCCCATTTTGGAAAGTAGACACCCCAAGCTATTTGCTGAGAGGCATGGTGAGTATTTTACAGCTCTCATTTGTTTTTGAAAATGAAGAAAAAAAATGTTTTCTTTTTTTTTTTTTTTTTTTTTTAAAACTTTGTGACAAAAAGCGAGATCTGCAAAATACTCACCATACCTCTCAGCAAATAGCTTGGGGTGTCTACTTTCCAAAATGGGGTCATTTGGGGGGGTTTTGTGCTATCTGGGCATTCCATGGCCTCCGAAACTGTGATAGGCAGTGAGAAGTGAAATCAAAAATTTACACCCTTAGAAAGCCTGAAGGCGGTGCTTGGATTCCGGGGTCCCGTACGCGGCTAGGCTCCCAAAAAGTCTCACACATGTGGTATCCCCGTACTCAGGAGAAGCAACAGAATATATTTTGGGGTGTAATTCCACATATGCCCATGGCATGTTTGAGCAATACCTGTATATCATTTAGTGACAACTTTGTGCAAAAAAAAATAAAAAATTGTTGTTTTTCCGCAACTTGTGTCAACATATAAAATATTCCATGGACTCGACATGCCTCTCAGTATATAGCTTGGGGTGTCTACTTTCCAAAATGGGGTCATTTGGGGGGGTTTTGAACTGTTCTGGCATTTTATACACAACATTAGGAAGCTTACATCCACTCTTCTAACCACTTGAAGACAAAGCCCTTTTTGACACTTTTTGTTTACATGAAAACATTTTTTTTTTTTTGCAAGAAAATTATGTTGAACCCCCAAACATTATATATATTTTTAAAGCAAAGGCCCTACAGATTAAAATGGTGGGTGTTGCAATTTTTTTTTCTACACAGTATTTGCGCAGCGATTTTTCAAACGCATTTTTTGGGGAAAAAATACACTTTTTTTAATTTTAATGCACTAAAACACACTATATTGCCCAAATGTTTGATGAAATAAAAAAGATGATCTTAGGCCGAGTACATAGATACCAAACACGACAAGCTTTAAAATTTCGCACAAACGCACATTGGCGACAAACTACATACATTTTTAAAAGCCTTTAAAAGCCTTTACAGGTTACGCCGTTAGATTTACAGAGGAGGTCTACTGCTAAAATTACTGCCCTTGATCTGACCTTCGCGGTGATACCTCACATGCATGGTGCAATTTCTGTTTACATATGACGCCAGACTGACGCTTGCGTTCGCCATTGGGCAAGAGCAGGGCAGGACAGGGGTGCTTTTTTTTAAATTTTTTATTATTAATTTTGCTTTTTTATTTTATTTTTAAACTGTTGCTTCCATATTTATTTATTTTTATCATTTTTATTGTTATCTCAGGGAATGTAAATATCCCCTATGATAGCAATAGGTAGTGACAGGTACTCTTTTTTGAAAAAACTGGGGTCTATTGGACCCTAGATCTTTCCTCTGCCCTCAAAGCATCTGACCACACCAAGATCGGTGTGATAAAATGCTTTCCCAATTTCCCAATTTCGCTTTTTATATCCGGGGGGGGGACATTCCCTCCCACTGCTTGTAAAAGCATTCCAGAGGCTAATTAGCCACTAGGATTGCTTTTACATGAAAGCCGGCCGCTGGCTGAAAAGAATGATACCAAGATGATACCTAAACCCGCAGGCATCATTCTGGTATAAACATTCAAAGTCCAGCAACATACCAGTACGTTGCTGGTCCTTGTTGGACATGTATTGTAATCTTTTTTTTTCATGCAGCCAGTTGGCTGAGCGAAAAAAAAAGATTGATCGGTGGGTATGCCCACCATTAGAATACCGCCCTTCATCCACCCACTTCTAATGATGGGCATACATGCACCATTTATATATGCCGAAGCATGGGGGCATCTTCCCGCAAAAGTTATGCCGCGTACACATGGTCAGACTTTTCCACGGGCAAGCCTCCGTCGGAATTTCGACCGTATGTACGCGGCATTAGGAGCAAAATCACTCCTCCGCTCCTGCTGCCCCAATGCTTCGGCATATATGCTTTTTCTTTTTAACTGTGGTGGTGAAATCACCTCCTACAGCACTGGAGTCGCAGGGATCAGGCCTGTCTCTGCGAACGCTGCAGTTATGTGTGTTGTGTTTTGTAAGTGACAGTGATCGATCGATACTGCACTTGGGTGGCCTGGGCTGGACGGAGGGGCAAAACGCAGGTGCTAGCAGGTATCTGGGCTGATCCCGCTAACACTGCCTTTTTGGGAACCCTAAACTGCTGGGGACGCTAGTATAGATCTGATCAGATCAGATATTGATCTGTTCAGATACTATACCACTAAGGGGGGTGTATGCTTCACGCGTGGGTGTTAGCGCTACTGGCACTAACCTGACCCTGCCTGGGGTGTGACGCAGACCCTCTCTGACGCTAAAACCTAATTGATATCACCCGCCGGGCGATCAGGGGGTTAAACCTTTATTGGGTTATATACACGGCGGGTGCCCTGACACTATAAAAAGAAAACTAACTAACCAGCGTCACCCGTAACACTTATATGATGATCACTGGTGAAAGGGTTAATTAGGGGCAATTAGGGGGTTAAAACCTTTATTAGGTAATATATGGGGGTACCTGACGCTATATAAAAACCTGACGGCGAACCTAAAAAAAAATTACTGGCTACCTATCGGCATCACCGACACTAAGACAACGATCATAAAAATGATCGCTTAGCGACAGTGGTGATAGGGGGTGAAAGGGTTACCTGGGGGGCGATCAGGGGGTTAAACCTTTATTAGATAATATATGGGGGTACCTGCCGCTATAAAAACCTGCGGCGAACCTAAAAAAAATTACTGGCTACCGATCAGCATCACCGACGCTAAGACAGCGATCAGAAAAATTATCGCTTAGTGACAGTGGTGATAGGGGGTGAAAGGGTTACCTGGGGGGCGATCAAGGGGGTTAAACCTTTATTAGGTAATATATGGGGGTACCCGACGCTCTAAAAACCTGCGGCGAACCTAAAAAAAATTACTGGCTACCGATCAGCATCACCGACGCTAAGACATCGATCAGAAAAATGATCGCTTAGCGACGGCGGTGCTAGGGGGTGAAAGGGTTACCTGGGGGGTGATCAAGGGGGTTAAACCTTTATTAGGTAATATATGGGGGTACCCGACGCTATAAAAACCTGCGGCGAACCTAAAAAAAATTACTGTCTACCGATCAGCATCGCCGACGCTAAGACATCGATCAGAAAAATTATCGCTTAGTGATAGTGGTGATAGGGGATGAAAGGGTTACCTGGGGGGCGATCAAGGGGGTTAAACCTTTATTAGGTAATATATGGGGGTACCCGACGCTATAAAAACCTGCGGCGAACCTAAAAAAAATTACTGGCTACCGATCAGCATCACCGACGCTAAGACATCGATCAGAAAAATGATCGCTTAGCGACGGCGGTGCTAGGGGGTGAAAGGGTTACCTGGGGGGTGATCAAGGGGGTTAAACCTTTATTAGGTAATATATGGGGGTACCCGACGCTATAAAAACCTGCGGCGAACCTAAAAAAAATTACTGTCTACCGATCAGCATCGCCGACGCTAAGACATCGATCAGAAAAATTATCGCTTAGTGATAGTGGTGATAGGGGATGAAAGGGTTACCTGGGGGGCGATCAAGGGGGTTAAACCTTTATTAGGTAATATATGGGGGTACCCGACGCTATAAAAACCTGCGGCGAACCTAAAAAAAATTACTGGCTACCGATCAGCATCACCGACGCTAAGACATCGATCAGAAAAATGATCGCTTAGCGACGGCGGTGCTAGGGGGTGAAAGGGTTATCTGGGGGGTGATCAGGGGGTTAAACCTTTATTAGGGGGGGTTAGGGGGCTACACTGGACCTAAAACTAAATGTAGTGACACTTTTACAGTCACAAATGTCACTGATTGCAGTGATCACTAAATAAATGGTCACTGCAATCAGTGACACTGTGACTGGGGGCTGGGGGGTGATCTGGGGGGTGATCTGGGGGGGCCTGGGGGGGCGATTTATGTGCCTATGTGTCCTGGTGTCAGTGTGCTGTTTTGTGCACTAACCTTCTCCTGTACGGCGCTCGGTATATGTGAGCGCCGCAGGAGAGATGACATCACTTCCTCCTGCCTGTGTAAACAGTACACAGGCAGGGGAAGCTCTCTCATTCGCCGGGAGCGATCGAGAGGGGGGGGGCCGGAATCGAACGGCCGTCCCCTCATGCCGGATCGCTCCCGAAGGTAAAACAACCACCCACTGTAAAGAATGGGGGTCCGATCGGACCCCCCAACTATACAAAGGCAATCACGTATATGTACGTGATTCTGCCTATCGGTGCCATTCTGCCGACGTATATTTACAGTGGGTGGTCGTTAAGTGGTTAAGCTGTCTCCTCGCTTACTCCTGTTCAGCACCTTTGTTGCTTAATCACCAATGATGTCTGCCTCCTGCAGACATGGATACTCTGGCTGCACCCATGCAGCGTAGATAGCCTCTGACTCCACTCAGAGGGATGGGAGTCCACCTGACTCCCCAGGCACAGACTTCCTGTCTGTTGGGTGGAGCCCTGATCCATGGTCAGGGCAGAACTAAAAAGCCCAACACACAGCTGTTCAATCAGCATGTCTTCCTCTTCAAAATCTGGCGTAAACCAACACTCTTTAAGGTCGCACAGGGTCGCATCGTTACACTATGTAGAGGGTTCTTTACTGTAAGAGTAGCAAGGATGTGGAATTCCCTTCCACAGGCGGTGTTCTCAGCGGGGAGCATCGATAATTTAAAAAAAAAACTATTAGATAAGCAATTGAACGACCACAACATACAGGGATATACAACGTAATACTGACATATAATCACACACATAGGTTGGACTTGATGGACTTGAGTCTTTTTTCAACCTCATTTACTATGTAACTATGTATATAGAAGAAGAAGTCATGGTATTGGTGGAGAATCAGCAGCAAAGGAGGGAAGTGGGGGCTCAACTGTAAACACAAGCATTTTTGATAGCTGTGGTTGGCCAACACAAAGCACAGAGCTGTTCTGATCGGCTCTGTGCATTTCTGTCCAATGACAGCTCAATGACAGGCATTCAGTGGGTGCACTGGCCACCCAGGACATTTATTAATAAATAAGCACCCATTTCTCTGCCGCTCTTTTACTTTACAGCAGTATTGCGGTGGTTAAATAGACTAGAGATTGGCGTTTTTTGACTCACTGACTAAAGAACTAGCTTGAAAGTCGCTTGTCTTTGTCCGGATCTTTGCAGTAAGTCTTTGTCTTGGTTGTGTCAATATGACCGAGCCTCCAGAGATCAGAAGTGTGTATAATTCTGTAATTAGATGTGAAGTGCAGAGCAGACGCTGCAGTGTTTTCATCTAGGTCACCTGGCTGTGTCCCAACCTCCGTCTGATGCAGATCTCATAGGAGATAACTCAACTGTTAGGTTTGGGTGCAGGTAGGGACACTTAAAGAATTCCGAAATCAAACAATAACTTGGTCATTCTCTTCTTCCCCACATTCTCTTTATTTTTATTAAAAGATAAATTGAAAGGAAAAAACATATTTTTACCTTTTTTTTAATTTTATTTTTGCTACAAGCATAATACTTCATTGCAATAGTATATAGAAACACAAAGGATTAAAGTACTTTACCTTAGATTGAGAGGAACTTGGTTTAAAAGTGTTTTGCAAGACCAACCATTTTTTTTTATAAATTTTGACTTGATATGCAAGCCGAATCTTAATATACAAGTAGTGTCATGTCACAACTGAGTATGAAAGAGAAGAGAGGCGCCTCTAAGTGTAGCAATATGGTTACATTTAATGAAGGTACAACATTTAGCAACTGATGATTAAAACAGGCACATCTAAGTATGCAGGCATCTGGGGTAAGGCTGTCCACATAGACCAGGGGTCTCCAAACTTTTCAAACAGAGGGCCAGTTTATTGTCCTTAAAGGGTAAGTTCACCGTTACAGTAAACTCTGTAAGGTGAACTTACTCGAGTCCCCCTCCTCGCCCCCCCCTCCCGGTCCCGCTGACCTGGACCGCCACAATCTCCGGTTCTAATGCCGCGTACACACGACCGTTTTTCTCGTCGAGAAAAACTAATCTTTTTCCTTTTGACGAGAAAAATGATCGTCTGTGGGCATTTTGTCGTTTTTCTCAACGCGAAAAACTGCATTAAAAACGACGAGAAAAATTAGAACATGTTCTAATTTTTCTCGTCGTTTTTTCCGAGGCAGTTTTCCCATAGGGAAACACTGCCGTGGAGCCCACAGACGGT